>CM076585.1:29557737-30757737 GCA_038430175.1 Ficus hirta
TAAGGCTTTGATGCACTGGAGTGGTTAAAGCATAACACGTGAAGCAAAGTGAGGTTCAACCACCTTACCAGTTTTGCGAAATTCCCTGCTGTTAATGGCGCTGAATATCCGTCGTGGTATCCAATGTCGTGGAATCTATTTGGATTCCACAATGGTTTTTTAATCATCATGAAATAGACAAAACTGATGCTAAATACGGGGTAGATAAGGTTATTCCACGATGGTTTTTAGTAAAAACAGTCGTGAAATAGCTATATACCACGACCATTTTTAACAAAAACAGTTGTGGAAATTTATTTGCTAGAGGAAGATTCCATGACCGTTTTTGCTAAAAACGGTCGTGGAAAGATTACAATGAAAAAAAAATTTCACAATTTATACGATTTCCCACAGTTGACAAATCCCATGTGTTATCTATTGCACAACCTAGATTAAAATAATAGCTAATTTTCAATTAATTTTGTGTCATAATGTACAACAATTATTACAAAAACATACACTACATTACAAAATTTATAGATAGTCTTCTAACTATATTGGATGAACTGCATTAGAAAATTAGCCCACTCTTGCCTTGCTAAACTCATCTCAACGTCAGTATAAAAATCCTTAGTTTGAAGTAAGGATAATCCATTGAGAGTCAAAGCTATTTCTCGCACAAAAGGCTAAAAGAAAATATCCGCATTCAACATAACCTTCTTGTAAAGGACATCAAACAGTATCAATCAATGTTTCATGGTTGCGTCGCTTTCTTACTCCTTTGCCCACCAAAATCTTTTAGTCATTAAGTGTCCTAACAATTTAACAAAGTTCAAAACAATTAAAACAAGATAATGTAATGTTAAATCACAATTTGGAACATAAAAATATACTTATAACTTAATTAGGTCGAACATATAATATGCAAAAGGATAAATCACAAAATCAACACTTTTTTTCTGGAAAACAATCTAAACCAAATCCTCACCCAAACACGTAAATATCATACAATCGGGCATTTTGTCGAACATGTAATATGCAAAAGCATAAATCACAAAGTCAACACTTTTTTTCCAGAAAATAATCTAAATCAAATCCTCACCCAAATATTTTAAATCAATCTAAAACTAATCCTCACCCAAACACGTAAATATCATACAATCGGGCATTTTGTCAAACATGTAATATACAAAAATATAATCAAGTTATCAAAACTTTTTTTTTTTCTGGGAAAACAATCACCCAAAATTACAAACACAATTAACAATCACCCAAAATCACAAACACAATCAACCAGATGGTCTTCAAAATCATAATATATGCGGTGCAAGAGAGAGCTAGAGAGAGAGACTTATCAATTCCATGGGCGTGGGTGTGAGCGGCACGATATGGGGTAAGCGACGGAGGATGGGTTTCAAGGAAGAGATTGGAAGGAGGAGTCATGGCGGAGATTGGAGGTAAGAGAGAGAATGAATAGTGGAGTCGCGGCTGGTGAAGATTGGAGGCGAGAGATAGAGGGTGAGGGGTGAGAGAGAATGGAGGGAGGGCTGCAGAGATTGGAGGCGAGGTAGAGAGGGAGAGACGCGAGAGATCATGGAGGGAGGAGTCATGGAGGAGGATTTGGGTTTCGAGGGAGAGATTGGAGGCGATAGTGAAAGAGGCGTGAGAGAGAATGGGTTTCGGGAGGGAATGAGGGTTTTTTTTTTTTTTTTTCCTTCAATTTATGCTCTAAATCCCACGGCCAAAAATCTGAAAAAAAAAATTTTATTTTAAAATTTGAAAATTCATGTTTCCACCTTCATATCTCACCGAAGTTCACACACTGGAGTTCACGATTGTTTGAGCCCATTTATCCACTGCTGCCTTGAGATCATGGCTCAATTTCCACCTATTTTATGAGATCTTCCGGCGAGGTCGAGTTCTCCCACTCTCTCTCTCTGTTCTCCACTGGCGTTGACAATGTGGCGCCCGATTCGGGAGGAGGACACGACGAGATCCATGGATCTATCTCCCATGCTTGGTCACAAATCCGGTCAATCTTTGACGAGATCGAGCCGGAGATCCAGCAAATCGCTGTCTCACTCGCTTGTCTGGAGATCCTCCCGTAGACAGAAGTCAGCCCTGGCTAGAACTCAACTCCACCGATAATATTGCAATCTGAACCAAAGAAGTCATAAGCAATCCAATTCAAACTTTTGATTAGGTTCGGTTCCTGGTCACTTTTTTTTTTTAATTTTAATTTTATCTTGTTTTGAAGAAAATGCTGTTCTTCTAAGTTTCTTTTCCTCCATCCATTTTCAAATGAGTAGAGTAGAAGGCATAGAATATTGCAATATGTATTACTGTCTTGTGTGTGTTGATCTCTGCACCAGGCATGAGTGATCGTGTGTGTGTTGATCTGATGCAAGTGATTTTTTATCTTTGTTTTTTATTTTAATTCTAGTTCATTGAGTGTTAAGATTGGTTCTTTGTTCGCTTCGGAAGTGTACATGTGTTATTAAGAAATTATTGCTAAAAAATAGTTTTTAATCTGTTTTCTTTCTTTTTGGTAGATGAAATGTTGAGGAAAACTCTTGCAAATTTTTACTTTGTTTATAAAACGTAGATGAAAAAGGTTAAATCTGACGGTCAAAGGTTTACCTACTTGCTTGTAATTTGTTGAATTAAGCTTACCAATTAATTTTTTACTCCAGCTTTCTTCCACTTTGGGGTAAATTTGAGTTTCATATTTGTGAAGTTTCTGATCATGAAATTGGATCCTTTTGGAAGCTTCGACATATTGGAATACTGATTTTAGAAATATGTGACTAATAATATGGCTTGATGTTTCAACGTAAAAGACGAGCATGCTTTTGGTTTTCAAATCTTGATACACTTTAGTGTTATAATTTGGCCATTTCCCCAAGTTTTTAGTAAGCACTATCAGTATTGTCTTGCCATTTCAGAGACCATACTGTTAATTTTTTATTTTTTATTTTTTTTGTAATTTGATATATATTTTTTATCATTTTTAATAATTCTCAAAAATTTTCACCTGACTATTCATGTTAAAAACATAAAATATTTTAATATAGTATGGATTTTATACTATTAGATAATAGACTATACTCTAATAGAATATTCCGGTGACCGGCGCCGGAGACATACAGTCATCCATGTTGAAAACTTATAATATTATAGTAGAGTATGGACTATACTTTACTAGAGTATAAACTATACCCTACTCGAGTATCCCAGCGATCAATGCTTGTGGCCGAAACTAGAGGCATCCAGCCATCGATGTTGAAAGCTTATAATATTCTAGTAGAGTGTAAACTATATTGTACTAGAGCATTTCGGTAGCCGGAGCAAGAGACATCCGGTCATCTATGTTGAAAACTTAAAATATTTTAGTAGAATATGTATTATACTATACCAGAGTATGAACTATATTCTAATATATGTTTCACCATTAATAAAATATTTCAGTAGAATATGCAATATATTCTACCAGAGTATGGACTATACTCTACTAGAGTATTCTAACGACCAGTAATCTGCACCGGTGGCTAGAGCCGGAAACATCATCTATGTTGAAAACTTAAAATATTATAGTAAAGTATGGTCCACTAGAGTATGGTGGCAACTAGCTGCGGCAGATGGAGCTGGAGACATTCGATTATCCATGTAGAAAACTGAAAATATTCTATTAGAGTGTGTATTATACTCTATTAGAGTATGCCAGTGACTGACACTGGTAGTCAAAGTTGAGCACATTTGACCATCCATATAGAGAACTTAAAATATTTTAGTAGAATATACAACATACTCTACTAGAATATGCCGGTGATCGACACAAGTGATTGGAACCGGAGGCGAAGATATATTGCTATCCATGTTGAAAACTGAAAACTAAAGTAGAATATTTAAAGTATTCTAATAGAGTATACATTATACTCTATTAGAGTATATCGACGACTAGTTCCGATGGTCAGAGCCGGAGATATTCGACTGTCCAAGTTAAAAACTGAAAATTGTTTAGTCGAATATACATAATATTCTAGTATTCTACAAGAGCTAACGTGGTTATT
Source organism: Ficus hirta (assembly GCA_038430175.1). Lineage (NCBI taxonomy): Eukaryota > Viridiplantae > Streptophyta > Magnoliopsida > Rosales > Moraceae > Ficus > Ficus hirta. Next base: position 29,561,787 of record CM076585.1, read on the forward strand.
TACTTATATCGTAAATGAATAATTTATTACTATATCTGTAAATGAATGTTAAGTAATTTAAGAAACGTTCTATATTTAAATTCCTTGTGTCATCTTGGTACATGTACTTAGGGGTGGCAATTCGTGTCACGTGTCGGGTTCGTGTCGTGTTAGAGCCGTGTCGATTTTTTTCTTCCCCGACCCGAACACAACCCGCGACACGAACACGACACGAACCCATCACGGGTTGACACGACACGAACCGAAATTGACCCGCGACATGAAATTGACCCGCAACACGAAATTGACCCGTGACACGAAATTGACCCGCGACACGGAATTGACACGAAATTGACCCGCAACACGAAATTGACACGAAATTTGACCCGAAATTGACACGAAATTGACACGCGACCCGAACTTGACCGGAAATTGACCCGAAATTGACACGAAAAGTGACACAAAATTGACATGAAAAAAACGGGTCCGACACGAACACAACCCGTTTTTTTTTCGTGTCAATTTTTCCCAACCCGAACACGACCCCCCCTATTTTTCCCAACCCTAACCCGTGAAATTCGTGTCGTTTTCGAATCGTGTCGTCGTGTCGCGACCCGTATTGCCACCCCTACATGTACTATTAATTTGATTAAGATTCATATATATGTTGAATTTATTTGAGAAAATTTATTTAAATAAGAAAAAATATATAAATAAAAAGTAGATAGAAGAAAAACACCAATAAAATATCAAAAAAAAAAAAAAAAGAAGGCACAAAAAAGTCAAAAAGATTAAAAAAGTAAAATGTTAAAAATAAACCAATACAAAAAAGGAGAACATGAAAAAAAAAATTATATTTTGTTTTAAAGATAATATTTTAATACTCTAATGAAATATTTCTTAAATCAATTGGTTTATTTATAACGAAATGTCTAAAAAAATTAGAAGAATATACAAAAGTTTACAAAATATAAAAATATTGTTTTGAAAAAATAATGTAAAATAAAGATTTATACTAATAAATGTTAAAAAATGTAAATGATAGTACAAAAGCATTCAAATAATATTAAAAGAAAGGAATAAAAAAAAAAAAAAAGAGAGAGAGATCCTAAAAAAAATTAAGTAAGAACATCCTTCTTTTTCTTTCTCCTGACATCAGTGTCATTTTTACTCTTTACATTGCAATTCCCACTACTACCCTTTATTTTTATTTTTCTCTTTTCCCTTCTCTTTTTTTCATATTTTTCTTTTTTTATACTCTCTTTTTCTTCTTTTTTTCTCTCTCTCTCTCTCTCTCTCTCTCTCTCACTTCGCATCGTTTCCAGCGACCCCATGTTCCCTTTTTTATTCTTTCCCACGCCCACACCCACACGTCCACCCCGCCCTCTCTCCCTCTCTCTCTCCATGTGTCATCTGTCAAACAGAAACAAAAACCGTCCACTCCACCCCTCTCTCTCTCTCCCTCCCCTCTCTTCTGTCAGTAGACAAGCCAAAAAAATAAAATAAAATAAAAAATAAAAAGTCCAAAACGCACGCTTTGAACTGCTTTGAACCAAAATAGTGAATTTTTTGCCCTTTCTATAAATTGTATAGATAAATAAAAAAATAGTGAAAATTAATATGTTTACATATAGAATTTCAAAATTTATCATGCATATAATAAATGCTATGCACATGTACAAAGGAGCCCAAAAATTAGGACTCATTTGGTGTATGAGTTTGAGTTAAGATTTGTAAGTTTAAATAGAATTTTGGTTGATTTTTTCAGAAAAGACAAAAAACTTTTGAGGAAAAAGACAAAAATTAAGTTGATGATAATGAGTTTGAACTCATCACCCAAACGAGCCCTTAATGTATGTACATTGTACATAAAATCTTAATAAGTACATACGTAGATATAAAATGTACGCACTTTTTAAATTTAATACCTAGAAGAAAAAGTTTTTCAGATGCTTTAAGTTCTTACAACATAAACTCAATAAATACATTAATGGTTAGTTTTATTTGTAGTCTCAAATCATTAGAATTTTCATATCTTTCTCCTTCATGGCTTCTCATCTGAAATGAGTAAAAGAACCAAAAAAAAAAAAAAAAAAAAAGAGAGAGAACTACAAATCCGCAAAATATCCTGATTTAGAAAAAGTTTTGTTTGAGTGGTTTCTCCAATATCAAGAGAAAGTGAATATGACTGGAAAGCTGATCCAAACCAAAGCAAAAGAGTTTTTGCAGATAACATATGGTGTCTCTAATCCGGAATTTAACTTCTCAAGTGATTGGCTTGAACGATTTAAGGCCAAACATGGAATTAAATTACATCGAAGGTTTGGTGAAATTGGCTAAGTAGCCATGGAGAATATTGAAGCTGCTCTACCAAGTATACAAGCTATACAAGACCAACCGACGTCCTTGAGGTAGATTAGTAGGGCATGGGCACTCTTCCTTCTCGTTAATTGCTTGGGTTAAAGTCACCGCCATTGCATTGATCGGGATAAATAGACAATCTACTTTGTGATGGGTCCATATATCTCGCGGGAAGGCATATACTCCCGAGGTATTCCAACTTCTACTGTTATAACCCGTTTTTTTTGAGCGGAAAAAAAAAAAAGAAAAAGAGGCCTACACTAGACCCATTTCACTTGCGACAAGAAGAGAATTACTGCTGATGTTTGTTGCAATGGCTATGGTTCTGACAAAGTACGACTTTGGATTATTGATAAGTATGCAAATCCTAGATGTTTTAAATGGCGAACATCAGCAATCTTAATTGTAATTATCGAGCTAATAAAAAAGCTGGATTAAGTTCAAGAATTTGTTTGTTGGTTTGATAGGAGAATGAATGCATGGTAGAAAAGTTCTTATTTTAGGGGACAATTGCCCGGCCCATCCAAAGGCTATTAAGGATTGAGAAATGTTGAGTTATTTTTCTTTACTCCTAATACTGTAGAAAACCAAAAAACTAATTTGGGAGCAAGAGAAAGTTAAGGTTTCTTATTTCAATTAATGAGTCAAAATAATACATCAAAAGAAGTTTATATAGGCTAAATAGAAAAATATAAAAAAAAAACTAATATACCTTTAACTATTAAAAGAAAAAAACCTAATAATAACAGGAAACAAGTAATAAAATAAATATAAAATTATATTATCTAATATCCCCCCTCAAACTCACGATGCTGCTGCAAGTAGCATTGAGAGTTTGCCAAATAAGAAATGACATAGTGAAGTTAAAAGCGCCTTAGTAAACATGTCAGCAATCTGTATGAAAGAAGAAATGAAAGGCAATGTGATGGTACCAAGTTGATAGTGATATCGAATGACATGATAATTAATCTCAATATGTTTGGTCCGCTCATGAAACACTGAATTGCGGACAATCTAAATAGCACTCTTACTATCGCAATATAAGGGAGTAGGTCGATGAAGAAAGACACCCATATCTGCAAGCAACCAACGTAACCAGACTATCTCGCAAGTAGTAGAAGCCATAGCACGATATTCTGCTTTGGTGGAGGATCGGAAAATAACATCTTGCTTTTTACTGTTCTAAGAAATAAGAGAGTCACCAAAAAAGATACAGAAGCCAGTGGTGGACTTGCGATCTATCGGATTACTAGCCCAATCAGTATCAGAGTAAGCATGTAGCTCTAAGGATGAAGTAGATGGAAGTAAGAAACTCTGAAACTGATTGCCCCGCTTTAGTTTTAGACAAGAACAAAAAAATCCGGAGACTCCCTCCTAACCAACGCACGAAGCTCATTCCAAATCGAGCTTTGAGCAGTAGCCCGACAATTCCACGCCGAAACAACCAATCCCACCCAATCAACAATGCCACAAACAACCAAATAATCACCACAAACAAATAGCAAGAGAATAACTGTGCACCACTGAAAAACATGGCAAAATCAGCTCACGCAAAAACATATAAAACTAATCTCAAGAAGAACTACGCACAACCCAAAACAAACAATTGCAACACACGCTCTAGAATTAAGCGGTACCTCTTGAAAACCCAAGGAAGTGCGCCGGCGAGAGAACTACCAACAACCCTACACGATGCCGAAGACCAACCACCTCCCCCACCCAAACTTCGGCAATTACACACCAACCAGAAGCAAAGAAGACAACCTTGCAAAAGTCTCAACAAACAAGAACCACTATATCACATCAACCAATCAAACAAAACCAGAACTTAGATGGAGAAACAAACAACCCAGCCAAAACCAAGTAAGACAACCACTACTAGAAAAGAGGGATTACACAATGGTTTTTAACCGTCGTGTAAAGTTTACACGACGGTTACCCAACCGTCGTGTAATCCAGCGTCGTGGAAGATAACACGACGGTTATATTACCGTCGTCGTATCTCAATGTTACACGACGGTTAAAACCGTCGTCGAAACAAGGTAAACCGTAGTGGGAACAAATAATGAAGCGACATTAGGAACCGTCGTGTAATACGTACGTTACACGACGGCTCCACATGGAACCGTTTTGTAATCCACAACATTACACGACGGTTTGGTGGAACCGTCGTGTAATGCGTACGTTACACGACGGTTCCAAGTGGAATCGTCGTGTAATGTCTGCACATTATATGACGGTTCCACGTGGAACCGTCGTGTAACGTATCGGACATTACACGACGGTTCCAAGTGGAACCGTCGTGTAATGTTGTGCATTACACTACGGTTTCAGCTAGAACCGTTGTGTAATGTGTTTCATTACACGACGGTAGGCCGAACGGTCGTGTTACTATGTAAAAAATAATATTTTGGGTTTTTTGGTGATTTCTCACGGGTGGCCTAAACTGTATGTGATAATACATGATCTAAACTTCATTGATCAAAGTAAAATACATACAAAATTATTACATTACAAGTTTATACATCATAATTAATGAATTCCATTACATGGCTAGCCCATTCTCCCCTAATCAAATCCAAATCCAGAGAAGTAAAAAATTCTTTACTTTCAAGTGCGTCAATTCCATTCACCACTATGTCCCTTATAAAACCTAAAATAAAATAACTACATTCAACACTTTCCTCTTGGAGAGGACAAGGACGGTTCGAGAATTTGGTTTTGCAGTCTCGTCTCCTTTTAATCCCTTCTCCAGCCATAAGTAGCTTCCAATCCAATAGGGCCCTAGCAAATTGGTAAAATTCAAACTAATTAATTAAGATGCATATAATTAAGATTAAAAAAAATAATATATTACAATTGACTTACATATTCATTAGCTCAGTAAAATCATCTCGTTTCTTCTCTCGAAGAGGATCAAAATAAAGGATGAGGTCCTCCCATGGGTCAATGACACCCAAAACCCAATGTCTCCCTCTATTATGTGGCACAAGATAAAGCCGTCCTTTAGGTGCGTCACGCAAAAAGCTGAGAAGATTGTCGACTCGCTCTCTCCTGCCAGCATCTTTAGTATCTGTTCTCACCAGTGAGATCAAGCTTGGAGACACAAATACAAACTTCTCTGCTTGCCCGTTAATCCTACATAGTTCCTCCAAATATCTGCATAAGCGTATCAAAATTGTTACTCTACCTGACATATAGAAGAATTTCCAGATAACAAAATAATTTAAGAGAAAATATGTCGTACCTCATGTAGACTAATATACAGTTCGCACTGATTTCTTGTAAATTAATGAACTCATAAATATCTTCAAAGCTCAGAAAGACAGGCATTTCAAAAGTCATGATCGTGTATAGTATTGGGATCTCAATTTGATTACCTTCACACATGAAACTATGTGCATAATAAGCCAAAGGCCTCATCGCCTTGTTCATGGTATTAAAGTCGAACAATTGTTCTTGCGCACCTTGTTGTACCTCAGTTCGAGAGTCGATCGTTTTATTTCTAACCTTTTTTTGGTGTTTTTTTTCTGCCAGCTGCTGGGTCAGGAACGTGACTAGGCCATCGACTCGCCTTGTTCATACTCGTGTCGAGCTCAACTAGTGCCTTAGGCCAAGCAACAAACCCATTAACAGCATCCTCCACAGTGGTTGCGTCGTACGTCGGTATAGGTAATGGTGATTTTTTTAATTTTGACACATTGATTGACACTCGCACGTTCCCTTCCCCCAGTGGAATACCATGCACTGTATCTGTGGGAAGGCTCTCCAGCCATGCTCTTCCAAATGCAACAAGCAACTGTCCACCCTGTACTTCATCGAAAATATAGAGCTTACACTCCTGACTGTCGATCGGCTTGGTTGGCGGATCAGAAACTCCATGTTGTTTTTCTTGGGCAGAGCAACTAGCCTTAAAGCTGTTGTGTTGGTCCACGGTTGGCACATTGTTGGGATCAACCGACGGCTCCACATCTTTGTTCGCACATAGACCACACACCAACGCCTTTAATTCTTCTATTTCACGTCTCATTCATTGTACTTCATTGTCTTTACTCGAACTTCGATTTAGCTTAAAGTACTAAGACGGCTTTACGAACTTTGATTGCCCACGGATACGGCCTTTGTGTTCGGGTCTAGATAATGCGTTCGACAATGCATCACTAGTGCCAACTGATTCGAAAGTGCCTTGGCTCTCCTGTATGTTGTACTCTATCTACAAGATATTTAACATAACTCATTTAAGCTAACGGGTTGTAAGTACGTATAGTAGTGATGAAGAATTCATTGTTAGTTAGTAAACTTACTATCAACTCGCTAACTTTTTTACATGCTGGATCTTTCAACTCTCCATCTGCGCCTGTCTGTTGCTCTTGTTTCTGGTTAAAAAATGAAATCCCATTATTTTTTCCTTTAATTGAAACCCCACAAGCCATGAAAAAAATAAAAACTCAAAGCAAACCTTTTGAAAATCCTTGCAAGAGTACGGGCTGATGTTTGTGGGTATTTTCCATTGAAGCAAAACAAGAGACGGGTTGGCGTTGAAGTTGGCCTCCGAGGAGAGGGAGTGAGAGAGACATTGAAAGAGAGCTTGTGAGAAATAATGGCTGATGATAAAAGAAACGCCATAAATGGAAGTTGAGAGTTGCCAGGAGGTTTTGGCGCGCCTCATCCAAATGCTAAGGCCTGTCTCGAAAGTTTTGTTTGGTTTGGTTGGAATGGAAATGTCCTTAATGACCCTGATTCGTGGCAAGGAAATTAAGAGGACATTGGGAGTGAAATTTGGTTGTTCCATAGTTTTGTTAGGCGAGAGAGAGAAATATCATCATATAAGGATGGAATAGAAATTAATAGCAGTTTTTAAATAATAATAATATCAATAATAATAGCATATTCCAGTATTATTTTTTCAAAATTCTTGTTACCTTGTTGCTTTCTCTTCTTCATCGCACAGAGAGCGGAAAACCTCCACTACAAGAATTTTCACCTTCGGAAACCAAAAAATTGGTCCCAGAAGATCTATATTTTGGTCGCCGTTACCTTCCGGGACCAAAAATTTTTGGTCGCCATTTGGTCCCCGAAAGTTGGTCGCACTAGGTATCGGCGATCAAAAAAAATTTGGTCTCCGTAGATATCGACACCTACGGAGACCAAACAAATTTGGTTTTTGAAGGTATCGGCACCTACGGAGACCAAAAAAATTTGGTCTCCGAAGGTATCCATGACCAAAAAAATTTGGTCTCCGTAGGTATCTTCGAATTTTGCAAATTTCAAAATCGGTGAATTTTGCAAAATTTTTCGGAGACCAAAAAACGTAATTAAAATTCTTTTTTTTTTAAATGGCTTTCAATATTTTGGAGGGACACTCCCAAATAATTTGGAGGTAGAATAAAATATATCTGTTTTTTAGTTTTTTTACCGGGAGGTTTTACATTAATTTTTAATTTCATTTTTTTTTTAAATGGCTTTCAACATATTGGAGGAAGTGGGACATTCCGAAAAAAATTAAAACACTTTCTTTTTTTATTTAGTGGGAGGTTTTATTTAACTTTAAATTACTTTTTTTGTTTTAAATGGATTTTAATATTTTGGAGGGACACCCCCAAAATAATTTGGAGGGAAAATAAAACTCTTCTCTATTTTAGTTTTTTCTACGCTTTCTTCATACATTTTTAAAATTTATAATCCGAAAATAATTTCGAGGAAACTACAATAGTTTTTTTTTTTTCTTGACGAAACTACAAAATAATTTTTTAATTTGTTTGAATTGTTTTCATGCTATATTGGTTTCCTAAACAAGTTTTCTTAGAAACTTAATTACACATTTTAGAAAAATAAACTAATCATTTGTTATCTACTGAATCTTCATTTTTTTCCTGGCTAACAAAATTTTAGTTTTTTTTTTTTTGGATTTTTTTAAAGTTTAAACTCCTTTTTCTAATATATATATATATTTTTAATTACTCATTTTAGAAAAAGAAATCAATTATTTGTTATCTATTGAAACTTCTGTTTTTTTTTTTTCTTTTTTTTCCTGCCTAACATAATCGTTTTTTTTTTTTTTTTTTACTTTAAACTCCTTTTTGTTTAAAAAATTAAAATAAAAATAAAAATAGTGTATTTTTAGACCAAACATTTTTGTGACTAAATTTTAGTCACAGAATGGAATATTTAGCGACTATGACTATTTAGTCACTGAAAGTGCAATTTCTTGTAGTGGCAGAAGCATATAAAAACACACAAATTCGTTGATTCTTAAAAAATACCCAAAAATATGCAAGATAAGTTGTGTTAGATTCGTTGATTCTAACTAGAATACCGAAAATCATGCAACTCTATTGAGAAAACTCTCAAAGGGATTTTATTAATAATCACCAAAAAACTCCTCTACAAAATAACAAAGAAGCCTTTAAATAGTAATTCTAATCCTAATCCTAATCCTATTCAAATTTGAAATAGTAAAAGATAACTCTTAGAATTTGATAATATTGGGGAAAGTGAGAGACTGAATGACTGAGAATGAACACTTTATCTTTCGTGGAGCTGTGTTGCTAGAGACTGAGAATTGATCACATCTTTTGCTTCCAAAATTTGATAGCAAATGATCTTATTGAAATATTTATTTATAAAAATCTAAATAATATTTTTTGATTATTAATTAGGAGAGATGATATTATTTTGTTATTGATATTATAATTTATGATATTATAAATTTGGAAGGAGACTTACGGGGACCAAAAATTTGGTCACCGTAAGTCTCCTTCCGCCACCAAATAGAATTTGGTCATCTTTGGTATGTTCAGAACCAATTTTCAAGAACCAAATTAATTTGGTTCCGGAAGGAGACTTACGGGGACCAAAAATTTGGTCTCCGTAAGTCTCCTTCCGCCACCAAATAAAATTTGATTGCCGTTTGGTATGTTCAGAACCAATTTTCAGGGACCAAATTAATTTGGTCCCGGAAGGAGACTTACGGTGACCAAAAATTTGGTCTCCGTAAGTCTCCTTCCGCCACCAAATAAAATTGGGTCGCTGTTTGGTGTCTTCAGAACTAATTTTCAGAGACCAAATTAATTTGGTCCAGGAAGGAGACTTACGGCGACCAAAAATTTGGTCTCCGTAAGTCTCCTTCCACCACCAAATAAAATTTGATCGCTGTTTGGTGTCTTCAAAACCAATTTTCAGGGACCAAATTAATTTGGTCCCGGAAGAAGACTTATAGGGACCAAATTTTTGGTCTCCGTAAATCTCCTTCCGCCACCAAATAAAATTTGATCACCGTTCGGTATGTTCAGAACCAATTTTCAAGGACCAAATTAATTTAGTCCTGGAATGAGACTTACGGGGACCAAAACTTTAGTCCCCGTAAGTCTCCTTCCGCCGCCAAATAAAATTTGGTCACCGTTTGGTATGTTCAAAACCAATTTTCGGAGACCAAATTAATTTGGTCCCGGAAGGAGACTTACGGGGACCAAAAATTTGGTCTCCGTAAGTCTCCTTCCGCCACCAAATAAAATTTGGTCGCTGTTTGGTGTCTTCAGAACCAATTTTCAGGGACCAAATTAATTTGGCCCCGGAAGGAGACTTACGGGGACCAAATTTTTGGTCACCGTAAGTCTCCTTCCACCACCAAATAAAATTTGGTCACCGTTTGGTATGTTCAGAACCAATTTTCAGGGACTAAATTAATTTGGTCCCGGAAGGAGACTTACGGGGACCAAATTTTTGGTCTCCGTAAGTCTCCTTCCGCCACCAAATAAAATTTGGTCACCATTTGATATGTTCAGAACCAATTTTTGGGGACCAAATTAATTTGGTCCTAGAAGGAGACTTACGGGGACCAAATTTTTGGTCTCCGTAAGTCTTCTTCCGCCACCAAATAAAATTTGATCGCCGTTTGGTATGTTCAGAACCAAAAAATTTGAGCAATTTAAATTTTATTTTTAGATAAATTACTCATTTAATCCCTAAACTTTTAGCCTTATATAATATTAGTCTCTGATCTTTTTTTCGTAGCTAGAATATCCCTAAATTATCACAATGTTGCTACAATAGTCCTTAAGGAATCCACTAATAATTTGATCAAAAGTGGTGCTAACTACAGATTCCATCCAAAAATTAATAGAAATGACACTGTAACAACGTTTTTAATAGTTTATGGTCATTCTAGCTATAAAAAAAACAATTGAGAATGCACCTAAACTTATTAAAATATTACCACAATAATCATTTTCGTTACTTTTTGGACAAAATCCATTAGTATTTTGGTCAAAAAGTGATACTAACTAATGGATTCCATCTAAAAGTTAACGGAAATGACCATTACCGTGCTTACATACCAAATCTTATGGCGACCCACCCTATGTGGCCGCTATTTCATACTTAACATAATTGAACATACCCTCGTATTTCGTAAAAATACGGAAATACTTTTTTTTTTAACTTAAATTTAAATTTCTTTTTAAACTCAAACTTAAAACTCAACTTAATCTCATAGTTATATATATGTACTTAACTAAGTACTGAGTTTTAAAACTATTTTAAAACGTTAGATAAACCATACTTATCATCGTAGTAGAAAGTAAACACTGTCTCAGTACTAAGTACCGGTGCGGTCAAAATAGTATACTTATATTCATACATATTTATATATACTTACTCGAGTACCGAGCTTTAAAACCATTGTTTTTTTTTTCAAATCATACTAGTTATCATATACTAGTACCATCGACTTATAATAATATAATACAACATATTTTACAAAATATATTTTCTGAAACCCGTGACGGTGTCCAACCCAATTTCACAGTCTACAGCGCCATCTCTCCACAGTCTTGCATCAAGCATTGTCGGTAGGTTACTTACTTACAGTATGAACGTATGTTATGAGCTTATACTCAGTAAGTGCAACTTTCTATTCCGCAAAAATATTTTCCGGTAAGAGAATGCATGAATGGATAATGTATGAACCAATATGATTTCTTATAAATCGATTATGCTTCAATTATGAACTTCTTATCTTGCTTAACATATGGACCCCTTGTGTACGTACTAAATGTGCACAATCCACAGAAAGTTAAGGTTTGCAAGGTCCCTAATAATTCTGAGAATCATATACATAACTCTTCACGCATTAACGGAAGGTTGATTATTCCCTCACGCATCAACGGGAGGTTGATAATCATATACATAACTCTTCAGACATCAACGGAAGGTTGATTATTCCCTCACGCATCAACGGGAGGTTGATAATCATATACATAACCCTTCACACATCAATGGAAAGTCTGAGAATTTCTTAAACATATATAATCCTCCACGCATTAACGGGAGGTTAGTACGATACCTTGCTTATCTTGGTTTAGTCTTAGCCTTGTCATGTAATTTATTATCAGTAAGCATGCTTACATGATGCCATGATAATAAAACATAAATCATAGTGAACATGCTTCATGATATCATAATAATAAAACATAAAATATAAGACATAAACATAAAACATATGCACATCATGTAAATGAATGCATGAATTTTTGAAAAACATGCAAAGCAACAACGGAAGGTTGATAATCATATACATAACTCTTCACAAATCAACGGAAGGTTGATTATTCCCTCACGCATCAACGGGAGGTTGATAATCATATACATAACCCTTCACACATCAATGGAAGGTCTGAGAATTTCTTAAACATATATAATCCTCCACGCATTAACGGGAGGTTGGTACGATACCTTGCTTATCTTGGTTTAGTCTTAGCCTTGTCATGTAATTTATTATCAGTAAGCATGCTTACATGATGCCATGATAATAAAACATAAATCATAGTGAACATGCTTCATGATATCATAATAATAAAACATAAAATATAAGACATAAACATAAAACATATGCACATCATGTAAATGAATGCATGAATTTTTGAAAAACATGCAAAGCAACAAAAACATTTTGCCCATGTTGTAGTGGAGTTGTACTTACAAATTGTCCTACGCTCTTGATCTATCGTCCAATCACCGCATGACAGTAGGTCATATTCCTGTTTCAGACATGGCATAAGATAAGAGTCGTTCTATCTTACTATAAACCATAACATACTAGACCAGTATCCAATTCAATTACCTTTGGTACCTTGACATAGTAAACCGGTATCCTATCCGGTTACCATTGGTAATCATGGATAGAGGCCTTAAAATAACAAATCGGCAGCCCATCCGATTATCATGGGTAACCATAAACATAAAGCCCACATAATAAATTAGTATCCCATTTAGTTACTATAAATAACCTTAGGTACAAAGCCCAATCTGATAACTTGGGTATTATATCTGATTACTATCCGTTATAAAACTGTTGCCATTTAAGAAATCTTGGGTCTTCTCTCATTTTCTAAAAAATACCTTGTTTTCATAATTTCAAGTATTCTTGATTTAATACTTGAAATTACCTTTTAAAACCACTTGGAAAATTTTAAAACTCTTTTTAAAATTGTTTTCTTTGTAAAACCGTGATTTCTTTGTAATTGGGATTATAAAATCATTAAACTTTGAAAAATGCTTTTGAAAACAGCCTTGTAGTTTAACTGAAGGTGCATGTGCAGGAATTTCTTGTACCAAGCACAGTTTTGGAAATCTAATTTTATCCTTAAATTGGTTTAGAATTTGAAAACATTTTTTTCATAAAAATTGTAGATCTAATCGAAACCTACAACTTTGATCTTTTGTCCAAAATCTGAATCTACCTTTAATGTATTCGTTTTTCCTTTTGAAAAATCCTGGGGGTGTACATTATCTGTACAATCCAGTATCATATTTTGTTAAAAACAGATGTCTTTGGTGCCTTATTTTCAAAAACTGTTTATGTAGCCCCCTAGAATTTTCAATTTTCTACAACTTTACAGTTTTGACTTTTTCTAAATTCTTCTTTTAAGGGGCTTAAATTTCAGTTTCTAGAAAACTGTTCAGTTTGAATCCGAAAATTGATAGTTTCGAATTTGGTTGGTTTTTGCATAAAATTCATGCACATTACCTCAAACGGACAAAGCCGTGAGCCTACGTTAACATGCAGTGCTTGGGATTCATTCTTATCATGCATTCATACTCTTACTTCATCTTCATGAAAACACAACATTGGATCACTTATAAGTTTTACCAAATTGTGTTTTTAGGTTAATTCCATAACCATCATACTTCGGTTATTCACATAACCATCATTCACTAAATAACCATATTCAAACATGTGAAAAACATATTCACAAGCACTTGGTGAACAACCATAACCATTACACTTAATCAAGAGCAAAAATTCAAAACCATGCTTAGATCTAGGAATTAAATCATCCTAAGCATAGATCTAGGCATAACCAACCACATAAAATCATAACATAGGGCAAAATAAAAATGGTGAGCTTATGCTCTTACAACCCAAGCTTGAAATACATATAAATCTTTGATCAAACTTAATGGAAATCTTAGAGGGTTTAGAGAAATACCTCTAAAGCTTTGAAAGGTTGATCTAGGCTTTGGGTTGAAAAATTTTCCTTCCTTGCTCCACCAACACCAACCGGCCACTTACCTTTATTTTATTTTATTTTATTTTATTTTTGCTTCGGTTCCTAGGGGAGGGAGAGAGAGTTGAGAACTAAAAATTTTGAGGCTCAACTAAATGGTCTAAACTCAACCTCACATCACCTATTTATAGGTGAAAATTCTTGATTTTTCACCAATTATTTTTATTCTTAAAATTACATATTAGGGTTTAAAAATAAAATATTTGCTCTTAAGTCCCCATGAGGTGGCCGGCCATGTGACTGATTTTGGGGCCAAAATCATCTCATAATTATCCATTTCTCCTATTTTTCAAAAATCCCAAAATTATGGATTTATCTTTTCTTACTTGGCCTCCAAGTAATGCCTTGTTTGGCATTCCCTCCTAATACACAGTCCATTTTCTTAATAATATAGATAATACCAATACTGTTTTAACTATTAACAGTACTGCAATACTGAACTGCAGTTCAGAATTCATATGCACTTTACTAGACTGCGTATGGATTTTTCTTAAGACTTGAAACTACTTAGCCCTTATTGCTCCAAATATTATTCCTGATTATTCCAGAGCAATCCCATACTTTATTCTTCATTCTGTATCCGCAATGACGGTTTATTGTAGTATAATTCTTATATTGCTTAATACACTGCAGTATCATCTTAATCATACCTTAAATCATTTTGGTCAAACTTTGACTGGAATAAAATCATAAATCCTTGTTTTACCTCTTTCATCAAAAGGCCTCATACTTAACATAATAAACTTATTATTGAGTCTCATAGCTAATTAAACGAGAACTCAAACATATACTGATAATAAAATTATGAATTTCACATTGATATTCATAATTTTCATGAAACATTACATAACACATAGTACTGACTTAAATTTCTTTACATATAAGGAAATCATAAGTCCGTAAAAATTCTGGTTGTTACAATTTTACTAACATTTCAATAGTTTATGGAATCCCAGTAATGAAAAAAAATTAAGGACCAAAGTTGAACGAAATTAAAAGTTTAAGGACCAACCTAGCAGCCAGTCTATGAAAGGAAGGAACGTCGTTGCTCATGAGATCAAAACGGAGACGAAGACGATGACAACAATGAGCTTTCGTGAAGATGCACCGCGCCAGTGACGATGGAAAATGACAGCGACTCCCTTTCGTTCATGAGGAAGATAACAATGGGGTTATGTTTGGAAAATCTGACAAGTTATCCAAATATGTTATTCTTTTCCAATTTCAAAAATAGTCCTGCTATTTTCTACTTTAAAAGCTATAATAAATGCTATATAGTGCAATTTTCCTATTTTATTTTGGATTTTAAGACCAATGTAAACAGTTTAACAGATTACAGTTTGATTTCTGAATTTTTTTTGTTAGTTAGTTAGTTAGTTGTTTTTGTTTCTTTTTTTTTTTGGGGGATTAATCTCATATATGTCCTGAAATTTTAGGGTGATTTCACTTTGTTTTCAAAACTTTGAAAACTCCAACTTTGCTTTTTAAATTTGAATTAGTCACGCTTAACTTCTTTGACTAGAGTTTTGGTTTCAAAAAAAAAAAAAATCTAATGGGGAAATAGAAAAATCAACTTACTAAGAAGGCGTCTACAGACCTCTGTTTATTTTCTCCACCCAATTTTTTAAATTACCCTCTAATTAAACTTTATATGTCAATTATTACACATTTCATTTCAAAATATATATCAATTATTACTTCTCACACCCCCCTCTTATTATCCCAAAAAAGTACCTATAATTAGTTCTAATTTTATCATTTTTCACCCACTAATCAATAAATATTATAATTTTCCAAACATTCATTTTCTTGATTATTTTGTTGTTTTTCTTCATCGACTTCTTTTTTCTTGTGTCCTTTTCTTCTTCTTTTTTTTTTTTTTGGTTTATAGAAATAAATTCTTTTTTTATTTTTTATTTTGAGATATCCATATTTTACTTTTATTTTATTTTGCTAATATCCATATTTTACTTGAAATACGTTTTACTGAGATTAATAAAATCTGTAGTTTTATATGTATCTTTTTTATGATGTAATGTTTTTAAAAAAATCAAAATCTTGATTTTTTTTTCTAAAAAATGAGAAAAAAATTCCTGATTTATTTTCAAAAGATATAATAAATTAAAGTAAAAACTTTACATGAATTTTTATCCTCTGTGTCACGAGCAACTACTTTGAACAACAACTAAAATATAAAACACGAAGAGTAACTTGATACACACACAAATAAAACTATAATTTTATTGGATTTCAAGCATAAGATATCTCAAAAAAAGAAAATTTGAATTTATAAAGAAAAAGAAGTCGACAAAAAAAAAAAAAAAAAAAAGCAACGAAACTGATAAAAAAAATATATATATCTGTTTAAAAAATAGAGGGTTGTTTATTAGTTAGTGGGAAAAAATTGATAAGTATTAGAATTTAAGTGTAGAGACTTTTTTGGAATAATAAAATTGGTGTAACATGTAATAATTGCCAATTAAAATTTAATTAGTGGGTAATTTAAGAAATAGGTGGGAAAAGTAGATAGAGAGATATCAATAGATGCCCATGAGCTAATGCCATAGTGTTTTGTATGTTTGGAGGAGATCTTTTTTTTAATCTTTTTTTTTTATAAAATTTAAATTGGGATATAGGATTGTTGGGATCTATATATGCCATAAGGATAGAAAATCAGTTATATGTATTTTATATAAATATGACATTTTGATATTAATAAAATTTATTATTCATGTTTAATAAGTTGTGTCCTATTTACTTTTATTTGTTGATTGTATGATTATTTTGAGTAAACATAAAATACTCCTAGGTTGTTGGTAATATATCGAATTACCATATGTATACGAGGTATATATAGAAGACGTGATAATTTAATAACAGTCTAAATAAATGGTCTGCAATCGATGGAATAAGATTTGGGGATCTTATTCATGATAAGATTGTAAAGGTTCTCTACTTCCTTAGAGGGATGGTTTGTCTTGATCATTGGATAGGTTCCGAGTAGAAACTTTAATGTATACCAGTATTGGGGTATGACATTGGACTAGACCTAAGTTGTTAATTGATTCGGTTTAATAATTCCATTTATGAGAATCAATGACGCTTTGATTATCATCCTACATTAATCTTAATCCTAATATGAATACTTGAGTTCGCATCCATGACTTATGCACTTTGATCCACTATAGGTGAGATACTAATAATTGATGGTTAATATACTTGTGTTTTGGGTGTATGACTTATGGATGGAGAAATCAAGATTTATAGATATGGAAGTCATAGCTATCTTAACAATAGTACATGCTATTTACTTAAAGGTATTATTCGGAAATTGAAAGATAATATAACAAGATCTTAGCTATCGGTTTACTTTGTGTTCTCTGATGGTTTACCGATTGTATGGCTTTACAATTGATGGTTCTTTCAATGAAAAATAATGGAACTTTAAGTTAAAACGATTGAAAAGGTAAAACGGAAAAAGTCCTTAATTCAATCATGGATAACATATGGAGATTAAGCAAGCGATGAATAAATCATGGAAGAAGCACTGTGTTAGAGAGCTTTCATAACACGATATGTAAACGGGAGTTTAGCTTCAGACTTTTAGTAGAATAGTCCTAAAGTTGATAATTGATGAATAGTTAATCCGGGATTAATTTTTCACAATTATAGGAGCCTCTTTACATATTTTTATCGGGTCCTTCTACTAGCTCATATAGTTCCACGTAGCGTCTCGGGATTTGTTCCTAATGAGATCGGTAAATTAAATGGGAATTTAATAATGTATATTAAGACATGATACTCTCTAACATGCAATTCTGAAAGGATTGGACATGTGAAATTAATGTAAACAAATAATGTGATTTGTCAACATATGATTGGTTGTAAATAAAATAATTATTTGTTAATTATTTTGGTTAATTGAATTTTGGAAATAAGATTGTATTTGAATTATTTAATTTTTAAAAACAAAATTTTTTTCTTATAATTAATAGTGCACGGTTTTTTTAATGGATGGAGAGAAGAAGATTTTGTTTCAAAATTGTTTAAATATATTACAAACATTAAATTATTAATTGATTTAAATAATGGGGCTTATTTGATATATTTTCTTTTCTTGAAAAATAGTGCACGTTTTTGGATGGAAAAGAAATCTAAAATATTCTATTTATTTAAATTAATTAAATATGGATAATGTTTGTGGAAAATATTTATTTAAATTCAAATAAGAGAATCTTATTTAAATTCAAAGGTTTAAAAGGAGTTTAAATCTAGATAGGATTAGGACTTTTTGACTAGTCTAGATTCTTGATTTAAATTTGAACCACCAATCAATCTCCACATTACGTGGAGCACGAATTTTTTGAGTTTCTTCTTGCAAAAAACCGTCCATAAGATTTAAAGAACTTAGTTCGAAATTTGAATGATCTTTTGGTTCAAAAAATTATTCAAAAAAATAATTATTAATTATTTTTCAAGTAGGAGATATTTTTGAAAAATGATTGGAATATTATATAAAGGCTAGGATTTTTGAAAAAGCCAACCATCATCTTATACTCATAGTGGATGGTTTTGGGAGAGAGGAAAAACGCAAAAATTAGGTTTTTTGTGCTTAAGAAAATTAGTCCTTCTTAGGAGTGAGAGAAAGAGAGAAATTTCCATTGAATCAAAACTATAAGGAAGGTTAAGCCAAGTGATATTTTTCGTAGAGAGTTAACCGGTTCCTGTTTTGTAGTTTTGAAGAACAAACCCGGATCGAATTCTCAACGAGGTACATCGGGATTGAGAATGTGGGATCTAGACTTCGGAAGAATTACCGGTCACTTAGATTCATAGCACGTGTGCCCACATACACCCTGAGACATGGGAACTCGAGAATAGTAGAGAAGACACGTTGATCGACACTCTAACAATTCGAAATCCTAGAAACATGGTACGTTTGATCATATAATTAATTTATTGTTATATATATCATGAGTTTCTTTTCTGAATCGGCATAAAAATTTTAAAACTTCCACTGTGCCGTAACTCTGATATCAGAACTGTTTGCCCCCCTCGTGATATATGGATCTCTCGTGAAGTAGATTACCCATAACTTTTTTTTAATCTAATTAGTCTCACTTCAATCTCGAATTTTAAGATCATTTTCACTTTACTTCCTAAATATTAAAAACTCTCACTGTGCTCCCCGAATGATGAACAAGTCCCATTTAATCCTCTCCATTAGAATTTTCATTAAAAAAAAAAATCAGGCAAAAAAAAAAAGAAAGAAAGAGGAGAATTAGTCTCACTTATAGGGGTGGCAATACGGGTCGCGATACGACGACACGACTCGAAAACGACACGAATTTCACGGGTTCGGGTTAGGAAAAATAGGGGGCGGGTCGTGTTGGGGTTGGGAAAAATTGACACGAAAAAAAAAGAATCGTATTCGGGTTGGACCCGTTTTTTTTCGTGTCAATTTCGGGTCAATTTCGGATCAAGTACGGGTCAAGTTCGTGTTGCGTGTCAATTTCATGTTAATTTCGTGTCACGGGTCAATTTCGTGTTACGGGTCAATTTCGTGTCGCGGGTTAATTTCGGTTCGTGTCGTGTCAACCCGTGACAGGTTCATGTCGTGTTCGTGTCGCGGTTTCGTTTCGTGTTCGTGTCGCAGGTCGTGTTCGGGTCGGGGAAAAAAAAATCCATACGGCTCTAACACGACACGAACCCGACACGTGATACGAATTGCTACCCCTACTCACTTATTCATCTATTCTGTTGGAAATTTCATTAAAAACAAATAGATAAAGACATTTTTGTCAGCACTTACCCTCTTCTACCTTGGCAAGCTACCTATAATACTATTTCGTCTTCATGATTAAATCCTAACCATCCAACCCTACTAAAAAAAATCCTAACCATCCAATTTCCTTTTATGTAGCATATAACTGTTTAAAAGTTGTCGTTTCCTCCTTAAAAAGCAAAATAAGAAGATTTTTTTTTTTTTTTTAATGAGAGAAAGAGAGGGAGAGAGAACCTGAGCCAAAGTGTCATCACTGTCATGTAAAGGTTGAGAGTCCTAATTAGCGTCCGCAAATCATGGAGTTAAATGATCAGGACCGTATAGAGGAAGCGCCAATTTCTTTGGGATTGATGTAAATTGAAAGCTTTTTATATTTTTTACTTAATAAGAGAGGGAGAGGGGGAAAAAAATAAATAAATAAATCACTTTCACTGTCTCCTGTCCCTTGATAGCAGGCCATTAAGACATATTTGTGGATGAGATACAAAATGGTCAATTTGTATCAAATTCTATTTCATGATCATAAAATTTTTAAAGAAATTTTACAGTAGAACTTCTTACTTTTCGTTGTTGGTAAGATGTTTTTTAATCATTGGATTAAACTATTAACAGTATAATATATAAATATATAAGTTAAAAATTTACAAGGTCAAACCACTAAAAAGTTAAGGGTTAATTTCATTTTTAGTACTTGTGGGAAAAATTATATTAAAATCAACACCACTTTTTTTTCTCTTCATTTCTAGCACCGCCACGTTACCGCCCACTTTTTAGGTTGATATATAAAGACATATATGCCCTCAACCAAACCCTAATATGAATTTTTTCCCACTTTCCCGCCCCCCTCACCCCCTTCCCTCCATCTCCATCCCGACAATATATAACTCACAGTACCCAAAAATTAGAACTTTTTTTTCCCTCGTTTCCTCGATTTTCTCTCAGTGAAGCCTCACGAATCCTCTCTGCACTATTAGCCACTGATCGATACTCACTCTAAGTCCAACAAATCGAACCACATCGTCGTTCACTCTGTTAACACTGTCCGTCTCTATCCTCGTCACAGTTGACCCGAATCTGCGAGATCTACTTCAACTCCATTTGAGTAGAGATCTTACCACTTCCAATCAGCCAATCTGAGGTAATAGTGGTTGTTATTTGGTTTTATTTGTTAATATTTGCTTCCAACCAAACGGTCATTATCATTGTGACCAGTATTAAAAGAACTGGTCATTTTCATATTGACCATCAGGTCATTATCATTGTTAGCAGTTCTGAGATATAAAGTCAACTTTCTATATAAAAAAAAAACGGTCATTTTCATATTGACCATCCGGTCATTATCATATTGACCACCTGGTAGTTTTGATATAGAAAGTCATCTGTCTATAAATAAAAACTGGTCAATTTTCATATTGACCATCCGGTCATTATCATTGTGACCATCCGGTCATTATCATTGTGACCATCCGGTCATTATCATTGGGACCAGTTTTGGGATACAGAAGACAACTCTCTCTATATAAAAAACTGGTCATTTTCATATTGACCATCCGGTCATTATCATTGTGACCAGTTTTGGGATACAAAAGTCAACCCTCTCTATATAAAAGGACTGGTCATTTTCATAATGACCATCCGGTCATTATCATTGTGACCAGTTTTGTGATATAAATAAGTCAACTCTGTATCCGTCATAATTTTTCCTTTCTTTGTAATCGTCCAAATAAACCTTTATTGAATAACTTGTTGCTGTTTCATTCAGGAATGGATGAGGTGTGTGTTTTCGTCAAGTATAATGGTCAATGGGACGGTATATTGAGATATGTTGGTGGCAAAATGAAGGGAATATTGGTGCCCGAGACTGCAACATATGTTGGTCTTATTGAGTTGGTCAGAAGTGCAATTGGAATTAGGGGCCCAGCAAAGACTATAGTCATGAGATACGATGTTGAACCTAGAATGCCTCTTGTCAGGATACAGTGTGATGCTGACGTTAAATTCTACATACAATTGAAGAAGAAGGATGTTCATGTGCTTAGTAAATTTCCAATTACGATCGATGCATTGGATGAGTTTGCAGCGGAAGCAAGGCCACCGGAGGTAGGGGAAAGCAACCACATAGACGTTCAACGTTCTAGGGAGGGTGTACAGAGTGATGAAGCCATGCAACATGTAGATGACAGTAATCTGATCATCCTTCCTCCTCCTCCTCATATCCCTTCTCCCACAATAGGTCTGGATTCACACACTGAATATGGAATTGAAAATCAACATCAAGTATTGAACAATGACTTATGCATGGCCCATGGTGATTGTAATGCCGGGGAATTGAATGTTGCGGATGATGCTCGTCATCCGAACGAGGATAGTGTCGCAGCAAGCATTGGAGCCCATTCTATTGCCAATAATACTACATCTCAAATAACTAATGTACCAAGCAGTGACAGTGTATCCAACTCAGTAGTTGTGAATAATTATACACTTGTCACAATGCGTAGAAATTGTATTTTTGAGAACAAAAAGTTACTGCAATACCATCTTCATCACGATACCATGAGTAAACACTACCAATTCAAGGTAAAGAGGTCGAACTCTACTCTATTACATGTGATATGCAGAGATAACGAGGGCTGTCCATGGCAATTGCGTGCGACTAGGATGAGAGGTAGTGAACTGTTTGTTGTGAAGAGGTACGACGATGTCCATACTTGTTCAATCGACATCATTCAAGGTCATCATCGTCAAGCCAAGAGTTGGATGATTGGGGAGTGTGTTAAGGCAAAATACTTGGATCCAACTAGTACCTCATATAGATCTCGAGAAATAATGCGCGACATGCAGGCCGAATTTGGAGTTTCTTTCAATTATATTAGAGCATGGCGAGGGAAGGAAGCTGCATTAACCAGCTTGAGGGGCGATGATGCAGAGTCATACAATGGTATTTTTCCTTATCTTGTTGTATGTTCATGACTGACATTATAACTATTATATTTATGACATGGTAATGATTATTTAATAATTACAGTTTTGCCCGCGTGGGCTGAAATGGTTAAGAAGAAAAATCCTGCATCCGACATTCACATTGAGACAGACTCAGGAAATTGTTTACAATACTTCTACATGTGCTTAGCTGCTTCGAAGCACGGTTGGCCTTATTGTCGTCCAGTAATTGTGGTTGATGGATCAGCATTAAAGGCTAAGTTTGGAGGAATGCTTCTTGCAGCATGCGATCACGACACAAATGGCTCCATCTTTCCATTTGCATTTGGTATCGTTCCGTCAGAAAGCAATGAATCATGGATATGGTTCTTCGAGAAGCTAAAGGATTCAATCGGCACGCGAGAGTCTCTTGCTATTGTGGCTGATAGGAATAAGGGTATCGAATATGCAGCCAACATCGTGTATCCAGATGCTGCCTTCGGGATATGCATCCAACACTTGGCTGCAAACTTGAAGACAAAATACAAAGATTTCAAAGGTCCTTTGAAGACCTATTTTAATGGTGCAGCGAGGTCATATCTTCTAAGTGAGCACCATCGTCATATGGAATCCATCCGTAGTCGTAACCCCGACATGCACCGATACCTTTTGCAGGCCGATCCTACAAAGTGGTCGCGAGCATACTTCAACGGACGGAGGTATGCAATCATGACTACCAACATTGCAGAGTCATTGAACAATGTGGATCGGAAAGCCAGGTTAATGCCAGTTGGATTCTTAGTAGAATGGTTGAGGGAACTACTACAAAGATGGTTTGTCGAGAGACGTGAAGAGGCCCTGAAAATAACATCGAAACTGGCCCCAACGGCAGAGAATTTGATTCGCACAAATTTCTCATTAGGACTAACAGTAACGATATGTGATAACGACCACATCAAACATAAAATACGGTATATGCCAATTTTTTTCGTAAACTTAATGATATCGATGCCTTAGAATTCCCTTTGTTACAGCCGCGGCCAGCTGATCAGTTTGAGTACGCCGTCACCAACAATGCTGGCCAAATATGGATTGTCAATATGAGCGAAAGGACATGTACGTGCAGAAGATTTCAGGTCGATCAAATCCCTTGCCCTCATGCAATGGCAGTTTGTAACCACCGACGAATAGATCCATACAATTATTGCTCGAATTACTACACGAAAGATTATCTTTATGGTTGTTATTCATCTGTAGTCCATCCTATTGGCAGCGCAGATGGCTGGGATGTTCCTGACGAAGTGAGGTCGCAAATTGTGAATCCTCCCAAAACAAAGCGTGGGCCCGGAAGGCCACGGGTTCGAAGGATTTTGTCCCAAGGAGAAGAACATGAGTCTGTTCGGTGTGGTAGATGTCATGGTTATGGACACAACCGACAATTCTGTACTAATTCAGTACCCTTAAGAATACGTCCAACAAGGTCGAAGCAATCGATCAGCACTCCCAGTTCATAATTATGTTGTTTATAACAAAGGTTGCACAATTGACCCCTCTCAATATATTATGCCTTTCAGCACTCGTGTGATGTAAGTATGTGGAAATAGGTGTCGTCACCAAAAACGGTCATAATATCAAATTTACCGTCTGAAAATGACAACATGCTCCTGAAAACATTACATAGCAAGCAAGAACAAAAATATCTTCAAATAATTTAACCGGTCATAACAGTTATGACCACCCGGTCATCACAGTTATGATCGTTTGGCCCTATTGTGAAACAAATGTTAGGTTGGTTTGTTTTTTAAACTTTTATTTTATTTTTTTTATTATTTTCCACAATGAATGTTATTTTAGAAGAGTAACTAATTCGTGGTAACTTTCATCACATGTAATGTTAGATCAAAAAATTCCCTTACCATAATGGGCACCCGGTCATCACAGTTATGACCACATGGTCATCACAGTTATGACCACACGGTCATTACTGTTATGACCTGGTGGTCATCACAGTTATGACCACCCGGTCATCACTGTTATGACCACACGGTCATCACTGTTATGACCGGGTGGTCATCACTGTTATGACCACACGGTCATCACAGTTATGACCACACGGTCATCATTGTTATGACCGGGTGGTCATCACTGTTATGACCACCATGTCTTCATTGTTATGACCACCCGGTCATCACTGTTATGACCACCAGGTCATCACTGTTATGACCGTCTGACCCTATTGTGAAACATTGATTTTTTTCGTAATTTGAAACATTGCTATTATTAAAATGATATAGTCATATAAATTATAAGTCTTATCGATTAAAAATTACATATTGTCTTTGAAATTTTCAAAAAATTTAAAAAAATGTGGTTAGGCATAATTACAGGGGAAAAAATTAAAAAAATGAAGTTAGGCATAATTACAGGGAAAAAAATTAAAAAAATGAAGTTAGGCATAATTACAGGGAAAAAATATGAAATAATTAGAAGTCCATATCGACTTCGTCGTCGCTTTTACACAGGCCTTCAATCTTTCGCCTTGCATGGGCCCATAGGTAACAAGCCATCCACTCCCTGAACATTTGCATACGTTCTTGGATTACCCAATACCGGATATCCCTCCCTTCGATCAAGCATTCAGCATTCTTGATAGTAAATATCCCACAGTCACCCCTGTGCCACGAAATTAAAATATGTTTAAACGAGCAGTTAACCATCAATATGAATGAACATTATTATTACTGGTACTTACCCATTGCCTTGACAAGGGATATCTCTCATAATGGTAACCGGTATTGAGTAAGTTCCAGGTGGTTCTCTTGGTTTGAACTCGAAGAGACTTAGGCGATCTGCCAGCAATGGAATGAAATTTGATAAAGCTTCCATTCCACCGCGGACCTTTGCATTGTAAGGGCCTTCATGCTGCATCGAGTCATACACCTCAATTGTCCAGTTTGTGAGTTCGAGCTTAACTAATGCCCAATGCTTCAAATCAGCAAAGTGTATGGGTATTAGCAAAGTGTTAACTTCAAACCAAGAAGAACCACTTTGTATCCGAACGCCAAGCATGAGCCTGAGTAAAGAATCACAGGACTCCCAGTCGAATATTTCAGGTGAACTCTGGTACACACTCCACAATCCACAAACCTTCGCACTGAAAAAAGTGTCCACCGTTGTCACCTTCCGTTGTGCCAGTGCTGGGTACTGCCTGATCTTCTTCCTCAAATAGTAGAAAGCTACGTCCATTTACTGCATACATGACATAAAAAGAGAGGTATTGTGACAAATTAACAACTCATCAAACAAAAATACTTTATAAACGTTTGGATATACAATAATGATTCTTCATGTCTTGTAGAAGAATGCTATAGAGGATTGACCTCATCCCATAGCCAAACAGGCGAGGTTGCAAATTCATAGTACCAAGTTTTATTATCCACCGCCATGAAGCCGAGGTCATGGGGTTTGTCGAACGACTCATACTTGGCACCATATCGGGGTGGCCGTTTACTAAAAAATACAAAAGTTGTTCACTATTAATACAAAAAAAAAATTAATATCCAATTGACAACTATTGGTAAGAAACACATTACCCTGCGGGTGGTCTCTTCAACAATCCTTTATTTAGCCACTCCCTAAATTCCGCTAGCGTCTCTATGGGAGGTTCATCTGCGAGACCCGGTGGGAGGGGATTAGGTTGCTTAGTCGGAGCGGTCGACGGAGACCCGACATCAGTCATAGGTCTGGCCGGGCGTTGGCCTAGCCTTGACAGTCTAGCTCTCTTCTTCTTTGGTATCTATAAATGACATGTGTGAGACGAGTTTAAACAAAATGATAACAATTATGAATATGTTATAAATTAAAGGGTATTGGTAACAACCACGTGACGGCTCTCATCGTTGCCTGGCTCCGCAACCTTTATAAAGTCTTGTTCGAGGATTATTTCTTCCTCAACCTTCTCATCTTTGGTTTGAATACCCGGGTCACGCATCCCCTCTCCATCGGGAATCCTTTCACCCCCATCAACTTGCTTTGGGGGAGCAAACTCGGCAGTTAGGAACTCCATGGCTGCCTGGACACCAATATCCGCCACCGAACCAATGTCAGGGGAGGTTGTCTTCATGGCGTCCAATTCATCCCTCTCAGCATTAATCTTATGTATGCCGCTGTCAGGCAGCGTCGGTTCGGCCTTACCTTCCCCCTTCTCAAAAATGTTGGAGGACAACTTTTTGAGAACCCGCCGTAATAGTTTATTGGATTGCTTCTGTTCCCTTTTCAACTCCTCTAATTTTTTATTCAGTGAGGCCACCTGTCCTCGGATCTCAGTTTGAAACTCCCGCCACTCGGAGTTTCTATCTGTGCTTGGCCGGGGGACAGAAGACTTGGGAGGGGGTAATTGGGGCATGGCAGTTGGATTCTTCAAAAAGAGGCTCGCAACCCATGGGTTCTTCAACTCCTCTTCAGCAGGCTTCAAGACGAAACCCTTAAGCTGCACACATATGGTAACTATGTTAATGGCTGACATATATGATTATCATCTTCTAATATTGTCACTTAATAAATTTAACTAACTAACATAACTACCAAGGCGATCACAACAGTAATGACTGCACACGGTCAACACCGTTATGACCATCCGGTCAACACCGTTATGACCATCCGGTCAACACCGTTATGACCAGTTGCGGTCACAACGGTGTTGACCACCCGGTCACAACGGTGATGACCGCAACCGGTCATAACAGTTATGACCACAACAGGACATAACGGTGTTGACCACCCAAAAACACAGCTGTTATGAATCACCCGGTCATAACAGTTATGACCACCCGGTCATTATGTTAATGACCACCAATTGATATAAACAAGCTAGTAAGAAAAAATTACCTGGGATTCGCCATCCTGGGTAAAAGCAGCCACTACATCATCAAACTTGACATTTTCTGCAGTGGTCCACGACAGCATACGCGGAATGGCCTGCTCGTACTTGGTGGTGAATTTGGATGCTATTGATGGGAGGGTCTCATATGCCCAAACGAGTAAGGCATGGGGGAACCTCGGAAGACTGTAATGGACTTTATCAATTTTTTTCAATGGTCTTCTCTTCGAAGACATCCTGTTGGATACAGTATGGCAGATTGCAGCTCGGGTTGCCTCCCATGAGAGCACGCCCCAAGGAAAATTATTGAAAGCATCCAAATCATCAGCCAGAGCAAAAAACTTTGGGTCAATCTTCACGGCGCTTGCATTTGATAGGGGGATGGAACACATAATGTATAGAAGGCTAAGCTTGACCGCGTCGTCCTCGTTGACATCTGCAGCTCCAAATTTTCTCTCGACACACCCCTCACCGTCGAAAAATATCTTGAGATTAATCGACTGTTGACCACGGGGAGATGAGTAGACCCTACACATTTCAGGCCGGTTATTAGACAGAACTCGTTGATGGAGAATCTGCCCAATTCTTCATTAAGCTCAAAGAATAGAGCATCCTCCATTCCTGAGTGATCCGTCAGGCGCATCACAATGTTGTGGTATACCTGCCCAGCCCAACCAAGAGTATCTAAATGCATAAACTGTTGAATGCATGGCTGATATTTGACGGCCTCGTACTATCGGGGAGACAACCATTGTCTCAAGTTATTCCATGTCTCCTTTATGTTAACGAAAGTATTTATTTTCGCCCTCGTAATTTCACTGTCCGGTACGAGTCCAACATATTGAGTCTGCGTTAATGGTAACATAAAAGAGTTATTAAATTTTATGACCGTTAAGTAATCATACAAAATATTTGGCATAATATCACATAAATATTTAAATTATCAAATTGATCACCATCAACTTAACATAAAAAATGACCAAGTCATCATGAAAATGACCATAATAATGATGAAAACCGAGTAATTATTATTGTGACCAACAAGTCATAATGAAAATGACCGTCCGGAAATAACTTAGAACTGAGTAATATTATGACCAGAGAGTCAATACAAAAATGTCAATTTTGTGATTTACAAACTGATCACAAGATTAGTACTAACCAGCCACCGATATCACCTATAAATGGTTACTTTTCATACAAACATCGACGAAACCCCAAATATTTATATAAACCATAACACATCGTGTATACAAACGGTTTGTTTATGGTACAATATCAGATACAAAGGCTATCTTTAAGTATTTGTAGAAAAATTTTTCTGATTATTTAAAAAACTGTAAACGCTTGAACCATAACACATACAAAAATGAAATCTTTTTAATATATAAGCAATAAAAACAGAAAATTCTTTCTGACAAATTTTTAAAACTGTAGACTTTTTAAACATAAAAACCAAAAACATCTTTTTTTACCTCTTCAGATGTCGATATCTTATCTTCTACGGCACTGATCAACTTCTTTGAATACTTTACATCCATTTCCCCCTGATTTCTCTTCAAACCTGCATCGGACACCATTCTCTCGACCGCCGGTACCTGATTTTTAGGACTTTCATCAGCCGATGACCTTTTAGATGACTTAGCCGTAACTCGGACTGAGTCCCTCTGGGTACTAGTGTTTTTATCAGACATTTTAGTAGGTGTCGACATGGGTAGTTTTTTCAGGATTATACGACGTTAACAGACGTCCAAGCAGTTTATAGAAGGATTTCGTTGGTGGTTTAGGACGGTTATCTAGCGGTTATGGGTCGGTATCTGCTGGTTGAA
Organism: Ficus hirta; assembly: GCA_038430175.1. Taxonomy (NCBI): domain Eukaryota; kingdom Viridiplantae; phylum Streptophyta; class Magnoliopsida; order Rosales; family Moraceae; genus Ficus; species Ficus hirta. Next base: position 29,591,106 of record CM076585.1, read on the forward strand.
ATGCTTTCTCTCTCTAGAACCGGTTTCTCTCTCTAAAACTCTGTAGAAGCTGGTTTGAATTTTTTTTAGGGCATTCGAGGGAGAATGAGGTTTACGCGGGTGGGAGAGGAGGGCAAATCTGGAATTTGGCATTTGGGACACAGATCAATGACTGTTGGTATTCAAACATATGCGGTCATTTTCATAATGACCGACTGGTCAATATCGTTGTGACCAAGGTTAAATGCAAAAAATCACTATTTACAGGGATCACAACGATAATGACCAGGTGGTCATTATGAAAATGACCGAGACTGTAGAAGTATCAAAAGTTAAAATTATTATTTATCCTTTTAAATGCCTTTACACACAAAATGAGGAGTTCGCATTAATTGTCGATCAAATCAATGACTGTTGGTATTCATACAGATTCGGTCATTTTCATAATGACTGCCTGGTCAATATCGTTGTGACCAAGGTTAAATGTAAAAATTCACCATTTACAGGGGTCACAACGATAATGACCAGGTGGTCATTATGAAAATGACCGAATCTTTAGCAGTATCAAAATTTTAAAAAATATTTTTTTATGCCTTTACACACAAAACGAGGAGTTGGCATTAATTGAAGGCATGTCGATCAAACCAATGACTGTTGGTATTCGTACAAATACGGTCATTTTCATAATGACTGCCTGGTCAATATCGTTGTGACCAAGGTTAAATGCAAAAATTCACTATTTACAGGGGTCACAACGATAATGACCAGGTGGTCATTATGAAAATGACCGAACCTGTAGAAGTATCAAAAGTTTAAAAAAAAAAATTTTATGCCTTTACACACAAAACGAGGATTTGGCATTAATTGATGGCGTGTCGATCAAACCAATGACTGTTGGAATTCGTACAAATACGGTCATTTTCATAATGACCGCCTGATCAATATCGTTGTGACCAAGGTTAAATGTAAAAATTCACCATTTACAGGGGTCACAACGATAATGACCAGGTGGTCATTATGAAATTGACCTATCCGATGGAATGACCAAATTTTAGGTAAATTCATTACTTATTTAATTTAATTTTTTTTTTGCCCTTTACACACAAAGTGTGTTGTTCAGACTTGTTTTCTCAAAACGTGGGCAGGGGTCACAATGATAATGACCACCTGGTCATTATGAAAATGACCGAGCCTGTAGAAGTATCAAATGTTAGCCAAATTCATTACTTATTTTATTTTTTTTATCCCTTTGCAAACAAAGTGTTAAATGCAAACTTTTTAAACATAAAAACGAAAAATCATTATTTTTAACTTGACTTCTTTGATTCCTTAACTTTGATTTCCCCTCAACCCTTCATCGGCCACCATTCTCTCGATCTCTGGTGCCGGTTTTTCTTTTCCTTTTCTCGGTAGGTAGCCTTCGATCTCCCGAAGCGGCATCTAGAGGGCTTTCGTGGTGGTTTTGGACAGTTTCTGAGTGGTTTCGGTCGGTTGCAACTATTTCTCTCTCTAGATTTCGGTTTCTCTCTCTAAAGAACTGTAGATACTGGGTCTGTGTGAGATGAGGGTAAAGATGGAACTTGACATACATTTAATGCTGTTGGGCCCCACATATCAGAGAGGGCGGTGACGTGGCAGTGCTAGAAATGAAGGGAAAAAAAAGTGGTGCTGATTTTAATATAATTTTTCCCCCAAGTGCTAAAAATGAAATTAACCCAAAAGTTAATGTTAGTAACGAAAAATAAAAGATGCTGCAATAAATATATATTTTTAGTTTAATATGATCTGAGAACTGATATTACGGGTAAATTTCCCAAGTCCTATCACACTATGCTACTTCTTCATATTTTATTCTTTTTTTTCCTGTGTCACATAATTTTTTTAATACTGAGATGGCAGATTGAAATTATGTACCTTAAAATAAAATTAGATGTGAAATTATCGTTAAATTATATTTGTAATTACAGTGTAATAATATTTTTAGTAGATAAAGATTAATGGTTTTTAGGTATATATCTCTGTCCAAGGCATTATCCACGTTTTTGAAATTCGAAGTTATTTAGTTCCAAAGAAGTTATCATTCAATTTCAACCTTTAATCAAATCAAACTACATGGATAACCAACCAACCTCGATCTAAAATCCAAACCCCCCCCCCCCCCAACAAAACAAAAGAGCACATAATTATTTCTTATTAAAAATAATGAATTACATAACAAAAATTCTACTCCATATCTTCATTATTTAACTATCCAATTTCCTTTTAAACAGTATGAAAATCTATTGGATAAATAGAGCCAATCGGGCTAATTAACTGTTTAAAAGTTGTCGTTTACTCCTTAAAAAGGAAAACAAAGAGTAATTTTTTATTTTTATTTATTTATTTTATTTCTTTTTTTTAAGAAAGAGAGAGAGGACTTGAGTCATACAAGTGTAAGTGTTATGTAAAAGTTTAAATAGATTTCAAATTAGCATCCGCAAATCATGGAATTAAGGATTTGTTTAGTGTTTGAGTTAAATTCCAACTAAACTGTACTTTTTTTGTTGGATTTTTATCTTTTTTCTGAAAAGCCGAAAAAAGTTATAATTAGTTTTTGAAAAGTCAACCAACTGTAACTTAAAAATTTTAACTCCAACCAACGAACCAAACTTAGGCTAAATGATCACGACCATATAGAAAGAGAGCCAATTTCATTGGGATTGATGTAAATTGAAAACTTTATTAGATTATGGCCAGTTCTATAGACCAGCACAACAATTTTAGGGTTCGGCGCTAGCAGTGGACGGAAGGTGACCGGGCAAAGCAGGTTGTTGGCACTGGATGAGAGAGATAGATAGTTGAGAACAAAATGAGGAATTAAAGGGCATATAGGTAAATTCACACATTAAAGTTGTTGAATAGGGTAGAAAAAGGCTGAAACATTCACTAGTAAAAATTGTTGATTTGACGATAGTTATTAACAGTCGTCTAAAGTTAACACGACGGTTAGACGACCGTCGTGTAATCCACCGTCGTGGAAAGGTTTGAGATACCAGGACGGTTAACATCGTCATCGAATAGAGAAATAAGGTGGCAAGAGTTTTTAATGTGAGAACTTTACACGACGATTTTTGTAAAAACCGCCGTGTAAAGTATGGTTTACACAACGGTTTGGTCAAAACGTCGTTTAAAGTTCAGGATCATTTGGCACGCGGTGTGTAAAAACTGTCGTGTAAAGTGAATTAAAAAAATTTCATTTTTTGGTGATTTCCCACAAGTGGCATAACCCGTGTGTTATTCAATACACGGCTCAAAATAGGATTGACAAAATAATAGCTACATTGTATCAATATAAAAATATCATCCACTATATTACAAGTTTACATATCTTATTTAATGAATTGCGTTATAAATTTAGCCCATTCTCCCCTAATCGAATCCATATCATCACCTGTATTAAATGTTTTGCTTTCTAGACTTCAAGTAAGTCTAGTCCATTAGCATTGGAGATTATGTCCCTCATAAAACCTAAAACAAAAAAACCATATTCAACACTACCCTCTTGACGAGGACAAGGACGATCCGAGATTTTTGTTTTATAGTCCCGTCTCTTTTTAATCCATTCTCCGACTATAAGCTTCCAGTCCATTAGGGGCCTAGCAAGTTTGCAAAATTCAAAATAATTAAGATGAATAATTCTATTTTGACATTTCATCAAGCATGTAGTGGGCGGAAAAAAAAATGCACAAAATATACTCTACAAAGATCTTAAACTACCAATTCTCAACAGAATATAGTCTACAAAGAGCAACAAAAAAAATAATTGAACAACAATAAATACAAAAATTATACTCCAAGAAAGTTACTAAAAAATTATGTGTTTGTATTTTTGTTGGAACTAACTCATCAAGAAATTTCTTATTTCTTTCTCCACAATTTCTCAGCAACCAAACATTCTATGAAACCCTTGACCAAATTGTCTCAAACTTCAATTTCCCCAAAACAACTAAACCACACAAGATTTAGACATAGAAAGGCAGTATTTTAGTTCAAGAAAACAAGAAATTGGGCAAAAGTGTCACCTTGCTTTTCTTGTAGGCAAAAGAGTCACGTCTTTTTTCCAGACAGCCTTGCCGGGAAGAACAGGTGGCAGCGGCGGCAGGTGAAGAAGAGAGAAGGGAGGGTAGTGGCCTTGTTGGGAGGAGAGGGCAATATCGGCAGGAAAAGGAGAGAGAAGGGAGGGTGATAGTGGGAGAAGGAGAAAGAGGGTAGGGTGGCGCGATTGCTGGGAGGAGAGAGCGGCGGTCGTGATGAGAAGGAGGAGAAACAATCGTGTGGGCAACAGGGCACACGCTCAAATTATATAAATGGAATTCATATACTGATTACTATCTAATTATATTGTAGGAAGTGTTCATTTTGGATAGTACTAGTCAATCAACACACTTAAAAAAAACAAAAACAAAAAAACAAAAAAACAAACCACATAAATGACATTAGAATAACACATTAAACATAAAATAAGACCCAAAACACACCATGTTAGATATTGACTTTCAACACTAAACTCCTTTAAAATGGTAGAGGCCAAGCTTAAGCAAACAACATAAAAGTTTACATCAGGTAATACATTTATCTTTAAACAATTTAATTATTTATCCTTCTTAATCTTATATACGTCATTTTTGTGTAACAAGTGTGCCTAATTATTTTACAGATAGTTAGCGGATTATTGTCCAAGAGCAGGTATGGATCAACGGGTCAAGTTTATTTCTCCAGTCCTCATCTCACCAGTTCAACAAAGTGTAGATAGCGCTGCTTACATTTGAGAGAGGGCCGATTATATTCTACGGTTCTTAAGAAAAGCTCCAAAGGGAAAGTTGTTTCTCATGCCATATAACAGCGGCCGACATTGGATCTTGACAGTTATTAATCCGTGGGATGACTCGGTCCTGTATTTTGATCCTCTCGGAAACGAACCAGGTGATGATTTTAAATACCTAATTACGATGTAAGTATTCTTTGAATGTTCATATTTCTGAGGCTATGCATACAATAATTATTGATGTAATTGTTTTGAAATTTATCAAATTATTAGGGCACTTAATGATTGGAAGATGTTGGTGGGAAGAGGAATAAGACAGCGACGGAACTAGGAGACGTTGATTGATACTGTTCGATGTCCAATACAGGAAGGTTATGTAGAGTGCGGTTATTTTGTGTTAGCTTTCATGTGAGAAATAACCCTCACTATTGATGGACTAGCCGCCCTTCAAACTAAGGATTTTTATACTGATGCTGACATGAGTTTGGTTAGACAAGAGTGGGCTACATTTGTTGTGCGGTTTATTCAATATTGACTAAAAACAATATATCAATTTTGTACTCTATGCATATTAATTGTACAAATCCAGGTAATTACAGATTATATTTACATTTTATTCTTGGCTGTGTAATAATGGATAACATACGGGATTTGCTACCCGTTGGAAATGAAACGAATTCGCAAAAATTTTTTTTTTTTTTGTTGATTCTTGGTATCCTCGGGCTACCACGATGGTTTCCTAGTAAAATAGTCGTGGTAGGTTCCCTTACCACAACAGTTTTTTTTTTGAAAAACCGTCGTAGTATGTTCTTAAATGTTAACATTTAAGCCCCTTTTTCTCCATTACACGATGGTTAAAAAATCGTCATGGAATCTAAAAAGATACCACGATCCTGGATTCTACGATGGTTAGAAAACCATTGTGTAAGTGTTACCACGACAGTTAAAAATCGTCGTAGAATCTATATTCTGTAGTAGTGCTTGTTGTTGTTCGTATCCTCTCCCTAGCAGCCGTAAGTAATAATGGCCTTCAGTTGATCTATTTCTTTATAAAACTCTCAAAACCGGAACTTCAAGTTCCAAGTATTCCCTACCATATTTTGCCCCTGAATACCCTTGCAATGCCTCAACCGTTGGATTGCCATTTTTATAAATTGAGTGGCTCAGATGGAATAAGAGACATGACACCTCATTAATTATGTGGGGGACTACAGCCAACCCCTTACTTTTTAGACCCATGTTGATGTCTGTGATATTCATCTTTCACTTCATCTCTATTTTTACATCTTTTATTTTAATTTGGGAATGAGTTATGAGTTTTTCTTTTCTTTTTTTTTTTTCCTGATGTTATCATATAAATATAAATTACAATATGCAAAATTTGATAAGTTACTTAATGATATCAAATATCTTAATATCAACAGATATTTTAAATTAAAATAAATACAAATAAATTCAAAACTTCTAATATAATTAAAAACAAAATAATAATTTTTCCTAATATTAAATAATAACTCTCGCTAATAGGATTTGACTTATCACCAAAAGGATTCACAAGACCGTCCGCAAGAAACTACAGTGACGCTACAACTGCAATAAGGATATGTTGGGCATGGAGAGAAAATTAACAACTTAATGATAGATCACCTAAGTGAGGGTAATGATGAAGGAGGGAAATGCCATTTTTCTTATGTTATTTGGTATGCAATCCATCAAAATTAATTCATTCCCTCTTCTTTTGTAATGTCAAAATTAATTGGAGTCTCATCACTAATTCATTCCCTCTTCTTTTCTGTTTTACCAAACAATCATAAATATTAACATCATTTCATTAATCTCTCCTTTCCTTCCTTTCACTTTTCTCTCTTATCAAGCACACCCTAATGCTATGTCTTGTAAGACGGATGAAAAATAGAAAAGAAAGAAGAGTAAAATCTCTAGATGATGGAAATAAAGGAGGTTTTCCATCATGTTGTTTGGTAAAAGAGAAAGAAAACATGAAAAAAATATCTAATCAAATACAAATTACAATTTTAACCTTATATAAATTAGAAGATGATGATAGATTAAGGTCAAAATAAGTATTTTATCTACATTTGCTTTGTCAAATATTTTCCATCCACTTTTCTTCCCAAAGTTTGATAGATTAAGAAATGGTGGGGTCCATAGATTTTCAATTTCCCTTCCTTCATAATTTTATTTCTACCAAACGATCAAAATTCTATTTTCCTCTCCAAAATTCCTCCTCTATTTTCTTTCCTCCCCATTTTTCACTCTACCAAACAAAAGGCTAAGATGAGACAATTTTCCCTCTGCAAGCGGTAGGCGAAATAAAAATCCCATGATTACGTTGTGTTAGACCGGATGTGTAATCCAATGACCTACTTATTAGGAAGAGTTATTATTTTATATTAGAAAAATTATTAATTTGTATATAATTATTAAAATTTGAATCCATTGGTATATATTTAAATATAAAATATATATTTATCTAGGGAGATTTGTTAATATTAGACAACTTAGAAATCTCATTTATTTTTGGTGATTTCTTAGTATTAGACAATTTAGACGATTTTATATATTTAACTTGTATTTATATGAGAGTTCATTCATAGTATTCCTTACTAATGAATTCTTTTATTTCCTAATCCGTTAATCATCTTCTCCACATTAAACCTTTCTCTTCTTGTATTATGATTATATTTCTTTCTTTACTACTAAGTAGGACTACTTAAATAACTACATAGAAACTAAATTAATTTGTATGCAAAAAATACTATATTTCCATTAATGGAAAAAAAATACTATATTTACTGTACATAATTTTGAATTATCAAATTATAATGTAATATTTTTTGGTTGTTAAATTATAATATAATCATCGGTTAAATTATATGAATTATATCCTATAATAAAATGTTCCGACTTATCTTGGAATATTTATTATGAGAAATAGTTATTATTCACATTTTCTGCATCTGGTACGATTCTTTTGGCAAAATAATAATAATAATAAATAAATAAATAAAGTCACTTATATGGTTTTTGTTTTTTGTTTTTTTTGTTTTTTTGTTTTTTGTTTTTTGTTTTTGAAGGAAGGAATGAGTTTGCTAAAAAGACTAAAGATTGGCCATTACAAGAGTGCCTAAGAACAGAGGCACAGAGTCAAATCATACAGTGTTATTAAACTGAAAAATAACAAAAGTTGCTAAATAGTGCGCTACAACATTCTCTTTGCGAGAAGCGTAGCAACATCATCACTATAAGCAGATCATTTATATGATTATAAATATAATTTAACGGTAATTTTGTATCACATTTTACTTTATGATAGTGTTTGAATTCTCATCTCTAATATTAAAACAATAATCACTTATTTTTTTAAAGTACTTGGGAAATGAATTATCGTTTTCTGAAAGAGTTCCTTTTTCCCCCACTTGTTTTGACAACTTCTGATTTTATTTTTTATTTTTTTATTTTTTGGTTGAATTGACAACTTCCGAGTTATCAAAACTGCTTGCTTATGCTCCCTCATACGATAAAACTAGCACAACTACAAAACTAGTCATTATTAATCTAAACTATATATGTTGTTTTATATATTTTTTTAAATTAAGTAGTAGTAAAAATATATATACATGTTTAATTTGTACAATAGAAAACTTTGAGGATTAAATCTTGTAATTAATACTAGAGTGGCAGAGATGTAATAACGAGTATAACAATTGTTTATAATATGACTTTATTTTTATGAGAAAGGGGATAAGATGCGAAAAACAGAAATAAGAGAATGGTAGAGAGAATTATAAAGCAACTATAACAGAAATAAGAAGTTTCATCATGGTATTTTTACCTGATTAAAAAGGGTTTCGTTTAAGGTGTTTTTTTTTTTTTTTTTTTGGTCAAGGGATTTCGAGTTTTCTTTTTTAATATTTTCGCAAGGGAGTTTCGATCATTTTTTTTTTCCCTGTTTTGTTGGTTTGTCATTTTGTACCCTTTTTTTTTTCCCTTAATTTTAGCTTTAAATTCTTGTATCATTTAGACAATATATTATTTCACATTCACTAGTAATAAAAAAGCTGAGAGAGAGTAATGGAAAAGTATAATGAAAAATATAAATGCTATGCATACTATATGGTCAAAGAGAATATCAAGGAAACGAAATAGTAACAAAAACAAGATTAACGAATATTCATTCATTATATTATGAAAGAGCAGTGCTAGGCACACAAATTATAATTTCAACTTTTTGAGTATTAACTCATGTGTAATCTTTTCAATGGTAGAAGTAATTAATTAATGTGGCAATATTTTTACTACTTACCAATAAAATAATAACAACTCATATGTCAGATAAGTTGATAAGTAAATATTGAGTCTAAAATTAGTGTCCCTAGTATTTTTCATTTTGAAATAGATAGAGAAGCAAATTCTAAAGATTCACTAAATGAAATAAAGTAGTAATAAAAAAAGAGAGAAAGTAACGAAAAAAATGTGACTTTTTAAAGAAAAAATAAAACTGTTGATATGACATGCCTACTCTATATAGGTATACACATTTACTTATTTAAAAGTATGTAAAAGTATGTACGATGCACATAATTAGATATATTTGAGAAAATTTATCTAAATATGAAAAAACATATACGTACAAAATACACAAGAAACAAAAAAAAAAAAAAAAATCAACAAAGTACCTAAAACTTAAAAAAAGGAAGGAAGTATGAAAAAAGATCAAAAAAAATATAAGGACTAAAACAAAAAAACAAAAAAAAATTGGGACAAAATAAAAAAAGAAAATAAAAAAGGACTAAAATGAAAAAAATAAAAAAAGGATAAAAAAAAACAGGACTAAAAAAAAGCCTTTTGTTTTGTACAATTATGGTAGCTTTTTTCTCAACTTTCTATGAGCTACGTGCATGTTGGGCCTATTTGAGAATATTTTTGTACATAGAGAAAAATTAAAATAATAAGTTAAAAAAATAAACCCAAAAAATTAAATTAAAAAAAAAACATCGGACCTGAAAAGAAAAAAAGAGACATAAAAAAAAAAACAAAAACAAAAACAAAAACAAAAAAGATAAAATGAAAAAAAGTTGATCAATACAAAAAGTGACTAAATTGTAAAAATGAAAATTTCAACAGTATTTTTTTTTCTTTCTATATATAGCTATAGATATAGAAGGGATAGAACAAAGCAAATTAATAGCAAAATTGTAAAAGAAAAAATTCAAAAAATAATAAAAATATTTAAAAAAGAACTAAAAAGATAAAATGACTAAAATGAAAAAAAAAAAAGACCAATATAAGGGGCTAAAACGAAAAATTGATAAATTTTAAGGTGAAAATGAAAAGAAAAAAAAAAAAGAAATGAAGGACTAAGAAAAGAAAAACTTATTTAAAAGGTATCAAAATGAAAAAATAAATAAATTTTAGAGTGAAAAAAAAAAAAAAGAAATGTTGTTTTCGTCCTAAACGGTTCGTTTTGGACAAAAACGGTACAACGGATTTGACATTTCTTAATAACGTATGTATAGATCTATAGTCAAAGAGATTGATTTAAAGTAGAAAAATTTCAAGGAAAAAACTGGCACACAAGCTTGAAACACAACCTGCACCAGGAAAATCAGGCTGCAAGAATCTAAAAACTTTAAAAACACAAAAAGAATGATGATGTGGTCCAAATTTAAAAAGAGAGCGAAAATAATCAACTCTCATTTGTTGGCAAAATGAGGCGAGCTTCCCCGTCCACGAGCTTTGCGGATTTGATCACATCTCCTGTCTTTATCTGTGGAAGAATATCTCTCCCAACTGTTGTGTATCTGCATTATTGAAATTGGATATCAAGAAGAAAATATAAAGACCAGGAAAAAAATTTTATGTAAAAGTACATTTTGAGTTACTAATATAAGAAAGGTTTTGGGGTTAAAAGAAGTACCCGAAAACTGAAAACTGCCCTTCATCAAATGACAATCCTCCTAAGCCAGCCTGTAAGTGCAAAAACATAGGTTTTACTACTATTTTAGAACAAAAGAAAAGTTTGTCACCTTGGTTCTCACACGCATTTATAAAGCTATACTATATATGTGTATACAAGGATAATACATAATATATGTGTTAATTATTGAACTGTGAATGGATAGATGGTCGGATATTTTCAAAAACACGTAGGATTTTTTTGAGAGAAGAAAGCACATAAAGTAACTCACTCATAACGCCTTTTAAAAGATTACGTGGTAAAATATGGAAATAGAATAAGCTAGTGGAAGAGCAAAGAAATTGTTTTAGTAGAGGCATTAGGGACGTAGCTAAAATAAAATTTTGGATGATAGAAGAACATGGAAAATGTTAAAAACTAAAATTATCAACTCTTAAGAATTTAGTTTAATAAAAATTGAAATTGCTCTTTAGAGGTACTCATATATACGTGTCTATCGGTTATATATTCAGCTCAGATGGGACTTACATTTCTTTTATCATATAGATAGAAGAAAAACTGATTGGGTGATGAGTACTCCTCGGAGACTTCACTATGAGCCATGACAACCGCTCCATAGACGGATAGCGGTAGAACTGGCAATTCACCATCCTTCAATGAAGGGAAGGGAAGGGAAAGAAAAAGAAAAAGAAAAAGAAATTGTCATATGAATACAAGATTAGCTTTGCTACCATGGAATGTCTTGTAAATTCAGATGCTTGATTCGCTACTTATGGAATAAGTTATAGATACACCTGCACACTCAATGTTGTTCGGTACAGTGGCTCAAACTGCCCGGATGGCATTATTTCCAGGGGAGTGCTGTAACCCTTGTTCTTATCAAGTCCGTTGTCTGAGAGAATGGCTTGATCGGTGCAGTTGAGCTTCGTTCCATTGTATATACCATCAATTACCTGAAGAATTACAAATGACACGAGAACGACTAAACAAAAAGTGTTACTTAAAAGACACGAAAAAAGGCTCACGCAATTCTAATTGGAAAGTTATAACATAAAATACCATAATAAAGTCCCTAGCAAACATATATATACAGTATACTCAGTGAGCCCTAAACTCTTTTTTGTTTGTTCCCCTGTTCAATTTTGCACTTGGAAATTATGGACATCTCACAAGCACTTGTAAGGTTTCAATGCAATGGAGCGGTAAAGCATAATAAACTAGAACAATGAAAGGCTAGTCCATAAATCATATCATAACATATGAGGGCAAAGTCAGGTTCAACTACCTTACCAGTTTTGCGAAATTCCCTGCTGTTAATGGCGCTGAATATCCGTCTATGACAACCTGCATATGCAAATTGTAATTTGATAGTGGAACTGAACTATAACAGTACATCGACAGCTTTTGAAGAGCACCTTCTGCACCCAGTTAATATTGCTCTCTCAAATTTATCGAATTTAAATAGCACCTAAATAGGAACTAGAAAACAGAACAAATCTGCCCTGATAAATTAAACAGAAAAAAGATGATCTCTTATCTAAAATTTAAGAAACTTCCGAAATCTTCAACACTTTTAATATATGACCACATGATGTGAAATTTGCTACACCTGCAATGTGGCTGTCTTTCTTAATTCACCGCCGGCTTCTGGAGAAAACGATGAACCGTCACCTTTCTCAATGGTAAATTCAACTGTTCCTCTCCCTGTTAGCCTGAAAAACACTAGACAAGAAATATATCGATACTCTATTAACATTATTCGTTCTAAATACAAAGATATTGATGCAATGTCATCGAAATATTGTATATCAAGAAGCTCTTGAGAGCTCACAAGTTAAGCATGAGATCTAACACAGATGGATATCTCATGTCCTGCGAGTAACAAAAAGATCGATAATTTGGACGTTTAAATAATTCACTTTTTATAAGCTAAAAGTGAAAAATAAACATCAGAAATCAAAGCATTCTAATTAACAAAAGTAGATATGATAATAATTAACATAAACAGGAATTGTCTCGTAGTTGAAAAGAGTTTGTTTCTTTGAATTTCATGTATGTTAATTCGCTAACCATTTAATTTATTTACACTGACCTGGGGTATTTCAAGTATTGCTCAGGCAACAGAAACGACAATCCTGGAGCCTGAAACAGACAATAAGAAGCTGTGATATTGGACAAGCATTCACTAATCATTTGTTTTTTTTTTTTAATTTATTTTTATAATAGGACGCGGAATTCAATTAATGAAGAAAACAACAACAAAAGTAACACATTGAAGGAAAAGAAGTTCTTAGAGAGAGTATAAAAGAAGCTAAAAGAACTAAAACGTCAGTACACTCTAGTGACATGAAACACGCTCAAAGTTCACGATAGCTTTTGCAGTTTTAAGATTCCATGTCAAGCTAAAATCTTGCTATTTAGCACAAGAGTTAAAAGAAGCTCTTTTGTTGCCACTGATTCTGTTCGGTTACCTGTAACAGCTCGAGCTCAGCAACAGTATCAAGTGAAGATGCAAGGCCTAAAGACACTTTATCCGGGTCCTGATCCTTTATGGATCCGAGAAGAGCATTTAATCCCCCCTGGTTAATCAAGAGAAATTCCAATCATATTGGTATTTTCTGCAATAAACCATGACAATTGACTGTAGTTTACACAAGTCATATGATTCTACAAATATTAACTTAATTATGTCCCATGCTAGAGTTCTTTCTCGCCATACTCTTAAAGTTTCCAACCCTATGCCATAAGATAGACAAGTAGATAAACACTGAGGCAGAACTAATAAAGTGACTTGCATTATGATATTGAATTTTCTTCTTCTCCAAGGCTTAGTTTTTTTATAACAAAAGTTGCCCTTCTTGCAAATAATGCTTTATGCCAAAGCACCTTCATGTACCTTTCCATCAATAAGAGACGCATACAACGTCGAACCCTTTTCCTTTAGGTCTGCAGGTAAACTTGCCAAAATGGAATCCTTTTCATCTGTTGCAATCTGGATTATGAAGAAAAATATAAAACAAGAGGAAAAGATCGACTAAACCACAGAAATCCTGAACGGAGATAAGGAAAATCAGGCACATTATGTCACTTCATATTCATCCGGAATGCTACTCGGAAGTGCAAATCAAAATTACTAAAATAGAAATATAGGTTTCTTTGCAATGTTGAACTAAACCCAAATGCTACACAAAATTTTTCTCCCAAGGCAACATGCTACAGAACCGAATAACTTTAAAGCCAAGGAAAATAACAGATTCTGAAAGACTTAAAACTGAAAACGTGGGAACATCTGTCTTATCAGAAACATCTTAACATCTCAATAACGATCCAATCACAAGATTCAACATGCAAAACTTCGGATTCATGAGTACTTTATAGTGGAATTCTTCCCTTCTCTAAACCAACAAATTAATCAGATTAAGGTATTAAAAAAAAAAAAAAAACCACCGAAGCGATACATACCTTTAACGCTTTCTTCACATTGCCTTCCATGGTTCCATAAGGTTTTCTTTGCGGAATTCTTAACAAGTAAGATATGTCCTCCAGAGAATCCTGTCGACACAAACAGATAGTCGAAAAACTGAACTGATCTTAAAGAAACCATAAAATATAATCTTAGTAATCAACAATAACCTGTATAGCCTTCACATTCGTGTTTGCAGGGATAGCCCTCCTTAGTGCCAATTCTCCTGTTCTTGGAACCTTGGTATCCGGAGAATATAGAACCGCATTTGCAGGAGATGCAGACCAACAGCCCCAACCGAGAAATGGAAGTGGAGAAGATATTTGAACAAGCATTAGGACCACAGCAATCAGTTTCTCAAGTTTCTTTTCCTGCCTGTTACTTGATGTATTAACAGGAATATCATGTTGGTTTGCCAGTTCCTGCATTACTGAAAAGCCATTTCAGAAAGTGGAACTATATACTGATTAACAATCATTTATCTCTTATTCCAAACAAATCCTTCAAAAGTTCCGGGAATGTGCGGATCTACAAGATCTTCACTATTTCACCAATAAACAAGGTTTTTTTTTTTTTGGGCACTACTGTTGTGACACGAACATATTGTTGTTTGGCAACTTAGGGATTTAAATCTTCTATCCAATTTTTGGTATCCCAAATTGTGTAAAACCAATGATATTATGCCACGTCATTTTAAAAAGTTTGAAATGCTTTAAAACTGACCTTTTATACCTTAAAATCTAACTTCATTCAATGATGTGTGAAGATATAATGGTTAGACATCATTTGGGACACCAAAATTAGACAGGAGATCTCAATCCGTAACTCCAAACATTCAATTTTTGCAATTTGGAAGTAAAGATGATAATATGTTACAATTGCTGTTCAATAGCTAACAGATATCAGTTACTGGACCAAAATGCCCCACAATTTTTGCGCAAATGCACGTGAAACTTTTCTTTGGTTGGCAAGTTCGACCCTAAACTCTTTATGGCATTTGGGAGCCTAATTGTTATCTATAAACCGACGTTCATTACTGAATGAACTGCATTGTGAAGATTGTCAAATTTTTGGGTCTAAAATGCTATAATTAAATGTTTTAGGTCCAACTGGCAAATGGAGAAAATTTTAGAGCACATTGGGGCAAATTACTCGATAAGTAAATCAGCAAAAAAAAAAAATCATAAACAACGCTGTTAGAGAAGAAAATCAACCTTAGACAATTGAAACCAGACAGCAACAAAGATTTCCCTCACAAAGCACCTAGATTACTCTTTTGATTTCCTTTACTGGGTTTCAAATGAACTACACTTATTGCTATAGAAAACACTAATTTTTATTTTATTTTGTTTTTTAGAAAAATTGAAAAGAAAAAAAAAAGAAAAAAAAGAAAAGAAGAACTGCTAAAAAACACATATAGGAGTTGGATCAAGGACTCTCTCAGTTTCAAATATTTCTGGGTTTCAATGAACTACAGTAATTACAATTTAAAAAAGAAATGAAATCCCATTTTTTTTAATTAAATTGGAACCTCAGAAGCTATAAATAATGCGGATAAAAAATGAAAGCAAACCTTTTGAAGTTCCTTGCAAGGAATTCTGACAAGCGTAGGGGCTGATCTTTGTTGGTGTTTTCCATTGAAGCAAAACAAGAGACAGGTCGGCATTGAAGTTGGCCTCCGAGGAGATGGAGTGAGAGAGACATTGAGAGAGAGCTTGTGAGAGATAACGGCGGAGGATAAAGGGAACGCCATTGATGGAGGTTGGGAGTCGGGGAAGGAGGTTTTGGCGCGCCTCATCCATAAGCTGAGGCCTATCTCGAACGTTTTGTTTGGTTTGGTTGGGATGTGAAATGTCCTTAATGACCCTGATACGTGGCAAGGAAATTAACATGACATAAATAATCCGGTTTGTGAAAAAATAATAATAATAATAATTACAGGACTTCAACGGTGAGGGACGTACATTGCTCCCACCGATGTTGTAAAAATTGCTGACCAATCGATTTAAATCGTAGGAAAAAAAAATAGTGAAAGAATACCAAACTAAAATAAGGTACCCACATGTGATTCAATAAGAAATTTATGTTAAAATTAAAATTCAAAAAAAAAAGATTAAAATCTTCAATGCTATTCGTGAGATTCATCAAGGAGGCCGAAGGAGCTCGCGCCGCCGTGGGAGGGTGTAACGACCCAATTACGTAGGTTATTATCACGCTTATTTAAATTAACTCTTAATTTTAAATACTTAAATTTATTGAAAATTTTAGAATAATTTTTTTTAAACATAAAATAAATATACTAATTTATATAGATAAACTTTATATTGCATACACATTACTTGTTTAACAAATTATAAAGTTATACATAACCCTTATATTTAGTCGAAGTCTTGAAATATCATATATGTAGCATAATACAAATTATTTAAATATATATGTATATATTTATAATTCAAAAGAGTTTGTGGAAAAATATGCATATTGGTATCCCGCACCGCCCTTCACTTGTCGCATCATCCACATGGCCCACCAAATTAAGCTGCAAGCTTCTTACCTACAGTATGAAACATAATAATGAGCTTACGCTCAGCAAGCATAAACTTAATCTCACAAAAACATAACAAGCATCATATAACTTATGCATGAACCATTTATTGTCGATTATGAGTCTCTTATCTTCTATTATGGACTTATTATCTTACTTAATATGTGGGTCCTTTGTGTACATACCGGATACATTCAATCCACAGAAGGTTAGGGCTTGCAAGGTCCCTAACAATTCTGGAAATCTTGAAACATATATAATCTTCCACAATCTACAGAATATTGGTACAACACTCAACTTGTCTTGAGTTAGTATGCTTAAAATCGTACTTCTACATGAAGTCTTTTACAAAGGCTAGTTCTAAAACTAAGATTTTTAACTTGTGATCTTATTAGTCATGATGAGATTCTTAACTTGTGATCTTATTAGTCATGATGCATATGATATATAGATATGGCATGACATAAAAATCAATAGCATAAAATAACCCGTAGCATGTTTATAAAACATGGCACTATTGTAAAATATGGCAATCTCGCAAACTATGGCATAATAGTATCATGATATTATTGTAAGCGGGGCATTATTGTAAAACATAGCATAATCGAAAAATGTGTTATAGTCGTAAAATGTGACATATACATGATCGTGACATATTGGTAAAAACATGACATATAAATAAACATGACATATCATGTAAATCATGGCGTATATGTAAACATGTCATACTTAAAAATAATATTTACTATTTTTCATACTGTAGGCGATGTTTGTACTTACAAGCTGTCCTACGCTCTTATCCTAGCATACCAAAAGGTAAGACAACATGTTATATTTATGTTTCCAGACAGAGCATAAGAATTACTTTGCACTACTAATTTAACAAACCATAAGTTAAAATATCTATTATTTAATGTTAGTTAAATAATTAATCGGTCTCCCAACCAATAAATTATCTTCTTAGTCACTATTAACTTAAGTCATGGAAATGTTACTATACTTTTAAGTAATTTTGGTATAAGACAAAGGTCGAATAAGTTGTCTTCTATTTAAAACTTAACATGGATTTTAGTAATTTTGGCCTATTTTTGCTTTAGGTCGATATCCACTGGCTTGATTAATCTTCATAAGAGTTCTTCACATTGTATTTTCTTTGCTTAAAAATACCTTATTTACTTAGAAAATATCTTAACTTCTTAAATTAAGCATGCCTTGATACAATACTTAAATTGTATATTGTAATACATAGTGCGCATTTAAGGTTTAAAAATCACTTGTGAAATCTAAATGAATTTAAACCTCTTTGAAAATATTTTCGTAAAACCATAATTCCTTTTTAGAGAGGTCACAATACCTTAAAATTTGATTTCAAAACATCCCTTTTAATTTGGTTGAATGTATGTGTGCAGGAATTTACTCTTTCATGTACAGTTTTGAAAATTCAGTTCTATCTTAAAATCGGTTTAGAATTTAGAAAATTTTCCTTCACGGAAGTTATAGATCTTGTTAAAACTACAACTTTCATGTTTTCCTGAAGCTTAAATTTATCTCTAACTTACCTATTTTGTCCTTTTAAAGTTTCTGGCCGTGTACAGTTACCTAGACCGACCAGTTTTGGAAACTAATAAAATGGAGGCCTTTGAAGCCTTTTTAAAAAATAATAATAAAAAAAAAACTGTTCACTCATTCCCCTAGGATTTTCTGTGTTCTAGAACTTTGTAGTTATAACTTTATTCAAATTTGGCTTCTAAGAGGCTCAAAATTGAGTTATCAGAAAACTGTCCAAATTATTTCGAAAACTGGCAGTTTTTTTTTTTTTTTTTTTTCTATTTTAAAAGTAAGCACACACTACCTCGAATGATCTAAGCTGTGAGCATAAATCATCATGCAGTGCATTTGACTGATGCTCCATTCATAATCTAATTAACCATACTCTCATTCTTAAAATTTAACCATTAATTTATCTACTTTCTTGAAGAACACAATATTGATAGCAGGCTAATTTACCAAATTGTGTTTTTATGTTGATCTCTTAGCCAACTTATATAGTCACCAAACTTGAACATATAAGAGCATAATCGCATGCACATAATCATCAAAACTAATCTTAAATCATAAAATTGAACCTAAGCTTAAAACTAGCAAATCAAGCTAACCAAAGCATAAATCAAGTATTGGAGACTATAAAACAAAAAATTTTGAACATGAGCTTATGCTCTTACATCCAATAGCTTAAAATAAGCTTAATTCCACAAAACGAAACTAATTAAAGTTTAGTTAAGGGGTCAATAAATATACCTCTAAAGCTTGAAGAAAGTTGACTCTAGGTCTTGAATTTGAGATAAGATCACTGTCCTACTTCTTTATGAAAACCGACCACCAAGGATGCTTTGTGTGTTTTTTTTTTTTTTTTTTGAGTCTACGAACTAGAGATAAAGGAGAGAAGATAGCAAATGACCAAATTTTCACTATTTACATCTATTTATATACATAATTTTTAAATTTTCCTATAATTAAATTTTAATCTTCTAATTCCCTTGATTTACATAATTGGCCTTAAAACACAATTTTTTTTTTTTGACTCCCTTGTTCCCAAGAAATCCAGCCATATGAGGTTTGAACCAAAAAAATCCTCTCATGTTTATTTCTTGAATTCTTTCTGCAATTACAATAAATCAAATAATTATGTAATTATTCTCACTTGCTTAGCCTCTACGTAATACCATGTTTATCCTTTCTTCCTAATAGACAGTCCATTTTCTTAATGATCCTGATAATACAAATACTGTCCTAGCTACCAATAGTCTGATGATGTTAAATTACAGTCCAAAATTTATCTGCACATAACTGAACCGCGAATAGGTTTTTCTTAAGACTTGTTTGCAACTTAATTTTTATTATTCCAAATATTATTCCAAACTATTCTAGAATGCTCCTAGTCCTTATTCTTAATTCTGTATCAGCAATGACGCTCAGTCACAGAATAATTTTAATACTGCTTAAAAAAATTACAGTACCACCTTAATCATGTTATAAGCTATCCTGGTCATTCATTGATCAAAACAACACTATAAATCATGATTTTGTCTTTTTGGCCATAAGGCCTCTTACTTGATTTGATGAACTGTCGTCGAGTCTTATTGTACTATAAGTGCTCAAACATATTGTGATAATAAAATTATGAATTTCACATTGATATCCATAATTTCTATGAAACATCACATAAATATATAGTACAGACTTAAATTTATTTAAATCTAAATAAATCACGAGTCCGTCAAAAAGTTTGGTTATTACACTCCAAATAGTGGAGGATCATATCATGTTATGTTATATTCTGGTTTAAAGTCCTAGATTTATTCCCATAATTATTAGGGACCTTGCAAACCCTAATTTTCTAAGGTCCACAAATAAGAAAGATAATAAGTTTATAATAGAAAATAAGACATCCATTATTGAATATAATTGGATCATGCAGCCACAAATGTCATTCATGTTTTTTTTAAACAATGAGAGATCTATGTTTGTGTTTGCTGAGTAAAAGCTCATTATTTATGTAACACCCCACCTACATAGGGCTGTTACCATCATATAAATACTTATCTTTCTTACCCTTGTGGAAGTACAAATTTTTTTTTTTTTTTTATATATACGAATTCAAAATTCGAAACCGTATACTTATATATATATGTACAAGTATTTACAATAATTCCAAACCCTTGTAACGTCTTTCAACTCATAACATATACTAGATATTGATACACTCATACCAATACCACATAATACCATAATATTTCAGAACGCGTGGCGGTGTCCAACCCGAATTTCACAGTCCGTAGTACCATTTCCACATTTTTGCATCATACATTGCTGACAGGCTGCTTACCTATAGCATAAACGTAAGTCATGAGCTTTCACTCAGCAAGTACAACTTATCATCCGCAAAACAACTCTGATAAGGAAATGCATGAATCATTTATGATTTTTTATCATATCATTATGCTCCTTTATGTTAGCATCTTTTTGGGCCCCTTAACATGAGTGTTCGTACCGTGGCGCGCAGCCATGGAGTGATTGGGGCGGCCAGTCCAATCCAACTTAACCCATGGACCAAACCGAACCTGGAGCGGGTTGGTACGATATAAGGCAACTTGCTTGCCATCATTCTTGAAAACTCTTTCTTAACTTGTTCTTGAAAACCATTTCTCGAAAACATAGTTTTCTTCTTGAAAACAATACTTTAAGTATAGTTTTCTTCTTGAAAACAATTCCTTAAAAACAATCTTTTAAAACAGTTTCTTACTTGAAACTGAGTTCTCATTCTTACCAATGCCTTAACATTAGTGCGCATGCTTTATGATGCTAGTACAATAAAGCATATATCATATGCACTTCAACATATAGGCATGAGCTTAAAAATAAGTAATAAAAACAATTTCTGTCTATGCTGTAGGCGGAATTATACTTACCTTGATTGCTATGTCCTATGTGATGTTGCTCCGAGTCGGGGTGCAACAACAGGCTACATCCTGTTTTTACAAAGGACATAGGGTAAGGATTCTATCAATCATACCCATAAAATGTTGGTAACCTAACCAACATCCATACTTAATCTTAGTTATATGTCTCCTAAAATATCTCTTCATAACTTACGGGGTTACTACAAGTAACCCTAAAGTTTTGTGTTCAACTAACATACTTAGTATTTTGTTAGGTTACATAGAGTAACCCTTGGTGTGAGTCCAAGTCAAACTTGGGTCAATTCTTATTGGGTTACAATAGATAACCTTAGGCTTTGGGCCTAATCCAGTAACTTGGGTACATCTCCTGGTTACTGTTGGTTATCATTTTGTTACCAAGTTTTCAAGATAACTTCCTTTTTTCTTTGCTTTGGAAAAACTTAGCATTTCTTGTCTATTTTCAAAAATCCTTGTTCAACTTCAACCTTTTTATCAAAAATTGTAATTCTTTGAATAAGGTTTGTACAAATTGTTAAGTGTTGAAAACTACCTTTGGAACAGCTTTTCCATAGTCAATTTATCAATGTATGTGCAGGAATGTTCTTTTCCTGCACTGTTTTAGAAAATCCTGTACAGGAATTTCTTATTTCCTGCACAGTTTTTGAAATACAACTTTATTTAAAACTCTGTGTGGAATCTGAAAAAATTTTCTTCATGAAAGTTTTAGACCTTGAAAAATCCTACAACTTTCGTGTTTTACAGAAAACCCAATTCGGCATCTAACCTAGTCATTTCCCTGGTTGAAACTGTCTGGCCGTGCATAAAGTCTGGGCACATTCGGGCTCGGATTTTCGTGCAAACCAAGGCCTTTGGAGCCTTATTTTGAAAAACTGCTCACGATTCCCCCTAGGAAAATTCTTTTTCTACAACTATTATGTTTTAAGTTTTTCCAAATTCGGCCTCTAAGGGCCTCAAAATCTACTTTTCCAGAAACTGGCCAGTTTTTATCCGAACAGGCAGTTTTTTTATTTAAATTCATTTTACGTCCTAATACGCGCACTCTACCTCAACCGGCTGTACCGGGAGCCTCAGATCAGTCATGCAACGTCTTTCTAACATAAATTTTCTTTAAACACATTACCAATCATGCCCATGCAAACCATTATTCATTTTGCACCAACTAGGGTTTGCATGGGTTTTAGGTTGAACTAACCATTCATACCTCTTAGCAATTTAGCATTCACATTCCATAGCATACTTAAACCTAATTGGGGACATACAACCATAACATGCATCAATCATGTAAACCCTAATTCCATGCAAGCATAGGCACATATTTATGCATAAGGGCATAAATCAAAACCAACCATCTCCTAATCAAGCACAATCTAACCTAGGGCATAAATAAATGGAGCTTATGCTCTTACATTCGCACAATGGAAATACACATAAATTTCTCAATTGAAGCTTGAATTGAGAAGCTTATAGTTCAAGGGAAATTACCTTAATTTACCCAAGGGTTACGGCTAGGGTTGGGTTCAACTTTTTCCCTCCCTTGCTTGGTGCTACAACCGGCCTTTCTACTAGGAAATCTTCCAAAATATTTCAGCCACCCCTTGGTTAAGAATCCGGCCACTAATTGCTTCAAAATCCGGCCACTACAAAATTTTTCTCTTCCTTTCTTTTCTTCTCACCACAACCGGCCTTCTCAACTAAAATGGGTACCAAAATTTTTTTCAACTTTTTGTTTGTGTTCTACAAGAAATCCGACCACCTCTATCTTTTTTTTTCCTTGGGTTTTTCTCTTCTTGAGTTTGGTTTTAGAGAGTGAAAGAGTGGAGAAATTTTGACATAGTTTGACTAAGTTTTCTAATTTTTTTGAACAATGGCTCACCTATTTATATGTGATGTGGAACTTTTCAAAATTGTCAAAAGGTCCTTGAAGAAGCAAAAATTTGCACAAAAACCCCCTTAGGTGGCCGGCCAAGGTGGTTCTAGATCCATCCAAATTTCTTTCTATAATTTTCCTTAATCCAAAAATGATGTCATTAATCCATGGTTAGGTGATGCAAGCTTAGGGCATTGTTTGGCTTTTTTCCTTAATATGCAGTCCATTTTTATACTAACACAGATATTTTCAATACTGCTATCTACTAATAACAGCATTTTTACACTAATCGGCAGTCCAAAATTCATCTGTGTAAAAATGGACTGTATAAAAATTTTCTTATAACTTGAAGCCATTTGGCCATTGATATCCTAATTAATGTGCTTGATTTTTCTATAGTGGTTTTAAATCCTATTCTTGCTATTTTGTCTGTAATGATGGTTTTCACAGTATATTTCCCATACTGCTTGTCGTATCACAGTATCGTCATACATTTGACCATTTTAGTCAACTTTTGACTTTTCTGTCAATTTTGACTTTTTATGGTCAAACTTTGACCAACATAAAATCATGAAATTTTCTACCCTTTTTACCCAAAAGGTCATATGCTTGATTAAGCAAACTGTTATTGAGTCTTATGAGGCTATAAGAACTCAATTATAGTCTAAATAAGATCAAAACAAACATTTCACATAAACCTTCATGTTTTTTAATAAGGAGATCATGAATCAACAAAAGGTGGCTATTACAATCTACCCCCCTTAAAAATTTTCGTCCCCGAAAATTAGAATAAGGTGGGATAACTTTTTCGCATCTCTTCCTCTAGTTCCCAAGTTGCCTCTTCGATGTTATGATTTTGCCATAGTACTTTAACCAAAGGAATCGTCTTGTTCCTTAGAACCTTTTCTTCTCGATCCAGAATTCGGACTGGTTTCTCCTCATACGTTAAATTAGTTTGAACCTCAACTGGGTCCTGATTAAGGAGAAGGATCAGGCACATACTTCTTCAGCATCGAGACTTGAAAAACATCATGCACAGACGCTAATTCTGGAGGTAAAGCAAGCTTATAAGCCACTTTTCCAATCCTTTCAAGGATTTCAAATGGCCCTTCATATCTCGGACTGAGTTTGCCTTTCTTGCCAAACCTCATCACTCCTTTCATAGGAGCAATTTTGATGAAAATAGAGTCTCCAACCTGAAATTCCAAGGGTCTTCCGCGTTTATCGGCGTAGCTTTTCTGTTAGCTAAAAGCTATGTCGAGTCTCTATTTGATCATTTTAATATCCTCTGTGGTTTTTCTAATGAAGTCCGTAGTTTGAAACTGCTTTTGTCCAACTTCCTGCCAATTAATGGGGGATCGGCATTTTCTCCCATACAATGCTTCAAATGGAGCCATTCCAATTGAGGTATGATAACTGTTGTTATAGGAAAATTCAATCAAGGGCAGCTTCTGATCCCAGCTTCCTTTGAAATCCAGAACACAAGATCTCAACATATCTTCTAGTGTTTGGATTGTTCGCTCCGATTGATCGTCAGTTTGGGGGTGAAAAGCTGTACTAAACTTTAACTTCGACCCCATAGCGATGTGAACGCTTGACCAAAATCGCGAGGTGAAACGCCCATCACGATATGAAATAATGGATTTCGGCACTCCATGTAGCCTAATGATATGAGATACGTAGATCTCAGCAAGTCTTTCTGCTGAAAAAGTAGCTTTTATAGCAATAAAGTGGGCTGATTTGGCTAGTCTATCAACAATAACCCAAATCGTATCATTCCTACTTGCGGTCCTGGGTAACCCTACTACAAAATCTATAGTAATTTGTTCCCATTTCCACTCGGGAAGCTCGATTTTCTGGAGATCTCCGCCAAGTTGTCGATGTTCAGCCTTAACTTTCTGACAAGTTAGGCATTTTGATACGAAATTCGCAATCTCATTCTTCATCTTTGGCCACCAATAATTATCCCTAAGGTCTCTGTACATCTTGGTGGCTCCAGGATGTATCGAATATGGCTTCTCGTGAGCTTCAGACATAATCTGTTTCTTAAGGAATTCGAAGTTAGGAACACAAATCCTTCCTTCGCAATAAATCACTCCGTCCATGGAGGTCTGGAATTCCTTATGTTTTTTACCAAATAGATGTGCCTTTAGCAGAAAGGGATCCTTTCCTTGGTGTAGCTTAATGGATTCTAAGAGATTGGACAGAAGAGTCAAAACAACCAATTTCCCAGTTATCATTTCCATGTTGAAATCAGAAATTTCCTTTTGAAGTGGCTTCAGCAACGTTCCAATAGCCATTAACATGCCGGATGATTTCCTACTTAAAGCGTCTGCCACCCGGTTTGCATTTCCAGGGTGGTAGAAGATCTCACAATCGTAATCTTTCACAAGTTCCAGCCATCTGCGCTGCCTCATGTTGAGCTCCTTTTGAGTGAAAATATACTTGAGACTCTTATGGTCCGTATAGATTTCACATCTATTTCCATATAAATAGTGTCTCCAAATCTTTAGCGCAAAAACTACCGCCACGAGCTCTAAATCATGCATTGGGTAATTCCTTTCATGATCCTTCAATTGTTGTGAGGCATAAGTGACCTGTAGTAACCGGAATTTTTACGGACTCATGATTTCATTATATGTAAAGAAATTTAAATTTGTATTATGTGTTTATGTAATGTTTTGTGAAAATTATGAGTATTAATGTGAAATTCATAATTTTATCAGTAAATGTTTGAGTTCTCATTTAATTTTATCAGTAAATGGACAGTCAGAGAGGACCATTCAGACTCTAGAGGACATGTTACGAGCATACGTGATGGACTTCAAGGGAACTTGGGATAAGAAGCTTCCTTTGATTGAATTCTCGTACAACAACAGTTTCCAAGCTTCGATTGGAATGGCTCCTTATGAAGCTCTCTATGGGAGAAGGTGTAGATCTCCAGTCCATTGGTAGTAGACAAGAGAGAAAGAACTTGTGTCTACGGACTTTATTCGAAGAACCACTGAAGCCGTAAAACTTATACGTCAGCAGATGGAAACTGCATTTAGTCGACAAAAGATTTATGCCGATAAACGCAGAAGGCCTCTGGAATTTCAAGTTGGAGACTTGGTTTTTCTTAAAATTGCTCCATTCAAAGGAGTCATGAGATTCGGAAAGAAAGGGAAATTAAGTCCGAGATACATAGGGCTATTTGAAATACTTGAAAGAGTCGGTAATGTGGCCTATAGATTGGCTTTGCCCCAAGAATTAGCATATGTACACAATGTATTTCATGTGTCGATGCTAAAGAAATACATCCCGGATCCATCACACGTATTGAACCATGAACCAATTGAGGTTCACGAGGATCTGACTTATAAGGAAAAACCGGTTCGAATTTTGGCACGAGAAGAAAAAGTGCTAAGGAGCAAAGTTATACCTTTAGTTAAGGTACTATGGCGAAATCATGAGATTGAGGAAGGAACACGAGAACGAGAAGAGGATATGAAGAAAAGCCACCCAGAATTATTCTAATTTTCGAGGACGAAAATTTTGTAAGGAGGGTGGATTGTAGTAACCGGAATTTTTACGGACTCATGATTTCATTATATGTAAAGAAATTTAAATTTGTATTATGTGTTTATGTAATGTTTTGTGAAAATTATGAGTATCAATGTGAAATTCATAATTTTATCAGTAAATGTTTGAGTTCTCATTTAATTAACTATGAGGCTCAATAAGCAGTTTACTTAGCCAAGCATGTGACATTTGAGCAAAAAGGGAAGAAAATTTCTATGATTTTATGTTGGTCAAAATTTGACCGAAAAAGTCAAAAGTTGACTAGAAAGGTCAAAGAGATGACCGTATAGTTATGTGACAGAGCAGTATGGAAAATATACTGCAAAAACCGTCTTTATGGACATGATAGCACGAATAGGCTTTAAAACCACCTTAGAAAATCAAGCACCCTAAGTTAGAAATAAGGGTAAAAGGGCCAAATGACTTCAAGTTATAAGAAAATTTTTATACAATCTATTTTTATACAGATAAATTTTGGACTGCAGTATGATATAACAGTACTGTGTATTAGTGAGCACAGTATTGAAAATATCTGTGTTAGCTTAAAAATGGACTGCATATTGAAGAAAAGAGCCAAACAAGCCCTAATGAGGATGACATCACCTTATCCTCAAATTATGACATCATTAATTAATTAAACAAAAATTGGAAAGTATTATGGAGTGTTCTAGACAAGCCATGGCCGGCCACCTATGCACCCTTTTGTGCAATTTCTTGCTTCTTCGAGGACGTTTTGACAAATTTAAGAAGTTTTCCCACACCTATAAATAGGTGTGAGGTGGTGGTCATTTTTATTCACAAAATTTGAGAAAAGCAACTAAACTATGCCCAAATTTCCCCTCAAATTCACTCTCAAACACCAAATTTAAGAAAAGAAGGGAGAAGAAGAAAAATCCAAGAGGAAAAGCCTTAGGGTAGTCGGAATTTTTGGTAGGAGCCACAAACAAAAGTTGAAAAATTTTTGGTACCCATTCTAGGCTAGAGGACGGTTGTGGGGGGAGAAGAAAAAGTGAGAGAGAAAAGGTCCAAGGTGACCGGATTTGGTAAGGAACAAAGCTAGGTAGCCAGAAATTTTGGAAACCCACCACTCAAGGAAGACCGATTCTAGTTGGTGGTAAGGGAGGAAAAAGGGGTGAACCAAGTCTAGCTCAACCTTGGAGGTTGATTAAGGTAAAATCCCTTTGGCACCCTAAGCTTTTCAATTTAAGTTTCAATTTGAAATTTAAGTGTATTTCAAGTTGAATTTGCAAGAGCATAAGCTCATTTCATTTTTCAAGCCCTAGTTTAGAATTTTAGGTCTTGTGCTTGATTATTAGGGTTATGGTTGGTTTGGTTCATTATGCTTTGCATGTTATATGCTTGTATGTTTGCTAGGGTTTTTATGCTTAAGATATGATGATTATGAATGTCCCCAATTGTGTATGATGACAAAACTTACGATAGAAATGAGCTGTATGTTTGATCTTAGGCTCTCGGCTGCTGCCGATTGAGGTAGAGTGCACGATTAGGACGTAAAACCAACTTAAACAAGAAAACTGCCAGTTCGGGTGGAAACTGGCCAGTTTTCTAGAAAGCCGGTTTTGAGGCCCTTAGAGGCCGAATTGAAAAAAATGTAAAACATAAAAGTTGTATAGAAGGGATTTTTCTAGTGGACAGCGTAGACCGTTTTCCAAAATAAGGCTCCAACGGCCTCGGTTTTGATAAAAATCCGAGCCTGACCGTGCCCAGACTTCATGCACGGCCAGGTGAGTTCAACGGGGAAAACAAAGAGGTTAGAGTCCGAACTGGGTTTTGTGCAAAACACGAAAGTTGCAGGATTTTTTGAGATCTAAAACTTTCGTAAGACAAATTTTTTAAATTCAGCCCAGATTTTTAAATAAAACTAGATTTCTAAAAACTGTGCAGGAAACAGTAAATTCCTGCACAGGATTTTCTAAGACAGTGCAAGAAAAGGGCATTCTTGCACAAACACTGATAAGTTAATTATGGAAACTGTTCCAATGGCAGTTCCAACACTTAATGACTTTTTCAAACCCCATTCTAAGAATCCCAAAATTTTATAAGTTGAACAAAGGGTTTTCCAAAGAAAAACAAAAGGGAATTTAGACTCAAATTATCTTAAAATTGGGTAAACTAAATGATGACCAACAGTAATCGGGAAGGAACCCAGTTTATTGGACTGGGCCCAAAGCCCAAAGGTTACCCTATGTAACATAATAAGTTATAATCCAAGTGTAGTAGACCTTGAACACTAGGGTTACTTATTGTAACCAAGTAAGTTATCATATGGGGAACATATAACTAAGGTTATGTATGAATATTGGATAGATCCCCCAACATTTTTAATCCTGACCTATGACCTTTATTATAGCAGGAGATAACCTGCTGTTGTGTCCGGATTTGGAGTGGCACATTAACAGACATAGTAGACGAGATAAGTACAAACCTCACCTACAGTATGGAAAATAGTAAGCTATTTTCAAATATATAACATGTTCCATGTATGTCATGTTATGTCATGCTATGTTATGTTATGTCATGCTATGCTATGTTATGCTATGCCATGTCATGTTAAGCTATGTTAAGCCATGGTAAGACATGTTAAGCTATGTTAAGTTATGTTAAGTCATGTTAAGTTATGTTAAGTCCTGATAAGACATGATGTATCAAATTATGCCATGATTTATGGTTATGCCATGTTTATGTCTCATGTACATCATGATTAATAAGAACACAATTAAAGATTCTTAGCCTTGGAATATACCAGACTAAGACTAAACCAAGTCAAGCAAGGTGTCGTACCAACCTCCCACTAGATGGAGGATACATGTTTTAAGTTTATGATTATCAACCTCTCGATAATACGTGAGGGTATATGATAATCAACCTTCTGCTAGATCGTGAAGGGTTATGTTTATGATTTCCAAAATTGTTAAGGGCCTTGCAAACCCTGACGTTCTGAGGATTGCGTGCTTTTGGTACGTACACAAGGGGCCCATATGTTAAGCAAGATAATAAGTTCAAGCCAATAATTGGTCATAAAAGATTCAAAATTGTACATAATTGATTCATGCATAAGTTGCACGATATTTGTTACGTTTTGTGAGATCATGTTTGTACTTGCTGGGCGAAAGCTCATCAGTATATTTCATACTGTAGGTAAGAGGCCTGCAGCCTAATTGATGGACCAGGTGGACGATGCGGCGAGTGAAGGGCGGTGTGGGATACCACTACGCAAATTTTTCCGCAAGTTCTGCTAAGTTTATATATATACATATATATTTTAAAGTAAGTTACGTTGCACAAAAATATGAGGATTTAAAGACTCAAGTAAGTTGTAAGAATTATGTATGTTTTTCATCTCAGTATGTATGCGTGATGAGTTTACCATATGAGCAACAATAATTATATATGTAAGTTTGAAAAAAAAATTATTCTCAATTTTCCAAGTAAGTTTAAGCTATAAGTAAGTTCAAGTATGTTTGGTAACAGCCCTACGTAGGTTGGGGCGTTACACGACCACCTTTCCATTTTGTATTAGGACAGCCCCTAGTCCAGTTTTTGAGGCGTCACTATATATTACAAAATTCCCTGCGTCCACATCCGAAATTATTAACACCGGTGCACTAGTAAGCTTCCTCTTGAGCTCTTGGAAGTTTTCTTAGCACTTCTAGGTCCACTCAAATTTCTTCCCTTTTCGAGTAAGAGCCGTAAGAGGTGAAGCTATCTTAGAGAATCCTTCGACGAAACATCGATAATATCCAGCTAAGCCAAGAAAGCTTCGTATCTCCGTGATATTCCTCGGTGCTGGCCATTTGTTGACCGCTTCCACTTTTGCAGGGTCCACAGAAATTCCTTCCTTTGAGATCACATGGCCTAGAAAATGGACTTTTTCCAGCCAAAATTCACACTTTGTGAATTTGGCATGGAGCTGGTGTTGTCTTAACCTTTCCAAAACAAGTCTGAGGTGTTGCTCATGCTCTGTTGTGGACTTGGAGTAGATTAAAATATCGTCAATAAAGACGATAACAAACTTATCCAAGTACTCCTTAAATACCCGATTCATCAGGTCCATGAAAGCAGCTGGTGCGTTAGTCAAGCCAAATGGCATGACAAGAAATTCGTAGTATCCATAGCGCATTCGAAAGGCTGTCTTCGGAACATCCGTCTCCTTTATTCGAAGTTGGTGGTATCCAGTTCGTAAGTCAACCTTTGAAAATACCACTGCTCCCTTGAGTTGATCAAAAAGATCATCGATTCTAGGGAGAGGATATTTGTTCTTAATGGTGATCTTGTTCAGCTCACGATAGTCGATACACATTCGTAATGATCAATCCTTCTTTCTGACGAACAAAACTGGGGCTCCCCAAGGTGAATGACTCTGTCGAATGAATCCTTTGTCCAACAGTTCTTGTAACTGCACTTGCAGTTCCCTTAGTTCGGCCGGAGCCATGCGGTAGGGCGTCTTGGATACCGGTGCTGATCCTGGTAGCAGTTCTATTTCGAAGGCAATTTCCCGTTCTGGAGGAAATCCTGGTAATTCATCAGGAAAGACGCTCACGTATTTTCGTACGATCGGGACATCTTCGGGTTTTAACTCATCCTTTTGCGCCGTATCCACCATGCTAGCCAGATATCCTCTGCATCATTTGGTCAACATCTTCCATGCCTTTAATGCCGATATCAGCCCTGGGGATGAATTCCATGTTTGACCATAAAAATTGAATTCTTCCTCGCCGATGGGACTAAACATAACACAAAGCTTTCGACAGTCAATCTTAGCGTTGTATTTTCCTAGGAAGTCTATTCCTAAGATAACATCGTAATCCCGAAGCTTGATCGCAATAAGGTCCACGTACAGCTCTCTGTCGCAGATAACTATTGGAACGTATCGTATCCAATAGTTAGACAACAAAATGTCTCTCGACGGGAGGGAGGTTCTAAAGGGTTGCTCTAAGTTATCGACTATTCTGCCTAATTTCTGGGCAAACTCCATTGATACAAACGAATGGGTGGCACCAGAATCAAACAGAACAATTGCATCATAAGTGGCAATAGGAAGCCGACCTGTTACCACGCGAGAAGTTCCAGCTTCGACATCCTCCCTTGTATAAGCATAGATCCTGGCCTATGGTTCGGGAGCTTCTAGTCTTCCCTGTGCAATCGTCGGGCCTTCAATTTCTGCTTTCACCGCATGCAGCTGGTTGCTACTGTTCCGGTTCGAGTATTGCTAAACCTGATTCTGATTGTTTGCGGTGCAGTTCCTGGTGTAATGGCCTTCCTTGCCACAGAGATAGCAGGCATTTGTTCCCATCCTGCATACCCCAAAATGCTTCTTCCCACATTTTGTGCATTGGGGGTGGTTATTGCTATTACCCCCGTTGCCTTGATTGTTCCTTTTCTGTGGGTAATTTCTTTGCTGGCCTTGGTTGGAGGCATTCCCCTTCCTCTTATTCCTTCCGAACTGCTTGGAGTTCTGAGGGGAGTTACTGGTTTGGCTCTTTGAATAAGTCTCCTTAGGTTGAGACTGTTTTACTGCAGCCTTCTCTTCCTTCTTAGCTTTGAAGATCTGGGCTCTCGCCTCCCTATCCTAATTGATCCAATACTCGGCTCTTATAGCTCGACTTATACAGTCAGCTACAAGGGTTGGGGGACTACTCCCAGCACTTACTTGCTTGGCAATATCCGTACGAAACATCTTCATCATCCGTCTCACTTTCTCTGTTTAGTTGGGTACGAGTTCCGGACATAACCGAGCTAACTGTTCAAATTTCTTGATAGCTTCCAATACCGTCATTGACCCTTACTTCATACTATTAAATTCATCTTGTTGGGCCGCAAGGATTTCTTGATTGTAATACATTACCCGAAACTCATTTACAAAATCTTGCCAGCTCATAGTCGCCACATTTCTGCGTAGCTGGACTGTTCTCCACCAATGTCGCGCATCCTTTTTAAGGGCAAAGGAAGCACAAAGGACTTTCTCTTGTTCTGTGAGGCCCATAAAATCCAAAATAACTTGGATATCTATTAGCCAATTATTTGCTTCAATCGGGTCCACAAGCCCTTCAAATTCGGGCGCTTTCATACGCCTGAATCGTTCGTACAAGACATATACTCGAACCAACGGCAGATTCGCTTGCATCCCAGCCGGTGGGACTGGTGCTATCAGGACCTCGGGATTTTGTGGAATCCCTTGATTGCCTTCTGGTGCATGAGGGGCTACTGGGGGCACATCGTTGTTCCCAAGTGGAACTTCCCCAGCATGAGGCATCTGATTTAAGTTATCCAGTTGCTCTCGTAGCCTATTTGTTTCTTGTTGTTGTTCCCGTAGTTGCCGTTGCAAATCGGCTATCATAGTTGCAAGGTTATCTTCTTGCGGAATCTGGTTCAATCGCACACATGGGTGAACCATCTTCTAATACCTATTTGATCATAAGAAAGGATATTATTATACTTTTAATATCCATTCTTTCATTCATATTATATCATGTCCTAGACATATCATATCTTATCTTTCCATATCACATCGTATCATAACGTATCGCATCATATCATAAAACATCAGGCTAGAGATCCATTGCGATCTCATCATTCCATATTAAAAACTCATCATATTCTCATTATGATAAACAACACTTTATCATAACATCATCATATATTTATTGTACCATTATATACATTGTACAAAAAGGGTATAGTTTGTCGGCAGTGTCTAACACTTGTCCTATACATGTCAAGCCTCATATACAAAGTCAGGATGGAAGTGTCTACCACTTTACCATCACATACATATATACACTATATGGTCAAAAAGAACAAAAGAACGTCAGACTATGGTCAAAATTGCCTACTCCTCCGTAACATCTGAGAAGACATCCCACTCCTCATCTTGGAACAAGATCTCCTTGGGATCTTCCTCAAATTCTTCTTCATTTGCTTCTTCAGCTATTTCTGCCTCATCCTCCATCTCGTCCTCATCGTCGCTGGCTATATCAATCACAGGTGGGCCTTCCGGATCCTCCTTTGGGTCAACTAACTGATCGGCTGGATCCATCCCTGCATCCTCTGCATCATCCTCCAGTGGAGGAATCGCCTGAATCGGTACAGCTGGAATGGGATCCTCCAGCATGATCGGACCTCCGTGGAATAAGGGCTCACCTATGCCTGCATCGTCCATCGGCTCAAATGGATGATCATCCTCATAAATAGGTGCGGGGACCTCAAAAAATAGCCCGAAACCAGTAGGCCGAAATCTCTACATCCATAATCGCCCCTATCATCTCATCCAAGGTCATCTCGGGTGTGGCGATCGGTGTGAACCGCATAATCGTAGGAGGTAACCCGCCTCTGAGTATACTAAGTGTCTGTACCATGTGTGTGCCTAGCGGAGTGTATGGTAGCAAAGCGTCACGAAACCGCTGACAGTAGTGCCCCATCGACTCGTGCGGATAAGCCTGCCAGGCTGCTACGTAACTAGTATACCGCCTCCTATACATATCAGCGTAAACCTCAGGATC
This sequence comes from Ficus hirta, assembly GCA_038430175.1. Taxonomy (NCBI): domain Eukaryota; kingdom Viridiplantae; phylum Streptophyta; class Magnoliopsida; order Rosales; family Moraceae; genus Ficus; species Ficus hirta. Next base: position 29,625,264 of record CM076585.1, read on the forward strand.
GCGGTAGTGTTCGTCGAATCCCTCTCCCGGTAGTGGCCCATATCGTAATATAATCAAATATCGGAAGTTCGTCCACACATCCGTAGGTACTCCGGGGTCACCCAAACTAAGCCACCATAAATGGGCTTTACTGATCAGTCTTCGGCTAGCCAACATGACCTGGAGGTGCGCTCCGACGTGACATAGTCTAAAAATAGTCTCCATGTCAGGTAACCACTCAGCTAGTACTGCAGGGCCTTGGGTCCCATCAAATGTCTGTGGCTCCATATCCCAGAATGCTAATGAAGCCTCACGATCCTCTTCAATTCGTCTCGGATCCATATATTTAACTACCATATCACATATCACACAATAAGTACACATATCACTATGTAAAGAAATTAACTTACAAAGATTGTGGCTCTGGCAGTAGAACTGTGAAACCAGATGGCAGGACACCCGCTCTGATACCAACTCTGTAACACCTCACCTACGTAGGGCTGTTACCATCATATAAATACTTATCTTTCTTACCCTTGTAGAAGTACAAATTTTTTTTTTTTTTTATATATACGAATTCAAAATTCGAAACCTTATACTTATATATATATGTACAAGTATTTACAATAATTCCAAACCCTTGTAACGTCTTTCAACTCATAACATATACTAGATATTGATACACTCATACCAATACCATATAATACCATAATATTTCAGAACGCGTGGCGGTGTCCAACCCGAATTTCACAGTCCGCAGTACCATTTCCATATTCTTGCATAATACATTGCTGACAGGCTGCTTACCTACAGCATAAACGTAAGTCATGAGCTTTCACTCAGCAAGTACAACTTATCATCCGCAAAACAACTCTGATAAGGAAATGCATGAACCATTTATGCTTTTTTATCATATCATTATGCTCCTTTATGTTAGCATCTTTTTGGGTCCCTTAACATAAGTGTTCGTACTGTGGCGCGCAGGCATGGAGTTGTTGGGGCGGTCAGTCCAATCCAACTCAACCCATGGACCAAACCCGACCTGGAGCGGGTCGGTACGATACAAGGCAACTTGCTTGCCATCATTCTTGAAAACTCTTTCTTAACTTGTTCTTGAAAACCATTTCTCGAAAACATAGTTTTCTTCTTGAAAACAATACTTTAAGTATAGTTTTCTTCTTGAAAACAATTCCTTAAAAACAATCTTTTAAAACAGTTTCTTACTTGAAACTGAGTTCTCATTCTTACCAATGCCTTAACTGTAACGACCCGTCTAGCACGGACCGTTACTATACATACATACGTGTTTGACTTGTTTCTATAAACATACTTGTTTATTTAAGGAAAATAGCGGAACATTTTTTTTTTTTTATATACGCGTATAAATATATATATATACGTGTATTGTCTCGGAGTGTTTAAACATAAAATAATAAACATGATTAAACAAAACGCGTAGCGGCTCGACATTCCCTCGTTTCACAGTTCACCTCGCCACGCTCGCCATCTTGTATCAAAAATCGCCAATAGGTTGTTTACCTACAGCATAGACGTAAGTTGTGAGCTTTCGCTCAGCAAGTACAACTATTTTACCCGCATAATAAACATACACAAACATACATAAACATACATAAACATACATAAACATACATAAACATTTCATAACATAATATAACATAATCTAGCATATTCTAATAATGCATGATCCAGTTATGCTTCATTATGCTTTCTTATCATACTTCATAATTCCTTTTATTGCTTATCTTGCTTATGGGCCCCTTGTCATGAGTGTTCGTACCAGGCGCGCAACTATGGTGTGGTCGGGGCGGCCAAACCAAATCCAACTCAAACCATAGTCCAACCCGACCTGACGTGGGTTGGTACGACACAGGCAAGCTTGCTTGCCATCATGTTCATATTGTACTTGATATTGTTCTTATTATATGTGAACATGCTACATGATGTTACAAAGTTATAATCTTTATTCGTGTATTACATCATAACATACACTTAACATATTCAGGTAAGTAATACATAAGCCTATGCTGTAGGCGACGTTGTACTTACCTTGTCCGCTATGTCCGATTAAACGTTGATCCTATTCAGGATGCCACAGCAGGTTATTTTCTGCTATACATAAAGGACATAGGTAAGTATATTGTTGGTATTAAACCAACACTCGAGCGTAATTTAAGCTATATGTCCCCTTCCTATAGTTATATTTTATTGGGTTACAATAGGTAACCCTAGGGTAAAACTTTAACTTTAGTTTCCAAATTCATGTTTATTTTCTTTTTAGAAAACTTAGATTTCAAACTTAAAAATCCCTTTGAAAAGTCATAATTCTTGAGTTATATTCATAGAATACTTAAGGGTTGGAAACTACCTTTAGAACAGCTTCCTTTGATTAAATTATCAGTGTATGTGCAGAAATATCATTTTCCTGCACTGCTTTTATAAAATCCTGTGCAGGAATTTCATGTTTTCTGCACAGTTTTTGAAATCTGTTTTTATTTAAAAATATAAATTGAATTTGAAAAAGTTTTCTTCACGAAAGTTTTAGATCTCGAAAAATCCTAAAACTTTCGTGTTTTACACAAAACCTGATTCGGGCTCTAACCCCTTCGTTTTCTTTGTTGAATTCACCTGGCCGTGTATCAAGTCTGGGCACGGTCAGGCTCGGATTTTTGTAAAAACCGAGGCTGTTGGAGCCTTATTTTGGAAAACTGCCCGCGTTGTCCACTAGGAAAAACCCTTTCCTACAACTTTCGTGTTTTGAGTTTTTACAAATTCTGCCTCTAAAGGCCTCAAAATTTGATTTTCCCGAAACTGGGCAGATTCTACCCGAGAATGGCAGTTTTGGTTTGAATTTCGTTTTTCGGCCTAATATGCGCATACTACCTCAACCGATCACATCGGGAGTCTAAAAAACATTCATACAACGCTTTTCTAACGTAACATTTTCTTAAACACATTACCTATCCAACTCATGCAAACCATTTTTTTTGAAAAATCACCCATTAGGGTTTGCATGGTTTAGGTTGCACAATTTGGTTCAAAAATCATTCTAACTTGATTCTAGCAACCTAACATACATTTGATCATCATTCATGACATATAAAGGGAACCTATAACATATCCATCATCAAGCACATAAATCATAAACTTATCATGCAATCCTAGATTTTTAACATACTAAATAATCACAAAAATAACCAAACCACCCTTAAATCTAAATCAAGCACATAATTGATTCTAACCTAAGCAAATAAATAACTTGAGCTTATGCTCTTACAAACCCTTGGGAAATACACTTAAATTTCTCAATTGAAACATAAATTGAGAAGCTTAGAGTGTAAAGAGGTTTACCTTGCTTTGGTTCAAGAAATGGACTAGGTTAGGCTTGAAATCTCCTTTTCCTTTGGCTCCCCTAGAACCGGCCTTTCTTGGCTATCTAGGCTCCAAATTTTTCCCCCACCCTTGCACTAAAATCCGGCCACCACTTGATGCCACAAATCCGGCCAAAACAGTTTTTTTTTTCTTCCTTCCCCTTGCTCCACCACAACCGGCCAAGGCTAGAAGAAATGGGTCCCAAAATTTTTCTTTCAAATTTGTGGGTTCTAGGTTAGAAATCCAACTTCCCTAACCTTGATTCTCACTTGAAACACTTAATCCTCACTCTTGGTTTTGCCTCTCCAATTTTCGGATTTTCTAGAACAAAATGGACAAAGTTTGGCTAGCTTTTCCATTTTTTGTGAATAATGCTCACCCCTATTTATAGGCAAATGGAAACTTTTTGAAATTGCAAAATAGTCCTTGAAGAAGCAACATTTTGCCCAAAAAGCATGCTTGGTGGCCGGCCATTAGGGAGGGTTCTAGAACCAATTTCTTTCCAAATTTTCATTAAATCCTTAATGATGTCATAATTTAAAAGTTAAATGATGTCATCCTTACTAGGGTTTGTTTGGGTATTTACTTGATATGCAGTCCAATTTCATGCTATCACAGATATTTTCAATACTGCTTTCTACTAAAAGCAGTATTTTTACACTGAACTGCAGTCCAAAATTTATCTGTGTAAAAATGGACTGTATAAAATTTTTTGATAACTTAAGGCCCCTTGGCCCATGATACCCTATTTTATGTGCTTGATTTTTCTATGGTGGTTTTAGGTCTAACTCATGTTATCTTGCCCGAAAAAAAAAGGTTTTCGCAGTATATTTCCCATACTGCCTATCAAATAACTGTATCATCTCATGTTTGACTTTTGAAGTCAACCGTTGACTTTTTAAAGTTGACTTTGACTTTTTAGGTCAAACTTTGACCAACATGAAATCATGAAATTTTTAACCCTTTTTACTCAAAAGGTTACATACTTGACTAAGCAATTATTTTTGAGTCTCGTAAAATCATGAGAACTCATAATTTTCATGAAAAACCCTAATCAGGCCGTTTCATAAATACCTTCATGGTACAACGTAAATGTTTTTACAAGAAAACGAAAATGTCGTAAAAATCTAGTTATTACAATCTACCCCCCTTAAAAATTTTCGTCCTCGAAAATTAGAACAAACTGGGGTAGTTCTTTCTCATTTCATCTTCCAATTCCCAGGTTGCTTCTTCAACCTTGTGGTTTTGCCAAAGCACTTTAACCAGGGGAATGGTTTTGTTTCTCAGGACCTTCTCTTCCCGATCCAGAATTCGAACTGGCTTTTCTTCGTACGTCAAGTCCGTGTGAACTTCAACTGGTTCTTGACTAAGCACGTGCGAAGGATCTGGTATGTATTTCTTTAGCATCGAGACATGGAATACATTGTGCATCGCAGCTAATTCTGGCGGCAAGGCAAGCTTATAAGCTACTTTTCCAATCCTTTCAAGGATTTCAAATGGTCCTGTATACCTTGGGCTGAGTTTTCCTTTCTTGCCAAACCTCATTACTCCTTTCATAGGAGCAATCTTGATGAACACGGCATCTCCAACTTGAAACTCTAATGGCCTCCTTCGTTTATCGGCATAACTTTTCTGTCTGCTAAAAGCTATGTCGAGCCTCTGCTTGATCTTCTTGATATCTTCAGAGGTCTTCTTGATGAAGTCTGTGGTTTGCAGCTGTTTCTGTCCGACTTCTTGCCAATGGATAGGAGATCGACATTTCCTTCCATACAATGCCTCAAATGGAGCCATACCAATCGAAGCGTGATAACTGTTGTTGTAGGAAAATTCGATCAATGGCAGCTTCTGATCCCAATTTCCCTTGAAATCTAGAACACATGATCTCAGCATATCTTCTAGCGTCTGAATGGTTCGTTCTGATTGACCGTCTGTTTGTGGGTGAAAAGCTGTACTGAACTTCAATTTCGACCCCATGGCATGATGCACACTTGTCCAAAATCGGGAGGTGAAACGTCCATCACGGTCTGAAATGATCGATCTTGGCACTCCATGCAGTCGGACTATCTGGGATACATAGACTTCTGCCAATTTTTCTACTGAAAAGGTGGCTTTAATTGCGATGAAATGGGCTGATTTGGTTAATCTGTCCACAATCACCCAAATTGTGTCATTCCCGCTTGCAGTCCTGGGTAGTCCTACTACAAAATCCATAGTAGTTTGTTCCCATTTCCATTCTGGAAGCTCAATTTTCTGTAAATCCCCTCCAGGATGTCGGTGTTCAGCCTTAACTTTCTGACAAGTTAGGCATTTTGACACGTAGTCTGCAATTTCATTCTTCATGTTTGGCCACCAAAAGTTCTCTCGGAGGTCCTTGTACATCTTAGAAGCTCCTGGATGTACCGAATATGGCGTCTTATGTGCCTCTGACAGTATCTGGTTCTTCAGAAATTCAAAGTCGGGAACACAAATCCTTTCTTCGAAGTAAATTACACCATCCGCAGAGGTCTTAAATTCCTTGTTCTTTCTGCCAAAAAGTTGTGCTTTCAGTAAAAATGAATCTTTTCCTTGATGAGACTTGATGGATTCCAGCAGATTGGATTGAAGGGTCAGAGACGACAGTTTTCCTGTAATCATCTCCAAGTTGAACTCAGAAATCTCTCGTTGTAGTGGCTTAGAAAATGCCTCAATAGACATCAGCATGCCTATTGATTTCCTACTTAAGGCATCTGCTACTCTGTTCGCCTTTCCCGGATGGTAAAGAATCTCACAATCGTAGTCCTTTACCAGTTCTAGCCATCTACGCTGTCGCATATTGAGCTCTTTCTGAGTAAAAATATACTTGAGACTCTGATGATCGGTGTAGATCTCACACTTATTTCCATACAGATAGTGTCTCCAGATTTTGAGCGCAAAAACCACTGCTGCAAGCTCCAAATCATATGTGGGATAATTTCTTTCGTGGGTCTTCAGTTGGCGGGATGCGTAAGCCACTACTTTCCCGTTTTGCATCAGGACCGCTCCTAATCCACTTTTGGAAGCGTCACTGTAGATCACAAAATTTCCCGCCTCAACATCAGGAATAATTAGCACTGGCGCACTGGTCAGCCTTCTCTTGAGCTCTTGGAAGTTTTCCTCGCACTTCTGGGTCCATTCATATATCTTCCCTTTTCGAGTAAGAGCGGTGAGTGGTGCTGCAATTTTCGAAATCCTTCGACAAATCGTCGGTAGTACCCGGCTAACCCAAGAAAACTTCTGATCTCGGTAACACTTTTGGGTGCTAGCCATGCACTGACCGCCTCCACTTTTGCAGGATCAACAGAAATTCCTTCCTTAGACACCACATGACCCAGGAAATGAACCTTTTCCAGCCAAAATTCGCATTTCGTGAATTTGGCATAAAGCTGGTTTCTCCTTAACGTTTCCAATACCAACCTAAGGTGATGTTCATGTTCCTCCTTGGACCTTGAGTAAATCAAAATGTCATCAATAAAGACGATAACAAATTTATCCAAATACTCTTTGAATACTCGGTTCATAAGGTCCATGAAGGCAGCTGGGGCATTGGTTAACCCAAAAGGCATAACCAAAAACTCGTAATGTCCATAGCGAGTTCGGAAAGCTGTCTTGGATATATCCGACTCCTTGATCCTAAGTTGATGATATCCGGATCGTAGATCGACCTTTGAAAATACCACTGCTCCTCGGAGTTGATCAAACAGATCGTCAATCCTTGGAAGTGGATACTTGTTTTTGATCGTAATCTTATTCAGCTCACGGTAGTCGATGCACATCCGTAACGATCCATCCTTCTTCTTAACGAATAAAACAGGCGCTCCCCACGGAGAGTAACTCTGTCGGATGAATCCTTTGTCAAGCAATTCCTGTAGTTGGACTTGGAGTTCCCTAAGCTCGGCAGGTGCCATACGGTAGGGTGCTTTCGATATCGGTGCAGCTCCGGGCAGCAACTCAATTTCGAATGAAATTTCACGCTCCGGCGGGAGTCCTGGTAAATCTTCCGGAAAGATATCCACATATTCTTTGATAATGGGCAGATCCCCTGGTGTCAGCTCCTTTTCTTGATCTTTATCCACCATGTTAGCTAAATATCCATGACAGCCATTAGCTAACATCTTCCAAGCTTTCAATGCCGAAACCATTCTGGTTGCTGAGCTTCGTGATTGCCCGAAGAAATTAAACTCTTCCTCGCCGTAAGGGTTGAAAATCACACAACGTTTCCGGCAGTCGATCTTGGCATTATACTTGCCCAAGAAGTCCATTCCTAAGATCACATCGAAATCCTGAAGCTTGATTGCGATGAGATCTACGTACAATTCTCTACCACAGATAATTACGGATGTATTTCGCATCCAAAAACTGGACCACAAAATTTCTCCGGATGGCAAAGAGGTTTTGAAAGGTTGAGTTAAACTATCCACACCTTTTCCTATCTTCTGGGCGAACTCCAACGATATGAACGAATGAGTGGCACCAGAATCAAACAAGGCAATTGCATCATGAGTGGCGATAGAGATCTGACCTGTCACCACATGCGATGTTCCGACTTCTGCATCACCCTTGGTATAGGCATAAATCCTAGCTTGGGGTTCAGGAGCCTCCAATCTGCCCTGCGTGATTGAGGGTCCTTCCAGCTTTGCTTGAACTGCGTGCAACTGCCTAGGGGTGTTCCGATTCTGATATGAGGGGTTCTGGCCTTGGGTATTCAGATTACAGTTCTTCGCAAAATGCCCCTCCTTGCCACAAAGGTAGCAAGCATTGGTTCCCATACGGCATACTCCCGGATGTTTTCTCCCGCACTTGGCACACACGGGGTAGCTGTTGCTGTTTCCCTCATTTCCACGATTATTTTTCTTTTGAGGGAAATTTCTTTGTTGGCCCTGACCAGAAAAGTCTTCTTTTCTTTTGTTCCTCCCAAACTGTTTGGAACCTTGTGCAGGACTGCTGGTCTGGCCTTTCTGGTTTGATTCTGCATTCTGTCGGGGCTGTGTCTGCTTCACCACGGCCTTTTCTTCCTTTCTGGTCTTGAAAAACTGAGCCCTAGCTTCCTTGTCCTGGTTGATCCAGTACTCGGCTCTTAATGCTCGGCTTATGCAATCGGATACCAGGGTAGGTGGGTTACTACCAGCGCTTACTTGCTTAGAAATGTCTGTCCGGAACATTTTCATCATTCTCCGGACTTTCTCTGTCTCGGTGGGCACCAATTCAGGGCACAGACGGGCTAACTGCTCAAATTTCTTGACAGCTTCCATAACGGTCATCGACCCTTGCTTCAAACTTGTAAACTCATCTTGTTGGGCCGCAAGAATTTCACTGTTGTAGTACATGGTTCGAAACTCAGACACAAAATCTTGCCAGCTCATGACTGTAACATCTCTGCGCATCTGGACTGTCATCCACCAGTGTCGCGCGTCCTTCTTAAGAGCAAATGAAGCACATAGAACTTTTTCTTGCTCTGTCAGCCGCATGAAATCCAGGATGACCTGGATATCGATCAGCCAATTATCGGCGGCTATAGGGTCAGTGGGTCCCTCAAATTCAGGCGCCTTCATCCGCCTGAATCGCTCATAAAGTAAATCTTCCCGTACTGGGGGTAAATTCACCGGTGCTTCAGCGGGTGGTAACGGGACTTCTGGATGGGCCTCTGGTTGACCCTCGGGTACTGGAGGTACAACAGGGGGTACCCTATTGTTTCGATGAGGAACCTCGTTAACTGGCGGTTGTTGATTTATCCGAGTTAACTGTTCTCGGAGTCTGTTTGTTTCCTGCTGCTGTTCAAGCAATTGCCGTTGCAGATTTGCCACAACAGTTGCCAAATCTGGTACAGGTGGATTTTGGTTTATAGGTATCGTTCGTCGTGGACGTACCATCTTCCTATCAAACCATGAGAAAAGATATTATCGCACTATTAATATCCTTTCTTTCGTACAAACTATTTACATATCGTAACATAATCATGCATTTCGTATCATTCATACATTTATCGTAACATAGCATATAATATCATAACGTATCATGACATAACTTTTGAGCATATACAAAAAGTACATCATATATACAATATTGTAATTACATAATTATTACATTAATACATACATGATCAAAACTGGGATGGAAGTGTCTACCACTTTACCATCATACATAAGTACAAGCCTATCATCAAAAAGAACAAGCTAGTACATCCGTCTAAAAAAAAAAACAAACCAAACCTAATCTATAAACTCGTCCGTGATCACTGAGGCGGCATCGGAGTCAGACTCCCAATCTCCATCATGGAATAAAATCTCCTCCGGATCATCCTCAAAATCTTCTTCCTCTTCTAGCCAACCCGCGTGCTGCAACCCTTGATCTACTTCGTCTTCCATCCAATCAGCATGCTGGGGTCCCTGATCTTCTGCATCTTCTTCTGGCTCTTGCCCTTCGTCGTCGCTCGGGATGTCTATGATCGGAGGATCCTCAGGTTGGTCTTCCGGGGCAATGATAAAATCATCAACATCATGATCATCGGCATCCTGGTCGTCAGCATCAATCCCTGCCTCAGCCTCCTGGGCTGGTACCTCCTGTAATGGAATGGCCGGAATTGGGTCCTCGTGAACAACCGGACCTGGCTCATACACTGGCTCAGCCATCCCGGCATCATCTACAGGTGCCTGGTGCTCTCCAACGAAAGCATCGGCCTGCATCGCATGTGCCACTATCTCGGCCTCCATGATGCTCTCGATCATGTGTGCTACGGACATACCCCGTGCAGGATCTACAACAAACTGTCGAATCCGGGGTGGCAACCCGTTGCGAAGGATCACGAGTGTCTGCATCTCCGGACTCTCAATGTCCTGAGGAATATATGGCAGCATCTCATCCTGAAACCGCCGACAGTAGTGACCCATGGACTCCTGAGGGTAGGCATGCCATGTCACTGAAAAGCTCAGGTATCGGGCCTGGTGCATGTCCCGGTAAATCTCGGGATCGCGATAAGGCTCAGCGGCTCCCTCACCAGGTAGGGGTCCGAAACGCTCCATCATCAAGGTACGAAAGTTTGCCCAGGTACGGCTAGGCAATGCTTGCTCGCCCCATGTCAACCACCATAAACGGGCGTCTTCAGCTAAGCATCGGCTAGCTAAGGAGACCTGTAAGCGGGCCTCGATATGACATAAATGGAAAATCAGCTCCATATCTCGTAACCATGCCGTTAATGCTCCCGGTTGTCTCGTGCCAAAAAAGTACAGTGGGTGCGCCTCAAAGAATGACGTCACCGCCTCTCGATCCTCGTCTACTCGTGCGGGATCCATGACGTCGTATCTACCATATCATAATTAAATAATAAATATTTACGCAAATAAATAATTTAACTTACAATGATGGTGACGATGGCAGGCAGACTGTGAAATCGAGTCGCAGGAAACCGCTCTGATACCAACTCTGTAACGACCCGTCTAGCACGGACCGTTACTATACATACATACGTGTTTGACTTGTTTCTATAAACATACTTGTTTATTTAAGGAAAATAGCGGAACATTTTTTTTTTTTTTATATACGCGTATAAATATATATATATACGTGTATTGTCTCGGAGTGTTTAAACATGAAATAATAAACATGATTAAACAAAACGCGTAGCGGCTCGACATTCCCTCGTTTCACAGTTCACCTCGCCACGCTCGCCATCTTGTATCAAAAATCGCCAATAGGTTGTTTACCTACAGCATAGACGTAAGTTGTGAGCTTTCGCTCAGCAAGTACAACTATTTTACCCGCATAATAAACATACACAAACATACATAAACATACATAAACATACATAAACATTTCATAACATAATATAACATAATCTAGCATATTCTAATAATGCATGATCCAGTTATGCTTCATTATGCTTTCTTATCATACTTCATAATTCCTTTTATTGCTTATCTTGCTTATGGGCCCCTTGTCATGAGTGTTCGTACCAGGCGCGCAACTATGGTGTGGTCGGGGCGGCCAAACCAAATCCAACTCAAACCATAGTCCAACCCGACCTGACGTGGGTTGGTACGACACAGGCAAGCTTGCTTGCCATCATGTTCATATTGTACTTGATATTGTTCTTATTATATGTGAACATGCTACATGATGTTACAAAGTTATAATCTTTATTCGTGTATTACATCATAACATACACTTAACATATTCAGGTAAGTAATACATAAGCCTATGCTGTAGGCGACGTTGTACTTACCTTGTCCGCTATGTCCGATTAAACGTTGATCCTATTCAGGATGCCACAGCAGATTATTTTCTGCTATACATAAAGGACATAGGTAAGTATATTGTTGGTATTAAACCAACACTCGAGCGTAATTTAAGCTATATGTCCCCTTCCTATAGTTATATTTTATTGGGTTACAATAGGTAACCCTAGGGTAAAACTTTAACTTTAGTTTCCAAATTCATGTTTATTTTCTTTTTAGAAAACTTAGATTTCAAACTTAAAAATCCCTTTGAAAAGTCATAATTCTTGAGTTATATTCATAGAATACTTAAGGGTTGGAAACTGCCTTTGGAACAGCTTCCTTTGATTAAATTATCAGTGTATGTGCAGAAATATCATTTTCCTGCACTGCTTTTATAAAATCCTGTGCAGGAATTTCATGTTTCCTGCACAGTTTTTGAAATCTGTTTTTATTTAAAAATCTAAATTGAATTTGAAAAAGTTTTCTTCACGAAAGTTTTAGATCTCGAAAAATCCTAAAACTTTCGTGTTTTACACAAAACCTGATTCGGGCTCTAACCCCTTCGTTTTCTTTGTTGAATTCACCTGGCCGTGTATCAAGTCTGGGCACGGTCAGGCTCGGGTTTTTGTAAAAACCGAGGCTGTTGGAGCCTTATTTTGGAAAACTGCCCGCGTTGTCCACTAGGAAAAACCCTTTCCTACAACTTTCGTGTTTTGAGTTTTTACAAATTCTGCCTCTAAAGGCCTCAAAATTTGATTTTCCCGAAACTGGGCAGATTCTACCCGAGAATGGCAGTTTTGGTTTGAATTTCGTTTTTCGGCCTAATATGCGCATACTACCTCAACCGATCACATCGGGAGTCTAAAAAACATTCATACAACGCTTTTCTAACGTAACCTTTTCTTAAACACATTACCTATCCAACTCATGCAAACCATTTTTTTTTAAAAATCACCCATTAGGGTTTGCATGGTTTAGGTTGCACAATTTGGTTCAAAAATCATTCTAACTTGATTCTAGCAACCTAACATACATTTGATCATCATTCATGACATATAAAGGGAACCTATAACATATCCATCATCAAGCACATAAATCATAAACTTATCATGCAATCCTAGATTTTTAACATACTAAATAATCACAAAAATAACCAAACCACCCTTAAATCTAAATCAAGCACATAATTGATTCTAACCTAAGCAAATAAATAACTTGAGCTTATGCTCTTACAAACCCTTGGGAAATACACTTAAATTTCTCAATTGAAACATAAATTGAGAAGCTTAGAGTGTAAAGAGGTTTACCTTGCTTTGGTTCAAGAAATGGACTAGGTTAGGCTTGAAATCTCCTTTTCCTTTGGCTCCCCTAGAACCGGCCTTTCTTGGCTATCTAGGCTCCAAATTTTTCCCCCACCCTTGCACTAAAATCCGGCCACCACTTGATGCCACAAATCCGGCCAAAATAGTTTTTTTTTCTTCCTTCCCCTTGCTCCACCACAACCGGCCAAGGCTAGAAGAAATGGGTCCCAAAAATTTTTCTTTCAAATTTGTGGGTTCTAGGTTAGAAATCCAACTTCCCTAACCTTGATTCTCACTTGAAACACTTAATCCTCACTCTTGGTTTTGCCTCTCCAATTTTCGGATTTTCTAGAACAAAATGGACAAAGTTTGGCTAGCTTTTCCATTTTTTGTGAATAATGCTCACCCCTATTTATAGGCAAATGGAAACTTTTTGAAATTGCAAAATAGTCCTTGAAGAAGCAACATTTTGCCCAAAAAGCATGCTAGGTGGCCGGCCATTAGGGAGGGTTCTAGAACCAATTTCTTTCCAAATTTTCATTAAATCCTTAATGATGTCATAATTTAAAAGTTAAATGATGTCATCCTTACTAGGGTTTGTTTGGGTATTTACTTGATATGCAGTCCAATTTCATGCTATCACAGATATTTTCAATACTGCTTTCTACTAAAAGCAGTATTTTTACACTGAACTGCAGTCCAAAATTTATCTGTGTAAAAATGGACTGTATAAAATTTTTTGATAACTTAAGGCCCCTTGGCCCATGATACCCTATTTTATGTGCTTGATTTTTCTATGGTGGTTTTAGGTCTAACTCATGTTATCTTGCCCGAAAAAAAAAGGTTTTCGCAGTATATTTCCCATACTGCCTATCAAATAACTGTATCATCTCATGTTTGACTTTTGAAGTCAACCGTTGACTTTTTAAAGTCGACTTTGACTTTTTAGGTCAAACTTTGACCAACATGAAATCATGAAATTTTTAACCCTTTTTACTCAAAAGGTTACATACTTGACTAAGCAATTATTTTTGAGTCTCGTAAAATCATGAGAACTCATAATTTTCATGAAAAACCCTAATCAGGCCGTTTCATAAATACCTTCATGGTACAACGTAAATGTTTTTACAAGAAAACGAAAATGTCGTAAAAATCTAGTTATTACATTAACATTAGTACGCATGCTTCATGATGCTAGTACAATAAAGCATATATCATATGCACTTCAACATATAGGCATGAGCTTAAAAACAAGTAATAAAAACATTTCCGTCTATGCTGTAGGCGGAGTTGTACTTACCTTGATTGCTATGTCCTATGTGATGTTGCTCTGAGTCGGGGTGCAACAATAGGCTACTTCCTATTTTTACAAAGGACATAGGGTAAGGATTCTATCAATCATACCCATAAAATGTTGGTAACCTAACCAATATCCATACTTAATCTTAGTTATATATCCCTTAAAATATCTCTTGATAACTTACGGGGTTACTACAAGTAACCCTAAAGTTTTGTGTTCAACTAACATACTTAGTATTTTGTTAGGTTACATAGAGTAACCCTTGGTGTGAGTCCAAGTCAAACTTGGGTCAATTCTTATTGGGTTACAATAGATAACCTTGGGCTTTGGGCCTAATCCAGTAACTTGGGTACATCTCCCGGTTACTGTTGGTTATCATTTTGTTACCAAGTTTTCAAGATAACTTCCTTTTTTCTTTGCTTTGGAAAAACTTAGCATTTCTTGTCTATTTCCAAAAATCCTTGTACAACTTCAACCTTTTTATCAAAAATTGTAATTCTTTGAATAAGGTTTGTACAAATTGTTAAGTGTTGAAAACTGCCTTTGGAACAGCTTTTCCACAGTCAATTTACCAATGTATGTGCAGGAATGTTCTTTTCCTGCACTGTTTTAGAAAATCCTGTACAGGAATTTCTTATTTCCTGCACAGTTTTTGAAATACAACTTTATTTAAAAATCTGTGTGGAATCTGAAAAAATTTTCTTCATGAAAATTTTAGATCTTGAAAAACCCTACAACTTTCGTGTTTACAGAAAACCCAGTTCAGCATCTAACCTAGTCATTTTCCTGGTTGAAACTGCCTAGCCGTGCATAAAGTCTGGGCACATTCAGGCTCGGATTTTCATGCAAACCAAGGCCGTTGGAGCCTTATTTTGAAAAACTGCTCACGCATCCCCCTCTACAACTTTCATGTTTTAAGTTTTTCCAAATTCGGCCTCTAAGGGCCTCAAAATCTGCTTTTCCAGAAACTGGCCAGTTTTTATCCGAACAGGCATTTTTTTTATTTAAATTCATTTTACATCCTAATACGTGCACTCTACCTCAACCGGCTGTACCGGGAGCCTTAGATCAGTCATGCAACGTCTTTCTAATGTAAATTTTCTTTAAACACATTACCAATCATGCCCATGCAAACCATTATTCATTTTGCACCAACTAGGGTTTGCATGGGTTTTAGGTTGAACTAACCATTCATACCTCTTAACAATTTAGCATTCACATTCCATAGCATACTTAAACCTAATTGGGGACATACAACCATAACATGCATCAATCATGTAAACCCTAATTCCATGCAAGCATAAGCACATATTCATGCATAAGGGCATAAATCAAAACCAACCATCTCCTAATCAAGCACAATCTAACCTAGGGCATAAATAAATGGAGCTTATGCTCTTACATTCCCACAATGGAAATACACATAAATTTCTCAATTGAAGCTTGAATTGAGAAGCTTATAGTTCAAGGGAAATTACCTCAATTTACCCAAGGGTTAGGGCTAGGGTTGGGTTCAACTTTTTCCCTCCCTTGCTTGGTGCTAGAACCGGCCTTTCTACTAGGAAATCCTCCAAAATTTTCAGCCACCCCTTGGTTAAGAATCCGGCCACTAATTGCGTCAAAATCCGGCCACTACAAAATTTTTCTCTTCCTTTCTTTTCTTCTCACCACAACCGGCCCTCTCAACTAAAATGGGTACCAAAATTTTTTTCAACTTTTTGTTTTTGTTCTATAAGAAATCCGACCACCTCTATCTTTTTTTTTTTTTTTTTCTCCTTGGGTTTTTCTCTTCTTGAGTTTGGTTTTAGAGAGTGAAAGAGTGGAGAAATTTTGACATAGTTTGACTAAGTTTTCTAATTTTTTTGAACAATGGCTCACCTATTTATAGGTGATGTGGAACTTTTCAAAATTGTCAAAAGGTCCTTGAAGAAGCAAAAATTTGCACAAAAGCCCCCTTAGATGGCCGGCCAAGGTGGTTCTAGATCCATCCAACTTTCTTTCCATAATTTTCCTTAATCCAAGAATGATGTCATTAATCCATGGTTAGGTGATGTAAGCTTAGGGCCTTGTTTGGCTTTTTTCCTTAATATGCAGTCAATTTTTATACTAACACAGATATTTTCAATACTGCTATCTACTAATAACAGTATTTTTACACTAATCGGCAGTCTAAAATTCATCTGTGTAAAAATGGACTGTATAAAAATTTTCTTATAACTTGAAGTCATTTGGCCCTTGATACCCTAATTAATGTGCTTGATTTTTCTATGGTGGTTTTAAATCCTATTCTTGCTATTTTGTCTGTAATGACGGTTTTCGCAGTATATTTCTCACACTGCTTGTCGTGTCACAGTATTGTCATACATTTGACCATTTTAGTCAACTTTTGACTTTTCTGGTCAATTTTGACTTTTTATGGTCAAACTTTGACCAACATAAAATCATGAAATTTTCTACCATTTTTACCCAAAAGGTCATATGCTTGATTAAGCAAACTGTTATTGAGTCTTATGAGGCTATAAGAGCTCAATTATAGTCTAAATAAGATCAAAACAAACATTTCACATAAACCTTCATGTTCCTTAATAAGGAGATCATGAATCAACAAAAGGTGGCAATTATAATTTATATTCATACTATAGGTAAGCAACCTGTAACTTAGTTCATGGGGGACAATTTATGAATGACGATGATGAGTAAGCGAATGGTCTATGGATACCACTACGCAAAAGCTACTTTGAAAATTATTATTTATATTTTGAGATTATTTATAAATTTATGACATGAAATGTCAAATGAAAAATTATTTAAAGTATGTGATAAAATTTTTATGTTAACTTTTGAAAAAAAAAAAAAATTAGTTCAGAATTTTCAAGCACACAAGTCTATGTATTTGAAGTAATTATAAGTAAATACTTAGTTTAAGCAAGAATGTAATGGCCGACGTAGGTGGGTCATTATAATTTTTGATGCAATTCATCACTTACTCTCCATGCCTTTTTTGATGCCGATTAGGCGGGTAATATTGATGATCGCACTTTAACAATTGCTAACATTGTCTTTCTTGGTTCCAATGCTATCTCTTGGAGTTCTAAGAAGCAAAGGTCCATTGCCCGGTCCTCCACTGAAGTCGAGTATTGTGCTGTTGCTACTACTGATCACATTGCCATTGATTTTCGCTTTATTCGAGATAAAGTACAAAGTGATGAGCTTTAGGTTTCTCGTATTTCTTCTATTGATCAACTTGCCGATGCATTGACAAAACTGCTCACAAGGCAACATCTTCAACAATTATGTGTCAAGGTCAAGAGTTTTCTCAGCACACTCCATCTTGAGGGGGCATGATAAGGAAAGTGACAATAAGTCAAAAATGTAGTTTATGGAATATATTATTAGATGTAAATATTTAGTAATTACTCTTTTTTTATTTCTAGGAGACTTGCTAGTATTTCCAATTTTGTAATCATTGTGGGCGTGTATATATTGTAAAGTTTTTACATCAATGAAGGTTGGCAAAATCCATTCACAAAAATTCCATCTTTCTCTAACCTTCAGAACCTTCATATAACGTTAACATTTGCATTTGCATCGAAGATGATAAGACTAAATAACGATGCTCATTGCTTAAGGCAACTAAAACAATATTGTGGATAACACTTGTTTGGATCTAGGATCAAATCCACAATTCTAAGTAATAAATTCAAAATTTTATGTGAGAGAACAATATATAGAAAAAAAATTTTAAAGTAGATTTAAAAAAAGGTTACAAAATAAGAACTAAAAAACTTTCAAGCCAACAGAACTCAAATAAGAAAATGTCAGAGATCAAGCTACAACACGAGAATATTTTTGAGAAATTTGACGGTCACTCCGAGTTCGTTCATGCTTTAAGCTTGAAACAATATCCAAGCAAAGAAGAAACTAAAAATAAGGTTTAACACGCAATTACACATGGAATGTATGTAGAAATAAATTCAAACACCAGATTAAGAAAATATATATGATAAAGTGTGAATCAAATTTATTTGGAAGAGCTTCAGTCTTCTTGTTCTTTGCCTGACGCTCTGATACCTGCTCCTGGGTTCATTTTTGACAAGGTTACTACTCTATAGCAAGAAAAAAATATATAAAACAATATAATACTTAAAAAACCTAACCATTCAGAATTATGCATGTCAGAATTAGTGAAGAAAGCTAATTTTCAAGCAAATATCATACAACTATAGCAAATATATGAAAATTACAATAATACTGTTTTTTAGTCTAAATTAATGAGACATGGTTAAATGAACTATTGTACTTAATTAGTAGCTTTCCGAGTAAAAAAGAGGAAAGACGAGAAAAAGATGGTCCTTGTCCATTGATAAGGATGCATAAATAATACACATTACAAGGAGTCCGAAACAGAGGAAGTTTCCTGATCTCTTAAAGTTAAAATACAAGTCTATTTACGATGAATAGTTATCTAAAATAAATAAATAATTAAAAATAATAAGTGATTTTCTCTATTAATGCTTTCTAATTAAAAATTTCAAATTTCACGATTTAGATATTGTACACACAGAAATATTAAACTGATAAATAAAGTAACTAGTTTCAAACATAGTCTTAGTAATATATAAATGAAAGATAATTGTTCCAGTTAAAAAAAAAAAAAAAAAGGTAAAACTCCAAACAGCATTACGTGTAATACATATGATTTTAATGTAGATCTTTTGATAAAAAAGAAAAAAAAGTTAAGTCTAGTTATTGTATACTGAAATAAATTAAATTAGCGCCAAATGGTTAAGAAGAGTGTTTTATAATTAATAATAATAATAATAAGTTACGAATTGGAAGTCTTGAGAAAAAAGAAATTTCACACTAGAACCAAAAAAACTCCACAAATTTTCATGCAACTAATGAGATAACAGGTAAAGTGGAAGATAGAAATAATAACAGTTGCCACATTCACCTGATCATGCAGATATTTTGATGCTAGGAGAAAAGAAAGAAAGAAAGAAAGACAGAAAGAAGTCTAGTTATAGTATATATACTGAAATAAATTAATTACCGCCAAATGATTAAGAAGAGTGTTTTAAGGGGGAAAAAAAGTTGCGAAATGGAAGTATTAAGAAAGAAGAAATTTCATAATGGACTTAAAAACTCCAAATATTCTCATGCAACTAATTATATAACATGTATGGTGGAAGATAGAAATAATACCAGTTGCCACTTTCAATTTGGCGTTCATCTAATATATCTCTGTCTCACGGACTGGACGGCGTCCTTCGCATTGGGATGATTCCACTCCAGCGATTCCCACGAATCGTCCATGAAAACGTATTCAAGAGAAGGGGGACATGGATCTCTGTCAAGGCAAGTGACCCTTTTCAACTTTGGACATCTCCATATATGAACTTCACGTAAGGAATGATCAGCAACCACTGGTATGCTCTTTAACTTTGGTAGTGAGAACAATCGTAACTTGCACAATTTAGGGAGAGTAACAGTGCTGATGACCTGATGATCACATCCACCTGCAGCTTCTTCATCTTGATCTTCTTTTTCTTCTTCTTCTTGTTCACCATGATCAGATGCCGCCGATATTATTTCAACCAATTGTTTACAGCCAAAGACGAAAATATCTTCAAGATTTGGGAGCATATCAGTATCAATGAACAATCTCTTTATTTTGTCACAATCCTCTACTCTCAATGTCTTAAGAGAAGAAAATGTGACAGGTGGAAGTGGTGATGATGCTACGTCTTCCCTCCTTATCAGCCCACGCAGGTCCCTCACTTGTTCAAGGATCAATACCTCGATTCTTTGAAGAAGAGGAACGATGCTTGATGAATACACAAACAAATGCTCGAGCCCATCACACTCACTCATATGACACTCTCTCAAGTTTGTCGAGGTTATCATTTCGCACAAACTGCTTACATCAATGCGACACTTGTATATACCCAGGGTCTCAACGTCTTGAGGGAGCAATACCGGGCAGTCTCCATCTACTGCTACACTTTTCCTTAGATCACTCTTTGTTAAATTTACAATTTTACCACGTTCTCGAAATACAAAATAATTTTCAGATCCAACCTGAAGTATGTAATGGGTGGGTCCACCATCAGCCATAGATCTAATATATGCGTTAAAGCTGTCAAAGTCATACAAAATGCAATGGAGCTCTTCTAGCTTTGTCAACTTTACTAACTCCTCCCCTCTTATTTTTGTTTCACGATCCTCTCGACCAAGAGAAAGGTAGCGAAGATTTGGCAGCTTGCATAAGATCCTATCAGGTATTAATTTTAACTGATCACAGCTGTTAAATACAAGGTATCTCAACCTACTTAAGTTTTCCATACCTTGAGGTACTTCCTTGATTCCTGAGCCACCAAAGTCCAACCTCTTCAGAGCTGTTAGTTTCGCTAAAGACGGCACGTATGTCAGACTGCGACATCCTCTGAGCAACAATGCAGTAAGATTCACCAACTCGGAGATTGATTTTGGAAGATTCTCGATAGCAGTTTCAGACAGATCAAGAAGACTGAGCCCCTTTATATGAAGAAAAAAGTAGTTTGAAATGCTTCTTAAACAATAGTTCCCGTTTAGCAACAATGTTGAAAGCAGAGGACATTTTGGTGATTCAAAACTCCAAGGGATATTTGATATTTGGCTGTGCATCAACGAAACTTTTACAAGATCCTCCTTCCAATTTTCTTCATCTGGAACACATTTCAATCCAGTACCTGCTTCTACCAAAAATCGAGGACTGTCGCTTGTAATTTTTAGTGCCATATCCCTTATCAAATCATGCATCTTCACGCAATCAACTTCTGTATCTTCCAATAAGCAAGAATGTACGAGTTTGTTTAGCATTGCCTGTCCTCTTTCCAACTCTGCTTGCCTATTTCTTCCTTGAACAATTTCTTCAGCGATCAGATACTCTATCAACTCATTTCTTCCAATTTCATAATCTTCAGGAAATAGGGCACAATATAGCAGACAAGCTTGAAGGTTTTCATCATTTAAGCGATCGTAGCTAAATTTCAACTTCTCAAATATTTCGTCTGTCCCTTTTGTAGATGCCTTTAGATCTTCAAGTGCTGTCTTCCAGTTATTGTAATCAACAATACCTTTTAAGCTTCCTGCTATTGTAACAATTGCAAGTGGCAAACAGGCACATTCTTTGACAAACAAATTCACGATTACTTCCATGTTTTGGATGGATAGAACATCACGACCTACTGTATCCAAGAACAAATTCAATGACTCCATTTCTGACAGAAGCTCCATTCGGATCGCTTTGCAACTCATTCTGTGGCATACGCGAAGATCTCTTGTTGTCAATACCAACTTGCTTCCATTTTGATGACTAGGCTCAGGGATTCCTACTTCATCAAGACGATAAGCATCCCATAAATCATCAAGGATGAGCACACACCTCTTTTTTTTACTCAATTCTGCATACAACTTGCTGGCCCTTTCTATTTCATCGTCGTACTTTGAAATATCAAAATCGATCCGGCGTGCAATAGCATCTTGTAATTTGATAATGCTGGAAGCTTTTGATGCAGTAACCCAGATTATGCCATCAAACTTCTCTTTCTTTTCTAGAAGACGATTGTTTATATGTTTCATGAGGGTCGTTTTACCCATTCCACCCATCCCATAGACCCCGATCTTTCTAACTTCATCACCCATCAACAATGCCCATACTTCTTCCATTTTTCTTGTAAAGGTTGTTTCTCCACCCAAGGTTGTTGTTGGCTGTATCTCTCCAATTTGTCGTGGAAGTTGTAAGATCAAACCATCAGGAAACTCACCCCTCCTATAGAGTTCCTCGACCTCCTCTATCTTCTGAACAACATTCTTTCCAATTCCAGCACGGGAGAAGCATTTCACCGCTTCAACTTGTTGGTTAATCGTGTTGATTTCGGCATCAATCTTTTCCACATTTTGTAGCCAAGATTGAACTTCAGTCTTCGCCTTTGTTTCTCCTTCCACAATCTCGGTGCGTAGCCTTGAATCTATGTCTTCCTTTCGGCGGTTTAGCTCTTCCATTCTTTGTTTGAGAGTCTCTACATTTTCCTTAAGGCCACTGTGATACTTCCAGCATCTGGAAATTGGTGCTGATATCCACCGTAAAAGTTGAATAACTGGGCCAACAAGATCCATTTTTGACTAGCGACTGGCACTGCCAATGAGAATTTGAACATTGTATTTAACTTTGGGCTTGATGAAGTATAATAACAAGATATACGAACACTCACACACAAAGATAAATATTTATTGTGTAATTACTAAAGAAACAAATAAATTGAGGTTCCTATAACACAAACATATAGAAATAATAACAACGCTAGCTCATGGACAATTGAAGTTTTTTGTACCAAAATCTACTAAGAAAAATTTTATTTTTGTCCCCTCAACTTTAGTAGCTTGTAACTTTGCTCTCAAATTTTGAAAACTTGTCTTTTTACCCTCTCAAACTTTGAATTATTAGTAATAATGCCCCTTGAACGTTAAATCTTTAGCAAAAACACCCCTTGTGTCTTATTTTAGCCATGTAAGACTTGAAAAAACTTTATTTTTGCCCCTTAAACTTTAGTAATTTTGTAACTTTACCCCTAAACTTTGAAAATTGGTACTTACACCTCTCAAACTTTAAAGTTTTGCCAAAATACTTGTTTTGTTATATTTCGTCCACTTAAAGTTAATTTGACACTAGTTTAAATGACAAAATTTAATTTGAACTGAAATGTTTATCATTAGAAAAACAACCTTAAAAATCTGTTTTTACATGAATTTGTATTCATTTTTTGAATATTTTATACTAAATTTTAAAAAATATGTAGGGACATTTTTGTGTTATTTTCAAACTTAGTTTTGTTTTTTATGCAATTCCCTGAGGACAAAAGTTCAGGCAGAAAGTTTTTTTTTTTTTTTTTCTTTTTTTGTATACACTAATAAATATATACATATATGTAGGACTAATGAGTTTTCAATAGATCATCTACTACTACAACTTAAAACTACTTAACAATATAGTGAAATTAGGCATTTAAGATTTAACTAAACAAATGACTTTGAATATTGAAAAGCTGAATATGGTCTTGACTCAGATGGATATTGTAGTATACCTTGACGTCTAATTGATTCTTAGTTCTTCGATCCTTAGTTCTTCGATAAGAGATTCAGCTTTAACAGAAAAGGGCCAAGCACAGAAGAAGTGAAGCAAAAGAGGAAAAGCAGTAACAATTGCTTGTGAAATTGTGCCTTCTTTTTCACTAATAATTGAGATCCAGGGTAAAGCATTAGTTTCATTTTAACCAAATTAGTGATAAACAAATGGCTATATAATAATTTTGCAAATAAGCAAATAAGTATGTCAGATAGAGGATCACAAAGATAAAACAATTAGAACAAATTTATGTTAATATATATATATATAGCCAAAGTTTATACATACCATTTAAAGTTTAATTCCTTTGACTGAATCATTAGATCAACACAACGAAACTGTCCGAATAATCTACTGAAATATCTAATTATTTATTACAACAAAACTGTCTGAATAGTGCAATTAATATGGTAATTGTTACAAGAGTTACAAAATCTTTTACATTCACTCTCTTGATAGAAAAGAAGTGGTTTTCTGATCTATATATAGACCAAGGGTCCCTAACCTAACCATTGTGAGAATTGCCTGTGAGTTTCCATCTTTAGTCACTACTGAAGGTGGTATAGGTGAGTTTCCCTATTTGTTCTTGATCAACTATGGCTGGAGGTTAGATCCCTATTTCCTTTTCTAATTAGTTTAATGAAGTTGAACTTTTCAAAAGAAAAAAAGAAAACAGGTTAAACTTGTGCTTGTTTTGTTTTCTGTTGTGTCGAATAGATTTATTTAATTAGTTGAACTTTATATTTATTGAAAGAGTAATCGGCCCAGATAGTCCTAAATTCTTTTGAAGATGACGGTTTGGTCCTTTTTTTGTTCTCCCTTCTGAGATGATCCTGAACTTTTAAAATGTTGGCCATTGCAGTCATTCCCATCTAATTCCATTAATTTCTAACAGAGTGAGTGAGTATTTTAGTAATTTACTAATAATTAATTTAATAAAAATTAAAAAAATTCACTCTCTTCTCTCTCGCTCTCTCTTTTGCTTTCTTAGATCCATGGGGGGTGGTTGAGTTCAGGGGGTTGGGGTCCGAGCTCGGCAGCAGCGGCATGGGGAAGGGGGGTTGGCGTTCATGGGGTCTGGGTTTTGAGGCCAAGCTTAGCGACAGCAGGGGGAGGGGGGTTGGGGTTTGTGGGGTCCAGGTTTGACTCCAATTTGGGCTTGCGAGGGGGGGGGGGGGGTGGTGGGCGAGAGGGACGGAGGGAGGGAGAGGGAGAGAGAGAGAAAGAGAGAGAGAGGGGAGAAAGGGCGCAAGGGTGGGGGGCACGATTGTGTCGGCGTGGGTTGGGGGAGGGGGCGGAGGTGGCAGAACCCTAATCTGGGTTCGTGCCGGGGGGGTTGCGAGAGGGAGGGGGCGAGAGGGAGGGAGGGGGCGAGAGTGAGAGAGGGAGAGGGAGAGAGAGAGAGATGAAAGAGAGGGGGAGGGTATTTTAATCTTTTTATGACAAAACTGATGATTTTAGCAAGATTCCATTAGATTTCTAATGGAGTTTGACGAAAAGAACCGTATTGCCAAGAAAATAGGAATTTAGAGTCATCTCAGCCAAAAAAAAAAAAAGGGACTAAATCATCATCTTCGAAAGAATTCAGGGACTATTTGGGCCTATTACTCTTATTGAAAAAAATTAAAATAATTATTAATAAATGTACATATTGTTTTGTTTTTGCACGAAGTTGTATTGATTTAGAAAATCATTTTTCTTTTTAAATGATTGTTTTTAATATTTATCCAAATATCATTTCAGAAGTTATTCTTTTGTAAAAATTATAGTTTAATATTACACATTTAAACATGATTTAAATCAGTCGTTTTTCAAATTTTCAAATCTTCAATCCTTTTTTTCTGAGGATGAATGATCAATCAAAACACCATAGTGCAATGTGAAAAGGAAGAAAGAGTAGTGAGTGCTCTTGAAAAAAGTGAAAGGTAATAAGAAAAAAGAATTGTTCTGATGCATGATTAAAGGCAAGTGGACATTATAATATCAGGAGACACTGTGCTATGGAGATATGTAAGAAAAAGAGTTGCACGAATGCAGGCTGGTTTAAAAATTTTAATATGATGCAAGTGCAGACTAAAATATATGGGATATGTTGTATAAAAGAGAGATTTTTCTTATCCCAAGTTTGGTAGTTTGGCCTTATTCTCAAACTTGATTCTTTTTTTTTTTCCCTATAGACCCCACTTTCAAAATAGGGAAAAATTTTCCAATCAAATGTTGACTGTTAAATTAAGCGACAGAATTTTTATCAAGTATGAAGTAATGCAACGGCTTGAAGTGATTGAAGGCATCTACGGACATTAGTAGGGTAAATGAAAAAAAGGGTGTCATGGCTTATTTTTGGGTTAATCATTTTGTTTTATCGTTCATGTCTTGCAAAATTTTAATATACTGAGTACTTGACTTGCACTTAGTTTCTAGAGTTCCCCAACTTCATTCAAGCTTTAACCATCATTATCTTTCTATTTTGCAAGTAAATCAGCATGTTAAGCAATAACTAATAAAATTAAAAAATCAGCATATCATTTTGCAAGTAATAACTAATAAAAAATTTTTAATATTACAAGAACATATAATAGCCAAGTTAGATTTACAAATTGAAAAAGCCGGATGTTTGTTGGAAGAGAAGATTACCAGATCATGTATGAAAGAAAAGGCAGTGGAAGACCAGAAATATTTCAGCTCCTCCTGCTTTTGCTAAATGCCTTTAGATCCGTTTTTCTGGGAATGTAGTATCAAGCGGAACAAAGTCAACGTATTGAAAGAAAAATACGCGTGCTGCTCTTAAAAATCATTAAAGACTAAATGCAAGTGGAGGCCTCTTTCCTATCCCAAGTTTGGTAAATTGGCCTTATTCTTAACCGTGATTGGCTCTGTTCTAGTAATTGCTAATCTAACAAAAGGGCGACAACTCCGCGGCATTTTCACTGCTAGCCATCGGCCTTTGTGTACCCAAAAGTGATATTGGTATGGTTGCGGAAATAGTCTAATGAAAATTTCAAATTTGACTTTGTTGTAAGGTATAGAGTTCAAATCACACACACATCGTCAAATTAAAAAAAAAAAAAAAAAAAGGTCATATTGGTGTGTAAATTTAAAGAAAATCGAGATTAGAAGTGCAAGTTGATATTTGAAAATAGAATAAAGTTTTAAAGGCATGATTAGTTTTTTATTTTATTTTTTTTAGTATAACGTTTGGACCTTATTTGACATCACTTAATTACCAAAGATGTAGTTACTTGTTCTTTAACCAGATCATGATAAAGCCATATGTGTTTTGTATCTAAGTCTAAAAGAAACAACATATCATAGATTTCAGACCTCTTATTTTGTACTATACAACCGTTGAATTACATTTTTAGCAGCCAGATTTATGAATGTTCACTTTAAAAATTTGTAGCGTGTAATACAAAATTGCTCCTAGTCATCAATTAGAATCAGTGAAAATTAATTGAACTGCTACAACAGCAAATCCTACGAAATTTTGTATCCAATACCAAAAGATAAAACAACACATCATAGAATATATACATAAATCGGACTTCTTAATTTGCATTATACCTAGGAACTGCTTTTTAACCATAGCCATATAAATGAATTTTCATTTAAAACAACAATAAGTAGGAAATCCCACCAAATTTTGTATCCCAGACCAAAAGAAACAACATTTCATAGATATCAAATCTCTTATTTTACACTATAAGTAGGAAATTGCTTTTAAACTATTGGATTAAATTTTGAACAGCCAGATCTATATGAATATTCACAATAAAATTTATAGTGCGCAAAATAGAATCACTCCCACTCGTCAATCAGACCAAACCGCTAAAACAGCATATCCTAACAATAGTGGAAAATGGGAGGTTCAACGGTAGAAATTCCCACCATACTAAGTGCAACAACTACTCCATTACAAGAGCATAAATCAAGTTGAGTTGTACAGACTACAATGAGAAAAGCCTAGGTTTGTAATTTTAGAAGAAAAGGTGGCAGAGAATATGTTACTGACCTGACCGATGGTTTTCCAAATGATATCTTCAATATAAAAAAAGGGGCAGTGGTAGACCAGATGTGAAACTGAGTGTATGTATAGCAAAGACACGGGGACAAACCTAGTTCCTTTTGCTTTTGCTAAATGCCTTTTTAACCCTTTTTATGAGAATGAAAGATCAATCGGAACAGAGTCAAACTGAGAAAAGGAAGTGGGAGTTGGTGAGCGAACGTTGAAAGAAAAAGAATAAGGCCCCGCTCGTAGGGAAGTTTTCTAGACAGTATTTTACTGTATGATCCAAAACTCTCCATTCTATATTTCACTTTCTCTTTCTTTTATTTTCAAAAAACTCGTACTTTAAAAGTCCTTAACTTTCTCATTTCAAAACAACGATAAGACGAACAAAACAAGTTTTATTTTGCACTTTTTTTTCTGAATACATTCAAAATTTTGCACTATTTTATATCACATAATTTTTTTAAAAATTCTCCTCCAAACACACATTTCCAATCCAACCTCCAGCATTCCATCTCCAAATATACCTCAAGCGTGCCCTAAGTAAGTGCAGAGGACTCTAGGAAAAGGTGAAAGATAATATATATATATATATATATATATATAAGAAAAAGAATTGCTCACATGCAGGCCAATACTGATGATAATAATAATAATAATAATAATAATAATAATAATATGAAAGTTGAGATTAGAATATATGGAAATGTTGTACTAAAAAGATGTTTTTCTTATTCCAAGTTTGGTAATTTGGCTCTTTTCTAGTAAAATAATATGCTTACCATCGGCCTTTGTGCAAATTCCAGCCACCCAAAAGTGATAGGCATGTGAGTGTGTTAAGAAAATTGATTTAAAAGCAAGTTGAGAATTGATGTAAATTGAGATCATTTGGTAATTAAATGCAAGTTAAGATTTAAATAGCATGCAAAGCTTGTATTAGGTATGATTAACTTTTACTTATTTTTAAGCCTAGTGTTTGGACGGTTTTTTTTTTTTGGGTATATTTGATTATTGAAAAGCATCTTAAAAAAATGAAAATTGTAGGATATACCTCAACGTTTAATTAATTTTTAGATATTTGATCGGAGACTTTGACTATAACGGAAAAGGGCCAGAGCACAGAAGTTAAGCAAAAGAGTGAAATAACAGTAACTTGCTAATTGTGAAATGCTGCCCACTTTTCTCAGAGAATTGATCAGATCCAGGGGGTAAAGAATCAATTTCATGCTAAGCAAATTAGCACATCATTTTGCAAGTAATAACGAATAAAACTTTTTTCTAGTATTAAAAGAACATAAATTAGCCAAGTGCGATTTATAAACTGATCAAATTGGAAAAGCCTAAGGTTTGTTGGAAGAAAAGATTACTAGATAGAGTATGAAAGAAAAGGCAATGGCATACCAGAAATATTTCAACTCCTCCGGCTTTTGTTAAATGCCTTTAGGTCATTTTTTCTGAAATATCAATCGGAACAAAGTCAACGTACTGAAAGAAAAATATAATATAAGAAAAATAGTTGCTCAAATGCAGGCTGGTCTAAAAAATATTTCAAGATGCAAGTCGAGATTAAAATATATATGGATGTGTTGTATAAAAGACAGATGTGTTGGCCTTATTCTGAAATTTGACTCCTTTTTTCTGTAAACCCCACTTTCAAAATAGGCGAAATTTGTAATAGCCGCCTTTTTTGCTGATTCATGATTTTCTTGTTAAGGAATATGAATATTTATGTAAAATGTCTGATTTGATTTTATCAGATTAGATTTGAGTTCTTATAACCTTATAAGACTCAATAATAGTTTGCATTAGGCCTTTTAAGGAAAAAGACAGAATAAGAATTCATGATTATATTCCGGTCAACGTTTGACCAGAATGACTCAAGGCATGATTATGACGGTACTGCAGTATAGCAAGCAGTATGAAAATTATACTGCAAAAAACCGTCATCACAGATGGAAATGTAAGAAAAAGGTACAAGACCACTTTAGAAAAATCAAGCACAATATTTAGGACAATAAGGACTAAGTGGCTTTAAGTCCTAAGAAAACCCACACGCAGTCCAATTAAGTGTAGATAAATTCTAGACTGCAGTCCAGTATAACTGTACTGTTATTAGTTGAAAACAGTATTAGCACTATCTGAGTTATGAAGAAAATGGACTGCATATTAAGGAAAGTGCCAAACATGGCCTTAGTGGGTGACACCTCATTCATGATAAATAAGATATTTTTGAATTAAAAAGTTAGTGGATAATTATGCATTTATTGAGTGCAAAATGGCTCCTTGTTGGCCGGCCACCTCAAGGGGTTTCTTGGCAAATATTTTATTTTTGGGGTTAGATATGCAATTTTAGGAAAAAATAATTCTAAAAAGAAATTATTTTTCACCTATAAATAGGTGATGGTGGAGGGGGTGTTGGATCATTTTATTTGGTTCCACCCTAAAACTCTAGCTCATTTTCAACTCACTTTCTCTACCACCCTAGGAGCTGAACCCCAAAGAGTAAAAATAAAAAAAATAAAAAAAAATAAAAAATAATAAAAAAGAGAAAAAGGAAGGTAGTGGCCGGTTGTGAGTGGGAGAAGAAAGGAAGGAAAATTGTCTCAATCCAAGGTTTAGATCCACCCTCCAAGACCTAGAGGTAATCCTCTTAACCCTCTAAGTGTTCAATTAAGTTTTGATGAAGGATCTAAGTGTATTTCAAGCATGGGTTTGTAAGAGCATAAGCTCACCCCTTTACTTTCATGCAATAGGTTTAAAATGCCTAGTATGTGCCTACTTAGGGTTTGGTGGTCTTTATTTATGATTGAATGCATGTTTATGATACTATGTGTTAGAAATTATATGGTATGTGTGAATGCCTAGTATGTGTTTGTAATATGCCCCCACATACTCAAGAAGAGGAATGGTATGAATGATAATGATGAGGTGTGTATGTTGTATGGAGGGTTTAAGTTAACCCCGAAAACCCTAATTTGGTATAGATTACCATTTGGGTTTGCATGAAGATTGAATGGATGAGAAATGAATGCGTGATAATGAAAATGTTATGTAACGCGCTGCATGCTTGTCGTAGGCTCATGGTTTCAACCGTTTGAGGTAGGGTGTACGTAATTTTACGTAAAAATCAACCAAATGCAAAACTGCCAATTTCGGATCAAAACTGGATAGCAATCTGAAAACAGGATTTTGAGGCCTTTAGAGGCCGAATTTGAGAAAAGTGAAAACTATAAAGTTGTAGAAAATTAAAATCCTAGGGGGTAACATTGAGGTTTTTAAAAATAAGGCTCTAAATGGCTCTGTTTTTATTAAAATCCGAGCCTGGATAGCCCAGACCCCTGTGCACGGCCAGGCAGGTTCAACGAGAAAAAAGAGTAGGTTAAATACAGAACTGGGTTTTGAGGCTGGGGCCATACGATAAGGCGCTTTTGATATCGGAGCAGCTCCTGGCAACAACTCTATTTCAAACGAAATTTCCCGCTCTGGAAGGAGTCCTGGTAAGTCTTTCGGAAAGACATCCACATATTCCCTGATAATGGGAACATCTTCTGGTGCTAACTCTACCTCTCGTTCCTTGTCTACGATGTTGGCCAAGTATCCCTGGCATCCACTAGCCAACATTTTCCATACTTTCATCGCTGAGACTAGCCTGGTTGTCGAGTTCCGAGACTGACCGTAGAAATGGAAACCCTCTTCGTCATGAAGACTAAACATAACGCAACGCTTTCGACAATCGATCTTGGCGTTGTACTTACTTAGGAAGTCCATCCCTAGAATGACATCAAAATCCTGGAGCTTAATCGCTATGAGATCCACGTAAAGCTCTCTGGCACAAATGAATACCGGAACGTTCTGTATCCAAGAATCGGATAACAAAATTTCTCCTAACGGGAGAGAGGTTCTAAAGAGTTGCTTCAACTTATCTACCCCTATTTCTAACTTCTGGGCAAACTCCATCGATACAAATGAATGAGTGGTACCAGAATCAAATAGGGCAATTGCATCACAAGTGGCGATAGAGATCTGACCTGTTACGACATGGGAAGTTCTAGCTTCGGCGTCCCCTTTGGTATAGGCAAAGATTCTGGCTTGGGGTTCCGGAGCTTCATATCGTCCAGGTGTAATCGAAGGGCCTTCGATCTTGGCTTAAACTGTATGCAACTGACTACTTGCATTTCTATTAGAGTACTGAGGGTTCTGATTCTGGCTATTCGAGGTACAGTTTTTGGCATAATGACCTTCCTTGCCACAAATGTAGCAAGCATTCGTTCCCAATCTGTACACACCCATGTGCTTTTTCCCACACTGCGTGCACACTGGATAGTCATTATTGTTACCCTCGTTCCCTCGGTTGTTTCTTTTCTGAGGGAAATTCCTCTGCTGGCCCTGGCCGGTCGCATTCCCCTTTCTCTTATTCCTTCCGGACTGCTTGGAACCTTGGGCCAAATTGCTAGTTTGACCCTTTTGGTATGCTTCCTGGTTCGGTTTTGGCTGTACTTGTTTCATCACAGCTTTTTCTTCCTTCTTAGCCTTGAAAATCTGCGCCCTAGCCTCCTTGTCTTGATTGATCCAGTATTCGGCCCTTATTGCACGACTAATACAATCTGACACCAAGGTTGGAGGGCTACTGCCAGCACTGACTTGCTTGGCAATATCCGTTTGAAACATCTTCATCATCCTTCGTACTTTTTCAGTTTCGTTCGGTACCTGCTCTGGGCATAGGCGAGCTAACTGTTCGAACCTTTTTACAGCCTCCATGACTGTCATCGACCCTTGTTTCATGCTATTGAATTCGTCCTGCTGAGTTGCAAGAATTTCTCTGTTGTAGTACATCATCCGAAATTCAGCTACAAAATCTTGCCAGCTCATAGCCGCAACATCTTGGTGCATTTGGACTGTCATCCACCAGTGTCTGGCATCCTTATTGAGAGCAAAAGAAGCACAAAGGACTTTTTCATGCTCAGTGAGTCCCATAAAATCCAAGATCACCTGGATGTCAATGAGCCAGTTATCAGCTTCTATCGGGTCTGTTAGCCCTTCAAACTCAGGCGCCTTCATTCGCCTGAACCGTTCATATAATAGATCTTCCCGAACTACTGGTGGGTTGATATGAATCCCAGCGGGTGCTAAAGGGGCTTCAACATTTCTAGGAACTCTTGTTGAATCCCTGGTGCTGGAGGTGCTTCCGAGGGTACTGGAATATCTTGAGGTGGCACTTCGTTAGCGCGAGGTACCTGATTCATACGGGCTATCTCTTCCCGAAGCCGATTTGTCTCTTGTTGCTGTTCTAGCAGTTGCCGCTGCAAGGTGGCTACTATATTCGCAAGATTCGGTTCTTGCGGAATTTGACTTACCCGCACGCGAGGTCGTACCATCCTTAGATTCCTATTGATTAACAAGAAAAAGTATTGTTATACTTGCACATCACTTTTTCTATTCATAACTTATCATAACACATCGTTCCATAGCATATCTTATCGTATCATAAAACATCATATAACATTCCATCATACCATAGCATAACTTATCATAAACTTATCATAAACAATACTTCATCATAATATCATTTCATATATGAACTTGTTCCTTTCTGTACATATACAAAAGGTACATCATATTTGAACGACAACATATACATATCCTATACACATAATACTTACTATATGTACATGGTCAAATATGAGATGGAAGTGTCTACCACTTAACCATCGATCCTATACTACATACAACCCTAAGGTCAAAAAGAATAAACTAATAACTATACATCAGTTCGAACTAAACTGTCTACTCGGCCATAATATCGGAGGAAACATCGGAGTCCGCATCCCCGTCTTCCTCATCGAACAAAATTTCCTCGGGATATTCCCATTCTTCTTCGACGGCTTCTTCTTGTTCCTTCCATTCTTCTTGTTCTTCCTCAACTTCTTCCTCGTCATCGCTCTCGATGATGATTATGGGAGAATCATCGGGGTTTTCCTCTTGGTCGACCGGGACATCAACAGGGTCCATATCGCAGTCATCTGCATCTGCCTCCGCCTCCTGAGGAGGAATCGCCTGAAGTGGCATAGCAGGGATAGGATCCTCCGGCAGAACTGGAACTCCGTGAAACAGTGGCTCTGCAATACCGGTATCATCGACTGGTACGGCGTAATCATCCTCTAATGCCGCAACCTGCATCATATGCGCCATAATCTCTGCCTCCATAATATCATGCATCATCTCCTCCACTGTCATCCCCGCCATAGGCTCAAGAACAAAAAGCCGAATGCTAGGAGGTAACCCTCCTATGAGAAGATGTATTGCCGCTAACTCTGGGTCTCCTGCGTTGCGAGGAATATATGGCAACATCGCATCTAGGAATCGTTGGCAGTAGTGACCCATAGACTCATTTGGGTGCGCATGCTAATCCGCTGCATAACTGAGATATCGTCTATAATACATGTCGCGATAAATCTCTGGATCCCGATACGGCATATCAGCATCCTCATCATGAAAAAGCCCATAACGTGCGATGATAAGAGCGCGGAAATCTGCCCATGTTCCATTAGGTATAGCCGGCTCTCCAACTGTCATCCACCATATCCGAGCGCCCGCCACTAGGCATCGACTAGCCAATGGGACCTGAAGATGAGCCTCTATGTGACCAATCCGGAAGATTGACTCCATGTCGTGAAGCCATCCTGCTAATGCTACTGTCCGTTGGGTCCCATCGAAGAGCAGGGGTTGCATCTCATAAAATACTGATGCAGTATCCCGATCCGTGTCCATAAGTCTCGTATCTATATCATACAATTTTCTTATCATACTTACTAAATAAATATTCATACACAAAATATAATTTAACTTACAATGACTGTAGCGTGCTAGCAGGCAGACTATGAGACCAGAAGGCAGGAACCCACTCTGATACCAACTCTGTAACGACCCACCTTATGTAGGCCGTTACATCTTACATAAACATACATAATTACTTACTATATTTATAAAGCAGAAATTTGGACTATATATTTTTTTTCTCACTTGATTCATATAGTTACATATAAACATACATATATACATATGTATAAGTACTGAATCGAGCACTCGAGTTTGAAATTGAAAATGTATAAAACTGCATGTATATGTATTAAAAAAACGCTCAGTGGTTCCCAGCCCGTAATCTCATAGATAGCTCTGCTGCGCTCCACCATCTTGTATCAAACATTGCTAGTAGGAAGCTTACCTACAGCATAGATGTAAGTCGTGAGCTTTCGCTCAGCAAGTACAACTATTTATCTGCAAAAACATTTCATAATAAAGCAAAACAATGCATGAACCAATTATGCTTTGATTATGCTTTCTTATTCTTTCTTATCTTAACATACTATGGGCCCTTAACATAAGTGTACGTACCGTGACGCGCTGCCATGGAATGGTTGGGGTGGCCAGCCCAATCCAACTCAAACCACGGACCAAACCTGACCTAGAGCAGGTCGGTACGACACAGAACTTACTTATCATCTTTCTTAAACATCATAATCTTAAAATAGTTTCTTACTTGAAATTTGGTCTTATTCTTACCATATGAGTTATCAATAGTGGACATGCTTCATGATGTCATAACATGAATCATAAATCATACACATTTATACATAAATGTATAGTTATAAAACATAAAATCAGGAAAACCATTTTGCCTATGCTGTAGGCGGAGTTGCACTTATGGGTTTTTACTAGATCGGATGTTTGCTACTCCAACGAGTTGCAACAACAGTTAGTTACCTGTTTACAAAAAGACGTAAGATAAGAATCGTCCTATCTTACCATAACTTATTGCATTTAGTGTTGGTATCCAAACCAACCTTTATCCATAATCTTAGTTATATGTCCCCTTACATACAAAAGTGATATTTTAACTTGGTTACTAATTGTAACCTTAGGCTCTTAATCAACTAACAACCAAACAACATATGATGGTTTACTTACTATAAATCTCAATTATAAGATCTCATAATTTCTTATTAGGTTACCATTGTAACCTTGAGTCCAAAGCTTGTCATATAAAGATTAGTAACCTCCTTGTGGTTACTATGGGTATCCTTTGATTACCCAACCCAATTAATTATTTCTTTGTCATAAATCCTTACTTATCATTATTTATTTTTCAAAAATAGTAAAACTATGAAAATCTGAAAACCTTTTCTGAAAATAGCCTCAAAAACTCAGTTATCAGTGTATGTACAGAAACTATCTAATCCTGTACTGTTTTGAAAATCCTATGCAGGAATTTCTTATTTTCCTGCCCAGTTTAAAATTCAGTTTTACTTTAAAATCGGTTTTGAATTTGCAAAAGTCTTCTTCATGAAAGTTGTAGATCTTCGGGATTCCTACAACTTTCATGTTTTTCTCAAAACCCAGTTCAGCACTTAACTTACCCATTTACCTCGTTGAAATTGCCTGGCCGTGAACACTGGATTGCCCAGACCAGGCTCGGATTTTACTAAAAACGGAGGCCGTTGGAGCCTTATTTTTGAAAACGGTCCATGCTGTCCCCTAGGATTTACCTTACTCTACAACTTTTGTATTTTAACTTTTCTCAAATTCGGCTTCTAAAGGCCTCAAAACCTTGTTTCCAGACGGCTGCCCTGCAAGGGTCCTAAACTGGCAGCTTCTTTTGTTGTTGGTTCGTATGTAAAATTACGTGCACACTACCTCAAACGGTTCAAACCGTGAGCCTACAACAAGCATGCAGCGTATTTCCTATCGTTTTTCAAACCATGCATTCCAATAACATCATACAATCATACATATAAACCCACATGGAAATTTAACCATAATTAGGGTTTTTGGGGTTTTTTCTCAAACCCTCCACATAACATACCTTAATCCCCTTTCCAATCATCCAAAATCATACTTGAACATATTGGGGACATACAACAAACATGTGGTGAACATACACCCTTAACATATGATTTTCTAAAGCATAAACTAAAAACACAAACCAACCACATAATTAAACTTTCTAAGGCTCATACAAGCACATAACAACACCCTAGAACCTTTGCATGAGAAGGATGGAAGATGAGCTTATGCTCTTACAACCAATAGCTTGAAATACATTTAAAAGTCTTGCTCCAAAACTTAATAGAAAAACTTAGGAAGTTGAGGGAATTACCTCTAGGACTTGGAAATTGATCTTCAAGCTTGGATCCACAAAATATTATTTATTTTTTTTCTTGATTTCCTTCTCAAATCCGACCAAGAAATTTTTTTCTCTCCTCCCTTTGGAGTTCGGCCTTGGAGTGCTATTTTTGGTGATAGTTTAGTCAAAATGTGAACTAAATGGTCAACTTTCTCTTATATCACATATATATATGTGATTGCCTTTTCTTCAATTTGCAATTTAATCCTCCAAAGAGCCATAATTTCCCACAACTCCAAGCAAGGTGGCCGGCCATTATGGCTTTGCTTGGTGAGCAAGGCTAGTCAAAGGTCAACCATTTAATTCTTTCTAATTTTAACAAAAAGTCCAAAAATTCATTTAATAATTTTTTTTTATGAGCTGTCCTTAATTAAATCTCCATTTGGTTTGTCTCATCAAATGCAGTCTATTTCATAGTAATATGAATATTGTCAATACTGTTTTCAACTAAAAACAGTACTGTCATATCGAACTACAGTCCAAAATTCATCTGTGTTTAACTGGACTGTATAAAATTTTTTTTTCCAAACTTGAAACCTCTCGGCCTTATTACTCTAAATATTGAGCTTGATTTTTCTATAATAGTCTCGTACCTTAATTTCACTTCCATATACATAATGATGATTTTTCACAATATAATTTCGTACTGTTGATTATACTACAGTATCGTCTCGATCATATCTGTAATAACCTAAATTTCTATGGACTCATGATTTCCTTGTACATAAGAAATTTAAGTTTGTACTATGAGTTTATGTAACGTTACATGAAAATTATGAGTATCAATGTGAAATTCATAATTTTATCAGTAAATGTTTGAGTTCTCATTTAAATAACTATGAGACTCAATAAGCAATTTGCTTAGCCAAGCATGTGACCTTTGAGCAAAAAGGGAAGAAAAATTTTATGATTTTATGTTGGTCAAAA
This sequence comes from Ficus hirta, assembly GCA_038430175.1. NCBI lineage: Eukaryota > Viridiplantae > Streptophyta > Magnoliopsida > Rosales > Moraceae > Ficus > Ficus hirta. The sequence continues at coordinate 29,662,742 of CM076585.1, forward strand.
TTGACCGAAAAAGTCAAAGGTTGACTAGAAAGGTCAAAGATACGACTATACTGTAATATGATAAGCAGTATGAGAAATATACTGTGAAAACTGTCTTTACGGATAAAATAGCATGAATAAGATTTAAAACCACCGTAGGAAAATCAAGCACATTAATTAGGGTAACAAGGGCCAAATGGCTTCAAGTTATAAGAAAATTTTTATACAGTCCATTTTTACACAGATAAATTTTAGACTACAGTTTAGTGTAAAAATACTGTTATTAGTAGATAGCAGTATTAAAAATATCTGTGTTAGCATAAAAATGGACTGCATATAAAGAGACAAGCCAAACAAGGCCTTAAGATGACATCACCTCACCATGGATTTATGACATCACTTTGTTTGTTTTTTTTTTTTAAATGTGGAAAGAAATCAAATCTTTGCCACCTAGCACCCAAGATGGCCGGCCACATGGAGGGTAATTGTGCAAATTTTTGTGCAATTATTCTTGTCCCAATGGTTTCTAAGCAAATTTTGGATTAAAAATAAATCCAAAATTAATTTAAATTTCACCTATAAATAGGTGAAATGGGGGTGGACTTTGGTTCACAAAAAATTGTGAAATCTAGCTAAACCATGCCAAAATCCTCTTTCAAAAACCGAGCATAAGGAAGGAAAGAAAGAAAAGAGAAAATCAAAAATTCAAAAGAAAAAAACTTAGGGGGGTGGTCGAAATTTTAGCTAGAACAACAAGCTAGGGTTGAAAAAAATTTTGGTACCCATTGGAGGGGGCAAAGCCGGTTGTGAAGGAAACCAAGGGGAGAGAGAAAGTTGGATCAAATCCTAACCAAATTCTTGTGTTGATCAAGGTAAATCTCCCTTGGCCCTAAGCTTTTTAAATTGAGCTTCAATTTGAAATTTAAGTGTATTTCAAGTTGAAATTTGTAAGATCATAAGCTCAATTTAATTTTATGCCCTAGTTTAGAAATAATTAGATTATGTGCTTGATTAGGTTTAAGGGTGGTTTGGTTTATGAATTTTGCTTGAATAAACACTTATGCTTGCATGATTTTATGCTTTGATTGCATGAACTTATGATTTGCATGCTAAGTGTTTGATAATGTTGTATGTCCCCAATATGTTTAAGAATGAAGAAGAATATGTATGTTAGGTTGCTAGGTTAGAACCTTGAATGTTGAAATGGTTTATGCAAACCTAAAACCCATGCAAAACCTAATTGGTGCAAAATAAATAATGGATTGCATGGGAATGTTTGATTATGTGTTTAACGAAAACCTTACGTTAGAAATGCGCTGCATGTCTGATCTTAGGCTCCTGGTGCGGCCGGTTGAGGTAGAGTGCACGTATTAGGACGTAAAATGGATTTAAAACCAAAAACTGCCAGTTCGGGTAAAAACTGGCCAGTTTTCTGGAAAACAGATTTTGAGGTCCTTAGAGGCCGAATTTGGGAAAACTTAAAACATGAAAGTTGTAGAGAAAGTTTTTTCTAGGGGGCAACAATAACGTTTTTCCAAAATAAGACTCCAACGGCCTCGGTTTTTACAAAAATCCGAGACTGACCATGCCCAGATTTCATGCACGGCCAGGTGAGTTCAACGGGGAAAATGAAGGGGTTAGAGTCCGAACTGGGTTTTGTGCAAAACACGGAAGTTGTAGGATTTTCAGGATCTAAAACTTTTGTGAAGACAACTTTTTCAAATTCAGCCCATATTTTTAAATAAAACTAGATTTCTAAAAACTGTGCAGGAAACAGTAAATTCCTGCACAGGATTTTCTAAAACAGTGCAAGAAAAAGGGCATTCTTGCACAAACCCGGATAAGTTAATTGTGGAAACTGTTCCAACGGCAGTTCCAACACTGAATGACTTTTTCAAACCCCATTTTAAGAATCCCAAAATTTTATAAGTTAAACAAAGGGTTTTTGTATAAAAAGAGATATAAATGTTAAGTTTTTCCAAAGAAAAATAAAAGGGAATTTAGACTCAAATTGTCTTAAAATTTGGGTAGACTAGATGATGACCAACAATAATCGGGAAGGATACTCAGATTATTGGACTGGGCCCAAAGCCCAAAGGTTACCCTATGTAACCTAATAAGTTATAATCCAAGTGTGATAGACCTTGTACACTAGAGTTACTTGTTGTAACCAAGTAAGTTATTATGTGCTTATATGGGGAACATATAACTAAGGTTATGTATGAATGTTGGATAGATCCCCCAACATTTTTAATCCTTACCTATGACCTTTATTATAGCAGAAGATAACCTGCTGTTGTGTCCGGACTTGGAGCGGCACATTAACGGACGTAGTAAACGAGGTAAGTATAAACCTCACCTACAGTATGGAAAATAGTAAACTATTTTCAAATATATGACATGTTCCATGTATGCTATGCTATATCATGCTATGCTATGTTATGCCATGCCATCTTATGTTATGCCATGTTATGCTATGCCATGTCATGTTAAGCTATGTTAAGCCATGTTAAGATATGTTATGACATGTTAAGTCATATTAAGTCATGATAAGACATGATGTATCAAGTTATGCCATGATTTATGGTTATGCCATGTTTTTGTCTCATGTGCATCATGATTAATAAGATCACAATTAAAGATTCTTAGCCTTAGAATATACAAGACTAAGACTAAACCAAGTCAAGCAAGATGTCGTACCAACCTCCCACCAGATCGTGGAGGATACATGTTTTAAGTTATGATTATCAACCTCTCGTTGATGCGTGAGGGTATAATGATAATCAACGTTCCGCTAGATCGTGAAGGGTTATGTTTATGATTTCCAGAATTGTTAAGGGCCTTGCAAACCCTAACGTTCTGAGGATTGCACGCTTTTGGTACGTACACAAGGGGCCCATATGTTAAGCAAGATAATAAGTTCAAGTCAATAATTGATCATAAAATATTCATAATTGTACATAATTGATTCATGCATAAGTTGCACGATATTTGTTACGTTTTGTGAGATTATGTTTGTACTTGCTGGGCGAAAGCTCATCAGTATATTTCATACTGTAGGTAACAGGCCTGCAGCTTAATTGGTGGGCCAGGTGGACGATGCGGCGGGTGAAGGGCGGTGTGGGATACCACTACGCAAATTTTTCCGCAAGTTCTGTTAAGTTTATATATATACTGTAATAACCCGAATTTTTATGACTCTAGATTTCTTTTGAATAAGGAAAACTTAAGTCTAGATCATATTTGGAATAGAATAACGGTATAAGTTTGAGTTCTCGGTTAATTAGCTACGAGACTCAATGATGGATTACTGAGCCTAGTATAAGGCATTTTAAGGAAAATGGCGTGATAAAATTTCATGATTCCATGTTGGTCAAAGTTTGACCAAGAAAGTCAAAGTTGACCAAAAAGTCAAATGTATGACTGAACAGTAATAGGATAAGCAGTATGGGAAATATACTGCGAAAATTATCTTTTTAGACAAGATAGCTGGAATAAGCTAAGAGACCACCATAGAAAAATCAAGCACACTAAGTTGGATATCAAAGTCCTAATGACTTTCAGAAATAAGAAGGAAAATTTTTACAGTCCATTTTTATGCAGATAAATTTTGGACTGCAGTCAAGCAAAACAGTACTAAATTATACTGTGTATTAGTGAACACAGTATTGGATTTATCTGTGTTAGCTTAAAATTGGACTGCTTTTTCAAAAAAGTAGCCAAACGAGGCCTTAGGATGACATCACCTACCTTTTGATTTATGACATCATCTTATTTGGATTTATGACATCATAATTCCATGAACCAATCCTTTAAAGACAAGTGTCTTGTTCTAGAAACTTCTTCCTTGTTCTCCAAGGTGCATGGCCGGCCACCTATGCCCCCCCCATTGTGCAATTTTGTGTTTCTTCAAGGGCTTTTTAACAATTTTAAGGAATTTCCATCACCTATAAATAGGTGAAGCCATTGTTCACAAAAATTAGAAAATCTAGCAAAACTATGCCAAATTTCTCTCTCAAAAACCGAACTTGAGAAGGAAAGGAAAGAAAGAAAATTTTGCAAAACCAAGAGTAACAAGAGTGTGTAGGGTGGTCTGAATTGAGCTAGAACACAAGGAAAAGTTGGAAAAAAATTTGATACCCATTTTAGGCCAAAGGGCCGGTTGTGGGGAGGAAGAAGAAAGGAAGAAAAATCCAAGCTTTTGGCCGGATTTTTAGATGCTAGAGGTGGCCGGAGTTGGAACAAGGGTGGCGGCAAATTTTGGAACTCAACTAGCCAAGGTGGCCGGTTGTTGGTGGAGGCAAAGAGAAAGGAAAAGCCAAGCCAAATTCTTGACCTAAAGTGAGGTATAAATCCCTTAAACCCTAAGTTTTCATTTAAATTTCATTTGGGAAATTTAAATGTATTTCAAGCATGGTTTGTATGAGCATAAGCTCACTTTTAATTGCTGCCCTAGTTAGAAATTTTAGGGTTTGTGCTTGATTAATTAGGGTTTTGGTTTGGTAGTTTAATTATTGCATGTTAAGTGTTTGATATGTTGATTAGGTGTTTTAAGGGTGGTTTGGTTCATTTATGTGCTTATGATGATTGAATATTAGGTTGCATGCTAGATTATGGTTATATGTCCCCAATCATGTGTTTGAGAATGTGTATGCATGTTAGGGTATGAATTGAAATGGTATGGCATGAATGGTTTGGTATGTGCTAAGTTTAGACCATGCAACCCTAGGTTTAGGAGATTCGGTTTAGGGCTGCATGGACACGTTGGGTTAGCATGATTGAATATGTGGGACGTTAGAAATGCTGCATGTTTGCTGTGTAAGCTCCCGAAGTGTTCGGTCGAGTTAGAATCCGCGAAATAGGACGTAAAACGGACTTAACAATCGAAACTGCCAATTCGGATTCCAAACTGGCCAGTTTCGGGAAAGTGGAAATTTAAGGCCTTTAGAGGCCGAACTGGGTGAAACGTAAAACACAAAAGTTGTTCGGAAGAGTTTTTCCTAGGGGACAGCGTGGACGGTTTCTCAAAATGAGGCTCCAATGGCCTCTGTTTTTACAGAAAACCGAGACTAGTCTGCCCAGACCTAGTTTACACGACCAGCCAGTTTCAAATGAAAACTGACAAGGATACAAGCGGAACTGGATTTTTCTCAAAACACGAAAGTTTTAGGATTTTTCGAGAGCTACAACTTTCGTGAAGACAAGTTTTTCTAAATCGGAATGGATCTTTAAACTGACACGGTTTTATAAAGACTGTGCAGGGAACAGGAAATTCCTGCACAGGATTTTCTAAAAACAGTTCGGAAAAATTGTATCTTTCCTCAAAAACCACTGTTTTGACTAGGGAAACTGTTCCAAAGGCAGTTTCCAGCCCTAAATGATTTTACAAAAAACCTATTTCAAAAACATGAATTTTATGAGTTAAGTAAACGATTTTTGAAGTTAATTTACCCAAGTTTCCAAAGAAATGGAAAATAGATTTTTAAACTAAAATTGGGTAAGCAAGATGATTACGGGTAATAACCGGAAGTGATACCCGAGTTACTGGACGGGGTCCAAAGCCCAAGGTTGACTTAGGATAATTGAACTAAGTTTGGTTACCTCAAGGGTTACTCAAGGTAACCCAACAAGGTGTTAAGATTGGGTTTGGATCTAAACCCAAAAGATTATGGATATTTAACCAGGCATAGGCCAAGGTTAGGATGATAACCTAACCCTATTCATGAATGATTAGGATTAATACCCAAGGTTACCTTATGTAACCAAGTAAGCTATCATGAGTATAGGGGGGGGACATATAACTAAGATTATGAATGGGTGTTGCTTAGGTTAGGTCACCAGCATCTTAAGGTTATAATTATGAAGCCTTATACTATGTCCTTTGACATAACAGGAGATAGCCTGTTGTTTTGCCTCAGCTTGGAGTCGCACGAAATAGGACACAGCTAACCAAGTAAGTACAACTCCGCCTACAGCATAGGCCCTTTGTTGTTACTTGCCTAATGTGATGGTATGTTATGGCATGTGATGATATGTTATGGCGTGTAATGTTATGGTATGTTATGAATGAGGTTATGTTATGTTACATGTTGTAATATTATGACATCATGAAGCATGTTCACTAATGTTAAACCACCTGGTAAGAACAAGACAAGTAAGATGTTGTGTCGTACCAACTTGCCACAAAGGCGGGTTTAAATGGTATGGTTCATGGTTTAAGTTGGATTGGATGGCTACCTAAACTACTCCATGTTAAACTTTGTGTTTCATGGTTTGAGTTAAAACGGACTGCCGCCTTCAACCATTCCATGGCTATGTACCACGGTACGAGCACACATGATAAGTAAAGGAATAGAACTAAGCTAAGTTATGAATCCATATTTGATTCATAAGAGGTCATAATTGGTTCATGCATAATGATATGTGTTTTGCGTCGCGGATGTAACAGTTGTACTTGCTGAGCGAAAGCTCACGTCTTACGTCTATGCTGTAGGTAAGCAACCTGCCAGCAATCTCTGATGCAATACTGTGGAAGGCTGGTGCTGCGGATTGTGAAATGTGGGATGGACACTGCCACGGATTTTGATAAAAAAAATATACTCTATAAAATATGTTGTAATGAAAAAGGGTTTTCATATTTTCATGATGTTTTAAGTATGAATGACAAAGTTTATGTATGTATGGCAAGCAAGTTGCCTCTTGTGATACCAATCCGCATTAAGTCGGGTTTGGTCTACAATTTGATTTCGATGGCCTTCAAGGAGGGTTTGAAAGTTCGGTACTCGAGTAAGTACCTATCAGTAGGTATGAGTTTGAGGATGAAGTTCAAGTTGAAAGTTTTAAAATAAAGTTTAAAAAGAAAAAAAAAATTTCCCCCAAATTTTCCGCAAGTTTAAGTTCAGTATGTAAGTAAGGTGACGACCCGGCGTGGGAAGTCGGGGCGTTACAGTTTGGTATCAGAGCAGAGTTCCTGCCATCCAATTTCACAGTTCTGCTGCCAGCACCACAGTTTTGTAAGTTTGTTTTCTTACTTTGTTTTATAATATTATTATAATGGCATGTACCTGGTGTTAAATTTGGGTCGGACTAAAGAGGACCACGAGGCTCCGTTGACATTCCGAGGAATGGAGGAGAAGCTTCGCATCTTCAATAAGACTCAAGGAGTGGATGCACGATATGGAGACCCTCCTCAGATTATGTCATGCAGGGACGTATCTTCAGGATATGCTTGCCAGTCGAGCCGACGTCTAGTCAAGGAAGCTCGTGCAAGGAGCCTTGGCCAAGAAGACCTTGAGAGGAGATTCCTAAATGGATTTCTTGACGACAGCAAGGATCGCCCATGTATTACCGCGATATCAAGTTATACTAGGATATGTACATGAGACGATACGTCAGCTATGTTGCAGCCTGACATGCTTATCCGAACGACTTTATGGGCTTTTATTGCCAGTAAATCAGAGTCGCACAGTGGAAGCGTGATGGATAAACTAAGCTTACGATATGATGATCGCTAGAATTGCAATAAGAAATGAGTAGGCTCTAAGATTAGATAGCCTATCTCCTCATTTTGGGTATAGTGATCTTTCCATTTAAGGAATTGGATTGAGATTATGGAAGTTAAGTTTCCTGATTGTGAAACTTTTGCTCCATAAGAGAAATATTGGACATGGGGAAAATTTTGAGGATGCCTTAGTTTGGGGGTAGCAAATAAGCAATATGCTACCAACAACAATTTATTAGGCTATGATTTTTTTTAACGATGTTAAGGTCGATGGCACCAACCCTGAAGTCGACACATAATGGATGATTAAGGTCGACTGTAGACAACTATTTAAGTAATGGAAATTATGAGATGATGATTGGGAGTTTTAGATATCCCTTAGAACTATGATTATGCCTTTGAGCTTTAAAAGAAATGCTAAAGACAAGAAGAATGTTTCTACTAGCTAACAAGTAGCTAGTTGATACAACGATACCTTTCATTGCATCACTTGAACAGTAATATGTTTTCAATAATACTATTTATTATTGATTTTCATGATTGAATTGGAAAAGATTCCAAAAAGTATCTTAAATATAAGAACATATTAAGATACATAAAAAGACAAGTAACAGTAAGGTGTCGTACCAACCTCCCGTGATCGTGGAGGCTACATGTTTCAGTTGTGATCTTGACCGTCCGTGATCGTGAAGGGTCAAGACTATAAGACCTTTCGTAAAATCGCAAAGGCTTATAAAATTCCCAGAACTGTTAGGGACCTTGCAAACCCTAGCTTTGTCTGGAGACTGCGCGCATTTGGTACGTACACTATGGGCCCACATGTTAAGACAAGATAATAAAACACAAAATGCTTTTCAAATATGAAAAAGCTATGTGATATGATATGTTTTTAAAGTATGGAAAAGTTATATATATGCTTTTCAAACATGGCAAGTTATATGATATACTTGCTCAGTTTTTCATGTAAATAGTTCTTGTGATGCAATATGAAAGGAAAGTATGATGGTATGAAATGAAAGCATGAGAGTATGAGGAATGAATTATGATGATGTAGAAAGAAGATTATGGTTCTTTATAAAAGACATGATCCCATTAGGGTATTAAAATGGGAACATGAACAAGTTATTCAATCCATAGTAACTTGTTATGGATTGATGGTGGATTTGAAGAAAAGCCACTCAGGATTATTCGAATTTTCGAGGACGAAAATCTTTTAAGGAGGGTAGAATGTAATAACCCGAATTTTTATGACTCTAGATTTCTTTTGAATAAGGAAAACTTAAGTCTAGATCATATTTGGAATAGAATAACGGTATAAGTTTGAGTTCTCGGTTAATTAGCTACGAGACTCAATGATGGATTACTGAGCCTAGTATAAGGCATTTTAAGGAAAATGGCGTGATAAAATTTCATGATTCCATGTTGGTCAAAGTTTGACCAAGAAAGTCAAAGTTGACCAAAAAGTCAAATGTATGACTGAACAGTAATAGGATAAGCAGTATGGGAAATATACTGCGAAAATTATCTTTTTGGACAAGATAGCTGGAATAAGCTAAGAGACCACCATAGAAAAATCAAGCACACTAAGTTGGATATCAAAGTCCTAATGACTTTCAGAAATAAGAAGGAAAATTTTTACAGTCCATTTTTATGCAGATAAATTTTGGACTGCAGTCAAGCAAAACAGTACTAAATTATACTGTGTATTAGTGAACACAGTATTGGATTTATCTGTGTTAGCTTAAAATTGGACTGCTTTTTCAAAAAAGTAGCCAAACGAGGCCTTAGGATGACATCACCTACCTTTTGATTTATGACATCATCTTATTTGGATTTATGACATCATAATTCCATGAACCAATCCTTTAAAGACAAGTGTCTTGTTCTAGAAACTTCTTCCTTGTTCTCCAAGGTGCATGGCCGGCCACCTATGCCCCCCCCATTGTGCAATTTTGTGTTTCTTCAAGGGCTTTTTAACAATTTTAAGGAATTTCCATCACCTATAAATAGGTGAAGCCATTGTTCACAAAAATTAGAAAATCTAGCAAAACTATGCCAAATTTCTCTCTCAAAAACCGAACTTGAGAAGGAAAGGAAAGAAAGAAAATTTTGCAAAACCAAGAGTAACAAGAGTGTGTAGGGTGGTCTGAATTGAGCTAGAACACAAGGAAAAGTTGGAAAAAAATTTGATACCCATTTTAGGCCAAAGGGCCGGTTGTGGGGAGGAAGAAGAAAGGAAGAAAAATCCAAGCTTTTGGCCGGATTTTTAGATGCTAGAGGTGGCCGGAGTTGGAACAAGGGTGGCGGCAAATTTTGGAACTCAACTAGCCAAGGTGGCCGGTTGTTGGTGGAGGCAAAGAGAAAGGAAAAGCCAAGCCAAATTCTTGACCTAAAGTGAGGTATAAATCCCTTAAACCCTAAGTTTTCATTTAAATTTCATTTGGGAAATTTAAATGTATTTCAAGCATGGTTTGTATGAGCATAAGCTCACTTTTAATTGCTGCCCTAGTTAGAAATTTTAGGGTTTGTGCTTGATTAATTAGGGTTTTGGTTTGGTAGTTTAATTATTGCATGTTAAGTGTTTGATATGTTGATTAGGTGTTTTAAGGGTGGTTTGGTTCATTTATGTGCTTATGATGATTGAATATTAGGTTGCATGCTAGATTATGGTTATATGTCCCCAATCATGTGTTTGAGAATGTGTATGCATGTTAGGGTATGAATTGAAATGGTATGGCATGAATGGTTTGGTATGTGCTAAGTTTAGACCATGCAACCCTAGGTTTAGGAGATTCGGTTTAGGGCTGCATGGACACGTTGGGTTAGCATGATTGAATATGTGGGACGTTAGAAATGCTGCATGTTTGCTGTGTAAGCTCCCGAAGTGTTCGGTCGAGTTAGAATCCGCGAAATAGGACGTAAAACGGACTTAACAATCGAAACTGCCAATTCGGATTCCAAACTGGCCAGTTTCGGGAAAGTGGAAATTTAAGGCCTTTAGAGGCCGAACTGGGTGAAACGTAAAACACAAAAGTTGTTCGGAAGAGTTTTTCCTAGGGGACAGCGTGGACGGTTTCTCAAAATGAGGCTCCAATGGCCTCTGTTTTTACAGAAAACCGAGACTAGTCTGCCCAGACCTAGTTTACACGACCAGCCAGTTTCAAATGAAAACTGACAAGGATACAAGCGGAACTGGATTTTTCTCAAAACACGAAAGTTTTAGGATTTTTCGAGAGCTACAACTTTCGTGAAGACAAGTTTTTCTAAATCGGAATGGATCTTTAAACTGACACGGTTTTATAAAGACTGTGCAGGGAACAGGAAATTCCTGCACAGGATTTTCTAAAAACAGTTCGGAAAAATTGTATCTTTCCTCAAAAACCACTGTTTTGACTAGGGAAACTGTTCCAAAGGCAGTTTCCAGCCCTAAATGATTTTACAAAAAACCTATTTCAAAAACATGAATTTTATGAGTTAAGTAAACGATTTTTGAAGTTAATTTACCCAAGTTTCCAAAGAAATGGAAAATAGATTTTTAAACTAAAATTGGGTAAGCAAGATGATTACGGGTAATAACCGGAAGTGATACCCGAGTTACTGGACGGGGTCCAAAGCCCAAGGTTGACTTAGGATAATTGAACTAAGTTTGGTTACCTCAAGGGTTACTCAAGGTAACCCAACAAGGTGTTAAGATTGGGTTTGGATCTAAACCCAAAAGATTATGGATATTTAACCAGGCATAGGCCAAGGTTAGGATGATAACCTAACCCTATTCATGAATGATTAGGATTAATACCCAAGGTTACCTTATGTAACCAAGTAAGCTATCATGAGTATAGGGGGGGGACATATAACTAAGATTATGAATGGGTGTTGCTTAGGTTAGGTCACCAGCATCTTAAGGTTATAATTATGAAGCCTTATACTATGTCCTTTGACATAACAGGAGATAGCCTGTTGTTTTGCCTCAGCTTGGAGTCGCACGAAATAGGACACAGCTAACCAAGTAAGTACAACTCCGCCTACAGCATAGGCCCTTTGTTGTTACTTGCCTAATGTGATGGTATGTTATGGCATGTGATGATATGTTATGGCGTGTAATGTTATGGTATGTTATGAATGAGGTTATGTTATGTTACATGTTGTAATATTATGACATCATGAAGCATGTTCACTAATGTTAAACCACCTGGTAAGAACAAGACAAGTAAGATGTTGTGTCGTACCAACTTGCCACAAAGGCGGGTTTAAATGGTATGGTTCATGGTTTAAGTTGGATTGGATGGCTACCTAAACTACTCCATGTTAAACTTTGTGTTTCATGGTTTGAGTTAAAACGGACTGCCGCCTTCAACCATTCCATGGCTATGTACCACGGTACGAGCACACATGATAAGTAAAGGAATAGAACTAAGCTAAGTTATGAATCCATATTTGATTCATAAGAGGTCATAATTGGTTCATGCATAATGATATGTGTTTTGCGTCGCGGATGTAACAGTTGTACTTGCTGAGCGAAAGCTCACGTCTTACGTCTATGCTGTAGGTAAGCAACCTGCCAGCAATCTCTGATGCAATACTGTGGAAGGCTGGTGCTGCGGATTGTGAAATGTGGGATGGACACTGCCACGGATTTTGATAAAAAAAATATACTCTATAAAATATGTTGTAATGAAAAAGGGTTTTCATATTTTCATGATGTTTTAAGTATGAATGACAAAGTTTATGTATGTATGGCAAGCAAGTTGCCTCTTGTGATACCAATCCGCATTAAGTCGGGTTTGGTCTACAATTTGATTTCGATGGCCTTCAAGGAGGGTTTGAAAGTTCGGTACTCGAGTAAGTACCTATCAGTAGGTATGAGTTTGAGGATGAAGTTCAAGTTGAAAGTTTTAAAATAAAGTTTAAAAAGAAAAAAAAAATTTCCCCCAAATTTTCCGCAAGTTTAAGTTCAGTATGTAAGTAAGGTGACGACCCGGCGTGGGAAGTCGGGGCGTTACAGTTTGGTATCAGAGCAGAGTTCCTGCCATCCAATTTCACAGTTCTGCTGCCAGCACCACAGTTTTGTAAGTTTGTTTTCTTACTTTGTTTTATAATATTATTATAATGGCATGTACCTGGTGTTAAATTTGGGTCGGACTAAAGAGGACCACGAGGCTCCGTTGACATTCCGAGGAATGGAGGAGAAGCTTCGCATCTTCAATAAGACTCAAGGAGTGGATGCACGATATGGAGACCCTCCTCAGATTATGTCATGCAGGGACGTATCTTCAGGATATGCTTGCCAGTCGAGCCGACGTCTAGTCAAGGAAGCTCGTGCAAGGAGCCTTGGCCAAGAAGACCTTGAGAGGAGATTCCTAAATGGATTTCTTGACGACAGCAAGGATCGCCCATGTATTACCGCGATATCAAGTTATACTAGGATATGTACATGAGACGATACGTCAGCTATGTTGCAGCCTGACATGCTTATCCGAACGACTTTATGGGCTTTTATTGCCAGTAAATCAGAGTCGCACAGTGGAAGCGTGATGGATAAACTAAGCTTACGATATGATGATCGCTAGAATTGCAATAAGAAATGAGTAGGCTCTAAGATTAGATAGCCTATCTCCTCATTTTGGGTATAGTGATCTTTCCATTTAAGGAATTGGATTGAGATTATGGAAGTTAAGTTTCCTGATTGTGAAACTTTTGCTCCATAAGAGAAATATTGGACATGGGGAAAATTTTGAGGATGCCTTAGTTTGGGGGTAGCAAATAAGCAATATGCTACCAACAACAATTTATTAGGCTATGATTTTTTTTAACGATGTTAAGGTCGATGGCACCAACCCTGAAGTCGACACATAATGGATGATTAAGGTCGACTGTAGACAACTATTTAAGTAATGGAAATTATGAGATGATGATTGGGAGTTTTAGATATCCCTTAGAACTATGATTATGCCTTTGAGCTTTAAAAGAAATGCTAAAGACAAGAAGAATGTTTCTACTAGCTAACAAGTAGCTAGTTGATACAACGATACCTTTCATTGCATCACTTGAACAGTAATATGTTTTCAATAATACTATTTATTATTGATTTTCATGATTGAATTGGAAAAGATTCCAAAAAGTATCTTAAATATAAGAACATATTAAGATACATAAAAAGACAAGTAACAGTAAGGTGTCGTACCAACCTCCCGTGATCGTGGAGGCTACATGTTTCAGTTGTGATCTTGACCGTCCGTGATCGTGAAGGGTCAAGACTATAAGACCTTTCGTAAAATCGCAAAGGCTTATAAAATTCCCAGAACTGTTAGGGACCTTGCAAACCCTAGCTTTGTCTGGAGACTGCGCGCATTTGGTACGTACACTATGGGCCCACATGTTAAGACAAGATAATAAAACACAAAATGCTTTTCAAATATGAAAAAGCTATGTGATATGATATGTTTTTAAAGTATGGAAAAGTTATATATATGCTTTTCAAACATGGCAAGTTATATGATATACTTGCTCAGTTTTTCATGTAAATAGTTCTTGTGATGCAATATGAAAGGAAAGTATGATGGTATGAAATGAAAGCATGAGAGTATGAGGAATGAATTATGATGATGTAGAAAGAAGATTATGGTTCTTTATAAAAGACATGATCCCATTAGGGTATTAAAATGGGAACATGAACAAGTTATTCAATCCATAGTAACTTGTTATGGATTGATGGTGGATTTGAAGAAAAGCCACTCAGGATTATTCGAATTTTCGAGGACGAAAATCTTTTAAGGAGGGTAGAATGTAATAACCCGAATTTTTATGACTCTAGATTTCTTTTGAATAAGGAAAACTTAAGTCTAGATCATATTTGGAATAGAATAACGGTATAAGTTTGAGTTCTCGGTTAATTAGCTACGAGACTCAATGATGGATTACTGAGCCTAGTATAAGGCATTTTAAGGAAAATGGCGTGATAAAATTTCATGATTCCATGTTGGTCAAAGTTTGACCAAGAAAGTCAAAGTTGACCAAAAAGTCAAATGTATGACTGAACAGTAATAGGATAAGCAGTATGGGAAATATACTGCGAAAATTATCTTTTTGGACAAGATAGCTGGAATAAGCTAAGAGACCACCATAGAAAAATCAAGCACACTAAGTTGGATATCAAAGTCCTAATGACTTTCAGAAATAAGAAGGAAAATTTTTACAGTCCATTTTTATGCAGATAAATTTTGGACTGCAGTCAAGCAAAACAGTACTAAATTATACTGTGTATTAGTGAACACAGTATTGGATTTATCTGTGTTAGCTTAAAATTGGACTGCTTTTTCAAAAAAGTAGCCAAACGAGGCCTTAGGATGACATCACCTACCTTTTGATTTATGACATCATCTTATTTGGATTTATGACATCATAATTCCATGAACCAATCCTTTAAAGACAAGTGTCTTGTTCTAGAAACTTCTTCCTTGTTCTCCAAGGTGCATGGCCGGCCACCTATGCCCCCCCCATTGTGCAATTTTGTGTTTCTTCAAGGGCTTTTTAACAATTTTAAGGAATTTCCATCACCTATAAATAGGTGAAGCCATTGTTCACAAAAATTAGAAAATCTAGCAAAACTATGCCAAATTTCTCTCTCAAAAACCGAACTTGAGAAGGAAAGGAAAGAAAGAAAATTTTGCAAAACCAAGAGTAACAAGAGTGTGTAGGGTGGTCTGAATTGAGCTAGAACACAAGGAAAAGTTGGAAAAAAATTTGATACCCATTTTAGGCCAAAGGGCCGGTTGTGGGGAGGAAGAAGAAAGGAAGAAAAATCCAAGCTTTTGGCCGGATTTTTAGATGCTAGAGGTGGCCGGAGTTGGAACAAGGGTGGCGGCAAATTTTGGAACTCAACTAGCCAAGGTGGCCGGTTGTTGGTGGAGGCAAAGAGAAAGGAAAAGCCAAGCCAAATTCTTGACCTAAAGTGAGGTATAAATCCCTTAAACCCTAAGTTTTCATTTAAATTTCATTTGGGAAATTTAAATGTATTTCAAGCATGGTTTGTATGAGCATAAGCTCACTTTTAATTGCTGCCCTAGTTAGAAATTTTAGGGTTTGTGCTTGATTAATTAGGGTTTTGGTTTGGTAGTTTAATTATTGCATGTTAAGTGTTTGATATGTTGATTAGGTGTTTTAAGGGTGGTTTGGTTCATTTATGTGCTTATGATGATTGAATATTAGGTTGCATGCTAGATTATGGTTATATGTCCCCAATCATGTGTTTGAGAATGTGTATGCATGTTAGGGTATGAATTGAAATGGTATGGCATGAATGGTTTGGTATGTGCTAAGTTTAGACCATGCAACCCTAGGTTTAGGAGATTCGGTTTAGGGCTGCATGGACACGTTGGGTTAGCATGATTGAATATGTGGGACGTTAGAAATGCTGCATGTTTGCTGTGTAAGCTCCCGAAGTGTTCGGTCGAGTTAGAATCCGCGAAATAGGACGTAAAACGGACTTAACAATCGAAACTGCCAATTCGGATTCCAAACTGGCCAGTTTCGGGAAAGTGGAAATTTAAGGCCTTTAGAAGCCGAACTGGGTGAAACGTAAAACACAAAAGTTGTTCGGAAGAGTTTTTCCTAGGGGACAGCGTGGACGGTTTCTCAAAATGAGGCTCCAATGGCCTCTGTTTTTACAGAAAACCGAGACTAGTCTGCCCAGACCTAGTTTACACGACCAGCCAGTTTCAAATGAAAACTGACAAGGATACAAGCGGAACTGGATTTTTCTCAAAACATGAAAGTTTTAGGATTTTTCGAGAGCTACAACTTTCGTGAAGACAAGTTTTTCTAAATCGGAATGGATCTTTAAAATGGCACGGTTTTATAAAGACTGTGCAGGGAACATGAAATTCCTGCACAGGATTTTCTAAAAACAGTTCGGAAAAATTGTATCTTTCCTCAAAAACCACTGTTTTGACTAGGGAAACTGTTCCAAAGGCAGTTTCCAGCCCTAAATGATTTTACAAAAAACCTATTTCAAAAACATGAATTTTATGAGTTAAGTAAACGATTTTTGAAGTTAATTTACCCAAGTTTCCAAAGAAATGGAAAATAGATTTTTAAACTAAAATTGGGTAAGCAAGATGATTACGGGTAATAACCGGAAGTGATACCCGAGTTACTGGACGGGGTCCAAAGCCCAAGGTTGACTTAGGATAATTGAACTAAGTTTGGTTACCTCAAGGGTTACTCAAGGTAACCCAACAAGGTGTTAAGATTGGGTTTGGATCTAAACCCAAAAGATTATGGATATTTAACCAGGCATAGGCCAAGGTTAGGATGATAACCTAACCCTATTCATGAATGATTAGGATTAATACCCAAGGTTACCTTATGTAACCAAGTAAGCTATCATGAGTATAGGGGGGGGACATATAACTAAGATTATGAATGGGTGTTGCTTAGGTTAGGTCACCAGCATCTTAAGGTTATAATTATGAAGCCTTATACTATGTCCTTTGACATAACAGGAGATAGCCTGTTGTTGTGCCTCAGCTTGGAGTCGCACGAAATAGGACACAGCTAACCAAGTAAGTACAACTCCGCCTACAGCATAGGCCCTTTGTTGTTACTTGCCTAATGTGATGGTATGTTATGGCATGTGATGATATGTTATGGCGTGTAATGTTATGGTATGTTATGAATGAGGTTATGTTATGTTACATGTTGTAATATTATGACATCATGAAGCATGTTCACTAATGTTAAACCACCTGGTAAGAACAAGACAAGTAAGATGTTGTGTCGTACCGACTTGCCACAAAGGCGGGTTTAAATGGTATGGTTCATGGTTTAAGTTGGATTGGATGGCTACCTAAACTACTCCATGTTAAACTTTGTGTTTCATGGTTTGAGTTAAAACGGACTGCCGCCTTCAACCATTCCATGGCTATGTACCACGGTACGAGCACACATGATAAGTAAAGGAATAGAACTAAGCTAAGTTATGAATCCATATTTGATTCATAAGAGGTCATAATTGGTTCATGCATAATGATATGTGTTTTGCGTCGCGGATGTAACAGTTGTACTTGCTGAGCGAAAGCTCACGTCTTACGTCTATGCTGTAGGTAAGCAACCTGCCAGCAATCTCTGATGCAATACTGTGGAAGGCTGGTGCTGCGGACTGTGAAATGTGGGATGGACACTGCCACGGATTTTGATAAAAAAAATATACTCTATAAAATATGATGTAATGAAAAAGGGTTTTCATATTTTCATGATGTTTTAAGTATGAATGACAAAGTTTATGTATGTATGGCAAGCAAGTTGCCTCTTGTGATACCAATCCGCATTAAGTCGGGTTTGGTCTACAATTTGATTTCGATGGCCTTCAAGGAGGGTTTGAAAGTTCGGTACTCGAGTAAGTACCTATCAGTAGGTATGAGTTTGAGGATGAAGTTCAAGTTGAAAGTTTTAAAATAAAGTTTAAAAAGAAAAAAAAAATTTCCCCCAAATTTTCCGCAAGTTTAAGTTCAGTATGTAAGTAAGGTGACGACCCGGCGTGGGAAGTCGGGGCGTTACATATACATACATAATTTAAAGCAAGTTACGTTGTACAAAAAAAAAATATGAGGATTTAAAGACTCGAGTAAGTTGTAAGAATTATATATGTTTTCCATTCCAGTATGTATGTATGATAAGTTTACCATATGAGCAACCCTATTTATATATGTAAGTTAAAAAAAAAAAATTTATTCTCAATTCTCCAAATAAGTTTAAGCTATATGTAAGTTCAAGTATGAATGGTAACATCCCTACGTAGGTTGGGGCGTTACAGTTTGGTATCAGAGCGGTATCCTGCCAGCCTACTTCACCTTGCTTCACATCGTTTCCGCCACGGCCCAAGTAAGTAAAGTTATTTTTCTTATGACTAGAAATAGTTCGAATCTTGCAAGCGTATTTCATCAATGGCTATGCTGGAAAAGGATACTCCGGATATGGTGATAGCCGGGAACTGTTCATGTTAAGGGATTGGATCAACATTTTAAAGGTTATATGTTGTATTTGTGGAACTCTTGTCCCCATAAAAAAAATAATAATAATAAGGTTAAGTATGGGGATGACATTGGCCGGTGCCTTAGCTTGGTGTGGCAATTAGGAGATGTGTGAACATGATGGGAAAGTTTTATGCCTTCCTAAATATTATGATTATATGTTCATGTTATGAAGAAAATATGAACAAGGGTATGATGGATTCAGATATGTTCTATGATTATGTTATGATATGGAAATAAGATTATGGTTCTATATAAGAGATATGATCTCGTTAAATTCTTTACGAGAAACTTATTTTTTATAGTTTTCTGTGTAGAACCATGCCACCAAAGCGTAGAATGGCACAGACCCAAGACGTGGATCTTGCGGCCCAAATGAATGAACTAAGACAGATGATGCTAGCCCAACAACAAGAGATAGGTGGGCTTAGAGCTTAATTGGCTCAGCAGAATCACGGACCTCCTGATGCTGGGGTACCACCAGCACCTGTGAATCAGCCTGCTGCCCCGGAAATTCCTAATGCTGACCCGGTGGTTCCAGAAAACCCCATAGCCCCTGAAGTGCATATGGCGCATGTAGCTGTTCCACCAGCACCACTAGTTCAAAATCCGGAAGAATTATATGACAGGTTTCGGCGCATGAAGGCACCAGAATTTGAAGGTCAACAAACCCAATTGAGGCCGACAACTGGTTGATCGACCTTCAGGTTATCTTGAACTTCCTCAGGCTCGATGATCAAGAGAAAGTTCTCTGCGCATCCTTTATGCTAAGGAAAGATGCTCGCCTCTGGTAGGAAACAGTCCAGATCCGGCGAGATGTTACCCAAATGACTTGGGAGGACTTTGTGGATGAATTCAAAGAGAAATACTTCAACACCGACGTTATGGAAGCTCAACAAGACGAATTCAATAATTTTCGCCAGGGTAATCTGTCGGTAGCTGAGGCTGTGAAAAAGTTTGAACAGCTAGCACGTCTCTGTCCTCACCTCATCAGTTCCGAGAGGGACAAAGTAAGAAGGATGATGAGGATGTTCCGCTCAAACTTAGCAGTAGTAATTAGCAGTGGCCCGTACCCACCAATCACCATTGCTGAATGCGTCAGTCTGGAAATTCGAGCTGAGTATTGGGTAGGTCAGAACAGAGAACAACGGGCTAAGTTCTTTAAGGATAAAAAGGAAGACAAGGCCCAAGCTAAGCAGAATCAGGCAAGACCAGGCCAAACTCCGCAGTAGAAAAATCAAGGAGGATCTTTCGGTCAACACAGCAACAACAAACAGTACAGCAATAATCAACAGAAGAGGAAATGGAATGCAGGAGGATAGGGGAACCAACAAAATTTTCCCCAGAAAAGGAATGCCCCTGATAACAACAATTATCCCACTTGTCAGAAATGTGGGAGGAATTATGCGGGAGATTGCCGTGCTGGAACTAATCGTTGCTTTCTGTGTGGCAAGGAAGGCCACTATGCTAGAAACTGCAATGCTAATCTCCAGAATTCGCAGAACCATCAGAGAAATCAGGGGTATCAGCTTCATGCAGCACAGATGAAGCTCGAAGGACCTGAAATCTCCCAAGGCAGACTTGAAGCTCCGGAACCTCAAGGACGCATTCATGCCTACACTAAGGAAGATGTTCAAGCTGGACCATCCACTGTGGTGACAGGTCAGCTTCCTTTTGCCCAACAAGATGCTTACGTGTTAATTGATTCTAGCGCTACGCATTCATTCACGTCACCTAAGTTTGCTAAGAAACTAGGTAGAGGAAGCGATAGGATCGGAAGAACCTTCAGAACTGCATTACCCTCCGGGGAAATTTTGTTGTCTGATTATTGGATACGTCATGTTCCAATAATTATATGTGGTATAGAAATGTATGTCAATTTGATCATCATTGACCTATATGACTACGACGTCATTTTGGGCATGGATTTCCTGGGGAAACACAATGCAGTTATAGACTGTCAACGTCGTACTGTCACGTTCAAGCCAATTGGAGGCGAGGAGTTCATTTTTAGAGGATCGACTCCAAAACAGCTGAAAATGTTCATTTCTGCGATGAAGGCTAGAAAGTTGTTGGCAGAAGGATGTATTGGATTTCTGACCAACATGGTGGATAAGACGCAAGAAACCAAGAGCAGGCCAGAAGAAGTACCGATAGTCAAAGATTTTGTGGAAGTTTTTCCTGAAGACTTGCCAGGATAACCACCAGAGCGAGAAATCTCTTTTGAGATCGAATTGCTTCCTGAATCGGCACCAGTATCCAAGGCACCTTATAGGATGGCCCCCGCTGAACTTAAGGAATTAAAAATTCAGCTACAAGAGCTCCTGGATCGAGGATTCATCCGTTAGAGCTATTCACCATGGGGAGCCCCAGTTTTGTTCGTTAAAAAGAAGGATGGCACTCTTAGGATGTGCATTGACTATCGGGAATTGAACAAGATTACTATCAAGAATAAGTATCCATTACCCAGGATCGACGATTTGTTCGATCAATTGAAAGGAGCTTCAATCTTTTCAAAAATTGACTTGCGATCCGGATACCATCAACTTTGAATTAGGGAAGGAGATGTTCCTAAGACAGCCTTTCGTACGCGATACGAACACTACGAGTTCCTCATTATGCCATTTGGGTTGACAAATGCTCCTGCTGCCTTTATGGACCTGATGAACCGAGTATTCAAGGATTACTTGGATAAGTTCGTTATTGTCTTTATAGACGATATCTTGATTTACTCAAGGTCAAAGGAGGAGCACGAGGAGCACCTAAGGATTGCTCTACAGATTTTAAAGCAAAACCAGCTTTATGCTAAATTCACCAAGTGTGAATTTTGGTTGAAGAAGGTCCATTTCTTAGGACATGTGGTCTCTAAAGAAGGCATATCTGTAGACCCGGCCAAGATTGAACTATCCGAAGGATCATGAGAAGAACTATCCGACGCATGATTTGGAACTTGCGGCTGTAGTATTTGCGCTCAAAATCTGGAGACACTACCTTCACGGCACTAGGTGTGAAGTTTATACGGATCATCAGAGTTTGAAGTATATCTTCACACAGAAGGAGCTTAACATGAGGCAAAGAAGATGGCTTGAACTGGTGAAGGATTATGATATAGACATCCGTTACCATCCGGGGAAGGCTAACAAAGTAGCCGATGCCCTTAGTCGGAAGTCATCTTTCTCGTTGATGTCAATTCGTTCATTGATCGAGCCCCTTCAAAAGGAGCTAGTGGAAGCTGGAATAGAGCTTATTACGGGAGGTTTAGCTGCCCTAACCTTCCAACCTACCATTTTGGATGGCATGAAGGAGCGTCAAGAAGGAGATGTCTCGCTGCTTAGGACGAGAAATGAAGTCCTAAAAGGAAAGGAGTCAGACTTCAATATATCTGATGAGGGCATACTCTATCGGAAAAATAGACTATGCATTCCTAATAAGGATGAGTTGAAGGAGCAGATCATGAAAGAAGCTCATGAGACTCCGTATTCCGTTCATCCTGGAGCCACAAAGATGTACCAAGACTTGAAGGAAAGTTTTTGGTGGCCCAAAATGAAGAATGACGTTGCTACATTTGTCAGTAAATGCCTTACGTGTCAAAAGGTGAAAACTGAACATCAACGTCCCAGGGGAGAATTGCAGAAAATTTCCATCCCAGAATGGAAATGGGACCAAGTAACGATGGATTTTGTGGTCGGTCTACCACGAACTCCCAGTGGCAACGATGCTATTTGGGTGATTGTCGATCGATTGATGAAATCTGCGCACTTTTTAGCCATCAAACTTAGTTTTTCAGTAGAGCAGTTAGCGGAACTGTATGTGACAGATCGTTCGCTACCATGGGATTCCAAAATCGATCATCTCAGATCGTGATGGTCTTTTCACTTCTAAATTTTGGAGGAGTGTACATCAAACAATGGGTACAAAGCTTACTTTTAGTACCGCTTTTCACCCTCAGACGGATGGACAGTCAGAGAGGACTATTCAGACTTTAGAGGATATGTTACGAGCATGCGTGATGGACTTCAAGGGAACTTGGGATAAGAAGCTTCCTTTGATTGAATTCTCGTACAACAACAGTTTCCAAGCTTCGATTGGAATGGCTCCTTATGAAGCTCTCTATGGGAGAAGGTGTAGATCTCCAGTCCATTGGTACGAGACAAGAGAGAAAGAACTGGTGTCTACGGACTTTATTCGGAGAACCACCAAAGCCATAAAACTTATACGTCGACGGATGGAAACTGCATTTAGTCGACAAAAGAGTTATGCCGACAAACGCAGAAGGCCTCTAGAATTCCAAGTAGGAGACTTGGTTTTCCTTAAGATTGCTCCATTCAAAGGAGTCATGAGATTCGGAAAGAAAGGGAAATTAAGTCCGAGATATATAGGGCCATTCGAAATACTTGAAAGAGTCGGTAATGTGGCCTATAGATTGGCTTTGCCCCAAGAATTAGCATATGTGCACAATGTATTTCATGTGTCGATGCTAAAGAAATACATTCCGGATCCATCACACGTATTAAACCATGAACCAATTGAGGTTCACGAGGATCTGACTTATGAGGAAAAACCGGTTCGAATTTTGGCACGAGAAGAAAAGGTGCTAAGGAACAAAGTTATACCTTTAGTTAAGGTACTATGGCGAAATCATGAGATTGAGGAAGCAACATAGGAATGTGAAGAGGATATGAAGAAAAGCCACCCAGAATTATTCTAATTTTCGAGGACGAAAATTTTATAAGGAGGGTGGATTGTAATAATCAAAATTTCTATGGACTCATGATTTCCTTGTACATAAGAAATTTAAGTTTGTACTATGAGTTTATGTAACGTTACATGAAAATTATGAGCATCAATGTGAAATTCATAATTTTATCACTAAATGTTTAAGTTCTCATTTAAATAACTATGAGACTCAATAAGTAGTTTGCTTAGCCAAGCATGTGACCTTTGAGCAAAAAGGGAAGAAAAATTTTATGATTTTATGTTTGTCAAAATTGACCGAAAAAGTCAAAGGTTGACTAGAAAGATCAAAGATACGACTATACTGTAATATGATAAGCAGTATGGGAAATATACTACGAAAACTGTCTTTACGGACAAAATAGCATGAATAAGATTTAAAACCACCGTAGGAAAATCAAGCATATTAATTAGGGTAACAAGGGCCAAATGGCTTCAAGTTATAAGAAAATTTTTATACAGTCCATTTTTACACAGATAAATTTTGGACTGCAGTTTAGTGTAAAAATACTGTTATTAGTAGATAGTAGTATTAAAAATATATGTGTTAGCATAAAAATGGACTGCATATTAAGAGACAAGCCAAACAAGGCCTTAAGATGACATCACCTCACCATGGATTTATGACATCACTTTGTTTTTTTTTTTTTTTTAAATGTGGAAAGAAATCAAATCTTTGCCACCTAGCACCCAAGATGGCCGGCCACATGGAGGGTAATTGTGCAAATTTTTGTGCAATTATTCTTGTCCCAAGGGTTTCTAAGCAAATTTTGGATTAAAAATAAATCCAAAATTAATTTAAATTTCACCTATAAATAGGTGAAAGGGGGGTGGACTTTGGTTCACAAAAAATTGTGAAATCTAGCTAAACCATGTCAAAATCCTCTCTCAAAAACCGAGCATAAGGAAGGAAGGAAAGAAAAGAGAAAATCAAAAATTCAAAAGAAAAAAACTTAGGGGGGTGGTCGGATTTTTAGCTAGAACAACAAGCTAGGGTTGAAAAAATTTTTGGTACCCATTGGAGGGGGCAAGGCCGGTTGTGAAGGAAACCAAGGGGGCAGATAAATTTGGATTAAATCCTAACCAAATTCTTGTGTTGATCAAGGTAAATCTCCCTTGGACCTAAGCTTTTTAAATTGAGCTTCAATTTGAAATTTAAGTGTATTTCAAATTGAAATTTGTAAGAGCATAAGCTCAATTTAATTTTATGTCCTAGTTTAGAAATAATTAGATTATGTGCTTGATTAGGTTTAAGGGTGGTTTGGTTTATGAATTTTGCTTGAATAAACACTTATGCTTGCATGATTTTATGCTTTGATTGCATGAACTTATGATTTACATGCTAAGTGTTTGATAATGTTGTATGTCCCCAATATGTTTAAGAATGAAGAAGAATATGTATGTTAGGTTGCTAGGTTAGAACCTGGAATGTTGAAATGGTTTATGCAAACCTAAAATCCATGCAAATCCTAATTGGTGCAAAATAAATAATGGATTGCATGGGAATGTTTGATTATGTGTTTAACGAAAACCTTACATTAGAAATGCGCTGCATGTCTGATCTTAGGCTCCCGGTGCCGCCGGTTGAGGTAGAGTGCACGTATTAGGACGTAAAATGGATTTAAAACCAAAAACTGTCAGTTCGGGTAAAAACTGGTCAGTTTTCTGGAAAACATATTTTGAGGTCCTTAGAGGCCGAATTTGGGAAAACTTAAAACATGAAAGTTGTAGAGAAAGACTTTTCCTAGGGGACTGCGTGGACGGTTTTCCAAAATAAGACTCCAACAGTCTCGGTTTTTCCAAAATCCGAGACTCACCGTGCCCAGATTTCATGCACGGCCAGGCGAGTTCAACGGGGAAAACGAAGGGGTTAGAGTCCGAACTGGGTTTTGTGCAAAACACAGAAGTTGTAGGATTTTCGGGATCTAAAACTTTCGTGAAGACAACTTTTTCAAATTCAGCCCATATTTTTTAAATAAAACTAGATTTCTAAAAACTGTGCAGGAAACAGTAAATTCCTGCACAGGATTTTCTAAAACAGTGCAAGAAAAAGGACATTCTTGCACAAACCCTGATAAGTTAATTGTGGAAACTGTTCCAACGGCAGTTCCAACATTGAATGACTTTTTCAAACCCCATTCTAAGAATCCCAAAATTTTATAAGTTAAACAAAGGGTTTTTGTATAAAAAGAGATATAAATGTTAAGTTATTCCAAAGAAAAATAAAAGGGAATTTAGACTCAAATTGTCTTAAAATTTGGGTAGACTAGATGATGACCAACAGCAATCGGGAAGGATACCCAGATTATTGGACTGGGCCCAAAGCCCAAAGATTACCCTATGTAACCTAATAAGTTATAATCCAAGTGTGGTAGACCTTGAACACTTGAGTTACTTGTTATAACCAAGTAAGTTATTATGTGCTTATATGGGGAATATATAACTAAGGTTATGTATGAATGTTGGATAGATCCCCCAACATTTTTAATCCTTACCTATGACCTTTATTATAGCAGGAGATAACCTGCTGTTATGTCCGGACTTGGAGCGGCACATTAACGGACATAGTAAACGAGGTAAGTACAAACCTCACCTACAGTATGAAAAATAGTAAACTATTTTCAAATATATGACATGTTCCATGTATGCTATGCTATGCTATGTTATGTCATGCTATGCTATGTTATGCCATGTTGTGCTATGCCATGTCATGTTAAGCTATGTTAAGCTATGTTAAGATATGTTAAGACATGTTAAGTCATATTAAGTCATGATAAGACATGATGTATCAAGTTATGCCATGATTTATGGTTATGCCATGTTTATGTCTCATGTGCATCATGATTAATAAGATCACAATTAAATATTCTTAGTCTTGGAATATACAAGACTAAGACTAAACCAAGTCAAGCAAGGTGTCGTACCAACCTCCCGCCAGATCGTGGAGGATATATATTTTAAGTTATGATTATCAACCTCTCATTGATGCGTGAGGTATAATGATAATCAACCTTCCGCTAGATCGTGAAGGGTTATGTTTATGATTTCCAGAATTGTCAAGGGCCTTGCAAACCCTGACGTTCTGAGGATTGCGCGCTTTTGGTACGTACACAAGGGGCCCATATGTTAAGCAAGATAATAAGTTCAAGTCAATAATTGATCATAAAAGATTCATAATTGTACATAATTGATTCATGCATAAGTTGCACGATATTTGTTACGTTTTGTGAGATTATGTTTGTACTTGCTGGGCGAAAGCTCATCAGTATATTTCATACTGTAGGTAACAGGCCTGCAGCTTAATTGGTGGGCCAGGTGGACGATGCGGCGGGTGAAGGGCGGTGTGGGATACCACTACGTAAATTTTTCCGCAAGTTCTGTTAAGTTTATATATATACATATATAATTTAAAGCAAGTTACGTTGTAGAAAAAAAGAAATTGAGGATTTAAAGACTCGAGTAAGTTGAAAGAATTATATATGTTTTCCATTCCAGTATGTATGTATGATAAGTTTACCATATGAGCAACCCTATTTATATATGTAAGTTAAAAAAAAAAAATTTATTCTCAATTCTCCAAATAAGTTTAAGCTATATGTAAGTTCAAGTATGAATGGTAACAGCCCTACGTAGGTTGGGGCGTTACAATATCTTAAATTTTCCTGGTCAAACTTTGACCGGAATAAAATCATACATAATTTCTAATTCTGATAAAATCAGATCAGACATTTGATATAAACATGCATAATACAAATTTTTGATTTCAAATAACAGAAATCGAAATTTGCATAAATGTCTGGCTATTACATTGTTATTTTCTAGTATGTTGTTTGAACTTAGGAAAGCCAAATTATTAATAGATAGGGAACTACACAGGACAACATGCTCTTTCAAAAATGCTATTTATTTTTTTTTTTTTTCTAATATTTCTAGTTTTTCTTAATTTCTATCCAAACTTTTAATTAAAAAAAACCTCGAGAATGACGATAATTGAACTCTACAAAACAAACTATCCAGGGCAAACTCTTCGAAAATGACTTAAGTTTATTAAATATTTTTATAATTTTTACTAATTTCTATATCCAAACTTTTATTTGGAAAAAAATTGTGAGGGTTCTTCACCATAAGGACTATTTCCCTTTGACCTCCTTGGAACTGGTTCAGCAGATAAGAATGGAAGGTTTAACATTCTGAGGTTACTTTCAAATTAATAAAAGCATAAATTACTAATGGTCCTATTTATGTGAATTTGCCAAAATTGTCCCTAATTATGCTTATGTATAGCTCACATGGTGTAGATCTATCCACCCGATTAGTATACAAAAGTGCACTCTCTTTTATGTTTATTATTGTGTAATTGCTAAATGATTTTAATCAAACATTTTCATGATTTTTATTCAAAGTGATTTAATTAGAAAATGTCTAGTTTAGCTTTTTTATACACCCTTTAGGTTTTTTCTACAACAATCATTCCACTCGGGCCATATGACGGATGTGTACAGCAATCCCTACCTTTCTGGATATCTACGTCTGAAGAAAGTCTCCCATGATAATCAAATTAGTCCAATTTTCTCCTCAAATCAAATATTTGATTTCTTCATAATTAATAATTCTATTATTATTTTAGTTTCCTTGTTTTTATTTTCTAATTTTTGTTTCCCATTTTTAATAGTTTGTTTCACTTTTTAGTTGAGCCTCAAAGCACTATAAATATAATGCTATTCTTGTTGTAATATTTTTTTTAAAAATTGTGTAATAAATTCATTTTAATTTTTCAGTTTTTATTTCTTTAGTTTTTCTAGATGTGTAAGATTAGTAACACAACTTTTCGTGAGTGAAACACCAGCGATAGAAGACTAAGTTTTAAGTGAATTTTATTTTTTTGCTTTCTTCTTTTTATTTCAATTCAATTTATTATTCAACGTTTTATAAATTTGATTCATTTTCATCTCTTCTATTTAGTGTTTATAATAATTATTTATATAGTAATAGCAGTTTTAGTTATTATATTTTTTACATTAAATCATTAGTGACAAATCAATTTTTTTTTATTTTTATATGAGCATCCTTTATTGCATTTTGCCCAAGACTATTTTGTCGATTTCTGATGACGTATAAAAATAGTTGTGCTTGTTTTAACAAGAAGGTGTTAGTTTGATCAAATACTTTTTCATTATTTGTGTTTTCAAGTCTATACTTTTTTCATTCTGTAATAATGTCATATTTGTTGCAAAAAGAAAAAAAAAAGTGATATATAACATATCTTGCTTCCAATGCATAATATTATTTGTAATGATTTATTTTTTTTGTCATTATTATTATGTTTTGAAACTTGTAAATATGAACTTTTAGCACTTTAATATATTAAAAATGAAAATAATATAATAAATTACATGAAAAAATCAAGTTAACAATCAATGAAAATCAAAATTTAAAATTTGATATTAGGTATAATCCTGTAAAAAGTTTGTCAAAAAATTGACCTAAAAGAAATCACCCAATTGAAAATACTTTTTTTTTAATTCAACTATAAAAATTTACTATTGACATGATAATATAACATTGTATCAGAGGAATCAAGTTCTGATGTTCCGAATTTCATGTCTCATTAGCTGTCCCTAATAATATTATATAATATCATTTAAATTTAAAAATTCAGTTATATAAAAAAATTAAATATTAAAAATTCTTAAACAAATTAATAAATTATTAAAATATTATTGAGAAGATATTTATTAAGATAAAATAAAATAAGACAGCAGATCTAGACTCGTCTCAAATATGCCCTTTGCCGGTATCCAATTTCCACATACTCTCCGCACCTTTTTGCTGTTTTACATCCCACCAAAACTACTTGCCTTGGCGAGCGAGCAGCGACTTGGCGTGGATTAGTATATCCCTGGAACCAAACACATTCCATGTGCCAGTGCCATCAAATCAAGGAAAACAGACGGCTCAACGGACGGTCAGATCTGGAGACCCAGTGATCAGTCGTGATAGAGACGCGAAGCACTAGATCTTCGGGTCTATACCCAAAGGCCACAGAGAATTCTGAATCCCAACTCCACACAGCTCATTTCTCTCTTCGCTTCCATAGAACACTCAAACTCTCACACTTCTTCTTCGTCGCTATACATATATTTGTATATATCGATATATATATAAGTATATTTATATATATATGCATGCCGATCCATGTGTAGCATGGTGGTCTGACTAGATCGAGGTCGAGCATGGCGAATTTTCTCGCTCAGTTTCAAACAATCAAGAATTCCTGTGATCACATCGTTATTGCTGGTAAATCTCATTTCCATTTTAGGTTTTCTACTTCTTTTTTTTTTTTTTTGCGAAATTTGAGCTTGATTTTGCGGTTTAATTTTTTGTTTTTCAATTCTAGCTACCAATCTTAACGCCTTCAGATTGCTTATATATACATATATGTATGTGTATGTATAGATTGCAGTTGAATTCTTACAATTTGAACTTTGATTAAGGATTTTGGGGTTATTCGAGTCCAAATTTGGGTCCTTTTGCTTTGAAAACATTGGAGATGTTAATGTTCTGATTTTGAATTCTGGAGAGAGAATGGGAAGTAAAGAGGAGAGTTAATTTGTTCTATGTGTTTCTATGTTGTAAAATATTTAAGAAGAAAATTTATACATATCATGATGATAAAACAGTTTCATGACGTTTTATGAAAAGAAAATATAAGTTGTGAGGGTTAAAAAAAGCTAGGATAAAACAGTAATATCATTTTTAATAGAATCTGCAGAATTAATTTTGACACTATGAATCCGTGTCATTGCTCATTTAGGAAACATATGAAATGGGTGTTTTTTTTTTTCCTGTATTTAGTTGTTTCATGTATGAAAGAGTCTATGAGTGTATGAACTTTTGGTGAAAATGTTCAATTCTTACGAGTTTCTGAGTAATGAACTTTAGGTGAAGAACACATTTCCAAACTATCTATAGGTCATTTTAGATTGTGAATTTAGGGATCTTTTTTGGGAATAAAGCTTGGTTCTGTTAGCTAAAAACTCTTTTTCTACTTGCATATAGTTTACACTTTTGTGAATTGGAAACCTACGGGGAGTTCTATCTCGTTTAGTATTATTTGTCTCAAAGTTTTCTCATTCATGTCGTCTTTTGCATTAGAAACATGGCTGAAAGAAATATATTTATGAGAGTAGCTTTCTTTGCACTAGATCTTTGAAGCCAATGATTTCATTGTGGTGTGTTTCAGTTGAAGATGTCAGTTACCTGTGGCCTACGATCAAGAATGGATTCGAGAAGCGGTTTCCATTGAAGAGAGCTTGCTTGAATAACAAGACCTGAAATCCCATATATGTGGATTATTTGCCTGCCGAATTTATATTAACAAGAGATGCAAGGCTTCGCAGCCGATTCCCGCAGGAGCAATATTTATTTTGGTTCAGGGAGCCATATGCAACTGTTGTCCTTGTTACCTGTGAGGTTAGATGGAAGATCCTTGATCTCATTGATTTCTTCGAACTTTTATCTTCAGCGTGTCTTTACATGTGTCCCTCGGCACATGATACTGTGTATAATTTTTCTGTCTTGATGTCTCAAGACAATACAAAACAAAAGATATTGCATGTGTTCATCAACGTGTAATAAGTTTTTGTAATCTAAATGATTGTGCAGTTCCTCTACATGCATCTCATACAATTTTTGTGGATTAAATAATGTATTTCTTCTTTTGTCAATGAGGTGATACATATAATAAGGCTAACCTTTTGTAATTGCATAAGGATAAAAATTTACATTTACTTTAAAGGGGGGTGTAGGGGCTTTGGAAGGTAGAAGCCTAATATTGGTCTATCCGTCATGAATATCTTATTCTAGATATTGTTTTATGCTATATGAATATCCATATTCAAATCTTTGTATCGTTGTATATGTGAAGAGAGGGATGACAATAATGGCTTCCATGGACTTGATTTGGTGTGGAACTAGAGTGTGGAAACACTGACATAGAAATTTGTAAGAGAAATTCTTGAAGCTTAGCTCCTGTTTGGCACCCTGTTTTAACCACTGTTCAAACTTTTTCCATAGTGTTTTCTTTTGCAAAAAGTATTAATTTATTGTTTGAATTGTGGGTTTGAACCTATGATCCAAACAGGCATGAGGGTCTGGTTGGTTTGCTCCACCACCCACATGATCTAGTGTTCAATTCCTGCCAGCCCGCCTAGTGGGTTTGGATTATTTTTTAGATATATAAATATATCCATAAAAAATTGTACTTAACAGTAAACACGTTTTTAGTTTTTGCTCTGTTATGTCATAATTATTTCTAAGTTAGTGTCTGATTGTATTATAGTGCTAACATAACTGTTAATGGACATATTCTTTTGCCATTTTACCAGGATCTTGATGAGTTCAAAACCATCCTTAAGCCACGCCTGAAATTAATCGTCCAAAATGATGAACAAGAATGGTTCATTGTTTTCGTCTCTAAGGCCCATCCTAATAATGATCAGGCTACCAAAATGGCAAAGAACGTATATGCCAAACTGGAAGTCGATTTTAGTACCAAGAAGAGAGAGAGGTAAAACTTGCTGCATTAGTAGTTTATCATTTTTCAATTTGTGTATGTGTCTTGCTTTATTTAGTATTTCCAAGTAGAGAAGAAAAATTCCATTGGTATGATTTCTTTCTATTTCTTTCATAGCTTACCCCTTTCTCAAAATGACTTGAACAGAAATTTTTATTTTGTTCTAATTATTGTACTAATTCCCACTAAGTATTAAGCAACAAAATCTTTGTGCAAGTTAGATGTTAGCATTAGAATATAAGTTAGTAACATGATATCTCCGTGTGTTCATTGCTTTGAATTTGTTTCTTTTATTATTTGGCTCATCATTTACTTTGCTCAGGTGCTGCAAGTTCGATTTACATAGCCCTGAAGCAAATTTTTGGGAAGACTTGGAATCCAAGATCGTGGAATGTGTAAGAAATACCTTGGATAAACGTGTACGGTTTTACGCGGATGAGATACGCAAGCTCAGTGAACAACGGTTCATGCCAGTGTGGAACTTTTGCAATTTTTTTATTTTGAAGGTTGTTACGTCTTCACATTATGTCGTCTATATAAATGTCATTTGGGAGGCTTTGTGGACAAAGAGGAATTGGTACACTTACGTAAAATAAATTAGCGAGTTCTCATGATCAAATCAATTTCTTTAAAGAGCTTATTTATAACTTGCCACAAGAATTAGTTCAATATGTTTATAAGATGAAAAATTCATAATATACTCTAGAAAAATATAAACACGGCTCTGACAAGCCTTTGTGTCGATGTTGCCATATATCCCCATTCTCAATCTAGATGGTACTTATAACGTATTTGCTGCTGTTCTCAGGAAAACTTGGCTATTATGTTTGAGATAGCTCATCTTCATGAAGATGCTTTACGTGAATATTTCGAACTAGAGATTTGTTATACAGAAACAGGTGCCGTTGCTACTACTGTTGCTGAAGTCACGTGGGTAAAATCCTTATTACATGAACTTGGTGTTCTCATACCACAGACACCCACGATCTATTGTGACAATGTTGGAACCACTTCTCCGTATGTCAATCCCGTCTTCCACTCTTGTATGAAGCACATTGCCATTGATTTTCACTTTGTTCGAGATAAAGTACAAAGTGGCGAGCTTCGGGTTTCTCATGTTTCTTTTGCCGATCAACTTGTTGATGCATTGATGAAACTGCTCACACGACAACATCTTCAACAATTTTGTGTCAAGATCGGAGTTTTCTCAAGACACTCCATCTTGAGAGGGCATGATAAGAAAAGTGACAACAAGTCAAAAATGTAGTTTATGGAATATATTATTAGATGTAAATATTTAGTAATTACTCTTTTTTTTTATTTCTAGGAGATTTGCTAGTATTTCCAATTTTGTAATCATTGTGGGCGTGTATTTATTGTAAAGTTTTTTACATCAATGAAGGTTGGCAAAATCCATTCACAAAATTTCCATCTTTCTCTAACCTTCAGAACCTTCATATAACATTAACATTTGCATCGAAGATGACAAGACTAAATAATGATGCTCATTGCTAAAGGCAACTAAAACAATACTGTGGCCACAGTTCTAGGAATAAATTCAAAATTTTATGTGAGAGAACAATATATAGAAAAAAATTTTAATGTAGATTTTAAAAAAAGGTTACAAAACAAGAACTAAGAAACTTTCAAGCAAACAGAACAAGGCAAAAAGAACTCAAATAAGAAAATGTCAGAGATCAAGCTACAACACGAGAAAAATTTTGAGAAATTTGACAATCACTCCGAGTTCGTTCATGCTTTATGCTCGAAACAATATCCAAGCAAAGAAGAAACTAAAAATAAGGTTTAACACGCAAATACACTTGGAATGTCTGTAAAAATAAATTCAAACACCAGATTAAGAAAATATATATGATAAAGTGTGAGCCAAATTTGTTTGGAAGAGCTTCAGTCTTCTTGTTCTTTGCCTGACCCTGATACCTGCTCCTGGCATTCATTTTTGACAAGGTTACTACTCTATAGCAGGACAAAATATATAAAACATATATAATAATAAAAAAATCAAACCGTTCAGAATTATGTCAGAATTAGTGATGAAAGCTAATTTTCAAGCAAATATCATACAACTATAGCAAATATATGCAAATTACAAGAATACCATTTTTTTATTCTAAATTAATGAGACATGGTTAAATGAACTATTGTACTTAATTAGTAGCTTGTCCATTGATAAGGATGCATAAATAATACACATTACAAGGAGTCCGAAATAGAGTAAGTTTCCTAATCTCTTAAAGTTTAAATACAAGTCTATTTACGATGAATAGTTATCTAACATAAATAAATAATTAAAAATAATAAGTGATTTTTTCTATTAATGCTTTCTAAAAATTTCAAATTGCACGATTTAGATATTGTACACACAGAAATATTAAACTGATAAATAAAGTAACTAGTTTCAAACATAGTCTTAGTAATATATAAATGAAAGATAATTGTTCCACTAAAAAAAAAAAAAAAAAGGTAAAACTCCAAGCAGCGTTACGTGTAATACATATAATTTTAATGTAGATCTTTTGATAGAAAAGAAAAGAAATAAGTCTAGTTATTGTATACTGAAATAAATTAAATTAGCGCCAAATGGTTAAGAAGAGTGATTTATAATTAATAATAATAATAATAATAATAATAATAAGTTGCGAATTGGAAGTCTTGAGAAAAAAGAAATTTCACACTAGAACTAAAAAAACTCCACATATTCTCATGCAACTAAAGAAAGAAGTCTAGTCATAGTATATATACTGAAATAAATTAATTAGCGCCAAATGATTAAGAAGAGTGTTTTGGGGGGGGGGGGGGGGGGAAGTTGCGAAATGTATTAAGAAAGAAGAAATTTCATAATGGAACTTAAAAACTCCAAATATTCTCATGCAACTAATTATATAACATGTATGGTGGAAGATAGAAATAATACCAGTTGCCACTTTCAATTTGACGTTCATCCAATAACTCATCACGATCTCTGCCTCACGGACTCGACGGTGTCCTTCGCATTGGGATGATTCCACTCCAGCGATTCCCACAAATCGTCATCTATGTCAACGTATTCAAGAGAAGGGGGACATGGATCTCTGTCAAGGCAAGTGGCCCTTTTCAACTTTGGACATTTCGTTATTTGAACTTCATGCAAGGAATGATCAGCAACCACTGGTATGCTCTTTAACTTTGGTAGTAAGTCCAAATATAAAGTCGACAATTTAGGGAGAATGACAGTGCTGATGACTCGATGATCACATCCACCTGCAGCTTCTTCATCTTGATCTTCTTCTTCTTCTTCTTCTTCTTCTTCTTCTTCTTGTACGCCATGATCAGATGCCGCCGATATTATTTCAACCAATTGTTTACAGTCACTGACCCACATAACTTCCAGATTTGGGAGCATATCAGTATCAATGAACAATCTCTTTATTTTGTCACAATTGTGTACTATCAATGACTTAAGAGAAGAAAATGTGACAGGTGGAAGTGGTGATGATGCTACGTTTTCCCTCCTTATCAGCCCACGCAGGTCCCTCACTCTAACAAGTTGCAATACCTCGAGTCTTTGAAGAAGAGGAACGATGCTTGATGAATACACAAACAAATGCTCGAGCCCATCACACTTATACATAAAACATTCTCTCAAGTTTGTTGAGGTGATCATTTCGCACAAACTGCTTACATCAATGCGACACTTGTATATACCCACGGTCTCAACGTCTTGAGGGAGCAATACCGGGCAGTCTCCATCCACTGCTACACTTTTCCTTAGATCCCATTTTGTTAAATTTACAACTTTACCACGTTCTTGATATGGAAAATCATTTTCAGATCCAAACTCAAGTATGTAATGGGTGGGTCCACCATCAGCCATAGATCTAATATATGCGTTAAAGCTGTCAAGGTCATATAACATGCAATAGAGCTCTTCTAGCTTTGTCAACTTTACTAACTCCTCCCATCTTATTTTTGTGTCACAATTCTCTAGACTAATTGAAAGGTACTGAAGATTTGACAGCTTGCATAAGATCCCATCAGGTATTAATTTTAACCGATTACACCCGTTTAATCCAAGGTATCTCAACCTACTTAAGTTTTCCATACCTTGAGGTACTTCCTTGATTCCTGAGCCACCAAAGTCCAACTTCTTCAGAGCTGTTAGTATTGCTAAAGACGGCACGTATGTCAGACTGCGACATCCTCTGAGCAACAATGCAGTAAGATTCACCAACTCGGAGATTGATTCTGGAAGATTCTCGATAGGAGTTTCAGACAGATCAAGAAGACTGAGCCCCTTTATATGGAGAAAAAAGTTGTTTGAAATGCTACTTAAACGATAGTTCTTGTTTAGTAACAATGTTGAAAGCATAGGACATTTTGGTGATTCAAAACTTGAAGGGATATTTGATATTGAGTTCTGCATCAATGAAACTTTTGCAAGATCATCTTTCCAATTTTCTTCATCTGGAACACATTTCAATCCAGTACCTGCTTTTACCAAAAATCGAGGACTGTCGCTTGTAATTTTTAGTGCCATATCCCTTATCAAATCATGCATCTTCACACAATCAACTTCCCGGGAGTCGTCTCTTGTATCTTCCAATAAGCAAGCATGTACGAGTTTGTTTAGCATTGCCTGTCCTTTTTCCAACTCTGCTTGCCTATTTCTTCCTTGAACAATTTCTTCAGCGATCAGATACTCTATGAACTCATTTCTTTCAATTGCATAATCTTCAGGAAATAGGGCACAATATAACAGACAAGCTTGAAGGTTTTCATCATATAAGCGATCGTAGCTAAATTTCAACTTCTCAAATATTTCGTCTGTCCCTTTCGTAGATGCCTTTAGATCTTCTAGCGCTGTCTTCCAGTTATTGTAATCAACAATACCTTTTAAGCTTCCTGCTATTGTAACAATTGCAAGTGGCAAACAGGCACATTCTTTGACAAACAACTTCACCATTACTTCCATGTTTTGGATGGATAGAACATCACGACCTACTGTATCCAAGAACAAGTTCAATGACTCTGTTTCTGACAGGCGCGCCATTGGGATCGCTTTGCAACTCATTCCGTGGCATACGTTAAGAAGTCGTGTTGTCAATACCAACTTGCTTCCATTTTGAGGACTAGGCTCTGGGATTCCTACTTCATCAAGACGATAAACATCCCATAAATCATCAAGGATGAGCACACACCTCTTTTTCTTAGTCAATTCTGCATACAACTTACTAGCCCTTACTATTTCATCGTCGTACTTTGAAATATCAAAATCGATCTGGCGTGCAATAGCATCTTGTAATTTGATAATGCTGGTAGCTTTTGATACAGTAACCCAGATTATGCCATCAAACTTCTCTTTCTCTTCTAGAAGACGATTGTTTATATGTTTCATGAGGGTCGTTTTACCCATTCCACCCATCCCATAGACCCCGATCTTTCTAACTTCATCACCCATCAACAATGCCCATACTTCTTCCATTTTTCTTGTAAATGTAGCTTCTCCCCCCAAGGTTGTTGTTGGCTGTATATCTCCAGTTTGTCGCGGAAGTTGTAAGATCAAACCATCAGGAAACTCACCAGTCCTATAGAGTTCCTCGACCTCCTCTATCTTCTGAACAACACTCTTTCCAATTCCAGCACGGGAGAAGCATTTCACCGCTTCAACTTGTTGGTTAATCGTGTTGATTTCGGCATCAATCTTTTCCACACTTTGTAGCCAAAATTGAACCTCCGCCTTCAACTTTGTTTCTCCTTCCACAATCTCGGTGCGTAGCCTTGAATCTATGTCTTCCTTTCGGTGGTTTAGCTTTTCCATTCTTTGTTTGAGAGTCTCTACATTTTCCTTAAGGCCACAGTGATACTTCCAGCATCTGGAAATAGGTGCTGATATCCACTGTAAAAGTTGAATAACCGGCCCAGCAAGCTCCATTATTAACTAGCACCTGGCACAGTGAAATTTGAAGAGTATATTTGACTATTGCCTTGATGAAGTAATATAAGAATATATACAAACACTCACACACAAAGATGAATATTTATTGTGTAATTACTAAAGAAACAAATAAATTGAGGACCCTATAACACAAACATGTAGAAAATAATGACAACGCTAACTCATGGACAATCGAAGTTTTTTGCACCAAAATCTTCTAAGATAAACTTTATTTTTGTCTCCTCAACTTTAGTAGCTTGTAACTTTGCTCTCAAATTTTGAATTATTAGTAATTATACCCCTTGAATGTTAAATCTTTAGCAAAAACACCCCTTGTGTCTTATTTTTGCCATGTAAGACTTGGAAAAACTTTATTTTTGCTCCTTAAACTTTAGTAATTTTGTAACTTTATCCCTAAGCTTTGAAAATTGGTACTTACACCTAACAAACTTTAAATTATTACAAAAATACCCGTTCTGTTATATTCCGTCCACTTAAAGTTAATGTGACACTAGTTTAAATGATTAAATATTAATTTGAACTGAAATACTTATCATTAAAAAAATAACCTTAAAAATCAGTTTTTGCATGAATTTGTATTGATTTTTTGAATATTTTATGCTAAATTTTAATGATTATATGTAAGGACATTTTTATGTTATTTTCAAACTTAGTTTTGTTTTTTTTGCTATTCCCCGAGCACTAAAGTTCAGGCAGAAATTTTTTTTTTTTTTTTTTGTATACACTAATAAATATATTCATATATATAGAACTAATAAGTTTTTAAAGGATCATCTACTACTTCAACATAAAACTACTTAACAATACTGTGAAATTACGCATTTAAGATTTAACTAAACAAATCATTTTGAATATTGAAAAGCTGTATTTGATCTTGACTCGGAAGGAAATTGTAGTATACCTTGACGTCTAATTGATTCTTAGTTCTTCAATCGGAGACTTCAACTTAAACAGAAAAGGGCCGAGCATAGAAGAAGTGAAGCAAAAGAGGAAAAACAGTGACAATTGCTTGGGAAATGCTGCCTTCTTTTTCTCTGATAATTGAGATCCATGGTAAAGAATTAGTTTCATTCTAACCAAATTAGTGATAAACAAATGGCTATATAATAATTTTGCAAGTAAGCAAATTAGTATATTAGATAGAGGGTCCAATCACTAAGATAAAACAATTAGAACAAATTTATGTTAATATATATATATATATATATATCGCCAAAGTTTATATATACCATTTAAAGTCTAATTTCTTTGACTGAATCATTATATCAGCACAACGAAACTGACCGAATAATCTACTAAAAGATCTAATTATTCATTACAACGAAACTGTCCGAATAGTGCAATTAATATGGTAATTGTTACAAGAGTTACAAAATCTTTTGTGTTCACTCTCTTGATAGAAGAGAAGTGGTTTTCTCATCTATAAATTTGTAAGAATTGCCTGTGCGTTTCCATCTTTTGGCACTACTGAAGGTGGTATAGATGAGTTTTTCTATTTGTTCTTGATCAACTATGGCTGCAGGTTAGATCCTTATTTTATTTTCTAATTAGTTTTCTTACATGTGGTATCAAAGCAAACTTCCATTCATGTTGATCAGTATTATGTTTTGCTTTTTATAGAAAATTACCAATTATGTTCATATCTGTAAAAAAACAATCACAAAATAATATAAAATGCCCATAAAACAATACATGCTGTAACATCGATTGACTTTCGAAGAATTCTTTTTTTTTTTTTCTTTTTTTTTTTTTTTAGAAGAGTATGATTTAAAAAAAAAAAAAAAAAAAAGGAGAATTCTATACTGGGATAAACCTCCTTTACTCTATCCATGAGGTAAGATTCAAGGCTGTTAAGGACAGACGAAAAGTGAGACCCACTAAATGGGAAGAAGAAAAGAAGATGTGAAGCAGGGAATATTTTTCTTAACAAACTGCTGACAAACTCCATTTTGAATCTCAACTAGGTTCTAGAGGTCCTATTATGGTCTTTACAATACTTGATTAAAGCCCAATAAGAGAAAAATTAATAATCTTTTTTTCTTTGACATCTTTGACTTTTAAGCAAAAATTCGGTAATATGCTTCTTGGGGTCGATGGAGATCCCAGGTCCCCCATCCCAACGTCCATACGAAACCTCCTCTTCCCAAAAATGCAAACCCAACCGTCCGTCTTCACGACGGCGGAACAAATCTATCATCCTGTGATGGGACACAATATATTTCTCTATTTCACATCTTTAAAATATTTTTAGTAAACTCAAATATTAAAAATCTCATAACTTTATTATTTTAAATTTAAATGTTTAGATAATTTTTTTTTAATTATATAAAATTTTGAGATAAATGAAATTAAATTCATATCGATTCTCTCCTGCTGTACAATCACCTCACGTAGTATGAACAAGGAGAGGGGAAGGAAAAGAGTAGGACGTGTCTTGAGAAAAGGTGAAAGGCAATAAGAAAAGGAATTGTTCAGATGCATAATTAAATGCAAGTGGACAATTTAATATCAGGGAATTTTGTGCTGTGAAGATTTATATTTTTTTTTCTTATTCTAGTGTATATTTGCTGGTAATTTGACCTTATTGAAGGTTCGTTTGGCATTTTATTTCAATTTTTTTTTTGGTCGTCTTTTTCCTCAATTCAACTTCTTTTCATTATTCAAATTTTTAACTGTCTACAGTAAATACAAACTTTAAAATTCCATAATTTTGATATTAATATTTCAAAAATGAGATGATTTTTTATTTCGAGATAAATGAATTAAGATTCATATTAATATTTTCTTTTTGAAACACTTTTTTTTTTTTTTTACTTTAAACAGTTTTTTCAATTAAATACACGTTTTCAAAACTCCAATAATTCAAATATTTTCAAAACTACATCTCCAAAATCTCCTCCAAACGTGGCCCTTAAAGGCAGTAAAGCTCCTTTGAATCTTCACTGCTTTCCATCAATATTTGTGCAAATATCATTGGACACCCCAAAGTAATATTGGCAACGTGGGTAGAAAGTCTTTTTTTTTTTTTTTGGTATACACAAACAAGCACAAACACTCATCTCACGAGTTCTTTTCCAATTAGTAATTGCGTGGAAATTGTTACATGGGTAGAAAATCTTAGACCTTACTTCACAAAACTTAGTAGAGAAATAGGACCTATTTGCTCGGTATATCCACTTCACTTCATTGTTTCTTGGGCTAAGATTTCATTTTCATTTTAAATGAAAATAAGAAACGGACTCGTTCCTGAAATTTCCTCCCCTAGTTGAACTCGTTTTATTTTCATTTTGAACATGTTTTGCATTTTAATATTTTTAAGATCCAAAAGTTTCGTCCTTGTATTTCACATTTTAAAATCCATAACTTCATTTTCATTTCAGACTAAGATTGTTTTTCAATATGTTTATGATGAAGAAAGGGAAAAATTCAAATCTATATACCCTATAGAATATGCTGAAATTTTATTAGATTTGTTAGAAAATCATTTTTCTTTTTAAATGATTGTTTTTAATATTTATCCAAATATCATTTCAGAAGTTATTCTTTTGTAAAAATAATAGTTTACTATTACACATTTAAACATGATTCAAAATCAGTCGTTTTCAAATTCTTAGATCTTCAATCATTTTTTTTTTTCCCTACAGCGAATGATCATACAGGACACAGTAGTGCCAATGTGAAAGGAGTGGAATAAGCTAGTCACTGAACTTTGGAAGAAAAATTCACACACACACACAAAAAAGGTGAAAGAAAGTGAGCAGTGAGTGCTCTTGAAAAACGTGAAAGATAATAAGAAAAGGAATTGCTCATGATTAAAGGCCAGCGGGCATTATAATATCAAGAAAGGAAGAATACCAAAACATCCTTTTATGTTTTTGGTAGGAAAAAAAAAAATTATGGTGGTGGCCCTCTCATCACCCTATTTTTAACTCCATAGGTGGGATTCACTTTTCTGAGAATGGTAAGGAAGAAACATG
Source organism: Ficus hirta (assembly GCA_038430175.1). NCBI lineage: Eukaryota > Viridiplantae > Streptophyta > Magnoliopsida > Rosales > Moraceae > Ficus > Ficus hirta. The sequence goes on from CM076585.1 coordinate 29,704,491, forward strand.
CCTCTAATCTACTATTTTACTGTCGTCAAACCCGACTCTATCCAGAATATCACTAACCCAATGCATCCACAGTCAAAGCTGGAGCAGAGGTCTTATGAGAGTTCTATGGGGATCGAACCTAGGTAGACCCTCTCCAATATGATTGGATTAGCCGAAAACAAATTGAGAGTTTTTACGAGCACCCTTAGCCCTGTCCTATCTTCTGTATAATGGGGTTCGTCATTTATTATTTATTGATGGATTTTTGTTTTGGGGATTTCTCTTTCAATTGAGACCGAAGCTCCCATGTTGCATTCGAAGCAAGCAAGGAATGAGCAGCTTCAAATAGAAAGGGGGAACTCTTTTCTAAAGTATTAGGAAAGCGCCACCCTCCTTTGCCACCCCATCCATCCTTGTGTGTGTCAAAGGGGTGTTTAGTCTAAATGTCATGTTTCCCTTCTTATGTGAAAATGTCTAAAAACATACTTGTATTTTTAAAATCAGTCATAAAATATCCATGAAAATATCAAGATTACCTTTTCCGATCGATCTTAAACATTATTCTAAATACGATTATTGAAAAGCTGAAAATAATCTTGGAAAGATGGAAAATGTAGCATACCTGAACACCTAATTGATTCCTAATTCTTCGATCGAAGACTTTGATTATAACAGAACAGAGCCCGAGCACAAAACTTAAGCAAAAAGAGAAATAACAGTAATTTGCTTGTGAAATGCTGCCCTTACTCTCTGATATAGTTGAGATACGAGGTATAAAGAATCTGTTCCATGGTAAGAAAATAATTTATAAGCAAATGACCATATCGTTTTGTAAGTAAACTAATATAAAAATTTTCTCTAATATAACAAGACCATAAATTAACCAAGTGTATTTAACTTTGGGCTTGATGAAGTATTCTAACAACATACACGAACACAAACACAAACACAAAGATGAATATTTATTGTTTTTCCCTTGAACTTAGTGCTCTTGTTTGCCCCCAAACTTTGAAATCTTGTGCTTTTACCCTTTGAATTTTGAACTATTAGTAAGAATATCCCTCTAATTTTGAACATTAGCAAAAACATCCTTTCTGTCATATTTTAATTATGTAAGACTTAGAAAAACTTTATATTTGCCCCCCTAAACTTTAGTATATTTATAACTATCCATGAGAATTGAAAAATGGTATTCGGCTTACACCTCTCAAACTTTAAATTACTACAGAAACACTCATTATGTCATATTTCATCCTCCAAAGACTAACATGACACTAGTTTAAATAAAATAATGATAATTTAAATTGATATATTTATTATTATAAAAACCCAAGTTGCTTTAATTTTTCTTCGCTCTCTTGTTGTAACTTAAATTTTAAAACAAATCTGCACTAGTCATTGTCAGATTTTGGTATATTGCCTTTGTGTTTATTTTGTTTGTCTTTTATCCCTTCTGGTGTTGTGGGTTTTTTTGGGTGTTTTAGTTTGTAAGCCCGTTTTTTATTTGGACTTTTTGGTTTGAAGTCTGAGGGATACTCTTGCTAATATTTCAAAGCTTGAGGAGAATAAGTACCCGTCTTCAAAATTTGGGGAGCCAAGTTATAAGAACACTAAAATTCAGTGGATAAAAATAAAACTTATCCAATCTACTACGTGTACATGTGTAAATATAACCACATATATAGAACTAATGAGTTATCAAAGGATTATCTATTACGACATACAACAACTTAATTAATACTGTCAAATTAGGCATTTCAGATCCAACTAAACAAATCAAAATAAAGTTTGAATACTGAGAAGTTGACTATGATCTTGACTCGGATGGATTGTAGCATACCTCAACGACTAATTGATTCTTAGTTCTTTGATCGGAGACTTCGACTATAACAAAAAAGGGCCGTAGCATAGAAGTGAAGCAAAGAAGAGAAAACAACAGTTACGTGCTTGCAAAATGCTGGCTTCTTTTTCTCTGAGAACCACATATATATAGAACTAATGAGTTATCAAAGGATCATCTACTACAACATAGAACAACTTAATTAATACTGTCAAATTAGGCATTTCAGATTCGACTAAACAAATCAAATTGAAGTTTGAATATTGAGAAGTTGAGTATGATCTTGACTCGGATGGATTGTAGCATACCTCAACGTCTAATTGATTCTTAGTTCTTCGATCGGAGATTTCGACTATAACAAAAAAGGGCCGTAGCAGAGAAGTGAAGCAAAGAAGAGAAAACAACACTTACGTGCTTGCATAATGCTGTATTCTTTGTCTCTGAGAACCACACACATATATAACTAATGAGTTATCAAAGGATTATCCACTACAACATACGACAACTTAATTATTACTGTCAAATTAGGCATTTCAGATTCGACTAAACAAATCAAATTAAAGTTTGAATACTACGAAGTTGAGTATGATCTTGACTCGGATGGATTGTAGCATACCTCAACATCTAATTGATTCTTAGTTTTTCGATCGTAGACTTCGACTATAACAAAAAAGGGCCGTAGCACAAAAGTGAAGCAAAGAAGAGAAAACAACAGTTACGTGCTTGTGAAATATTGCCTTCTTCTTCGCTGAAAACCACATATATATAGAACTAATGAGTTATTAAAAAATCATCTACTACAACATACAACAACTTAATTAATACTGTCAAATTGGGTATTTTAGATTCAACTAAACAAATCAAATTCAAGTTTGAATATTAAAAAGCCGAATATGATCTTGACTTAGATGGAAATTGTAGCATACCTCAACGTCTAATTGATTCTTAGCTCTTCAATTGGAGACTCCGACTCTAACAAAAAAGGGCTGTAGCATAGAGGTGAACAAATTAAGGAGAAAAAGCAATAGTAACGTGCTTGTAAAATGCTACCTTCTTTTTCTCTAAGAATTGAGATCCCTTCTTTTTCTTTGGGAATCAAGATCCAGGGTAAAGAATTAGTTTCATGCTAAGCAAATTGATGATAAACAAATGACTATATATCATTTTACATTATAGATTAGATTAGACGTCAAAATTGATTTCGGTTCTTCTTACTGAAAGAATCTGTTGAGCAGTTGATGATTGACCAAAAGAAACAACTTCTCATGTTAAATTCAACAACTATTCATTCCAACAACATAAATTGACCAATTGAGTTGTATAAACTAAAATGAGAAGGAGCAAGAGTTGAGTATGTAACTGACCTGCAGATCAAGTTGTTTTTCTAATTATCAGACATCTTCAATCCTTTTTTGTTTTAATTTATCTGAGGATGAATGGTCATTCAGATCTTCAATAATTATCAGACAAATTAACAAAGTAGAGCAAATGTGAAAAGAAAAAAGAGTAGTGAGTGAGTGCTCTTTAAAAAAGGGATTGTTCACTTGCATGACTAAAGGGGTTGTTCATTTTATGCTTTATCTGCTGTTAATTTGGCTTTATTCAAAGGCGACAACTCACCTCCAATCTTCAGTGCTTGCCATCGACATTTGTGCAAATACCATTGGCGAACCAAAAGTGATATTGGTACGTGGGTCCTAAAGGAGTCCTAAAGTCTGATGTTACTTTTGACCTTGTTTGACAAAACCTATCAAAGGTCTGGGTGGGCCCGTTTGTTTCGTGTGTGCGATTCATTTTGTTTTCAAAGAATGTTTAGTAACCTGAAATTACATATGAAAATGAAACTCATTTATAAAATCATCCTAATTTTCACTCTTTCATTTTCATTTCAAACCTATTTTACACTGTAATATTTTCTGATTTAAAAGTTTCTTTAATTATGTTTCAAGTTTTAAAATGCTATAGTTTTTTTTAATTTCATTTCTGATTAAGGCGATTTTTCTTTTTTCATGTGTTTGTGACGAAGAAAGGAACAAACCAAAATCCATATACTCTATTAAAATATACTCATATTTTATAAGGTTTGTTAGAAACTCATTTTTTCAAATAACTTTTTGTAGTATCTATTCAAATACCATTTCAGAAATTATTCCATTTTCTAAATGATAATAATTCCAAAACCAATTGTTTTTCAAATTATAAGACCTTCAATCTCTTTTTTTTCTTTTTTTTCCTGAGGGTAAATGATCACTCATAACACAGTCGGTGCATATGGAAAAAGGAGTGGGAACACGGAACTTTGAAAAGAAAAAGAGAAGGAAAAAGGTCATCACTCTATTTTTCTCCCTACTTCTCTCATATGTGCTAGGGTTTACGCCGTTTGTATTTCTCTCTTGGGGCCGGAGTCTCGTGCCCCCTCTTGATTGATCACCGGACTACCGACCCTAGAGAAGATGCTTTAGACTCCATGATGATGGTTTTGGTGGGAAGGATGGCTTCATGGTCAGATGAGGTACATTTTGGTCTCTTTAGTCATGTTTGTTGGCTTGTCACTAGAGGTATTGTCCATAGTGTATGGCATTTTTATCATTTTTGTTATAGTTATTTGTTTAAAAAAAAGTCAATGGCATTTCCATCTTGTGTTTTGTTGGTATGTTTTTATGCTTATTTTGTAATGACGGAGGTGGTCTCCTCTCACTCTCATATTGTTTGGGTATCCAATCCACTCAAATTAATACTATGCAGTGTTGGGGTTCACCTTTTTGCTATAAGTTTTTGTTCCCGATCGATCAGAGTTTTCCATCGATTGTAGTGGTATTGTTGAAAGAGTCATATGGGTACTCAATGATTGATGTGCCTTTTCGATTTTCTATTGTTAGATTTTGGTATACGTTTTACCCCTTTATGCGTTTTATTAGAATTTATTGGTGAAATCGATTTATAGTTGGGTTAAGTTTCCTGTACTATAAAGTCATTCAAAATATTGATGTTTGTCTTTTATTAATTTGAAAAACAATTGTCTTTTTCAAAAAAAAAAAAAAAAAAGTGAGTGCTCTTAAAGAAAGTGAAAGATAAAAAATAAAAATAAAAATAAAATAAAATAACTAATTTGCTTGGATGTATGATTAAAGGCATGCGGGCATTAAAAAAATCAGGAAAGAAAAAGTACTAAAACACCCTTTATATTTAGTCGAAACATCATTTTTCCCTCTTTAAGTATACAAGTACCCAAAACACCTTCTGTGCTTTTAAAATCAGTCATAAATTACTCTTGAAAATTTCAAGATCACCTTTTCAATCTATCTTAAATATTATTATAATTATGAATTAACTAAAAAAATTAAACAACAAAATATGAAAATGATCAAAGAAATATTTTTATTTGTAGGAGAAATTTTTAAGTTCTAAGATTGACATTTTTCAATTGTTTAGTTTAATATTGCTTTGAATTGTTTTTAATATAAGTTAATTAGGTAGGATAATAGTATTTTCAAAAACGTAAATGCTTTAGGGATTATTGCGTGATTATGTTACAAACATAGTGTTTTTGGACAGGGTATAACAAGAACGACACCAATAATATTTAGACGAATATAAGGGATGTTTTGAGTATTTTCCACCGGAAAATATTGTACTATGAAGTGATCTTTTTCTTTTCTTCTTTTCTTTTAGTCTATTTTTTCCCCTGTTAGAAGATATCTTTTTCTTATTCTATATGTCTGGTGATTGGGCCTTATTCTTATTCCAACTAAAGCTTGCCCCCGGTGATTGTGCAAACATCATTGGCCACCCAAAAGTGATATTAGTCTGTGGGTCTTACGAAAATTGAGATAAGTGCAACTTGAGATTTAAAAATAGCAAGGGAATTTAGGTAGGATTAACTTTCTCTTATTTTATTTAGTCCAATGTTTGGACCTTGTTTGACAATACTTACCAAAGATCTAGTTAACTCTTAATTTAATTTAAGGTAATTAGTTAATCATATATTCAGTTATGATGGGACTTGAATTTATTTTATTATTAGTTTAAAAACATGTGTGATGCACATGAATAAACATATTTGAGGAAAAAATTTATCTAAATAAATATATATATATATAAGTAAAAAATATGCAAAAAAAAAAAGAAAAAAGAAAATCAACAACGTATTCGAAAATAAAATTAAAAAAAGAGGGATGAAAAAACATAAAAAGATAAAATGATTAAAATATTGAAAATAGAGCAACACAGAAAAAGATTAAAATGAAAAAATAAAATAAAATTGAGCCACAAGAAGAAGGGGCAAAAACAATTAAAATTTTTTTTAAAGGACTAAAAACTCCACCCCACGCTCCCTCCCTCCCTCCATTCCGTGTGTCAGTGGAACAAAAGAAGACAAAACCATAAATAAAAATAAAAGCAAAGTACTCTCTCTCTCTCTCTCTCTCTCAGTCTCCCTCTCCCCCTCCTCTCTTTCTCTCTAAAAGAAAATAAATAAGGAAAAAAAATAATAATAAAAGTACATAAAAAATAAAGAACATAAAAGATATTTAATATGAAAAAGAAAACGCGTTAGTGCATACGAGTTTAATACTCATGTATTACACGGGAAAGAAAGAAAAAAATAAATAAAAAAATAGAATATTATATGATAAAAACAGTTGGTTAAGATAAATATTATAATTATAATAAGTATAATTCTTTTCAAAATCTCTCTCAACAATGAAGATGCAAAATCAAAATGACAATAGTACTAACAATAATAAAAACGAAAACAAAAGCAAAAAAGGAAAAAATCTTCTGTAATTATACTCATTTAAAAAAAATTAAAACAAAAATAAAGCAGAAAACAAAAAAAAAAGAACAAAAATCTTTAAACTCAAAAGAACCGGAAAAAACTGACCCTAACAAAAACATTATAACAAAATAAAATATATATCTCATTTTCTCTTTTTTTTACTGTTTTTAAAAAAAATTAAAATTTTTTTATCAGGTTATATACATGCAAAAACTTAAAAAAATATTTTTTAAAATATAAAACAAAACAAACAAAAAAGAAAAAAAATTGCATGCAGAATCCTTTAGAAAAAATGGGTCTTTAAAAAATAAAACAAAAGAAACAAAAAAGACACACAAAATAAAATCTGAAATAAAGATAAAAAATTTAAAGTAAAAAATCATTTAAAAAAAAAAAAAAAGGCAAAGTGAGCAAAAACACAATATAACAATAGATCAGAATCTAATATCTAAAATTTAGCATAAAAGAAGGCAAAAATAATATTAAGAAATGAAAACGAACTCAAAATAGGGGTAAAACCGGTAACACACTATAGGAAAAAGAAAAGGAACTAAAAAAGAGGCGTAAAATGATAATTATATTGTGTGGGCAGCTGGCAATTTCTACATAATATGGGTAAAAATGTCAACTCACTGTAGATAAAGGAAAACCAACTAAATCAGAGGGGAAAAAAAGTCTCTGCACTGTAGACAAAACAGTAAAATATGTGAGGACAAAACCGTCCTTCCACTGTAAATAAGTCAAAATCAGCACATAGGATAAGAGCAAAATCAGCAGTTTAATGTAGAAAAAACAGTTACTGCGCATTATTGTAGAAAAAAAAACTGTACAGCAAAAGCAACAAAAATAAAAAATAATAATAAAAATCACTGTTTATTAAACAGTGAAATATTGCATCTTTTAACTGTAGCAAAGAAGCAAAAGTAAAAAAAAAAAAAAAAAAAAAACTGTAGCAAAGCAACAAAAGTTTAAAAAAAAAACTGTTCATAGAACAGTAAAGTAAAATAGCAAAAGTAAAAAAAAAAAAAAAAAAAAACAACCGTAACAAAGCACCAAAAGTAAAAAAAAAAACAACAACAACAGCAAAAGTAAAAAAAAAAAACAAAAGTAAAAAAAAAAAAAAACAACAACAACAAAAGTAACAGCAAAAGTTAAAAAAAAAAAAAAAACAACAACAACAACAAAAGTATAAAAAAAAAACAACAACAACAGCAAAAGTTACAGTAAAATATTACATCTTTTAACTGCAGCAAAGCAGCAAAAGTTAAAAAAAAAAAAAAAAAAACAACGTAACAAAACAACAAAAGTTTTAAAAAAAAAAACTATTCACTGAACAGTAAAGTAAAAAAACAAAAAAACAAAAAAACAACCATAACAAAGCACCAAAAGTTAAATTAAAAAAAATAAAAAATAAAAAAAACAACAACAACAACAGCAAAAGTAAAAAAAAAAAACAACAACAACAACAAAACTAACCTCAAAAGTTAAAAAAAAAAAAAAAAAACAAGAACAGCAAAAGTTAAAAAAAAAAAAACAACAACAACAACATCAAAAGTTTAAAAAAAAAAATAAACCCCACAACAACAGCAAAAGTAAAAAAAAAAAAAAAGCAGCAACAGCAAAAGAAAAAAAAACAACAACAACAGCAGCAGCAAAAGAAAAAAAAACCACAACAACAACAGTAAAAAAAAAACAAAACAAAAATAAAAATAAAAAATCACTGTTTATTAAACAGTAAAATATAATTAAAAAATCACAGTTTATTAAACTGTATAACAAAAGCAACAAAAATAATAAAAATAATAAAAATCACTGTTTATTAAACAGTGAAATATTACATATTTTAACTGTAGCAAAGCAGTAAAAGTTAAAAAAAAAAAAAACAACTGTAGCAAAGTAACAAAAGTTTAAAAAAAAAAAAACTATTCACTGAACAGTAAAGTAAAGCAACAAAAGTAAAAAAAAAAAAAAAAAAGAACAACCGTAACAAAGCACCAAAAGTATATAAAAAAAAACAACAACAACAGAAAAAGTAAAAAAAAAAAAACAACAAAAGTAAAAAAAAAAAAACAACAACAAAAGTAACAGCAAAGTTAAAAAAAAAAAACACCAACAACAGCAAAAGTTACAGTGAAATATTGCATCTTTTAACTGTAGTAAAACAGCAAAAGTTAAAAAAAAAAAACAACTATAGCAAAGCAACAAAAGTTTAAAAAAAAAAAAAAAACTATTCACTGAACAGTAAAGTAAAGCAGCAAAAATTAAAAAAAAAAAAAAACAACCGTAACAAAGCACCAAAAGTTAAAAAAAAAAAAACAACAACAACAACAAAAGTAAAAAAAAAACAACAAAAGTAAAAAAAAAAAAAAAAAAAAAACAACAACAAAAATAACAGTAAAAATTAAAAAAAAAAAAAAAAACAACAACAACAACAACCACAAAAGTTATTAAAAAAAAAAAAAAAAGCTAACAGCAAAAGTAAAAAAAAAAAAAAAAATGTCAACTTCAGTCAACTACGTCCTTTTAGAAAGGATAATAATGTGAAAAGCAATTGGAAAATAGGTCACTGAACTTTGAAAGAAAAAGAGGAGTGAGTGTTCTTGAAAAAGGTAAAAGATGATAAGAAAAGGAATATGCTTGGATGTATGATGGGCAATAAAATATCAAAAAAGAAAAAGTTCTTAAACACCCTTTATATTTAGTCTAAATATTCCCTCTTTACTTATACAATTGCCTAATTCACCTTCTTTTTTTTTTTTTTTTAAATCAGTCATAAAATACTCTTGAAAATTTCAAGATTACCTTTTAAATCTACCTTAAATAATTGTGAATTAACTAAAAAAGTTAAACAGCAAAATATGAAAATGATCAAAAAAATATTTTTATTAGTAGGAGAAATTTTTAAGTTTTGAGATTGACTTTATTTAATTGTTTAGTTTAATATTGCTTTAAATTATATTTAATATAAGTTAATTAGGAAGGATAAAACTTAGTATTTTCAAAAATGTAAATGCCTTAGGGATTATTGTACTATGAAGTGATCTTTTTCTTTTTTCTTATTTTCTTTTATCTTATTTTTTTCTCCGTTGGAAGTTATCTTTTTCTTATTCTATATGTCTGGCAAGTTGGCCTTATCCTTATTCCATCTTTGCTGCTTACCCCCGGTGTTCGTGCAAACAACAGTGACCACCCAAAAGTGATGCTAGTATGTGGGTCTTAAGAAAATTGAGATAAGTGCAACTTGAGATTTAAAAATAGCAAGAGGATTTAGGTAGGATTAACTTTCTCTTATTTTAAATCTAATGTTTGGATCTTGTTTGACAATACTTACCAAAGATCTAGTTAACTCTTAATCAATTTAAGGTAATTTGACTAATCATATATTCAGCTCTGATGTGACTTGCATTTCTTTTATTATTAGTTTAAAAATATGTGCAATGCACATGATTAGACATATTTGAGAAAAAATTATCTAAATAGAAAGAATATATATAAATAAGTATTGATGGGACCCCGTAAATCCGATGGGTGACGTGTCGGAGGTGTCAATGTGGCTATTTATAGCTGGCTAATGATGGCTCCAACGTGGTTAGAGATGTTAAAGAGTTGGAGCAGAATACTAAGGTAGGGCCTCCATCATGGTTTGGTATAGATTAGGCTTGGAGGAAATCAAAGGAGGATGGCACCCAGGACATCCTCTGTTGCCAAATCACTGAAAAGAACCTGCAAGCAAACATAAGAGAATTGACTAAAAGAAACTGGTCATGAGATCGAAGAAAGGTGGGAGGAGTAATAAAATAGTTGATGGAAATTTGGGCAAGGTAAGCTGGGGATTGTTTACTATCTCTGGAGTGTTTATGGATAGGGCTCAGAACAACTCCGAAAATGAACACGGGTTGCTTCCAAAGAAGAACTTAGGTAAATTTTGAAAAATGTTCCAGAAATGAAGAACTTGAAGAACGTAATGGAGATTCTAATAAGAGACGGATTTCTGAGTAGTTTTCTGATGGAGAGAAAGAGCTTTGTTTGAGGTGAAGCGATTGTGTGATGGCTGTGCTTTGCTTTGGAGAAGTTTTGTGTGGATGAATGTTGTAGTCGAGTTGAGTGCCTTACTCTGGAGAAGAGAGAGCTATTTATAGGGAAAATCATGAGTCATTTTGGAGGTAGCTTGGAACTGAGAAGCTCATGATCTTTGAAGTACCAAAGCAAGCAGCCATAAAAAATATAGATACGCATCTGGTATCCGGAGTCAAACTAGGAACTGCTCCGGAGATTGGTCAAACAATGTCTTGGTCTTTGGAGTAGCTGACTTACTTGTAGGAAGCTTCTAAAACTAACCTTTTGGGTCTTTTGGTCGTAATAGAGAAAAGATGGACTTTTTGGGCTATTACTTATAGTAGATATATGTATTTGGTCTACATATGGTGAGAGATGGGTTTTCTTGGTTATTTCTCTATCACCCATTTATCTTGACAAGTCAATTTGAAACCCCCCAAGTGGGATCAAAAACCAACTTTGACAAGAATAAATGAGCATATTTGATTACTCATGACCCACCAAATGATGACCCACGCAAGTTCCCTGAGCATGGCTTGAGTCCACGAAACGAGCCCACTTGCACCACGGGATATAAGTATTGGGATTGGGCCTTAGGTTAAGGCCCTGTACAAAAACAGGTATCAACAATAAGTTAAAAATATGCACACAAAAAAAAAAAATCAACAAAATATCTGAAAACAAAATTAAAAAAAGAGGCATGAAAAAAAAAATTAAAAAAAGATTAAAAAAAGACTAAAATATTAAAAATAAAGCAATACAAAAAAGGACTAAAATGAAAAAATTAAATAAAATTCGGCCAAAAGAAGAAAAAAAGAAATTGAAGGACTAAAAACTCCACTCCACTCCTCCCTCCCTCCCTCCCTCCCTCCCTCCCATGTGTCAGTGGAACAAAAGAAGACAAAAAATAAATAAATAAGTACTCTCTCCCTTTCTCTCTCTCTCCCTCTCCCTCTCTTTCTCTCCCCCGCCCTTTCGTTCAGTGGAACAAAAGAAAACAAAACCCAAAAATAAGTTCTCCCTCCCTCCCTCCCTCGCCAGAACGCAAGTTTCGTCCAAAATGGTGAATAGTAGTTCATTTTGAGCTTTTCTATAAATGTTCAGATATATAAACAGATAGAAGAAGAACTGATTGGGTGAAGAGTACTGATCGTCGGAGACTTCACAATGAGCCATGACAACAGCTCCATAGACAGTTAGGGGTAGAACTGGCTATTCACCATCCTTCAATGAAGGGAAAGGAAAGAAAAAAGAAAAAAAAAAAAGTCAAATAAAAACATGTAAGATTAGCGTACTACATGGAATTGCCATGTTAATCAGGATGCTTAAATAAGATATAGATATACCTGCACACTCAGCCTTTGTTTGATAGTGTGGAAAAGGGAGAAGAAGGAAATTAGATATGAGATTTTTGAGAGTAAAAAGGGAATCATAATTGTTTGGTAGAAAAGAAATTGGGAAGCAAGGAAAATTGGAAATCCATATGACTCACCATTTTTTAACCCTTCAAACTTTGGAAAGGAAAGTCTATGGAAAATTTTGACAAAGAAAATGTGAATAAACTAATTATTTTGACCTTAATCTCTCATCATATTCTAATTTATACGAGGTTATACTTGCAAAATATATTTTGATTAGATATTTTCTATCATATTTTCTTTCTCTTCAACCAAACAACATGATACAAAACCTCCCTCCTTACATTCTATTTCTATCATCTAGGGATTTCACTCTTCATTCCTCTCAATTTTCCTAAACCCCAGAAAGCGCCAACATTAATACTTTGATTTCCTTTGTGGCTTTCAACTGAACTACAGTCATTGCTATGGACAACACAAAAGTACCAATTTTTAATTTAATTTTATTGTTTAAAATTGAAAACCCCACTAATGAAAACTGCTGCAGAACACAGGTATGAGTTGGATCAAAGAGCAAACCTCTGGAAAATGACATGCATTGCTCTGATCCTGACTCTTTCAGTTTCAAATATTTCTGGTTTAAAAAATGAAATCCCATTATTTTTTCTTTTAATTGAAACCTCACACGCCATAAAAATAAAATTTAAATTTAAATTAAAAAAATCTCAAAGCAAACTTTCTGGAAGTTGCATGGGAGATAATACGAATAAATGATGCCCATTGCTAAAGGCAACTAAAACAATATTGGGATAACATTAAGGTCTTGTTTGGATCTAGGATCAAATCCATAATTCTAGTAGTAAATTCAAATTTAAATTTTATGAGAGAGAACAATATGCAGGAAAAAAAAAGTAGATTTAAAACAAGGTTACAAAACAAGAATAACAGAACAAGGCAAAAGTAACTCAAATAGAAAAATGTCAGAGACCAAGCTACCGTAATACAAGAGAATGTTTTTTTGACAAAGTTGACAATCACTCCGAGTTCATTCATGCTATAGGCTCGACACAATATCCAAGCAAAGAAGAAACTAAAAACAAGGTCTAACACGCAATTAGGCTTGGAATGCGAAAGTTAATGTAAACAAATGTCTGTAAAAATAAATTCAAACACCAGATTCCGAAAAGATATGATACCGTGTGTGCAAAGTTGTTTGATCTCCATCGATCGATTTCACAAGTGGAAGAGCTTCTGTCTTCTTGTTCTTTGATGCTGAGACCTGCTCCTGGGGTTGATTTTTGACAACGTTAATATTCCATAGAAGAAATAAAATATAAAAAAAGCCAAACCGTTCGCAATTAGGCATGTCAGAACTCATGACTAGAGGTAATATCATACAATTACAGCAAATGGATGCAAATAATTATTTATCTAAAGTTAACGAGAAAATATAAATTAGCTATTGTAGTAAATAAATATTTACGACAAATTATCTATGAAACTAAATAAATAAATAAATAGTTAAAAGATAATTAGTGATTTTTTCTATTAGTGGTTTTTCAGGATTTAGATATTGTGCACGCAGATATAAAAACTAATGGGGTGTTTGGTTCTCCCTCTCATTTTAAACTAAACTGTACTTTTTTCATCATGTTTTTTGTCTTTTCTGAAAAAGTTTTTTGTCTTTTCTGAAAAAGTCAACAAAAATTACTATTCAAACTTAAAAATCTCAACTCAACTCAAACTCAACTTATACACCAAACACCCCCTAAGTAGAAAAATAATCAGTTTCAAACATAGTATTACTAACATATATATATATATATATATATATATATGAAAGGTCATAGTACATATGTCTCAAAAGCGTAATAAATGTTCCAGTTTAAAAAAAAAAAAAAGCAAAAAAAAAAACAAAACAAAACAAAACAAAAATGTAAAACTCCAAGCAGCGTTACGTACGTGATATATATGCAAGTATGGATATCAACTACATGTTTTGCAAGACTAGACCATAAATATGATCTTAATGCGGATCTTTTGATGTTTTGCTACGTTTTCCCTCCTTATCAGCCCATGCAGGTCCCTCACTCTATCAAGATCCAATACCTCGAGTCTTTGAAGAAGAGGAACGATGCTTGTTGAATACACAAACACATGCTCATACACACTAACACTCTCTCAAGTTGTTGAGGTGATCATTTCACACAAACTGCTTACATCAATGCAACAATTTGTGTATACCAAGGGTCTCAACGTCTTGAGGAAGCAAGATTTGACAGCTTGCATAAGATCCCATCAGGTATCATCTTCAACTGCTCACACCCGTAAAATTCAAGGTATCTCAACCTCTTCAAAGCCGTTAGTTTTGCTAAAGATGGCACACATGTCAACTTGCGACATCCTTTGAGCATCAATGCAGTAAGATTCACCAACTCGGAGATTGATTCCGGAAGATTCATGATAGAAGTTTCAGATAGATCAAGAAGACTGAGCCCCCTTCATATGAAGATATATAAAAGTTGATTGAAATGCTACTTAAAAGAGAGTTTCCGTTTAGCAACAATGTTAAAAGCATAGGACATTTTGGTGATTCAAAACTCCAAGGGATATTTGATATTTCGTTGTTCATCAACGAAACTTTTGCAAGATCCTCCTTCCAATTTTATTCATCTGGAACATATATATATATATATATATGTATATATATATTTCAATCCCGTCCTTGCTTCAACCAAGAATCGAGGATTGTCACTTGTAATTAGTAGCGCCAAGTCCCTCATCAAATCATGCATCTTCACGCAAGCCGCCCCCCATTCCCTTGTATCTTCCAATAAGCAAGAATGTACGAGTTTGTTTAGCATTGCCTGTCCTCTTTCCAACTCTGCTTGCCTCTTTCTTCCTTTAATAATTTCTTCAGCAAATCAAATACTCTATCAACATGTTTCTTTCAATTTCATACTCTTCGGAAAATAGGGCACAATATAACAAACAATGCAAGCTTGAAGGTTTTCATCATTTAAGTGATTGTAACTGACTTTCAACTTCTCAAATATTTCATTCGGCCCCTTTGTAGATGCCTTTAGATCTTCTAGCACTGTCTTCCAGTTATTGTAATCAACAATACCTTTTAAACTTCCAGCTATTGTAACAATTGCAAGTGGCAAACAGGCACATTCTTTGACAAACAAATTCAAGATTACTTCCACGTTTTGGATGGATAGAACATCACGACCAACTGTATCTAAGAACAAGTTCAATGACTCCATTTCTGACAGACGCTTCATTGGGATCGCATTGCAACTCATTCCGAGGCATACGTTAAGAAGTCGAGTTGTCAAAACCAACTTGCTTCCATTTTGAGGACTAGGCTCCGGGATTCCTACTTCATCAAGACGATAAGCATCCCATAAATCATCAAGGATGAGCACACACCTCTTTTTTTAACTCAATTCTGCGTACAACTTACTGGCCCTTCCTATTTCATCGTCATACTTTGAAATATCATATAGGTACATATATAGGACTATAGTGTTTTAAATGGATAGTCTACTACAACATACAATTACTTAATTAATAATGTGCACTCAGGCATTTCAGATTCAACTAAACAGATTAAATAAAAGTTTGAATATTAAAAGGCTGAATATGATTATAAATTAAATAGAAATTGTTACATACATTAACGTCTAATTGATTCTTAGTTATTTGATCGGAGACTTCAATTATAATTGAAAAGGGCCATGGCACAGAAGTAACTTGCTTGCGAAATGCTTCCTTCTTTTCCCTGAGAATTGAGATCCAGGGAAGCAGAATATTAACAAATTAATGACTATATCAGATAGGGGTCCAATCACTAAAATATAACCTTGAGAACAAATTTATGTTCAATTATGTACTCACACGCACACACACACACACACATATATGTGTGTTTATATCACCTAAAGTTCTAGAAAACATTAAACTTGTGTTTGGTTTGCTGGATGGAGATAAAATTTTTAAGTTAGAGTTTGTTGACTTTTCAAAATCTAGTTATAATTTTTGTTGACTTTTTAGAAAAAACAGAGTTGGAATGCCAAACGAACCATAACTATTGAGGCGTATGAACTCAAATGAGAAAAAGCAAGATCGATTCTGTAACTGACCTGCAGCCCAACAAATAATCTGATATCTTAAGCAAAGAAATGCGGAAGTTGACCAGAAATGAAGAAAAACGTGTTGTGAGTGGTCTGGAAATAGGTGAAAGGCAAGAAGACAAGGAATTGCTCAGATGCGATTGTTATAGGAAGGTGGACGTCTTATAATAGGATCGTATTTTGACTAAGGCCCATTTAGCAGGGTTTTGAAGATGTAGTTTTTGTTTGGTATACCAATCTGGATTAAAATTTTTAGATTTGAGTTAGTTGATGTTTTAAAAACTAATTATTGACTTTTCAGAAAAAAAAAACAAAAATTGAAATGGATTTTTGAGTCCAAACTTGAGAGCCAAACAACTCGGTTGTTTTGGAGATATTTGAATTGGAGTTCCTAAAAATATATGTTTAGTTGAAAAAAAAACTGTTTGCTATAAAAAAGTATAAAAACTTTTAAAATATTGTAGGAGAAAATATCAATATATATATTGTTTCGTTGTTTTCGAAATTTTATGCATTTTATTAGAAAAAATCTAATTTGGACTTGAAATAATAAATTTATAGACTTTTAAAGCTTCATTTTATTATAAACGTTTCATGTGTGAATGTTGAGAAGTAGTTTTGAGTTAAGAAAAAGACAAAAAAAAAAAAAAAAAAAAAATCTGAAAGCCAAATGCCAGTCCATTCCCCCAAACGAATATCACTTTTGTCTCTCTTATTATATTAATATCTAAAACACTACTTGTGTTTGTAAAATCAATCATAAAATACCTCCTGAAGTAATTTAATTTCTAAAAGTGTTAAGATTATCCTTTTCAATCTGTTTTAAAAGGTTAATTTAATACTGATGTAACTAAAAAAATTAAACTAAAAAAGTTTTAAAACGATTAAATAAATATTTTAATCAAACAAAAATTTCAATTATGTTTTAAAATGATTAAATAAATATTTTAATCAAGCAAATATTTCAATTATTTTGAGAAATTCTTAATTTTTAATATTGATTTTACTTACTTGTTTAGTTTAATATGACTTTAAATCGTATTCAATATGGATTATAAAGGGTACGTAAACTTGATATTTCAAATAAAAATGGGTATTTTCTAACTTAATGCTATAAATAATCACATAATTAACAAAAGTAATATTTGGGCTATATAAGAGACGTTTTGAGTATTTGTCATCAGGAAATATTGTGCAACGATTTTTTCCCCATTGTTGAAAAGGATCTTTCCCTTCTCCTCTCTCTGGTAATCTCGCCTTCAAGTCCGTTTGGGGATATGTTTTCGAAAGTGTTTTCTAAACTTTTTTTTTTTTCTTTTTTCTTCAGTTTTATTATTTATTTTTTCAAATATTTTCAAAAAATATCAAACTTTAAAAGTATAATTTTATCATTTTAAGTCGAAAACAAATGATTTTTTTTTTCAAATTGTATAAAATTTTGAGAGTAACGAAACAAGATCCATATTGTTATTTTTTTTTCTGAACAAATATTAATTTTTTACACTTTTACATTTCAAACTGTTTATTTTCACTAAATGCACATTTTCAAAACTCAAATCATGTTCAACTTTCAAAACACTATCTCCAAACATGACCCCAAACGGGCCCTCAATCTTCGCTACCTGCCACTAGTCTTTGGGCTAGTTGTAATGCTTTAGGAGTTTTTAAAAGTACTTTATACAAACTACGATATAAATATTGTATTTAATAAAAGTACTCAAAAGTCATTTACACAAACACTAATACATTTTCACAATTATTTGGAGAAACTAGAATTTTTAACTTTTGCATTTAATTTCTACTTCTTCGTTTACTAAAAGTAAGAGTAAAAATTATGACAAAAGCACATCAATCCCCAACTAACCCTTTGTGCAAACATCAACGGCCACACAAAAGTGATATTTGTATGTGGGTTTTAAGAAAATTGAGATAGTGCAAATTGAGATTTAAGGGGGAAAAAAAAAAGAAGGGTTATTTACATTTTTATACCATTTATTTTGCTTTTATTCAGAAAATATACCTTATGTTTTGAAATTTTACAATTGTTTACTATCAGATTTTGCTTAATATACAAAATTATACCATTTCTCTATCAATACTTAATTTTAACCTTAAAATTGACCAAATTACCCTTAAAAAGAAAGACTACAATTATGTATTATTTATTTTCATACCATACATTTGTTTTTATTTGAAAAGGCATACATTGTATGTTAAATTTTTTTTAGTTTTATATTAATAGATTACATTTAGTACATAAATATATACATTCTCGATCAACGATTATTTTTACATTTAAAATACCCACAACTCTATTGAATTTAAAACTAATAATAATTAAAGAAATTTTAATGTAAATTGTAAAGTTAAATTTCTTTAGTTATTATTAGTTTTAAATTCAATAGAGTTGTGGGTATTTTAAAGGTAAAAATAAGTGTTGATTGAGAAAATGTATAGATTTATGTAGTAAATATAATATAATAATATAAAAATTTTAAAATACAATGTATCCTTTTTTAAATAAAAACAAAATAGGATTGTATGAAAATAAATAATACGTAATTGTAGTATTTCTTTTTAAGGGTAATTTGGGTATTTAAAGGTCCAAATTAAGTGTTGACAGAGAAAGGGTATAAATTTGTATGGTAAGCATAATCTGATGGTATACAATTATAAAAGTTTCAAAACATATGGTATACTTTCTAAATAAAAGCAAAACAAAAAGTACAAAAACGAAAATAACCTATTTAAGAATTGTCGAGAAATTTCACAAGCATACGAATCGAACAAGTAATAAAATGATGAGAAAATTACCAATCTAACGACAATTTGATACCAAAATTAATTTCACTTAAGCCTCCTAACTATATAAATTATTTCATTTTACCCTTTGAATTATCAAAATGTTTCATTGTGTCCCCTAATATATACAAAGTCGTTCAATCTGTCCCTTCCATCCACTTCCATTATAAATTTAACAGAAATGCTGATGTGACATACTATTAAAGTTTAAACAAATATGTTTTTGGATATAAATCTTGATCATAAAAATAAATGTTATTTTCTAATATGTTGTTTGAACTTAGGAAAGCCAAACTATTAATAGATGGGGAACTACACAGGACAACATGCTCTTTCAAAAATGCTATTTATTTTTCTTTTTTTCCTAATATTTCTAGTTTTTCTTAATTTCTACCCAAACTTTTAATTAAAAAAAAACCTCGAGAATGACGATAATTGAACTCTACAAAACAAACTATCCAGGGCAAACTCTTCGAAAATGACTTAAGTTTATTAAATATTTTTATAATTTTTACTAATTTCTATATCCAAACTTTTATTTGGAAAAAAATTGTGAGGGTTCTTCACCATAAGGACTATTTCCCTTTGACCTCCTTGGAACTGGTTCAGCAGATAAGAACGGAAGGTTTAACATTCTGAGGTTACTTTCAAATTAATAAAAGGATAAATTACTAATGGTCCTATTTATGTGAATTTGCCAAAATTATCCCTAATTATGCTTATGTATAGCTCACATGGTGTAGATCTATCCACCCGATTAGTATACAAAAGTGCACTCTCTTTTATGTTTATTATTGTGTAATTGCTAAATGATTTTAATCAAACGTTTTCATGATTTTTATTCAAAGTGGATTAATTAGAAAATGTCTAGTTTAGGTTTTTTATACACCCGTTAGGGTTTTTCTACAACAACCATTCCATTCGGGCCATGTGCGGATGTGTACAGCAATCCCTACCTTTCTGGATATCTACGTCAGAAGAAAGTCTCCCATGATAATCAAATTAGTCCGAGTTTCTCCTCAAATCAAATATTTGATTTCTTCATAATTAATAATTGTATTATTATTTTAGTTTCCTTGTTTTATTTTCTAATTTTTGTTTCCCATTTTTAATAGTTTGTTTCACTTTTTTGTTGAGCCTCAAAGCACTATAAATATAATGCTTTTCTTTTTGTAATATTTTATTCAAAAATTGTGTAATAAATTCATTTTAATTTTTCAGTTTTTATTTCTTTAGTTTTTCTAGATGTGTAAGATTAGTAACACAGCTTTTCGTAAGTAAAACACCAGCGATAGAAGACTAAGTTTTGAATGAATTTTATTTTTTTGCTTTCTTCTTTTTATTTCAATTCAATTTATTATTCAACGTTTTATAAATTTGATTCATTTTTATCTCTTCTATTTAGTGTCTATAATAATTATTTATATAGTGATAGCAGTTTTAGTTATTATATTTTTTATATTAAATCATTAGTGACAAATCATTTTTTTTTTATTATTTTTATATGAGCATCCTTTATTGCATTCTGTTCAAGACTATTTTGTCGATTTCGGATGACGTATAAGAATAATTGTGCTTGTTTTAACAAGAAGGTGTTAGTTTGATCAAATATTTTTTCATTATTTGTATTTTCAAGTCTATACTTTTTTCATTTTCTGTAATAATGTCATATTTATTGCCAAAAAAAAAAAAAAGTGATATATAACATATCTTACTTCCAATGCATAATATTATTTGTAATGACATACTTTTTTTGTCATTATTATTATGTTTTGAAACTTGTAAATATGAACTTTTAGCACTTTAATATATTAAAAATGAAAATAATATAATAAATTACATGAAAAAATCAAGTTAACAATCAATGAAAATCAAAATTTAAAATTTGATATTAGGTATAATCCTGTAAAAAATTTGTCAAAAAATTGACCTAAAAGAAATCACCCAATTGAAAATACTTTTTTTTTAATTCAACTATAAAAATTTACTATTGACATGATAATATAACATTGTATTAGAGGAATCAAGATCTAATGTTTCGAATTTCATGTCTCATTAGTTGTCCCTAATAATATTATATAATACCATTTAAATTTAAAAATTTAACTATATAAAAAAATTAAATATTAAAAATTCTTAAACAAATTAATAAATTATTAAAATATTATTGAGAAGATATTTATTAAAACAAAAGAAATAAGACAGCAGATCTAGACTATGTCTCAAAGATGTCCTTTGCCGGTATCCAGTTTCCACATACTCTCCACATACTCTCCGCACCTTTTTGCTGTTTTAATTCCCACCAAAACTACTTGCCTTGGCTAGCGAGCAACGACTTGGCGTGGATTAGTATATCCTGGAACCAAACACATTCCATGTGCCAGTGCCATCAAATCAAGGAAAACAGACGGCTCAACCGACGGTCAGATCTGGAGATCCAGTGATCAGTCGTGATAGAGACGCGAAGCACTAGATCTTCGGGTCTATACCCAAAGGCCACAGAGAATTCTGAATCCCAACTCCTCGCAGCTCATTTCTCTCTTCGCTTCCATAGAACACTCAAACTCTCACACTTCTTCTTCGTCGCTATACATATATTTGTATATATCGAAATATATATATGCATGCCGATCCATGTGTAGCATGGTGGTCTGACTAGATCGAGGTCGAGCATGGCGAATTTTCTCGCTCAGTTCCAAACAATCAAGAATTCCTGTGATCACATCGTTATTGCTGGTAAATCTCATTTCCATTTTAGGTCTTCTACCTCCTTTTTTTTTTTTTTTTGCGAAATTTGAGCTTGATTTTGCGGTTTAATTTTTTGTTTTTCAAATCTAGCTACCAATCTTAACGCCTTCAGATTGCTTATATATAGATATATGTGTGTGTATGTATAGATTGCAGTTGAATTCTTACAATTTGAACTTTGATTAAGGATTTTGGGGTTATTCGAGTCCAAATTTGGGTCCTTTTGCTTTGAAAACATTGGAGATGTTAATGTTCTGATTTTGAATTCTGGAGAGAGAATGGGAAGTAAAGAGGAGAGTTAAATTGTTCTATGTGTTTCTAGAGTGTATAATATTTAAGAAGAAAATTTATACATATCATGATGATAAAACAGTTTCATGACGTTTTATGAAAAGAAAATATAAGTTGTGAGGGTTAAAAAAAGCTAGGATAAAACAGTAATATCATTTTTAATAGAATCTGCAGAATTAATTTTGACACTATGAATCCGTGTCATTGCTCATTTAGGAAACATATGAAATGGGTGTTTTTTTTTTCCTGTATTTAGTTGTTTCATGTATGAAAGAGTCTATGAGTGAATGAACTTTTGGTGAAAATGTTCAATTCTTACGAGTTTCTGAGTAATGAACTTTAGGTGAAGAACACATTTCCAAACTATCTATAGGTCATTTTAGATTGTGAATTTAGGAATCTTTTTTGGGAATAAAGCTTGGTTCTGTTAGCTAAAAACTCTTTTCCTACTTGCATATAGTTTACACTTTTGTGAATTGGAAACCTACGGGGAGTTCTATCTCGTTTAGTATTATTTGTTCTCGAAGTTTTCTCATTCATGTCATCTTTTGCATTAGAAACATGGCTGAAACAAATATATTTATGAGAGTATCTATCTTTGCACTAGATCTTTGAAGCTAATGATTTCATTGTGGTGTGTTTCAGTTGAAGATGTCAGTGACCTGTGGCCTACGATCAAGAATGGATTCGAGGAGCGGTTTCCATTGAAGAGAGCTTGCTTGAATAACAAGACCCGAAATCCCATATATGTGGATTATTTGCCTGCTGAATTTATATTAACAAGAGATGCAAGCTTCGCAGCCGATTCCCGCAGGAGCAATATTTATTTTGGTTCCGGGAGCCATATGCAACTGTTGTCCTTGTTACCTGTGAGGTTAGATGGAAGATCCTTGATCTCATTGATTTCTTCGAACTTTTATCTTCAGCGTGTCTTTACATGCGTCCCTCGGCACATGATACTGTGTATAATTTTTCTGTCTTGATGTCTCAAGACAATACAAAACAAAAGATATTGCATGTGTTCATCAACGTGTAATAAGTTTTTGTAATCTAAATGATTGAGCAGTTCCTCTACATGCATCTCATACAATTTTTGTGGATTAAATAATGTATTTCTTCTTTTGTCAATGAGGTGATACATATAATAAGGCTAACCTTTTGTAATTGCATAAGGATAAAAATTTACATTTACTTTAAAGGGGGGTGTAGGGGCTTTGGAAGGTAGAAGCCTAATATTGGTCTATCCGTCATGAATATCTTATTCTAGATATTGTTTTATGCTATATGAATATCCATATTCAAATCTTTGTATCGTTGTATATGTGAAGAGAGGGATGACAATAATGGCTTCCATGGACTTGATTTGGTGTGGAACTAGAGTGTGGAAACACTGACATAGAAATTTGTAAGAGAAATTCTTGAAGCTTAGCTCCTGTTTGGCACCCTGTTTTAACCACTGTTCAAACTTTTTCCATAGTGTTTTCTTTTGCAAAAAGTATTAATTTATTGTTTGAATTGTGGGTTTGAACCTATGATCCAAACAGGCATGAGGGTCTGGTTGGTTTGCTCCACCACCCACATGATCTAGTGTTCAATTCCTGCCAGCCCGCCTAGTGGGTTTGGATTATTTTTTAGATATATAAATATATCCATAAAAATTTGTACTTAACAGTAAACACGTTTTTAGTTTTTGCTCTGTTATGTCATAATTATTTCTAAGTTAGTGTCTGATTGTATTATAGTGCTAAAATAACTGTTAATGGACATATTCTTTTGCCATTTTACCAGGATCTTGATGAGTTCAAAACCATCCTTAAGCCAAGCCTGAAATTAATCGTCCAAAATGATGAACAAGAATGGTTCATTGTTTTCGTCTCTAAGGCCCATCCTAATAATGATCAGGCTACCAAAATGGCAAAGAAAGTATATGCCAAACTGGAAGTCGATTTTAGTACCAAGAAGAGAGAGAGGTAAAACTTGCTGCATTAGTAGTTTATCATTTTTCAATTTGTGTATGTGTCTTGCTTTATTTAGTATTTCCAAGTAGAGAAGAAAAATTCCATTGGTATGATGTCTCATATTTGTTTTGTTCTTTCTATTTCTTTCATAGCTTACCCCTTTCTCAAAATGACTTGAACAGAAATTTTTATTTTGTTCTAATTATTGTACTAATTCCCACTAAGTATTAAGCAATAAAATCTTTGTGCAAGTTAGATGTTAGCATTAGAATATAAGTTAGTAACATGATATCTCCGTGTGTTCATTGCTTTGAATTTGTTTCTTTTATTATTTGGCTCATCATTTACTTGGCTCAGGTGCTGCAAGTTCGATTTACATAGCCCTGAAGCAAATTTTTGGGAAGACTTGGAATCCAAGATCGTGGAATGTGTAAGAAATACCTTGGATAAACGTGTACAGTTTTACACGGATGAGATACGCAAGCTCAGTGAACAACGGTTCATGCCAGTGTGGAACTTCTGCAATTTTTTTTATTTTGAAGGTTGTTACGTCTTCACATTATGTCGTCTATATAAATGTCATTTGGGAGGCTTTGTGGACAAAGAGGAATTGGTACACTTATGTAAAATAAATTAGCGAGTTCTCATGATCAAATCAATTTCTTTAAAGAGCTTATTTATAACTTGCCACAATAATTAGTTCAATATGTTTATAAGATGAAAAATTCATAATATACTCTAGAAAAATATAAACACGGCTCTGACAAGCCTTTGTGTCGATGTAGCCATATATCCCCATTCTCAATCTAGATAGTACTTAACGAATTTGCTGCTGTTCTCAGGAAAACTTGGCTATTATGTTTGAGATAGCTCATCTTCATGAAGATGCTTTACGTGAATATTTCGAACTAGAGATTTGTCATACAGAAACAGGTGCTGTTGCTACTGCTGTTGCTGAAGTCACGTGGGTAAAATCCTTATTACATGAACTTGGTGTTCTCATACCACAGACACCCACAATCTATTGTGACAATGTTGGAACCACTTCTCCCTATGTCAATCCCGTCTTCCACTCTTGTATGAAGCACATTGCCATTGATTTTCACTTTGTTCGAGATAAAGTACAAAGTGGCGAGCTTCGGGTTTCTCATGTTTCTTTTGCCGATCAACTTGTTGATGCATTGATGAAACCGCTCACACGACAACATCTTCAACAATTTTGTGTCAAGATCGGAGTTTTCTCAAGACACTCCATCTTGAGGGGGCATGATAAAGAAAGTGACAACAAGTCAAAAATGTAGTTTATGGAATATATTATTAGATGTAAATATTTAGTAATTACTCTTTTTTTATTTCTAGTAGATTTGCTAGTATTTCCAATTTTGTAATCATTCTGGGTGTGTATTTATTATTGTAAAGTTTTTTACATCAATGAAGGTTGGCAAAATCCATTCACAAAATTTCCATCTTTCTCTAACCTTCAGAACCTTCATATAACATTAACATTTGCATCGAAGATGACAAGACTAAATAATGATGCTCATTGCTAAAGGCAACTAAAACAATACTGTGGCCACAGTTCTAGGAATAAATTCAAAATTTTATGTGAGAGAACAATATATAGAAAAAAATTTTAATGTAGATTTTAAAAAAAGATTACAAAACAAGAACTAAGAAACTTTCAAGCAAACAGAACAAGGCAAAAAGAACTCAAATAAGAAAATGTCAGAGATCAAGCTACAACACGAGAAAAATTTTGAGAAATTTGACAATCACTCCGAGTTCGTTCATGCGTTAAGCTCGAAACAATATCCAAGCAAAGAAGAAACTAAAAATAAGGTTTAACACGCAAATACACTTGGAATGTCTGTAAAAATAAATTCAAACACCAGATTAAGAAAATATATATGATAAAGTGTGAGCCAAATTTGTTTGGAAGAGCTTCAGTCTTCTTGTTCTTTGCCGGACCCTGATACCTGCTCCTGGCATTCATTTTTGACAAGGTTACTACTCTATAGCAGGACAAAATATATAAAACATATATAATAATAAAAAAATCAAACCGTTCAGAATTATGCATGTCAGAATTAGTGATGAAAGCTAATTTTCAAGCAAATATCATACAACTATAGCAAATATATGAAAATTACAAGAATACCATTTTTTTAGTCTAAATTAATGAGACATGGTTAAATGAACTATTGTACTTAATTAGTAGCTTGTCCATTAATAAGGATGCATAAATAATACACATTACTAGGAGTCCAAAATAGAGTAAATTTCCTAATCTCTTAAAGTTTAAATACAAGTCTATTCACAATGAATAGTTATCTAACATAAATAAATAATTAAAAATAATAAGTGATTTTTTCTATTAATACTTTCTAAAAATTTCAAATTACACGATTTAGATATTATACACACAAAAATATTAAACTGATAAATAAAGTAACTAGTTTCAAACATAGTCTTAGTAATATATAAATGAAAGATAATTGTTCCAGTAAAAAAAAAAAAAAAAAGAAAAGGTAAAACTCCAAGCAGCGTTGCGTGTAATACATATGATTTTAATGTAGATCTTTTGATAGAAAAGAGAAGAAATAAGTCTAGTTATTGTATACTGAAATAAATTAAATTAGCGCCAAATGGTTAAGAAGAGTGATTTGTAATTAATAATAATAATAATAATAATAATAATAAGTTGCGAATTGGAAGTCTTGAGAAAAAAGAAATTTCACACTAGAATTAAAAAAAACTCCACATATTCTCATGCAACTAAAGAAAGAAGTCTAGTCATAGTATATATACTGAAATAAATTAATTAGCGCCAAATGATTAAGAAGAGTGTTTTGGGGGGGGGGGGGGGGGGGGGGGAAGTTGCGAAATGTATTAAGAAAGAAGAAATTTCATAATGGAACTTAAAAACTCCAAATATTCTCATGCAACTAATTATATAACATGTATGGTGGAAGATAGAAATAATACCAGTTGCCACTTTCAATTTGGCGTTCATCCAATAACTCATCACTATCTCTGCCTCACGGACTCGACGGCGTCCTTCGCATTGGGATGATTCCACTCCAGCGATTCCCACAAATCGTCATCCATGTAAACTTTTTCAAGAGAAGGGGGACGTGGATCTCTGTCAAGGCAAGTGACCCTTTTCAACTTTGGACATCTCCGCATACGAACTTCACGTAAGGAATGATCAGCAACCACTGGTATGCTCTCTAACTTTGGTAGTGAGAACAATCGTAACTTGCACAATTTAGGGAGAGTAACAGTGCTGATGACCTGATGATCACATCCACCTGCAGCTTCTTCATCTTGATCGCCATGATCAGATGCCGCCGATATTATTTCAAGCAATTGTTTACAGTTCATGACCGCAATATCTTCCAGATTTGGGAGCAGATCAGTATCAATGAACAATCTCTTTATTTTGTCACAATCCTCTACTCTCAATGTCTTAAGAGAAGAAAATGTGACAGGTGGAAGTGGTGATGATGCTACGTTTTCCCTCCTTATCAGCCCACGCAGGTCCCTCACTTTATAAAGATACAATAGCTCGAGTCTTTGAAGAAGAGGAATGATGCTTGATGAATACACAAACAAATGCTCGAGCCCATCACACTCACTCATATTACACCTTCTCAAGTTTGTTAAGGTGATCATTTCGCACAAACTGCTTACATCAATGCAACACTTGTGTATAGCCAGGATCTCAACGTTTTGAGGGAGCAATACCGGGCAGTCTCCATCTACTGCTACACTTTTCCTAAGATCACTATTTGCAAAATTTACAACTTTACCACGTTCTTGAAATACAAAATTATTATCAGATCCATTCTGAAGTACGTAATGGGTGGGTCCACCATCAGCCATAGATCTAATATATGCGTTAAAGCTGTCCAGGTCATACAACATGCAATAGAGCTCTTCTAGCTTTGTCAACTTTACTAACTCCTCCCATCTCATTTTTGTTCCAAAATAGTCTCGATTAAGAGAAAGGTAACGAAGATTTGGCAGCTTGCATAAGATCCCATCAGGTATTAATTTTAACTGATCACACCAGTTAAATCCAAGGTATCTCAACCTACTTAAGTTTTCCATACCTTGAGGTACTTCCTTGATTCCTGAGCCACTAAAGTCCAACCTCTTCAGAGCCGTTAGTTTTGCTAAAGACGGCACGTATGTCAGACTGCGACATCCTCTAAGCAACAATGCAGTAAGATTCACCAACTCGGAGATTGATTCTGGAAGATTCTCGATGGAAGTTTCAGACAGATCAAGAAAACTGAGCCCCTTTATATGAAGAAAGAAGTTGTTTGAAATGCTTATTAAATGATAGTTCCCGTTTAGCAACAATGTTGAAAGCATAGGACATTTTGGTGATTCAAAACTCCAAGGGATTTTTGATATTTGGTTGTGCATCAACGAAACTTTTACAAGATCCTCCTTCCAATTTTCTTCATCTGGAACACATTTCAATCCAGTCCCAGCTTCTACCAAAAATCGAGGACTGTCGCTTGTAATTTTTAGTGCCATATCCCTTATCAAATCATGCATCTTCACGAAATCAACTTCCCCCAATTCGCCTATTGTAGGATGCTTTGTATCTTCCAATAAGCAAGCATGTACGAGTTTGTTTAGCATTGCCTGTCCTCTTTCCAACTCTGCTTGCCTATTTCTTCCTTGAACAATTTCTTCAGCGATCAGATACTCTATCAACACATTTCTTCCAATTGCATAATCTTCAGGAAATAGGGCACAATATAACAGACAAGCTTGAAGGTTTTCATCATTTAAGCGATCGTAGCTAAATTTCAACTTCTCAAATATTTCGTCTGTCCCTTTTGTCGATGCCTTTAGATCTTCAAGTGCTGTCTTCCAGTTATTGTAATCAACAATACCTTTTAAGCTTCCTGCTATTGTAACAATTGCAAGTGGCAAACAGGCACATTCTTTGACAAACAAATTCACCATTACTTCCATGTTTTGGATGGATAGAACATCACGACCTACTGTATCCAAGAACAAGTTCAATGACTCTGTTTCTGACAGGTGCGCCATTGGGATCGCTTTGCAACTCATTCCATGGCATACGTTAAGAAGTCGAGTTGTCAATACCAACTTGCTTCCATTTTCAGGACTAGGCTCCGGGATTCCTACTTTGTGAAGAGGATAAACGTCCCATAAATCATCAATGATGAGCACATAGCTTTTGTTCTTCCTCAATTCTGTATATAAATGGCTGGCCCTTTCTGCTTCGTCGTCATTCTGTGAAATATCAATATTGAATCGGCGCGCAACAGCATCTTGTAGTTTGATAATACTGGAAGCCTTTGATGCAGTTACCCAGATTACACTATCAAACTTCTCTCTACTTTGAAGAAGGCGATTGTTTATATCTTGCATGAGAGTGGTTTTACCCACTCCACCCATCCCATAGACTCCGATCTTTCTAACTTCGTCGCCCATCAACAATGCCCATACTTCTTCCATTTTTCTTCTAAATGTAGTTTCTCCCCCCAAGGTTGTTGTTGGTTGCATCTCTCCGATTCGTTGTGGAAGGCGTATGACCAAACCGTCAGGAAATTCACAACTTCCATGGAGTTCCTTGACGTCCTCTATCTTCTGAATAACATTCTTTCCAATTCCAGCACGGGAGAAGCATTTCACTCTTTCAACTTGTTGGTTAATCGTGTTGATTTCGGCATCAATGTCTTCCACCCTTCGCAGCCAAAGTTGAACCTCAGCCTTCGACTCTGTTTCTCCTTCAACAATCTCAGTGCCTAGCCTTGCATTTATGTCTTTCCTTCGACAGTCTAGCTCTTCCATTCTTTGGTTGAGTGTCTTCACATTTTCCTTAAGGCCACTGTGATACTTCCAGCATCTGGAAATAGGTGCTGATATCCACTGTAAAAGTTGAATGACTGGCCCACCAAACTCCATTATTGACTTGCACCTGGCACAATGAGAATTTGAAGAGTATATTTGACTTTTGCCTCGATGAAGTAATATAAGAAGACATACAAACACTCACACACAAAGATGAATATTTATTGTGTAATTACTTAAGAAACAAATAATTTGAGGCCCCTATAACACAAACATATAGAAAATAATGACAACGCTAGCTCATGGACAATATTGAAGTTTTTTGTACCAAAATCTACTAAGATAAACTTTAGTTTTGTCCTCTCAACTTTAGTAGCTTGTAACGTTGCCCTCAAATTTGGAAAACTTGTGTTTTTACCCTCTCAAACTTTGAATTATTAGTAATAATACCCCTTGAACGATAAATTTTTAGCAAAAACACCCCTTGTATCATACTTTAGCCATGTAAGACTTGGAAAAACTTTATTTTTACTCCTTCAACTTTAGTAATTTTGTAACTTTACCCCTAAACTTTGAAAATTGGTACTTACACCTCTCAAACTTTAAATTATTACAAAAATACTCGTTCTGTTATATTTCATCCACTTAAAGTTAATGCGACACTAGTTTAAATGATAAAATATTTGAACTGAAATGCTTATCATTAGAAAAACAACCTTTAAAATCTGTTTTTGCATGAATTTGTATTGATTTTTTGAATATTTTATTCTAAATTTTAATAAATATATGTAAGGACATTTTTGTGTTATTTTTAAACTGAGTTTTGTTTTTTATGCAATTCCCCGAGCACTAAAGTTCAGGCAGGATTTTTTTTCAATTGTATACACTAATGAATATATTCATATATATAGAACTAATGAGTTTTTAAAGGATCATCTACTACTTCAACATAAAACTACTTAAAAATACTATGAGATTATGCAATTAAGATTTAACTAAACAAATCACTTTGAATATTGAAAAGCTGAATTTGATCTTGACTCGAATGTAAATTGTAGTATACCTTGACGTCTAATTGATTCTTAGTTCTTCGATCGAAGACTTCAACTTTAACAGAAAAGGGCCGAGCACAGAAGAAGTGAAGCAAAAGAGGAAAAACAGTAACAATTGCTTGGGAAATGCTGCCTTCTTTTTCTCTGATAATTGAGATCCAGGGTAAAGAATTAGTTTTATTCTAACCAAATTAGTGATAAACAAATGGCTATATAATAATTTTGCAAGTAAGCAAATTAGTATATTAGATAGAGGGTCCAATCACTAGGATAAAATAATTAGAACAAATTTATGTTAATATATATATATATATATATATCGCCAAAGTTTATATATACCATTTAAAGTCTAATTTGTTTGACTAAATCATTAGATCAACACAACGAAACTGTCCGAATAATCTACTAAAAGATCTAATTATTCATTACAATGAAACTGTCCGAATAATGCAATTAATATGGTGATTGTTACAAGAGTTACAAAATCTTTTGTATTCACTCTCTTGATAGAAGAGAAGTGGATTTCTCATCTATAAATTTGTAAGAATTGCCTGTGAGTTTCCATCTTTAGGCACTACTGAAGTTGGTATAGATGAGTTTCCCTATTTGTTCTTGATCAACTATGGCTGCAAGTTAGATCCTTATTTTATTTTCTAATTAGTTTTCTAACATGTATATCAGATCAACTTCCATTCATGTTGATCAGTATTATGTTATGCTTTTTATAGAAAATTACCAATTATGTCCATATCTGCATAAAACAATCACAAAATAATATAAATGCCCATAAAACATTTGATAAAATTGGTGCAAAAAATACTAAACAATACATGCCGTAACATCGATTGACTTTTGAATAATTTTTTTTTTAGAAGAGTATGATTAAAAAAAATGGAGAATTCTATAATGGTATAAACCTTCTTTACTCTATCCATGAGGTAAGAGCCAAGGCTGTTAATGGACAGACGAAAAGTGAGACCCACTAAATGGGAAGAAGAAAAGAAGATGTGAAGCGGGGAATATTTTTCTTAACAAACTGTTGACAAGCTCCATTTTGAATCTCAACTAGGTTTTAGAGGTCCTATTATGGTCTTTACAATACTTGATTATGCTTCTGGGGGTCGATGGAGATCCCAGATCCCAGATCCCCCATCCCAACGTCCAAACGAAACCTCCTCTTCCCAAAAACGCAAACCCGCCCGTCCGTCCTCACGACGGTGGAACAAATCTATCATCCTGCGATGGGGCATTATATATTTCTCTATTTCACATCTTTAAAATGATTGTAGTAAACTCAAATCTTAAAAATCCATAACTTTATTATTTTAAGTCTAAATGTTCAGATAATTTTTTTTTAATTGTATAGAATTTTGAAATAAACGAAATTAAATTCATATCGATTCTCTCCTGCCGTGCAATCACCTCACGTAGTATGAACAAGTAGAGGGGAAGGCAAAGAGTAGGAACTGTCTTGAGAAAAGGTGAAAGGCAATAAGAAAAGGAATTGTTCAGATGCATAATTAAACGCAAGTGGACATTTTAATATCAGGGAATTTTGTGCTGTGAAGATGTATATTTTTTTTCTTATTCTAGTGTACATTTGCTGGTAATTTGGCCTTATTCAAGGTCCGTTTGGGGGATGTTTGGCATTTGATTTCAAAAAAAAAAAAAAAAATTTGTCGTCTTTTTCCTCAACTCAACTTCTTTTCATTATTCAAATTTTTAATTGTCTACAGTAATTACAAACTTTAAAAGTCCATAATTTTGATTTTTTAAGTCCAAATGAGATGATTATTTTAATTATATAAAATTTCGAGATAAATAAATCAAGATTTATATTAATATTTTCTTTTTGAACATTTTTTTTTTCACTTTAAACAGTTTTTTCAATCAACCACACATTTTCAAAACTCCAATAATTCAAATATTTTCAAAACTACATTTCCAAAATCTCCTCCAAAGGTGGCCCTCAAAGGCAGTAAAGCTCCTTTGAATCTTCACTGCTTTCCATCAATATTTGTGCAAATATCATTGGACACCCCAAAGTAATATTGGCAACGTGGGTAGAAAGTCTTTTTTTTTTTTTTTTTTTTCCGTATATACAAGCAGGCACAAACACACACCTCACGAGTTCTCTTCCAATTAGTAATTGCGTGGAAGTTGTTACATCGGTAGAAAATCTTAATTAGACCTTGTTTCACAAAACTTAGTAGAGAAATAGGACCTATTTGCTCGGTATATCCACTTCACTTCATTGTTTCTCCAGCTAAGATTTCATTTTCATTTTAAATGAAAATAAGAATAGGACTCCTCTAGTTGAACTCGTTTTATTTTCATTTTGAATGTGCTTTGCATTTTAATATTTTCAGATCCAAAAGTTTCTCCCTTGTATTTCACATTTTAAAATCCATAACTTCGTTTTCATTTCTGACTAAGATGATTGTTTTCCAATATGTTTATGATGAAGAAAGGGAAAAATTCAAATCTATATACCCTATAAAATATGCTGAAATTTTATTAGATTTGTTAGAAAATCATTTTTTTTAAATGATTATTTTTAATATTTATCCAAATATCATTTCTAAGTTATTCTTTTGTAAAAATAATAGTTTAATATTACACATTTAAACATGATTCAAAATCAGTCGCTTTCAAATTCTTAGATCTTCAATCTTTTTTTTCCCCCCAACAGCGAATGATCATACAGGACACAGTAGTGCCAATGTGAAAGGAGTGGAATAAGCTAGTCACTGAACTTTGGAAGAAAAATTCACACTCACACACACACACACAAAAAGGTGAAATAAAGAGAGCAGTGAGTGCTCTTGAAAAACGTGAAAGATAATAAGAAAAGGAATTGCTCATGATTAAAGGCCAGCGGGCATTATAATATCAAGAAAGGAAGAATACCAAAACATCCTTTTATGTTTTTATGTTTTTGGTAGGGGGAAAAAAAACAAACTCTGGTGGTGGCCCCCTTATCACTCTATTTTTAACTTCATAGGTGGGATTCACTTTCCTAAGAATGGTAAGGAAGAGACATGCCTCTAATCTAGTCTTTTTACTGTCGTCAATCCAGACCCTATCTAGAATATCACTAACCCAATGCATCCACAGCCAAAGCTGGAGCAGAGGTCTTATGAGAGTTCTATTGGGATCGAACCTAGGTGGACCCTCTCCAATATGATTGGATTAGCCGATAATAAATTGAAAGTTTTTACGAGCACCCTTAGCCCTGTCTTGTCTTCTGTATAATGGGGTTCGTCATTTATTATTTATTGATGGATTTTTGTTTTGGGGATTTCTCTTTCAATTGAGACTGAAGCACCTATATTGCATTCGAAGCAAGCAAGGAATGAGCATCTTCAAATAGGAAGGGAGAACTCTTTTCTAAAGTATTAGGAAAGTGCCACCCTCCTTTACCACCCCATCCATTCTTGTGGGTATCAAAGGGGTATTTAGTCTAAATGTCATGTTTCCCTTCTTAGTGCAAATGTCTAAAACATACTTGTATTTCTAAAATCAGTCATAAAATATCCATGAAAATATCAAGATTACGTTTTCCGATCTATCTTAAATATTATTTTAAATACGATTATTGAAAAGCTGAAAATAATCTTGGAAAGATGGAAAATGTAGCATACCTGAACGCCTAATTGATTTCTAGTTCTTCGATCGAAGACTTTGACTATAACAGAACAGAGCCCGAGCACAAAACGTAAGCAAAAAGAGAAATAACAGTAATTTGCTTGTGAAATGCTGCCCTTAATTACTCTCTGATATAGTTGAGCTACGAGGTATAAAGAATCTGTTTGATGGTAAGGAAATAATTAATAAGCAAATGACCATATCGTTTTGTAAGTAAACTAATATAAATTTTCTCTAATATAACAAGACCATAAATTAACCAAGTGTATTTAACTTTGGGCTTGATGAAGTATTATAACAACAATACGAACACAAACACATACACAAAGATGAATATTTATTGTTTTTCCCTTGAACTAATTAGTACCCTTGTTTGCCCCCAAACTTTGAAATCCTGTGCTTTTACCCTTTGAATTTTGAACTATAAGTAAGAATGTCCCTCTAATTTTAAACATTAGCAAAACATCCTTTCTATCATATTTTAGTTACGTAAGACTTAGAAAAACTTTACAGTTGCCCCTCTAAACTTTAGTACATTTATAACTATCTATGAAAATTGAAAAATGGTATTCTGTTTATACCTCTCAAACTTTAAATTGCTACAAAAACACTCGTTATATCAGATTAAATAAACTAATGATAATTTAAATTGATATATTTATTATTATAAAAACCCAAGTTACTTTAATTTTTCTTCGCTCTCTTGTTGTAACTTAAATTTTAAAACAAATCTGCACTAGTCGTTGTCAGATTTTTGTATAATGCCTTTGTGTTTATTTTGTTTGTCTTTTATCCCTTCTGGTGTTGTGGGCTTATTCGGGTTTTTTGGGTGTTTTAGTTTGTAAGCCCGTTTTTTATTTGGACTTTTTGGTTTGAAGTCTGAGGGAGACTCTTGCTAATCTTTCAAAGTTTGAGGAGAATAAGTAACCGTTTTCAAAATTTGGGGAGCAAAGTTATAAGAACACTAAAATTCAGTGGATAAAAATAAAACTTATCCAGTCTACTACGTGTACATGGATAAATATAACCATATATATAGAACTAATGAGTTATCAAAGGATCGTCTATTACGACATACAACAACTTAATTAATACTGTCAAATTAGACATTTCAGATTCAACTAAACAAATTAAATTAAAGTTTGAATGCTGAGAAGTTAAGTATGATCTTGACTTGGATGGATTGTAGCATACCTCAACGTTTAATTGATTCTTAGTTCTTCAATCGGAGACTTCGACTATAACAAAAAAGGGCCATAGCACTGAAGTGAAGCAAAGAAGAGAAAACAATAGTTACGTGCTTACATAATGCTATCTTCTTTGTCTCTGAGAACCACACATATATATAACTAATAAGTTATCAAAGGATTATCCACTACAACATACGACAACTTAATTAATACTGTCAAATTAGGCATTTCAGATTCAACTAAACAAATCAAATTAAAGTTTGAATACTGAGAAGTTGAGTATGATCTTGACTCGGATGGATTGTAGCATACCTCAACATCTAATTGATTATTAGTTCTTCGATCGGAGACTTCGACTATAACAAAAACGAGCTGTAGCACAGAAGTGAAGCAAAGAAGAGAAAACAACAGTTACGTGTTTGCATAATGCTGCCTTCTTTGTCTTTGAGAACCACACATATATATAACTAATGAGTTATCAAAGGATTATCCATTAGGCATTTCAGATTCGACTAAATAAATCAAATTAAAGTTTGAATACTGAGAAGTTGAGTATGATCTTGACTCGGATGGATTGTAGCATACCTCAACGTCTAATTGATTCTTAGTTTCTCAATCGTAGACTTCGACTATAACAAAAAAGGGCTGTAGCACAGAAGTGAAGCAAAGAAGAGAAAACAACAGTTATGTACTTGCGAAATGTTGCCTTCTTCTTCGCTAAAAACCACATATATATAAAACTAATGATTTATCAAAAAATCATCTACTATAACATACAACAACTTAATTAATGCTGTCAAATTAGGTGTTTTAGATTCAACTAAACAAATCAAATTAAAGTTTGAATATTGAAAAGCCGAATATGATCTAGACTTAGATGGAAATTGTAGCATACCTCAACGTTTAATTGATTCTTAGCTCTTCAATCGGAGACTCCGACTCTAACAAAAAAGGGCTGTAGCACAGAGATGAACAAATTAAGGAGAAAAAGCAATAGTAACGTGCTTGCAAAATGTTACCTTTTTTTTTTTTTTTTTCTAAGAATCGAGATCCCTTCTTTTTCTTTGAGAATTGAGATCCAGGGTAAAGAATTAGTTTGATCATGCTAAGCAAACTGATGATAAACAAACGACTATATATCATTTTACAATAGAGATTAGATTAGACGTCAAAATTGATTTCGGTTCTTCTTACTGAAAGAATCTGTTGAGTAGTTGATGATTGACCAAAAGAAACAACTGCTCATGTTAAATTCAACAAATATTCATTCCAACAACATAAATTGTCCAATTGAGTTGTATAAACTAAAATGAGAAGGAGCAAGAGTTGAGTTTGTAACTGACCTGCAGATCAAGTTGTTTTTCTAATTATCAGACATCTTCAATCTTTTTTTTTTTTTAATCTGAGGATGAATGGTCATTCAGATCTTCAATAATTATCAGACAAATTAACAAAGTAGAGCAAATGTGAAAAGAAAAAAGAGTAGTGAGTGGGTGCTCTTTAAAAAAGGGAAAGGTAATCAGAAAAAGGGGTTGTTCACTTGCATGACTAAAGGCAAGTGGACGTTAAAATATCATTTTTCTTTTTTGAAAGAGATCATTTACTTATGCTATATCTGTTGTTAATTTGGCTTTATTCAAAGGCGACAACTCACCTTCCAATCTTCAATGCTTGCCATCGACAAAACCTAAAGTCTGGTGATATTGGTACGTGGGTCCTAAAGGAATCCTAAAGTCTGGTGTTTTGACCTTGTTTGACAAAACCTATCAAAGGTCTGGGTGGGCCCGTTTGTTTCGTGTATTTTATTTTCAAAGAATGTTTAGTAACTTGAAATTAGATATCAAAGCGAAACTCATTTATTAAATCATCCTAATTTTCACTCTTTTCATTTTCATTTCAAACCTATTTTACACTGTAATATTTTCTGATTTAAAAGTTTCTTTAATTATGTTTCAAGTTTTAAAATGCTATAGTTTTTTGTAATTTCATTTCAAACCTATTTTACACTGTAATATTTTCTGATTTAAAAGTTTCTTTAATTATGTTTCAAGTTTTAAAATGCTATAGTTTTTTGTAATCTCATTTCTGATTAAGGCGATTTTTTTTTTCATGTGTTTGTGATGAAGAAAGGAACAAATCAAAATCCATATACTCTATTAAAATATACTCAAATTTATAAGGTTTGTTAGAAACTCATTTTTTCAAATAACTTTTTGTAGTATTTATTCAAATACCATTTCAGAAATTATTCCATTTTCTAAATGATAATACCAATTTTTTTTTTCAAATTATCAGACCTTCAATCCCTTTTTTTATTTTTTTTTTCTGAGGGTGAATGATCACTCATAACACAGTCGGTGCATATGTGAAAAAGGAGTAGGAACACGGAACTTTGAAAGAAAAAGAGAAGGAAAAAGGTCATCACTCTATTTCTCTCTCTCTCTCTCTCTACTTCTCTCTCTTATGTGTTAGGGTTTGTATTGTTTGTATTTCTTTGTTGGGACTGGAGTCCGGTGCCGCCTCTTGGTTGATCACCGGACTACAGACACTAGAGAAGATGCTTTAGACTTCATGATGATGATTTTGGTAGGAGGGATGGCTTCATGGTCAGATGAGGTACGTTTTGGTCTCTTTGGTCATGTTTATTGACATGTCACCAGAGGTATTATCCATAGTGTATAACATTTTTATCATTTTTAATATAGTTATTTATTTAAAATAAAGTCAATGGCATTTTTGCCTTGTGTTTTGTTGGTATATTTTTATGCTTATTTTGTAATAACGGGGGTGGTCTCCCCTCACTCTCATATTGTTTGGGTGTCCAATTTACTAAAATTAATAATATGCAGTGTTGGGGTTAACCTTATTGCTATAAGTTTTTTGTTCCCGATTGATCGGAGTTTTCCATCGATTGTAGTGGTATTGTTGAAAGAGCCATCTTGGTACTTGATAATTGATGTGCCTTTTCAATTTTCTATTGATAGATTTCGTTGTACGTTTTACCCCATTACGCGTTTCATTAGAATTTACTAGCGAAACCGATTTATAATTGGGTTAAGTTTCCTTGTGCTATGAGGTCATTCAAAATATTGATATTTGTCTTTTATTGATTTGAAAAACAATTATCTTTTCCAAAAAACAAAAGAAAAAAAAAAGGAGAAGTGAGTGCTCTTGAAAAAGGTGAAACATAAAAGTAAAAAAATAAATTAAAAAAAAAACTAATTTGCTTGGATGTATGATTAAAGGCATGCGGGCATTAAAAATTAGGAAAGTAAAAGTACTAAAACACCCTTTATATTTAGTCTAAATATCATTTTTCCCTCTTTAAGTATACAAGTACCCAAAATACCCTCTGTGCTTTTAAAATCAGTCATAAATTACTCTTGAAAATTTCAAGATTACCTTTTCAATCTATCTTAAATATTATTATAATTATGAATTAACTAAAAAATTAAACAACAAAATACGAAAATGATCAAAGAAATATTTTTAATAGTAGGAGAAATTTTTAAGTTCAAAGAATGACATTTTTCAATTGTTTAGTTTAATATTGCTTTGAATTGTATTTAATATAAGTTAATTAGGAAGGATAATAGTATTTTCAAAAACGTAAATGCTTTAGGGATTATTGTGTGATTAAGTTACAAACATAGTGTTTTTGGACAGTTGTATAATAAGAACGACACCAATAATATTTAGACGAATATAAGCGATGCTTTGAGTATTTTCCATCGGAAAATATTGTACTATGAAGTGATCTTTTTCTTTTCTTCTTTTCTTTTATTCTATTTTTTCCTCTGTTAGAAGAGATCTTTTTCTTATTCTATATGTCTGGTGATTTGGCCTTATTCTTATTCCAACTAAAGCTTGCCCCCGGTGATTGTGCAAACATCATTGGCCACCCAAAAGTGATATTAGTATGTGGGTGTAAAGAAATTTGAGATAATTTAAAAATAGCAAGAGAATTTAGGTAGGATTAACTTTCTCTAATTTTATTAAGTCTAATGTTTGGACCTTGTTTGACAATACTTACCAAAGATCTAGTTAACTTTTAATTTAATTTAAGGTAATTAGATTAATCATATATTCAGCTATAATGGGACTTGTATTTATTTTATTATTAGTTTAAAAACATGTGCGATGCACATGAATAGACATATTTGAGGAAAAAATTTATCTAAATAAAAAAAATATATATATAAGTAAAAAATATGCCAAAAAAAAAAGAAAAAAGAAAATCAACAACATATCCGAAAATAAAATTAAAAAAAGAGGGATGAAAAAAACATAAAAAGATAAAATGACTAAAATATTGAAAATAGAACAACACAGAAAAAGACTAAAATGAAAAAATAAAATAAAATTGAGCCACAAGAAGAAGGGGAAAAAAAATTTTAAAAAAAAAAAATTGGAGGACTAAAAACTCCACCCCACGCTCCCTCCCTCCCTCCCTTCCTCCCTCCATTCCGTGTGTCAGTGGAACAAAAGAAGACAAAACCATAAATTAAAATAAAAGCAAAGTACTCTCTCTCTCTCTCTTACTCTCAGTCTCCCTCTTCCCCCCCCCCCCCTCTCTTTCTCTCTAAAAGAAAATAAATAAGAAAATAATAATAATAATAATAAAAGTAAATAATAAAAAAGAACATAAAGATATTTAATATGAAAAAGAAAACGCGTTAGTGCATATGTGAAAAGCAAGTGGGAAATAGGTCACTGAACTTTGAAAGAAAAAAAGAAGTGAGTGTTCTTGAAAAAGGTGAAAGATGATAAGAAAAGGAATATGCTTGGATGTATTATGGGCATTAAAATATCAAAAAAGAAAAAGTACTTAAACACCCTTTATATTTAGTCTAAATATTCCCTCTTTACTTTTACAATTGCCTAATTCACCTTCTTCTTTTTTTAAATCAGTCATAAAATACTCTTGAAAATTTCAAGATTACCTTTTAAATCTATCTTAAATAATTGTGAATTAACTAAAAAAATTAAACAGCAAAATATGAAAATGATCAAAAAAATATTTTTATTAGTAGGAGAAATTTTTAAGTTTTAAGATTGACTTTATTTAATTGTTTAGTTTAATACTGCTTTAAATTGTATTTAATATAAGTTAATTAGGAAGGATAAAACTTAGTATTTTCAAAAATGTAAATGCCTTAGGGATTATTGTACTATGAAGTGATCTTTTTCTTTTTTCTTTTTTCTTTTATCTTATTTTTTTCTCCGTTGGAAGTGATCTTTTTCTTATTCTATATGTCTGGCAATTTGGCCTTATTCTTATTCCATCTTTGCTGCTTACCCCCGGTGTTCGTGCAAACAACATTGACCACCCAAAAGTGATGTTAGTATGTGGGTCTTAAGAAAATTGAGATAAGTGCAACTTGAGATTTAAAAATAGCAAGAGAATTTAGGTAGGATTAGCTTTCTCTTATTTTAAATCTAATGTTTGGACCTTGTTTGACAGTACTTAACAAAGATCAAGTTAACTCTAATCAATTTAAGGTAATTTGATTAATCATATATTCAGCTCTGATGGAACTTGCATTTCTTTTATTATTAGTTTAAAAATATGTGCAATGCACATGAGTAGACATATTGAGAAAAAATTACCTAAATAGAAAGAATATATATAAATAAGTATTGATGGGGCCCCGTAAATCCGATGGGTGACATGTCGGAGGTGTCAATGTGGCTATTTATAGCTGGCTAGTGATGGCTCCAACGTGGTTAGAGATGTTAAAGAGTTGGAGCAGAAAACTAAGGTAGGGCCTCCATCATGGTTTGGTACAGATTAGGCTTGGAGGAAATCAAAGGAGGATGGCACCCAGGACATCCTCTGTTGCCAAATCACTGAAAAGAACCTGCAAGCAAACATAAGAGAATCGACTAAAAGAAACTGGTCATGAGATCGAAGAAAGGTGGGAGGAGTAATAAAATAGTTGATGGAAATTTGGGCAAGGTAAGCCGGGGATTGTTTACTATCTCCAGAGTGTTTATGGATAGGGCTCAGAATAACTCCGAAAATGAACACGGGTTGCTTCCAGAGAAGAACTTAGGTAAATTTTGAAAAATGTTCCAGAAATGAAGAACTTGAAGAATGTAATGGAGATTCTAATAAGAGACGGATTTCTGAGTAGTTTTCTGATGGAGAGAAAGAGCTTTGTTTGAGGTGAAGCGATTGTGTGATGGCTGTGCTTTGCTTTGGAGAAGTTTTGTGTGGATGAATGTTGTAGTTGAGTTAAGTGCCTTACTCTGGAGAAGAGAGAGCTATTTATAGGGGAAATCATGAGTCATTTTGGAGGTAGCTTGGGACTGAGAAGCTCATGATCTTTGAAGTACCAAAGCAAGCAGCCATAACAAATATAGATACGCATCTGGTGTAACGACCCGTCTAGCACAGACCGTTACCATACATATTTACATACATACATACGTGCTTAACTTGTTTTATATAACTTACTTACTTAACTAGTGAAAATAGCGGAATAAAATTTTTTTTTCTACTATGGGAATACGAACGTTTATACGAGTACTACTAGAAATGTTCGAACATAATTTAATATAAATGAATAGACAAAACGCGTAGCTGCTTATCATTCTCACATTTCACTGCTTGCCCTGCCACGCTCCACCATCTTGCATCATAAGCTACCAGTAGGTTGCTTACCTACAGCATAGACGTAAGACGTGAGCATTCGCTCAGCAAGTACAACTATATTATTCGCAACACAAACAATTACAAACATAGTACAATCATGTCATAACTTAGCATAGCATAACCTAACATGTTCTAATCATGTATGATCCAGTTATGCTTCATTATGCTTTCTTTTTCTCTCTTATCATGCTTCCATAATATACTTTCATGTCTTATCTTTCTTATGGGCCCTTAACCATGAGTGTCCGTACCGGGCGTGCAACTATGGAGTGGTTGGGGCGGCCAAACCATTTCCAACTCAAACCATAGTCCAACCCGACCTGACGCGGGTCGGCACGACACAGGCAAGCTTGCTTGCCATCATGTTTCATATCTTTCTTGATCTTATCCTTATCATTTATGAACATGTTTCGTGATGTCAGATAAATCATAATCATATCATAGTCTTATCCTAACATGCATCATATCATAATCATGTAATCAACTTAACATAACATTCATCACATAAGTCTAACATACATCACGGCATACATTTAACATGCTTAGGTAAGTAACACAAAAGCCTATGTTGTAGGCGAAGTTGTACTTACCTCGTCTGCTATGTCCAATAACGTGTTATTCCAATTTAGGGCACAACAGCAGGTTACCTCCTGCTATAATAAAGGACATAGGTAGAGGTTAATATGTTGGTAATTTGAACCAACCTTCATGTATAATTTTAGTTATATGTCCCCTTTCATAAACCCATAATGTCTTACTTGGTTATTGCAAGTAACCCTAGGATTTAAAACTTACCCTGCTCGAATTAAAACTTATATTTGGTTTTAAAAACTTATTTTCACTTTCTTTTTGGAAAAATTTAATATTTCAAAGCTTAAAAATCCTTTGTTCAACTTATGAAAAATTGTAACTCTTGAGTAATATTTGTAAAAATACTTAAGTGTTGGAAACTACCTTTGGAACAGCTTCCCTTAGTCAAATCATCAGTATATATGTAGAAATGTTCTTTTCCTGCACTGTTTTAGAAAATCCTGTGCAGGAATTTCCTGTTTCCTGTACAGTTTTTATCTGATTTTTTATTTTAAAATCTAAATCGAATTTGAAAAAATTTTCTTCACAAAAGTTTTAGATCTCAAAAAATTCTACAACTTTCATATTTTACCCAAAACCTAGTTCGGGTTCTAACCCACTTGTTTTCTCTGTTGAACTCACCTGGCCGTGCATGAAGTCTGGGCACTGTTAGGCTCGGATTTTTACATAAACCGAGGCTGTTGGAGCCTTATTTTGGAAAACTGCTCATGTGCCCCCCTAGAAAAAACCCTCTCTACAACTTTCATGTTTTAAGTTTATCCAAATTCGGCCTCTAAAGGCCTCAAAATCTGCTTTTCCAGAAACTGGCCAATTTCTACCCGAAATGACAGTTTTTGGTTTTAAATTCGTTTTACGCCCTAATACGTGCACTCTACCTCAACCGGCTGCACCGGGAGCCTAAGATCAGTCATGCAACATTTTTATAACGTAAACTTTCTTTAAACACATTACCAATCAAATCCATGCAAACCATTATTTAAATTTCACCAATTAGGGTTTGCATGGTTTTAGGTTGCACAAATCATTCATAAATATTTTTAGCAACCTAACGTACACATATTCATCATTCTTAGCATATTTTGGGGACATACACATCTCAATCATCAAGCAAGCAAACCCTACTAATCATGCAAGCATAAACATTTAATCATGCAAGCTTATAAAATCAAACCACCCTTAATCTAATCAAGCACAAACCCTAATCTAACCTAGGGCAAAAACTTAAATTGAGCTTATGCTCTTATAAACCCACTTGAAATACATTTAAATTTCTCAATTGAAACTTAAATTGAGAAGCTTGGAGTTCAAAGGGAATTACCTTGATTCAAATCAAGAAATTGGCTTGGCTTGGTTTGCTTTCCCTTTCCTCCTTGGCTTCACCAAGAACCGGCCACTCTTGGCTTTGTTGGTTCAAAAATTTTTTCGCCAACCTTGCTCTACAAATCCGGCCACCACTAACTACAAAATCCGGCCACCACTTGAGTTTTCTCTTCCTCTCTTTGCTTCTCACCACAACCGGCCCCTTCCACTAAAATGGGTTCCAAATTTTTTTTCAAATTCTTGTTGATGTTCTAGCAAAAAACCGACCACTCCAATCCCTACTTTCTCTTGGTTTTGTTTATTTTCCTTTCTTCCTTTCCTTCTCAAGTTCGGATTTTTGAGGGAAGATTTTGACATAGTTTTGCTAAGTTTTCTAATTTTTTTTTGAACAATGGCTCACCTATTTATAGGTGATGGGGAACTCTTCAAAATTACCAAATAGTCCTTGAAGAAGCAAGAAATTGCTCAAAAAAAGCCTTAGGTGGCCGGCCATGGAGGAGTCTAGAACCAACAATTTCTTTCCAAAAATTTCCTTAAATCAAAATGATGTCATTAATTAAAAGGTGGATGATGTAATCCACATTAGG
Organism: Ficus hirta; assembly: GCA_038430175.1. Lineage (NCBI taxonomy): Eukaryota > Viridiplantae > Streptophyta > Magnoliopsida > Rosales > Moraceae > Ficus > Ficus hirta. Next base: position 29,749,326 of record CM076585.1, read on the forward strand.
GTTTGTTTGGGCTTTTTCCTTAATATGCAGTCCATTTTTATGTTAACACAGATCTTTTCAATACTGCTATCTATTAATAACAGTATTTTTACACTGAACTGCAGTCCAAATTTCATCTGTGTAAAAATGGACTGTATAAAAATTTTCTTATAATTTGAAGCCCTTTGGCCTTTGATACCCTAATTAATGTGCTTGATTTTTCTATGGTGGTTTTAAATCTTATTCATGCTATCTTGTCCGTAAAGACGATTTTCGCAGTATATATCCCATACTGCTTGTCATCTCACAGCATTGTCATATATTTGACCTTTCTAGTCAACATTTGACTTTTTCGGTCAACTTTGACTTTTTATGGTCAAACTTTGACCAACATAAAATCATAAAATTTTCTACCCCTTTTTACTTAAAAGGTCACATGCTTGGCTAAGCAATCATTTCTGAGTCTTATAGAGTCATAAGAACTCACAAAATTAACAAAAACCCTTACTCGGGCTCTTTCATAAATACCTTCATGGTACAGTTTGAATTTCTTTACAAGAAATCATAATGTTGAAAAAAATTCAGTTATTACATCTGGTATCCGGAGTCAAACTAGGAACTGCTCCGGAGATTGGTCAAACAATGTCTTGGTCTTTGGAGTAGCTGACTTACCTGTAGGAAGCTTCTAAAACTAACATTTTGGGTCTTTTGGTCTTAATAGAGAAAAGATGGACTTTTTGGGCTATTACTTATGGTAGATATATATACTTGGTTTACTTATGGTGAGAGACGGGTTTTCTTGGTTATTTCTCTATCACCCATTTATCTTGACAAGCCAATTTGAAATCCCCCAAGTGGGATCAAAAACCAACTTTGACAAGAATAAATGAGCCTATTTGATTACTCATGGCCCACCAAATGATGACCCACGCAAGTTCCCTGAGTATGGCTTGAGTCCACGAAACGAGCTTACTCGCACCACGGGATATAAGTACTGGGATTGGGCCTTAGGTTAAGGCCTTGTACAAAAATTGTAATAACCCGAATTTTTTATGACTCTAGATTTCCTTTAAACGAGGAAAACTTAAGTCTAGCTCATGTTTGGAATAGAATATCGGTATAAGTTTGAGTTCTCGGTTAATTAGCTACGAGACTCAACGATAGATTACTGAGCCTAGTCTAAGGCATTTTAAGGAAAATGGCGTGATAAAAATTTCATGATTCCATGTTGGTCAAAGTTTGACCAAGAAAGTCAAAGTTGACCAAAAAGTCAAAGGTATGACTATACAGTAATGGGATAAGCAGTATGAGAAATATACTGCGAAAATTATCTTTTTGGATAAAATAACAAGAATAAGCTATGAGACCACCCTAGAAAAATCAAGCACACTAAGTTAGAAATAAAGGGCAAAAGGGCTTCGAAAAATAAGTAAAAGTTTATACTGTCCATTTTTACACAGATAAATTTTGGATTGCAGTATAGTATAACAGTACTGTATATAAGTGAACACAATATTAGAAATATCTGTGTTAGCATAAAAGTGGACTGCATCTCTATATTTAGGGATTTTTGGGAATTAAGTGGACCATTATGTATGGAATTGAAGCCAAGTGGCTCCACCTTAGTCGCCACCTAACAGGGGCTAAAATGTAAATATTTTGTCCTTAGGGGCTAAAGTATAATTTTTAGAAAATATGAGGTAAGCATGATGATGTCATCAAAGTGATGTAAGCAAGTGATGTCATCAAGATGATGTAAGCATAGGTTGCTTGGTGAACAAGGCAAACAAAGCTTGTTGAACAAGCCAATTTTTGGTTCACAACCAATGGCTTGGCCGGCCATTCCATGAATAAGGAAGGGAAATTATGTAATGATGATGCAAGCAAGATGATGTCATCATGGTGATGTCATAAGATGAGGTAAGCAAGAGTTACTTGGTGACTAAGTAAACTTGGTGAACAAGCAAGCTTGTTGGACAAGCTATCTTTGGCTCACCTTCCCTTGCATGGCCGGCCACCTTAAGGAGCAAAGAGCAAATATTTTTGGTTCATTAAGGACTCTTAAACAAATTCAAGAAGAATTTTGGAGCTAAAAATAATTATGGGAAATTGGAAATTTCCACTATAAATAGGGAAAGTTAGAGAACTTTCCAAACTTTAGTTCCATTCCAAGTCTTTCTTTTCTCCTCTCCCTTCCATTAAAACCGAACCCCAAGTGAGAGAGAACACCATGTGGTGGTCGGATTTCTTGAGAAGAAAGAAAGAAGAAGAAAAATTTTGGAAACCCACCAATCAAGGAGTTAAGGTAATTGTAATCTTCCTAAACCCCTTTAGTTATTCAATTAGGTTTTGATTCAAGTTTTTGTATATTTTCTTATGGGTATGGCCGAAATATTGGAACCATACCAAGTTAAGGGTGGCTGAAAATTTGGAACTCCATCTAGCCATGAGAGGCCGGTTGTGGTATAGAAAACAAGGGGGAAAAAGTTTATATCCAAACCAAGCATCAACTCTTGAGTTGATTAAGGTAATTTCTTTGGTACCCTAAGCCTTTCTTTTTAAGTTGCAATTGGAAATTTAAGTGTATTTAAAGCTTGGATTGTAAGAGCTTAAGCTCATTTATTTTCATGCAAAAGTTTAGTTTGTGCTTGATTAGGATTTTAAGGGTGGTTTGGCTATGGCTTTATGCTTTGCTTGCTATATGTTTATGCTTGCTTGCATACTAGGATTTTTGCATGATTAGATGGTTGGTATGTGCCCTGTTTGTGCAAGCCGGTTGTGGAAATTATGCTAGGTTGCTAGTGCTAGCCAAGAATGGCATGAGATGGATGAATGGAATGTGATGCAAACCTAGATCATGCAAACCCTAGGTTAGGGCAGATCTGTTTTGGTTTGCATGGAGACGTTAGAGATACATGATGGTTCATGTGGGATGTTAGAATATGCTGCTTGTATGCTATTTAGGCTCCCGCGTGTTCGGTCGAGTTAGACTTCGCGGAATAGGACGTAAACCGGACTTAGCAACCGAAACTGCCAGTTCGGATTCAAAACTGGCCAGTTTCGGGAAAGTGGAAATTTAAGGCCTTTAGAGGCCGATTTGGGTGAAATTCAAAACATGAAAGTTGTTCAGAAGGGTTTTTTCTAGGGGACAACGCGGACGGTTTCTCAAAATGAGGCTCCAATGGCCTCCGTTTCTATAAAAATCCGAGACTAGTCTGCGCAGACCTAGTTTACACGACCAGCCAGTTTCAAATGAAAACTGACAAGAATACAAGCAGAACTGGATTTTTCTCAAAACACGAAAGTTTTAGGATTTTTTGAGAGCTACAACTTTCATGAAGACAACTTTTTCAAAATCGGAATGGATCTTTAAACTGACACGGTTTTATAAAGACTGTGCAGGGAACAGGAAATTCCTGCACAGGATTTTCTAAAAACAGTTCGGAAAAATTGTATCTTTCTCCAAAACCACTGTTTTGACTAGGGAAACTGTTCCAAAGGCAGTTTCCAGCCCTAAATGATTTTACAAAAACCTATTTCAAAAATATGAATTTTATGAGTTAAGTAAAAGATTTTTTTGAGGTTAATTTATCCAAGTTTCCAAAGAAATGGAAAATGGATTTTTTAACCAAATTGGGTAAGAAAGATGATTACGGGTAATAATCGGAAGTGATATCTGAGTTACTGGGCCAAAGCCTAAAGCTCAAGTTTGACCCGTATAGGGTTGACCTTAGTTGACCAAAAGTTGACTTTGGTTGACCAAGAGTTTGACTACAATTAACCTTAAGGGTTAGTCAAGATAACCCTAAAGGATACCAAGATTAATAAATTGGGCTAAGATATGGGGTTAATTGAGGTAACAAGGTTAGGAAGGGAACCTAACCCTAACGGTATGTATAAAGGTTTAGCACATGAGGGTATCCAACGTAACCTCTTAAAGATTATGTAATAACCCGAATTTTTATGACTCTAGATTTCCTTTGAATGAGGAAAACTTAAGTCTAGATCATGTTTGAAATAGAATATCGGTATAAGTTTGAGTTCTCGGTTAATTAGCTACGAGACTCAACGATGGATTACTTAGCCTAGTATAAGGCATTTTAAGGAAAATGACGTGATGAAATTTCATGATTCCATGTTGGTCAAAGTTTGACCAAGAAAGTCAAAGTTGACCAAAAAGTCAAGGGTTGATCAAGAACAGTCAAAGGTATGACTATACAGTAATGGGATAAGCAGTATGAGAAATATACTGCGAAAATTGTCTTTTTGGACAAGATAGTTGGAATAAGCTAAGAGACCACCCTAGAAAAATCAAGCACACTAAGTTGGATATTAAAGTCCTAATGACTTTCAGAAATAAGAAGAAAATTTTTACAGTCCATTTTTACGCAGATAAATTTTGGACTGCAGTCAAGTATAACAGTACTGAATTATACTGTGTATTAGTAAACACAGTATTGGAAATATCTGTGTTAGCAAGAAAATAGACTGTATTTTAAGGAAAAAGCCAAACAAGGCCTTATAATGACATCATCCAAGTTTGGAATTATGACATCATCCCATTTTTGAATTATGACATCATAAATGGTGGAAACAAATCACACCTAGCCACCTAAGCACCATGGATGGCCGGCCACATGTAGGGGTGAAATTGTAAATAATTTGTCTTTTGGGGGCAAAAGTGTAATTTTGGAAAATATAATGATGTAAGCATGAGGTAAGCACATGATGTCATCAAGATGATGTCATCATGATGAGGTAAGCAAGACTTGGGCTCCAAGGCATGAAATGGCCGGCCAACACTTGTAGGGGTCAAAGTGTAAATATTTTTGCTTCAAGGACTAAAGTGCAATTTTGGAAAAGTAATTAAATCCAAATTCAAGGACTTTTTAGCAATTTTGAAAGTTCAAAATCAGCTATAAATAGGGGTGAAGGGGGGGCGGATTTTGAGGTGAAAAATTGGGAAAACAAGCCAAACTATGGCAAAATTCTTCCATACCCATTTTCTCTCTAAAACCGACCCTAGGAAGAGAAAAAAAAAATAGTGAGGAAGGATTTGAGCTAGGTGGTGGCCGGACTTTGGTGAGGCAGCCATCAAGTGGCTGAAAAATTTGGAACCACTAGGCCAAGGGGAGGCCGGTTGTGGGTAGTGGCAAGGAAAAGGAAAAAAAAATGGTTGGAACCAAGCTAGCAAACCTTGAATAGGTTAAGATAAACCACTAAACCTCTAAGTTTTTATTAAGTTTGGAGCAAGAAATTTATGTGTATGTTTCATGTGGTATGGCTGAAATTTTGGAACCCATTTGGAGGGCAAAGGCCGGCTGTGATGGCAGCCAAAGGAGAGTGAGGAAAAGTTGGAATCCAAGCTTGAGAACCAACTTCCAAACCCTAGTGGTAAATCCTAAAACCCTAAGCTTTTTAATTGAGCTTTAATTTGGAAATTTAAGTGTATTTCCATGTTGATTATGTAAGAGCATAAGCTCACAATTTTAATTTCTTGCCCTTAGTTTAATTATTGTGCTTGATTAGGTGTTTTAAGGGTGGTTTGGTTCATTTATGTGCTTATGATGATTGAATATTAGGTTGCATGCTAGATTATGGTTATATGTCCCCAATCATGTGTTTGAGAATGTGTATGCATGTTAGGGTATGAATTGAAATGGTATGGCATGAATGGTTTGGTATGTGCTAAGTTTAGACCATGCAACCCTAGGTTTAGGAGATTCGGTTTAGGACTGCATGGACACGTTGGGTTAGCATGATTGAATATGTGGGACGTTAGAAATGCTGCATGTTTGCTGTGTAAGCTCCCGAAGTGGTCGGTCGAGTTAGAATCCGCGAAATAGGACGTAAACCGGACTTAACAACCGAAACTGCCAATTCGGATTCCAAACTGGCCAGTTTCGGGAAAGTGGAAATTTAAGGCCTTTAGATGCCGAATTGGGTGAAACATAAAACACGAAAGTTGTTCGGAAGAGTTTTTCCTAGGGGACAGCGCGGACGGTTTCTCAAAATGAGGCTCCAATGGCCTCTTTTTTTACAGAAAACCGAGACTAGTCTGCCCAGACCTAGTTTACACGACTAGCCAGATTCAAATGAAAACTGACAAGGATACATGCGGAACTGGATTTTTCGCAAAACACGAAAGTTTTAGGATTTTTCGAGAGCTACAACTTTCGTGAAGACAACTTTTTCAAAATCGGAATGGATCTTTAAACTGACACGGTTTTATAAAGACTGTGCAGGGAACATGAAATTCCTGCACAGGATTTTCTAAAAACAGTTCGGAAAAATTGTATCTTTCCCCAAAACTACTGTTTTGACTAGGGAAACTGTTCCAAAGGCAGTTTCTAGCCCTAAATGATTTTACAAAAACCTATTTCAAAAACATGAATTTTATGAGTTAAGTAAAAGATTTTTTTTAGGTTAATTTACCCAAGTTTCCAAAGAAATGGAAAATAGATTTTTAAACTAAAATTGGGTAAGCAAGATGATTACGGGTAATAACCGGAAGTGATACCCGAGTTACTGGACGGGGTCCAAAGCCCAAGGTTGACTTAGGATAATTGAACTAAGTTTGGTTACCTCAAGGGTTACTCAAGGTAACCCAACAAGGTGTTAAGATTGGGTTTGGATCTAAACCCAAAAGATTATGGATAGATAACCAGGCATAGGCCAAGGTTAGGATGATAACCTAACCCTATTCATGTATGATTGGGATTAATACCCAAGGTTACCTTATGTAACCAAGTAAGCTATCATGAGTATAGGGGGGGACATATAACTAAGATTATGAATGGGTGTTGGTTAGGTTAGGTCACCAGCATCTTAAGGTTATAATTATGAAGCCTTATGCTATGTCCTTTGACATAACAGGAGATAGCCTGTTGTTGTGCCTCAGCTTGGAGTCGCACAAAATAGGACACAGCTAACCAAGTAAGTACAACTCCGCCTACAGCATAGGACCTTTGTTGTGCTACCTGCTTAATGTGTTATATATGCTAAGGTATGATGTGGTACGTTATGGTATGCTATGTTATGAGGAAGTATGTTATGTTATATGTTTTAATAGTGTAACATCATGAAGCATGTTCACTAATATTGAATCACATGGTAATAACAAGACAAATAAGATGCTGTGTCGTACCGACTTGCCACAAAGGCGGGTTTAAATGGTATGGTTCATGGTTTGAGTTGGATTGGATGGCTACCTAAACTACTCCATGTTAAACTTTGTGTTTCATGGTTTGAGTTAAAACGGACTGCCGCCTTCAACCATTCCTTGGCTATGTACCACGGTCCGAGCACACATGATAAGTAACGGAATAGAACTAAGCTAAGTTATGAATCCATATTTGATTCATAAGAGGTCATAATTGGTTCATGCATAATGATATGTGTTTTGCGTCGCGGATGTAACAGTTGTACTTGCTGAGCGAAAGCTCACGTCTTACGTCTATGCTGTAGGTAAGCAACCTACCAGCAATCTCTGATGCAATACTGTGGAAGGCTGGTGCTGCGGACTGTGAAATGTGGGATGGACACTGCCACGGATTTTAAAAAAAATATACTCTATAAAATATGTTGTAATGAAAAAGGGTTTTCATATTTTCATGATGTTTTAAGTATGAATGACAAAGTTTATGTATGTATGGCAAGCAAGTTGCCTCTTGTGGTACCAATCCGCATTAAGTCGGGTTTGGTCTACAATTTGATTTCGATGGCCTTCAAGGAGGGTTTGAAAGTTCGGTACTCGAGTAAGTACCTATCAGTAAGTATGAGTTTGAGGATGAAGTTCAAGTTGAAAGTTTTAAAATAAAGTTTAAAAGAAAAAAAAAAAATTTCTCCCAAATTTTCCGCAAGTTTAAGTTTAGTATGTAAGTAAGGTGACGACCCGGCGTGGGAAGTCGGGGCGTTACAGATTAATCCATATTGGGTTGTTTTTAAAATAATAGGGTTACTATTTGTAACCCAGTAAGACATCTAGTATCGGGGACATACAACTAGGATAATGTAAGCATGTTGGTTAGATCACCAACACTCCACAATACTAATTAGAACCTCACCTATGTCCTTTAACAAGCAGGAGGGAACCTGCAGCTGTACTCAGAGAAGGAGCAGCACTACACAGGACATAGCAAGAGAGGTAAGTACAACTCCGCCTACAGCATAGGCCCTTTGTTGTTACTTGCCTAATGTGATGGTATGTTATGGTATGTGATGATATGTTATGGTGTGTAATGTCATGGTATGTTATGAATGAGGTTATGTTATGTTATATGTTGTAATATTGTGACATCATGAAGCATGTTCACTAATGTTAAACCACCTGGTAAGAACAAGACAAGTAAGATGTTGTGTCGTACCGACTTGCCACAAAGGCGGGTTTAAATGGTATGGTTCATGGTTTGAGTTGGATTGGATGGCTACCTAAACTACTCCATGTTAAACTTTGTATTTCATGGTTTGAGTTAAAATGGACTGCCGCCTTCAACCATTCCTTGGCTATGTACCACGGTACGAGCACACATGATAAGTAAAGGAATAGAACTAAGCTAAGTTATGAATCCATATTTGATTCATAAGAGGTCATAATTGGTTCATGCATAATGATCTGTGTTTTGCGTCGCGGATGTAACAGTTATACTTGCTGAGCGAAAGCTCACGTCTTACGTCTATGCTGTAGGTAAGCAACCTGCCAGAAATCTCTGATGCAATACTGTGGAAGGCTGGTGCTGCGGACTGTGAAATGTGGGATGGACACTGCCACGGATTTTAAAAAAAAAATATACTCTATAAAATATGTTGTAATGAAAAAGGGTTTCATATTTTCATAATGTTTTAAGTATGAATGACAAAGTTTATGTATGTATGGCAAACAAGTTGCCTCTTGTGGTACCAATCCGCATTAAGTCGGGTTTGGTCTATAATTTGATTTCGATAGCCTTCAAGGAGGGTTTGAAAGTTCGGTACTCGAGTAAGTACCTATCAGTAAGTATGAGTTTGAGGATGAAGTTCAAGTTGAAAGTTTTAAAATAAAGTTTAAAAGAAAAAAAAAAAAATTTTTCTCCCAAATTTTCCGCAAGTTTAAGTTCAGTATGTAAGTAAAGTGACGACCCGGCGTGGGAAGTCGGGGCGTTACAAAAATAGGTATCAACAATAAGTTAAAAATATGTACACACAAAAAAAAAAATATCTGAAAATAAAATTAAAAAAGAGGCATGAAAAAAACATTAAAAAAAGATTAAAAAAATGACTAAAATATTAAAAATAAAGCAATACAAAAAAGGACTAAAATGAAAAAATTAAATAAAATTCGGCCAAAAGAAGAAAAAAAGAAATTGAAGGACTAAAAACTCCACTCCACTCCTCCCTCCCTCCCGTGTGTCAGTGGAACAAAAGAAGACAAAAAATAAATAAATAAATAAGTACTCTCTCCCTATCTCTCCCTCTCCCTCTCCCTCTCCCTCTCTTTCTCTCCCCCGCCCTTTTGTTCAGTGGAACAAAAGAAAACAAAACCCAAAAATAAGTTCTCCCTCCCTCCCTCCCTCGCCAGAACGCAAGTTTCGTCCAAAACGGTGAATAGTAGCTCATTTTGAGCTTTTTTATATATCTTCAGATATATAAACAGATAGAAGAAGAACTGATTGGGTGAAGAGTACTGATCGTCGGAGACTTCACAATGAGCCATGACAACAGCTCCATAGATAGATAGGGGGTAGAACTGCCTATTCACCATCCTTCAATGCAGGGAAAGGAAAGAAAAAAGGAAAAAAAAAAAGTCAAATAAAAACATGTAAGATTAGCATACTGCATGGAATTTCCATGTTAATCAGGATGCTTAAATAAGATATAGATATACTTGCACACTCAACCTTTGTTTGATAGAGTGGAAAAGGGAGAGGAAGGAAATTAAATGAGAGATTTCTGAGAGAAAAAAGGGAATGATAATTGTTTGGTAGAGAAGAAATTGGGAAGCAAGGAAAATTGGAAACCATATGACTCACCACTTTATAACCCTTCAAACTTTGGAAAGGAAAGTCCATGGAAAATTTTGACAAAGAAAAAGTAGGTAAATTAATTATTTTGACCTTAATCTCTCGTCATATTCTAATTTATACGAGGTTATACTTGCAAAATGTATTTTGATTAGATATTTTCTATCATATTTTCTTTCTCTTCAACCAAACAACATGATAGAAAACCTTCCTCCTTACATTCTATTTCTATCATCTAGGGATTTCACTCTTCATTCCTCTCTATTTTCCTAAACCCCATAAAGCGCCAACATTAATACTTTGATTTCCTTTGTGGCTTTCAACTGAACTACAGTTATTGCTATGGACAACACTAAAGTACCAATTTTTAATTTAATTTTATTGTTTAAAATTGAAAACCCCACTAATGAAAACTGCTCCAGAACACAGGTATGAGATGGATCAAAGAGCAAACCTCTGGAAAATGAATGCATTGCTCTGATCCTGACTCTTTCAGTTTCAAATATTTCTGGTTTAAAAAATGAAATCCCATTATTTTTTTCTTTTAATTGAAACCTCACACGCCATATAAAAAATAAAAAATAAAAATCTCAAAGCAAACTTTCTGGAAGTTGCATGGGAGATAATAAGAATAAATGATGCTCATTGCTAAAGGCAACAAAACAATATTGGGATAACATTAAGGTCTTGTTTGGATCTAGGATCAAATCCATAATTCTAGTAGTAAATTCAAATTTAAATTTTATGAGAGAGAACAATATGCAGGAAAAAAAAAAAAAGTAGATTTAAAACAAGGTTACAAAACAAGAATAACAGAACAAGGCAAAAGTAACTCAAATAGGAAAATGTCAGAGACCAAGCTACAATAATACAAGAGAATGTTTTTTTGACAAAGTTGACAATCACTCCGAGTTCATTCATGCTATAGGCTCGAAACAATATCCAAGCAAAGACGAAACTAAAAACAAGGTCTAACACGCAATTAGGCTTGGAATGCGAAAGTTAATGTAAACAAATGTCTGTAAAAATAAATTCAAACACCAGATTCCGAAAAGATATGATAACGTGTGTGCAAAGTTGTTTGATCTCCATCGATCGATTTCACAAATGGAAGAGCTTCTGTCTTCTTGTTCTTTGATGCTGAGACCTGCTCCTGGGGTTGATTTTTGACAACGTTAATATTCCATAGAAGAAATAAAATATAAAAAAAGCCAAACCGTTCGCAATTAGGCATGTCAGAACTCATGACTAAAGGTAATATCATACAATTACAGCAAATGGATGCAAATAATTATTTATCTAAAGTTAACGAGACAATATAAATTAGCTATTGTAGTAAATAAATATTTACGACAAATTATCTATGAAACTAAATAAATAAATAAATAGTTAAAAGATAATTAGTGATTTTCTCTATTAGTGGTTTTTCAGGATTTAGATATTGTGCACGCAGATATAAAAACTAAGTAATAAAGTAATCAGTTTCAAACATAGTATTACTAACATAAATATATATATATATATATATGAAAGGTCATAGTACATATGTCTCAAAAGCGTAATAAATGTTCCAGTTTAAAAAAAAAAAAAAAGCAAAAAAAACAAAAAAACAAAAAAAACAAAAATGTAAAACTCCAAGCAGCGTTACGTACGTGTAATACATATGTAAGTATGGATATCAACTACATGTTTTGCAAGACTAGACCATAAATATGATCTTAATGCGGATCTTTTGATGTTTTGCTACGTTTTCCCTCCTTATCAGCCCATGCAGGTCCCTCACTCTATCAAGATCCAATACCTCGAGTCTTTGAAGAAGAGGAACGATGCTTGTTGAATACACAAACACATGCTCATACACACTAACACTCTCTCAAGTTTGTTGAGGTGATCATTTTACACAAACTGCTTACATCAATGCAACAATTTGTGTATACCAAGGGTCTCAACGTCTTGAGGAAGCAAGATTTGACTGCTTGCATAAGATCCCATCAGGTATCATCTTCAACTGCTCACACCCGTAATATTCAAGGTATCTCAACCTCTTCAAAGCCGTTAGTTTTGCTAAAGATAGCATGCATGTCAACTTGCGACATCCTCTGAGCAATAATGCAGTAAGATTCACCAACTCGGAGATTGATTCCGGAAGATTCATGATAGAAGATTCAGACAGATCAAGAAGACTGAGCCCCCTTCATATGAAGATATATAAAAGTTGATTGAAATGCTACATAAAAGAGAGTTTCCTTCTAGCAACAATGTAAAAAACATAGGACATTTTGGTGATTCAAAACTCCAAGGGATATTTGATATTTCGTTGTTCATCAACGAAACTTTTGCAAGATCCTCCTTCCAATTTTATTCATCTGGAACATGTATATATTTCAATCCCGTCCTTGCTTCAACCAAGAATCGAGGATTGTCACTTGTTATTTGTAGCGCCATGTCCCTCATCAAATCATGCATCTTCACGCAAGCCGCCCCCCATTCCCTTGTGTCTTCCAATAAGTAAGAATGTACAAGTTTGTTTAGCATTGCCTGTCCTCTTTCCAAGTCTGCTTGCCTATTTCTTCCTTTAATAATTTCTTCAGCAAATCAAATACTCTATCAACATGTTTCTTTCAATTGCATACTCTTCGGAAAATAGGGCACAATATAACAAACAAGCTTGAAGGTTTTCATCATTTAAGCGATTGTAACTGACTTTCAACTTCTCAAATATTTCGTTCGGCCTGCCCCTTTGTAGATGCCTTTAGATCTTCTAGCGCTGTCTTCCAGTTACTGTAATCAACAATACCTTTTAAGCTTCCTGCTATTGTAACAATTGCAAGTGGCAAACAGGCACATTCTCTGACAAACAAATTCACCATTACCTGCACGTTTTGGATGGACAGAACATCACGACCAACTGTATTCAAGAACAAGCTCAATGACTCCATTTCTGACAGACGCTCCATTGGGATCGCATTGCAACTCATTCCGTGGCATATGTTAAGAAGTCGAGTTGTCAATACCAACTTGCTTCCATTTATAGGACTAGGCTCCGGGATTCATACTTCATCAAGACGATAAACATCCCATAAATCATCAAGGATGAGCACACACCTCTTTTTTTTACTCAATTCTGCATACAACTTGCTGGCCCTTTATATTTCATCGTCATACTTTGAAATATCATATAGGTACATATATAGGACTATAGTGTTTTAAACGGATAGTCTGCTACAACATACAATTACTTAATTAATTAATAATGTGCACTTAGGCATTTTAGATTCAACTAAATAGATTGAATAAAAGTTCGAATATTAAAAAGCTGAATATGATTATGAATTAAATAGAAATGGTAACATATATCAACGTCTAATTGATTCTTAATTATTCGATTGGACACTTCAACTATAATTGAAAAGGGCCATGGCACAGAGGTAACTTGCTTGCGAAATGCGTCCTTCTTTTCCTTGAGAATTGAGATCCAGGGAAGCAGAATATTAACAAATTAATGACTATATACTATTTGCACGTAAACAAATGACTATATCAGATAGGGAGTCCAATCACTAAAATATAATCTTGAAAACAAATTTATGTTAAATTATGTACTCACACACACACACATATATATTTTTATATCGCCAAAAAGTCTAGAAAAGATTAAGCTTGTGTTTGACTCGCTGATTGGTGATGAAATTTTTAAATTAAAGTTGGTTGACTTTTCAAAAATTAGTTATAATTTTTATTGACTTTTCAAAAAGGACAAAAAATGAGAGTTGAAATGTCAAACAAAACATAACTATTGAGGCTTATAAACTCAAATGAGAAAAAGCAAGATCGAATCTGTAACTGACCTGCAGACCAACAAATTATCTGATATCTTCAGCAAAGAAATGCAGAGGTTGACCAGAAATGAAGAAAAACGTGTTGTGAGTGGTCTGGAAATCGGTGAAAGGCAAGAAGATAAGGAATTGCTCAGATGCGATTGTTAAAGGAAGGTGGACGACTTATAATATCAGGAAAGGGAATACCCAAAACAACCTTGTATTTTGACTAAGACCCAGGGGGGTTTTGAAGATGAAGCTTGTGTTTGGTACGCCAATCTGGAATGTAATTTTTAGATTTGGATTAGTTGATATTTTAAAAATTAGTTATTAACTTTTCAAAAAAAAGACAAAAATTGAAATGGATTTTTAGGTCCAAACCTGAGAGTCAAACAACTTGGTTGTTTTGGAGATATTTGAATTGGAGTTCTGAAAATACGTGTTTAGTTGAAAAAAACTGTTTGCAGTAAAAAAAATGTAAAAACTTTTAAAATGTTTTAGGAGCAAATATCAATATACATATTGTTTCGTTGCTCTCGAGCATTTTTTTAAAACAAAATCTCATTTGGACTTGAAATAATAAATTTATGGATTTTAAAAGTTTCATTTTACTATAAACGTTTGGATATATGAATGTTGAGAAGTAGTTTTGAGTTGAGAAAAAGACAAAAAAAAAAAAAAAAAATCTGAAAATCAGAGGCCAGTACATGCCCCCAAACGAATATCACTTTTGTCTCTCTTATTATATTAACATCTAAAACACTACTTGTTTTTGTAAGATCAATCATAAAATACCTCCTGAAGTAATTTAATTTCTAAAAGTGTTAAGATTATCCTTTTCAATCTGTTTTAAAAGGTTAATTTAATAATGACGTAACTAAAAAATTAAACTAAAAAAAGTTTTAAAACGATTAAATAAACAAACAAATATTTCAATTATGTTTTAAAATGATTAAATAAATATTTAATCAAGCAAATATTTCAATTATTTTGAGAAATTCTTAATTTTTAATATTTATTTTACTTACTTGTTTAGTTTAATATTACTTTAAATTGTATTCAATATGGATTATAAAGGGTACGTGTAGATGCTGGGAATCTACTGTCAAAATTTTAAACAGATGTTAATGAAAAGATTAAAACAAATAGTGAATTAGGCCCTTGGAAATCGTTAATGAAATTCATAAAGTAATATGATATGGAAATAATCAGATAATAAAAAGAGAGAGAATCAACAACACCAAAATTAGAGAGGTTCGCCAAAAGATGTGCTACGTCCTCTGTGAGTGAAATTGGTTTCACTATGAATGAATGTTCTTGAATACAAGATATTGTTCTGGGAATACTTCGACAGAGCAAAGGAATGTAGAAAAAGTCCGTCCTCTCTGAAGGAGGGGTCTTCCTCTATTTATAGAGGAAGATTCGTGGGTCTGAACCCATAACTGATGATAAGCAGTTTCTTGTCTTTAGAGACATGTGTAAGCATGCCAGTTATGATCTCAGATTTGACGGTTACCTGGGTTAACCTTAATCTTAGATCGTGGGTTTGGCAGTTACAGATGTGACGTCAATGTCAGTCGCAGGCTTGTCAGTCATTATGACAGATCTGACATGTCATTGTCAATGATGGGCTCGACAGTCATGGAGAATGTCCAATGTAATTTTCGTTAAGCACGAGCGATGAACGATGATTAGAAAACAAGGCTTAGTACTTGCAATCATATCGTTCGTGGCTTATATTATACACCAAGTACATTCGATCGCGTTTGATCCAATGGTTCGATGTTCGAATGCGAACGGTCACAATTCATAATGGAATGAATTGAGATGGTAAATTGGGTCCGGCCCAATTATACGAACGATTGTTATCCACAATTAAATTGAGTAATATTGTAAGCTGGGTCTGGCCCAACATGAGAGTTCATCGTTCGTCTGATAAACTGTTAGAAGCTAACGTCGTAAATGGGAAGACGAAGTCTAACCCCAACAGTACGTAAACATGATATTTTCAAATAAAAATGCGTATTTTCTAACTTAATGCAATAGACACAAGTGCTGTTTTTGGTAATTACATAATTAACAAAAGTAATATTTGGGCTATATAAGAGACGTTTTGAGTATTTGCCATCAGGAAATATTGTGCTACGATTTTTTCCCCCTTGTTGAAAAGGATCTTTCCCTTATTCTCTATCTGGTAATCTCGCCTTAGTCAAGTCCGTTTGGGGATATGTTTTCGAAAGTGTTTTCTAAACATTTTTTTTATGTCTTTTTTCTTCAGTTTTACTATTTATGTTTTCAAACATTTTCAAAAAACTCAAACTTTAAAAGTATAATTTTATCATTTTAAGTCGAAAAGAAATGATTTCTTTTTTCAAATTGCATAAAATTTCGAGAGTAACGAAATAAGATCTATATTGCTATTTTTTTTTTCTGAATAAATATTAAGTGTTTACACTTTTTAACTCCAAACTGTTTATTTTCACCAAATACACATTTCCAAAACTCAAATCATCTCTAACCTCTAAAAAACCGTCTCCAAACATGACCCCAAACGGGCCCTCAATCTTCGCTACTTGCCACCAGTCTTTGGGCTAGTTGTAATGCTTTAGGAGTTTTTAAAAGTCCTTTACACAAATTACGATGTAAATATTGTGTTCGATAAAAATACTCAAAAGTCATTTGCACAAACACTAATGCATTTTCACAATTATTTGGAGAAACTAGAATTTATAACTTTTGCGTGTAATTTCTATTTCTTCGTTTACTAAAAGTAAGAGTAGAAATTATGACAAAAGCACATCAATCCCAAACTAACCCTTTGTGCAAACATCAACGACCACACAAAAGTGATATTTGTATGTGGGTTTTAAGAGAGTTGAGATATGTGCAAATTGAGATTTAAGGGAAAAAAAAGGGGGAGGAGGGGGGGGGGGGGGGGTTATTTACATTTTTATACCATTTATTTTGTTTTTATTCAGAAAATATACCTTGTGTTTTGAAATATTACAATTATATAGCATCAGATTTTGCTTAATGTACAAATTTATACCCTTTCTCCATCAATACTTAATCTTGACCTTAAAAATGACCAAATTACCCTTAAAAAGAAAGACTACAATTATGTATTATTTATTTTCAAACCATACATTTGTTTTTATTTGAAAAAGTATACATTGTATTTTAAAATTTTTTATTTTTATATTAATAGATTACATTTAGTACATAAATATATACATTCTCGATCAATGCTTATTTTTACATTTAAAATACACTACTACAAAAGATAGATTACACGACGGAGATTACACGACGGTTCCTTGGAACCGTCGTGTAAACCTCACTTTACATTACACTTTACACGACGGTTCCAAGGAACCGTCGTGTAAAGTTGCAACTTTGCACAACTTTCCACGACGGTTCAGTGGAACCGTCGTGTAATCTCTAGATTGCACAACGGGTTTTTAAAAACCCGTCCTGTATTCCTAATTTTTTTTATCCCTAGCAGCAGCCCTCATTTTATCTCACAGAACTATCGCGCAGTCGCGAAAAACATCACAGAGACCTGTGAAACCACGTCTCCTCCACTGCGAAACCAACACTCGCGTATAGTGATTATTTGTAAGTATAGTGATTATTACTTACTCTTCTTTTTAGTTATTTTATTTTTATTGACGATTTATTGTAGATGTCAAAAATGGTATATTCTTGTTTTTTTCTTCTTCTTTTAAGTATGATTATTTGTTGAATTTTTTCAATAGCTTAATATATATGTTGTGTTTTTAAATGCAAAAACTTGATTATTGAATAAATTGTATGATATATTTAATATCGATTTAGGTCGGGTTCTTGGAAATGGATCGAAAATGGATGTGGGTTAATAGATTGACTAGAAAATATCGAGATGGTATTGAAGAATTTTTGTCATTTGCGGAAACTCACATGAAGAATGATAAGATTCGATGTCCTTGTGTAGATTGTGGAAATCATAGATCTCATTCAGTTGATGAAATTAGAAGATACTTGCTTGCCCGTGGGATTATTTGTTCGTACCAAACATGGTATTTACATGGTAAAATGTGTTTTAATCCATCATCAAAGAACAAAGCGAAAGAACTTATTGTTGAGGAAGATGTAGGAGATAATTTGTTTGATATGGTTAATGATTTGGAAGAACAGTTTGTACATCGTCCGGAGTTATTTGAAGCAATGATGAATGATGTCGAGATGCCCTTGTATGATAGGTGTAATAAATATATGAAATTGTCTGCATTGGTCAAATTATGGAACATGAAGGCATCGGGAGGGTGGACAAATTCTAGTTTCACGACTCTTTTAGAATTTCTAAGAGAGGTTCTACCGGTTGATAATAAAATACCCGCTAGTATGTACGAAGCTAAGAAGACATTGAGCACTTTGGGAATGGAATATGAAAGAATTCATGCATGTCCAAATGATTGCGCCCTTTATCGAAATGCGTACGAGGATTTGGATGAATGTCCGGTTTGTAAGGAGTCAAGATGGAAGAAGGGCAAGAATCCAACGAATTGCAGCAAAGGTGTGCCGGCAAAAGTGTTATGGTACATTCCTCCGGTACCGCGTTTGCGGCGTTTATTCCGTAATGCCGATCATGCCAAGAATTTGACTTGACACCATGATAAACGTGTTGAAGATGGCAAGCTTAGACATCCAGCCGATGCACCACAATGGAAGACCTTTGATGCCGATCATCCTGAATTTTGTGCGGAACCACGGAATCTACGTCTTGGTTTGTCGGCGGACGGAATGAACCCACATGGTAATATAAGTAGTAGGCATAGTACTTGGCCCGTCATACTTGTCAACTACAATCTCCCTCCGAAGTTGAGCATGAAGCGGAAGTTCTTGATGTTGACCTTATTGATATCTGGTCCTCAACAACCAGGGAATGACATTGAAGTGTATTTCGCACCACTAATCGATGATCTAAAGAGCTTATGGGAAAAGGGGATCGAAGTTAGAGATGCTTACCGTCAAGAGACATTCACACTCCGTGCAATGTTGATGTGGACAATTAATGACTTTCCTGCTTATGGAAATCTATCTAGTTATTCAGTCAAGAGTTCTATCGGTTGTCCCATTTGTATGAAAGAAACATCTTCTATCCGATTGAAGAATGGTAAGAAAACTGTTTACCTTGGTCATATGAGATTCTTACCACAAAATCATCGATACCGCAAACAGAAAAAGGTGTTCGATGGTAATACGAAAGAAAGAACCCCTCCCCGGGTTTTGACGCGCAAAGACGTTTATGAGATGGTTAAGGATTTGAAAGTGGTACTCGGGAAAAGAAAACGGAGTAACAATACTCCCGTGGTTGATGGACCTTGGAAAAAGCAGTCAATCTTCTACGAACTTCTATATTGGAGGACACTTTTTGTTCGTCATTGCTTGGATGTGATGCATATTGAGAAAAATATTTGTGAATCAATAGTGGGCACGTTGCTAGACATTCCCATAAGAGCAAAGATGGTGAAAAAGCACGGCTGGATCTTAAGGAATTGAAGATTAGACTTAACTTGATCCCTACAAAAAAAGGGAATGCAACTTACTTACCTCCGGTGAAGTACACATTATCAAGACAAGAAAAAAGAAAGCTTTGTGAGTGGCTCGCTTCTGTGAAAGTGCCCAACGGGTATTCTTCCAACTTCAAAAGGTTGGTGTCTATGAATGATCTGAGGCTGATTGGAATGAAAACACATGATTGTCATATCTTGATGCAACAGCTTTTACCGCTTGTAATAACCAACTTGTTTGTAAACTTATGATTTCTTTTGTTAAGAATCAAAGTCTGTTTATGTTATATGTATGATATGTTTCTATGAAAAGTTGTTGAATCTTTAGTTAAAAGATTCAAATAAGTTAGTTATGCAAGTTTAAGACCTTTTTGTTAAAAGAAAAAGGTGTAAGTTATGCTTTATGATTTTATGTTATTTTACGAAAGGACTGCATTTGGGAGATAAGCCAAACCAGACCTTTAAGGATGATACCTCTGATGACAAGTGTCATTACTATGATTGGTCACCTCACAGGGACCAAAATACAAATATTTTATGTTTAGGGGTCAATTTGCAAATTAAGAAAAGTTTATGATTTTGAAGCTAAAAAGTCTTTTAAGGAAGGATTTAGTAAAAACTTGATGTTTAAAGGCTTAACTTATTAGCAATTATGTAAATTTTTGAACCAGGGACTTTTTAAGTAAAGTTTCTTAGTTCAATTAAGTCAATGACCCATTTTTAGTTTAGTTGATTTGGTTGGAAATCAAGGATGTTAAGTTAAGATTGTTTTTGAAAACTCTAGCTAAAACCAATCCCATTATGCCATGTGTCACCATGGGAACCGGCCACGTCATGGCTTGATGAGCAAGTAACCTTGTTCTTGAAAAAGGTTATGCAAATTAGAAGATTTTAAGTGTTAATAGAAGTTTACAAATCAAACCCTAAGTTTAGTGTTTTAACACTTTAGTATGGTTGGTTGATTTTATGTTAAGACACATTTAGCAATGTTGTCTCACTTGGTTACACCAAAACCGGCCACATAGGGGAGAAACCCTAAGTTCTAGCTTGGCAAAGTCACACCCTAGCCTTGCACCCTTGGCAAGCCAAGGCTTGCACACACCTAGGCTCCAAAGGCCGGCCACCCAAGGAAGTAACACACCATGGTGTAGTCTTGGTGAGCAAGCAAACCAAGGCTTGCACACTAAGCCACCACCCAAGGGCCGGCCACCTCAAGAGTGTGACACCACAAAAACCTAGCCTTGGTGAGTAAGAGTGCTTAGCCCTACACACTTGGCAAGCCAATGTCTTGCTAGGTTGACACCATGACCGGCCATCACCTTGGTTAGACACCTCATGGTCTAGCTTTGGTGAATAAGCAAGCCTAGCTTCACCTATTTGGCAAGCCAAGACCACACCATGACCGGCCACCCAAGGGAAAGACACCTCCTTGGCCTAGCTTTGATGAGCCAACACCCTAGGTTACCTAGCCTAGCCTCCTTGGCAAACCAAGCCTTGCACACCTCACCCTAGGACCGGCCACACCAAGGAAGTGCCACCTCAAATGTAGCCTTGATGAGCAAGCAACCCTAGCTTGGCTTGCTTGGCAAATTGGGTGAAGCATGGCCGGCCAACACATAGGGACCAAGGAGAAAAATAGTTTAGCTTCAAGGACTATGGCCTAAATTACCAAAGATTGGTTTCTTGAACTCCTTTAGAGTTTGACACCTAAGGCACTTAGGCAAGCTTAGTAAGCTTACTAGCTTTGCTTGATGGCAAACAAAGGCTTGCATGATGTCCACCTAAGGCCGGCCACACCAAGGAGGGGACACCTCATGGTCCCTAGGCCACATGAGTAAGCAACCCTAGCTTGGGTTAGTGGCATGAGAAGCCAAGGATGACCGGCCACCCTTCAAAGAAACAAACACAAATTGGCTTCCTCCAAGGACTAAGAAGCCAATTGCTATACTTCAAGGGATTGATAAGCAAATTCAAAACTTATGCTTCATCTATAAATAGGTGAAGGTGCTGTTGTATCATTTGGTTAGCCAACACACACACACAACCTTGAGCAGCACAAACTCCCCCAACCCTGCCTTAGAAGCCGAACAAAGAAAAGAAAGAAAAGAAAGAAAAGATTTTCGGTTTAGTGTGAGAGAATTTTCAATTACCCTAGATTAAGTATTTCATCAGTGAAACTTGAGGTAAATATTGTTATCCTCTAGTTCTCCATTTATAAATTTAGAGAATGATTAGTATGATTAAGCAAGAGTTTAAATTTTGTAAGATACATGCACTAGGGTTTTTGTATGCTTGATTAAGTCTCTATCCGAGCAGTTTTTCTGAAACAATATTTAGAGGCCTTTAGAGGCCGAATCTTTAAAAAGTTAAAACTGCAAAGTTGTAGAGGAAGGAAAATCCTAGGGGCCTGCGTGGCCAGTTTTTGAAAATAAGGCTTTTAAGACCTTTATTTCTATTAAAACCCGAGACCAAATTATAAGCAGTAAGTTTGGTCGAAAAATTTTATAAGGCAAAAATAAACATGTTAAAGGCTGATTTGAAGTTTGAGGTTAAAACAAAAGTTGTAGGAGACTTCAAGATCTACAACTTTAATGAAGAAAACCTTTCCAGATTCGAAACAGATTTGTGGGAAAAGAACTAAACTTTATGAATTGGTTTTGGAACCCGATTTTCAAAATGATTAGAGTTTTTAACTAAATTTCAAAAAGGAGTTGAAATTTAGGAATGGTTGTTAGCAATTAGAATCATTATGTTATTATGATAGGATGATACTCATCCTATGATTTTTCTTGAAAACAGGGAAACGACCTGTTTGAGTGAAAGATTATGATTCAAGGCGCAGTAACGGTAAGTACGACTCCGCCTACAGCATAAATAAAAATTGTTTGTTGAATGCTTTCAATTTTATAATGATATAAGCATGATAAAACGTTATGGCTTGTATGATGTCAAGTTTATAATGTTATGTGTATAAGAAATATTTATGATATGTATGTATATACATTTTTAAGATATGATAATATTAAAGTACGAATGGCATGTATGTATGCAAGAAATGATGAATGTATGGCATGTATGTTTTCAAGTTCATGAATGTATGTTTATAGTATGTATGTTGATATGATGAGAAATGTGATATTATGACATCACGAAGTATGCTCATTAAAGAATAACGAGTTGGTAAAATATGAAACCCCAGCTTCAGTTAAGAAACTGGTTATGAATATGAAACAATATTTCAAGTATGAAATAAGACAAGAACAAGACTTTTAATATAAGCAGGAAGCTATATGTCGTATCGACCCGCGTCAGGTCGGGTTTGGTTCATGGTTTGAGTTGGACAGGGCTGGCCGCCCCAACCACTCCATGGCAGCGCGCCACGGTACGTACATTCATGTTAAGTTATGTAAGGGCCCAAAATCTATGCTAACTTATGAAAACAGAAATTGACCATCAATGGTTCATGCATTATGTTATCATGATATGTTTTGTGGATAAATAGTTGTGCTTGCTGAGCGAAAGCTCATGTTTTAAGTTTATGCTGTAGGTAAGCAACCATGCAGTATTTCTTGATACAAGGCGGTGGAGCATGGCAAGGCAAAGCTGTGAAACTGTGGGACGGAATCACTACGTTTCTTTTTGTTAAATTATGCTACGCTAAATATGATGTATTTAAGTACAAAAACTCATTTCCGCTATAAGTAGTTATGTATAAGTATATGTATGGATATAAGTGTTTATTATGGAATTTCCAAGTTAAACAATATTTATCAGTTGTATAAAAAAAAAAAAAAAAAATTTTCTGTCTAAATTTTCATCTATTATTATGTAAGAATGTATGGTAACGGCCGGCGCTAGGCGGGTCGTCACAGAGTTGGTATCAGAGCCTAAGTTCCTACCTTCCGGTTTCACAGTTTGCTTGCCTGCGCCACAGTCATTGTAAGTTAAACAAATATTTCGTATTTATATTATGAATTTGTATAATCTAGATTTGAGGAAAATGGACGACGATCGAAGTGCAGCCTACGCATTTTTCACGATGTCTCCTCTAGTATTTGATGGAACTAGACGAACTGTGACTCTCGCTGCATGGCTTCACGACATGGAAGCTATATTTCGAATAGGTCATATTCCACCCCATCTACAGGTATCGTTAGCGAGTCGTTGTCTAGCATTAGATGCTAGATTGTGGTGGAGGATAACAGGAGAACAGGAAGTTCAAGGAGGATCATGGGAAAACTTTCGCCATGTTATCACTGCTCGTTTTGGACCTCCACTGGAGGAAGACGCCGACGGACATTATCGGGATCCAGAAATTTATCGTGACATGAATCTTGTCCGATATCTTAACTATGTGTATGATTGGCATGCTTATCAGGGAGAGTCGATGGGCCATTATTGTCGAAGATTTCAGGAGGCTATGTTGCCTCATATTCCTGATATGGGCGACCCAGAGTTTCGGGCATTGCAACTACTCCGAGAAGGACTGCCACCTAATGTCAGGGAACACGTTCAGCCACCGGCAATAGGAATGACTCTGGAACACATGATTAACGACATCATGGAAGCGGAGTTGATAGCTCACATGGTTCAAGCAGATGCCTTAGTGGAGAACAATATCCAAGTCCCAGTTAACAACAATGACGTGGAGGAGCCACCCTTCCAATGGGGACCAGCATTGCCAGAGGACCCTATTCCGGCAATACCACTTCAGGAGATTCCTCCACAAGAGGATATTGATGGCATGAATCCCCAAGAGGATCCTCACGAAATCATCCTGGATAACGGAGATGAAGAAGAAGAAGATGTTCATATGGAGGATGATCCGGAAGAAGTTTTATTCGATGAGGAAGACTGGGACGTATTCTCTGAGATATCATCGGAATAGATAGTTTAAGAATAAAATAGTATGTATGTGAGATAGATAGTGATAATCACTTCTATCTTGTACTTGATCATGTATTTATGTATATAGCAAGTAAAGAATATGTACATGATGGTATGGTTGAATATGAATGTATGAATTATGAATGTATGAATTATGAATTATGAATTATGAATGAAGATGGAATGCAAGATTATGAACAACATATGATATGTCATGGAATGATGAGATCATGATGAATCTCTAATGTTATGTTTTATGTCATGATGTTATGGTATGATACGATGATATGATATGATAAGTAAGTAGTATTCATAATAAGATTTTATAATGAAATATGAATGAACGAAAAGATATTTGTAGTATAACAATATCTTTATCGTAATTAGATAAGAAATAGAAGATGTCGCGTCCACGTACCCGAGCGAATCCCATTCCGCAAGAACCTGATCTTGCAAATATAGTAGCTACCTTGCAACGACAATTGCGGGAACAACAACAAGAAACGAACCAGCTTCGGGAACAAGTAGCCCAGCTAAATCAAGTGCCTCGAGTAAACGAAGTCCCACTGCAAAATGACCCTGTACCTCCAGCAGTGCCTCAAGCACCAGAGGTTCATCAAGAAGTTCCGATAGCACCCGAAGGTCTGCAAAGGAATCCACCTATAGTTAGGGAAGATCTGTTGTATGAACGATTTAGGCGAATGAAGGCACCTGAATTTGAAGGAACCACAGATCCAATTGTAGCAGATAATTGGCTGATCGATATCCAAGTAATTTTGGATTTTATGGGACTTACGGAACAGGAGAAAGTTCTTTGTGCCTCCTTTGCACTTAAGAAAGATGCACGTCATTGGTGGAGAACGGTTCAGATGCGCAGAAACGTGGCGTTCATGCAATGGCAAGATTTTGTTGACGAATTCAGAATAATGTACTACAACCAGGAGATTCTTGCAGCTCAACAGGATGAGTTTACCAGCTTCAAGCAAGGATCTTTGTCCGTGATGGAGGCAGTCAAGAAATTTGAACAGCTTGCTCGTTTATGTCCGGAACTGGTACCAAACGAGAGAGAGAAAGTAAGGAGAATGATGAAAATGTTTCGGACCGACATCGCCAAGCAAGTTAGTGCTGGAAGTAGCCCTCCAACTCTTGTAGCTGATTGTATTAGTCGAGCTATGAGAGCAGAATACTGGATTAATCAGGATAAGGAAGCGCGGGTTCAGATATTCAAAGCTAAGAAGGAAGAAAAAGCTGTAGAGAGACAGATACAGTCTAGGCAGAACCAGCAGCCGAACTTAAAAGGCCAGACTAGTAATTCCAACCAAAGTTCCAAGCAGTTTGGAAGGAATAAAAGAAGAGAGAATACTATGGGCCAGGGCCAGGGCCAACAGAAAAATTACCCCCAGAAGAGGAACAACCGTGGGAATGAGGGTATTAATAACAGCTATCCTGTGTGTACTCAATGTGGAAAGAAACATCCAGGCGTATGTAGGTTGGGAACAAACGCTTGCTACCTTTGTGGCAAGGAAGGTCATTATGCGAAGAATTGTACCTTCCATAGTCAGAACCAGAACCCTCAGTACCAGAATAGGAATACAAATCGACAGCTTCACGCGGTACAAGCGAAGGTCGAAAGTCCTTCGATGGTACAAGGAAGACTTGAAGCTCCTGAACCACAAGCCAGGATTTATGCTTACACAAAGGGAGATGCTGAAGCTGGAACTTCTAATGTAGTAACAGGTCAGATCTCTATAGCCGCTTATGATGCATTTGCCCTAATTGATTCTGGTGCCACCCATTCGTTTATATCAATGGAGTATGCCCGGAAGTTAGATAGAAATGTAGAAAGTATAGGGCAACCTTTTAGAACCTCTCTTCCATCGGGAGATATTTTGTTATCTGATTCCTGGATGCGAAATATTCCGATAGTTATGTGTGGTAGAGAATTATATGTAGACCTGATTGCAATTAAGCTTCAGGATTTTGATGTAATCCTGGGAATGGATTTCTTAGATAAGTACAACGCTAAGATTGATTGTCGAAAGCGTTGTGTTACGTTTAGTCTTTTCGGCGAAGAGGAATTCAACTTTCACGGCCAGTCTAAGAGCTCATCAACCCGGCTTGTTTCTGCAATGAAAGCTTGGAAAATGTTAGCTAATGGATGTCAAGGGTACTTAGCTAACATGGTGGACAAAGAACAAGAAAAAGAGCTACAGCCCGAAGATGTTCCTATTATTAGGGAATATGTAGACGTCTTTCCAAAAGATTTAACTAGACTTCCGCCCGAGCGTGAAATCTCTTTCGAAATAGAATTGTTGCCAGGAACAGCTCCAATATCGAAAGCACCTTATCGCATGGCCCCAGCTGAGCTTAGGGAACTTCAAGTACAGTTGCAAGAACTGTTGGACAAGGGATTTATTCGTCAAAGCCATTCCCCGTGGGGAGCACCTGTATTGTTTGTCAAGAAGAAGGATGGAACGTTACGAATGTGTATCGACTATCGCGAGTTGAATAAGATCACGATTAAGAACAAGTACCCTCTCCCGAGAATCGACGATCTCTTCGATCAACTTAGAGGAGCTTTGGTATTCTCGAAGATTGACTTGCGTTCAGGCTACCATCAACTCAGAATCAAGGAAGGAGATATTCCCAAGACGGCGTTTCGTACACGTTATGGACATTATGAGTATTTAGTCATGCCTTTTGGATTAACTAATGCTCCAGCTGCTTTTATGGACCTTATGAATCAGGTGTTTAAAGATTATTTAGATAAGTTTGTTATCATCTTCATTGATGATATTTTGATCTACTCAAAATCTGCAAAGGAACATGAGCAGCACCTCAAGTTGGTTTTGGAAACCTTAAGACGGAATCAGCTTTATGCCAAATTCACTAAATGTGAATTTTGGTTGGAGAAAGTACATTTCTTAGGCCACGTAGTTTCAAAGGAAGGAATTTCTGTTGATCCTGCTAAGATAGAAGCAGTTAGTGCATGGTCAGCACCCAGAAACGTTACGGAGATACGAAGCTTTCTTGGCTTGGCCGGATACTACCGACGGTTCGTTGAAGGATTCTCCAAGATAGCAGCGCCACTAACAGCTCTTACTAAAAAGGGGAGAAAGTTTGAGTGGACACAGAAGTGTGAAGAAAACTTCCAAGAGCTCAAGAGGAAACTTACAAGTGCACCAGTGTTGATCATTCCGGACGTTGATGCAGGAAATTTCGCCATTTATAGTGATGCGTCGAAAACTGGACTAGGAGCCGTCCTTATGCAAGGAAGAAATGTGGTTGCTTATGCTTCACGTCAACTGAAGGACCATGAACGGAACTACCCGACTCACGATTTGGAGCTTGCTGCGGTGGTTTTCGCTTTGAAGATTTGGAGACATTACCTATATGGTAATAGATGTGAGATTTTTACCGATCATCAAAGTCTCAAATACATTTTTACTCAAAAGGAGCTTAATATGCGGCAACGAAGATGGCTCGAACTCGTAAAGGATTATGATTGTGAAATTCTTTATCATCCTGGAAAGGCAAACAAGGTAGCAGATGCGCTGAGCAGGAAGTCATCCGGTATGCTCATGTCTCTTGAAATGATGTCCGAACCCCTCCAAAAGGAAATTTCTGATTTCCGATTAGAAATGCTAATTGGAAAATTGTCTGCTTTGACTCTTCAGTCTAATCTCTTAGAAACCATTAAGGACTATCAAAGGAAAGATTCCTTTTTGTTGAAAATTCAGCTACTTGGTGAAGAAGATAAGGAATTTAAAACGTCTGCGAATGGGCTAATTCTTTTCAAAGGAAGGATTTGTGTTCCTAACTTTGAGTTTCTAAGGAAACAAATCATGTCAGAAGCGCATGAAACGCCATACTCAGTTCACCCTGGAGCTACTAAGATGTATAAGGACCTTAAGGAGAACTTTTGGTGGCCGAACATGAAGAGAGAAATTGCTGAATTTGTATCAAAATGTTTAACTTGTCAGAAAGTTAAAGCTGAACACCGGCAACCTGGCGGAGATCTTCAAAAGATAGAACTCCCAGAATGGAAATGGGAACAAATCACCATGGATTTCGTAGTTGGACTACCCAGGACCGCTAGTGGAAATGATATGATTTGGGTAATTGTGGATAGATTAACCAAATCAGCCCATTTCATTGCTAGTAAAGCCACCTTTTCGGTTGAGAAATTAGCTGAAATTTATGTATCTCAGGTTGTTAAGTTGCATGGAGTTCCAAAATCCATTATTTCAGATCGAGATGGGTGATTTACTTCGCGATTTTGGAAAAGTGTTCACACAGCTATGGGGTCAAGGTTGAAATTCAGTACTGCATTCCACCCTCAGACAGATGGACAATCGGAGCGCACGATCCAGACCTTAGAAGATATGTTGAGATCTTGTGTTTTGGATTTCAAGGGAAATTGGGATCAAAAGTTACCCTTGATCGAATTTTCGTATAATAATAGTTACCACACTTCTATTGGTATGGCTCCATTTGAAGCGCTATATGGAAGGAAATGTCGATCTCCCATCCATTGGCAGGAAGTCGGACAGAAGCAACTTCAAACTACGGACTTCATCAGAAAAACCTCAGAAGACGTCAAGATGATCAAGCAACGGCTCGATGTAGCTTTCAGTCGACAGAAGAGTTATGCTGATAAACGTCGAAGGCCTTTAGAATTCCAAGTTGGAGATTCTGTTTTTCTCAAGATTGCTCCAGTAAAGGGGATTATGAGATTTGGTAAGAAGGGAAAGCTCAGTCCAAGATACACAGGTCCGTTTGAAATCCTCGAAAGAATTGGAAAAGTTGCCTACAAGCTTGCTTTACTGCCAACTTTAGCTTCTATACACAATGTTTTTCACGTTTCCATGTTAAAGAAATATGTATCTGATCCTTCTCATGTGCTAAGTCAAGAACCGATCGAAGTACAAACGGATTTGACGTACGAGGAAAGGCCAATACGAATTCTAGATCGGGAAGAAAAGGTTTTAAGGAACAAAACCATTCCGATGGTTAAGGTGTTATGGCAGAATCATAATATTCAAGAAGCAACGTGGGAAGTAGAAGAAGAAATGAGGAAGAACTATCCCTACTTGTACTGATTTTCGGGGACGAAAATTTCTTTAAGGAGGGTAGATTGTAATAACCAACTTGTTTGTAAACTTATGATTTCTTTTGTTAAGAATCAAAGTCTGTTTATGTTATATGTATGATATGTTTCTATGAAAAGTTGTTGAATCTTTAGTTAAAAGATTCAAATAAGTTAGTTATGCAAGTTTAAGACCTTTTTGTTAAAAGAAAAAGGTGTAAGTTATGCTTTATGATTTTATGTTATTTTACGAAAGGACTGCATTTGGGAGATAAGCCAAACCAGACCTTTAAGGATGACACCTCTGATGACAAGTGTCATTACTATGATTGGTCACCTCACAGGGACCAAAATGTAAATATTTTATGTTTAGGGGTCAATTTGCAAATTAAGAAAAGTTTATGATTTTGAAGCCAAAAAGTCTTTTAAGGAAGGATTTAGTAAAAACTTGATGTTTAAAGGCTTAACAAAAAAATTGGCCAAGTCATAGGGACTAAAGTGCAAATATTTTGCCTTTAGGGGCCATTGTGCAATTTTGAAAAAGATTGTAAACTTATTAGCAATTATGTAAATTTTTGAACCAGGGACTTTTTAAGTAAAGTTTCTTAGTTCAATTAAGTCAATGACCCATTTTTAGTTTAGTTGATTTGGTTGGAAATCAAGGATGTTAAGTTAAGATTGTTTTTGAAAACTCTAGCTAAAACCAATCCCATTATGCCATGTGTCACCATGGGAACCGGCCACGTCATGGCTTGATGAGCAAGTAACCTTGTTCTTGAAAAAGGTTATGCAAATTAGAAGATTTTAAGTGTTAATAGAAGTTTACAAATCAAACCCTAAGTTTAGTGTTTTAACACTTTAGTATGGTTGGTTGATTTTATGTTAAGACACATTTAGCAATGTTGTCTCACTTGGTTACACCAAAACCGGCCACATAGGGGAGAAACCCTAAGTTCTAGCTTGGCAAAGTCACACCCTAGCCTTGCACCCTTGGCAAGCCAAGGCTTGCACACACCTAGGCACCAAAGGCCGGCCACCCAAGGAAGTAACACACCATGGTGTAGTCTTGGTGAGCAAGCAAACCAAGGCTTGCACACTAAGCCACCACCCAAGGGCCGGCCACCTCAAGAGTGTGACACCACAAAAACCTAGCCTTGGTGAGTAAGAGTGCTTAGCCCTACACACTTGGCAAGCCAATGTCTTGCTAGGTTGACACCATGACCGGCCATCACCTTGGTTAGACACCTCATGGTCTAGCTTTGGTGAATAAGCAAGCCTAGCTTCACCTATTTGGCAAGCCAAGACCACACCATGACCGGCCACCCAAGGGAAAGACACCTCCTTGGCCTAGCTTTGATGAGCCAACACCCTAGGTTACCTAGCCTAGCCTCCTTGGCAAACCAAGCCTTGCACACCTCACCCTAGGACCGGCCACACCAAGGAAGTGCCACCTCAAATGTAGCCTTGATGAGCAAGCAACCCTAGCTTGGCTTGCTTGGCAAATTGGGTGAAGCATGGCCGGCCAACACATAGGGACCAAGGAGAAAAATAGTTTAGCTTCAAGGACTATGGCCTAAATTACCAAAGATTGGTTTCTTGAACTCCTTTAGAGTTTGACACCTAAGGCACTTAGGCAAGCTTAGTAAGCTTACTAGCTTTGCTTGATGGCAAACAAAGGCTTGCATGATGTCCACCTAAGGCCGGCCACACCAAGGAGGGGACACCTCATGGTCCCTAGGCCACATGAGTAAGCAACCCTAGCTTGGGTTAGTGGCATGAGAAGCCAAGGATGACCGGCCACCCTTCAAAGAAACAAACACAAATTGGCTTCCTCCAAGGACTAAGAAGCCAATTGCTATACTTCAAGGGATTGATAAGCAAATTCAAAACTTATGCTTCATCTATAAATAGGTGAAGGTGCTGTTGTATCATTTGGTTAGCCAACACACACACACAACCTTGAGCAGCACAAACTCCCCCAACCCTGCCTTAGAAGCCGAACAAAGAAAAGAAAGAAAAGAAAGAAAAGATTTTCGGTTTAGTGTGAGAGAATTTTCAATTACCCTAGATTAAGTATTTCATCAGTGAAACTTGAGGTAAATATTGTTATCCTCTAGTTCTCCATTTATAAATTTAGAGAATGATTAGTATGATTAAGCAAGAGTTTAAATTTTGTAAGATACATGCACTAGGGTTTTTGTATGCTTGATTAAGTCTCTATCCGAGCAGTTTTTCTGAAACAATATTTAGAGGCCTTTAGAGGCCGTATCTTTAAAAAGTTAAAACTGCAAAGTTGTAGAGGAAGGAAAATCCTAGGGGCCAGCGAGGCCAGTTTTTGAAAATAAGGCTTTTAAGACCTTTATTTCTATAAAAACCCGAGACCAAATTATAAGCAGTAAGTTTGGTCGAAAAATTTTATAAGGCAAAAATAAACATGTTAAAGGCTGATTTGAAGTTTGAGGTTAAAACAAAAGTTGTAGGAGACTTCAAGATCTACAACTTTAATGAAGAAAACTTTTCCAGATTCGAAACAGATTTGTGGGAAAAGAACTAAACTTTATGAATTGGTTTTGGAATCCGATTTTCAAAATGATTAGAGTTTTTAACTAAATTTCAAAAAGGAGTTGAAATTTAGGAATGGTTGTTAGCAATTAGAATCATTATGTTATTATGATAGGATGATACTCATCCTATGATTTTTCTTGAAAACAGGGAAACGACCTGTTTGAGTGAAAGATTATGATTCAAGGCGCAGTAACGGTAAGTACGACTCCGCCTACAGCATAAATAAAAATAGTTTGTTGAATGCTTTCAAGTTTATAATGATATAAGCATGATAAAACGTTATGGCTTGTATGATGTCAAGTTTATAATGTTATGTGTATAAGAAATATTTATGATATGTATGTATATACATTTTTAAGATATGATAATATTAAAGTACGAATGGCATGTATGTATGCAAGAAATGATGAATGTATGGCATGTATGTTTTCAAGTTCATGAATGTATGTTTATAGTATGTATGTTGATATGATGAGAAATGTGATATTATGACATCACGAAGTATGCTCATTAAAGAATAACGAGTTGGTAAAATATGAAACCCCAGCTTCAGTTAAGAAACTGGTTATGAATATGAAACAATATTTCAAGTATGAAATAAGACAAGAACAAGACTTTTAATATAAGCAGGAAGCTATATGTCGTATCGACCCGCGTCAGGTCGGGTTTGGTTCATGGTTTGAGTTGGACAGGGCTGGCCGCCCCAACCACTCCATGGCAGCGCGCCACGGTACGTACATTCATGTTAAGTTATGTAAGGGCCCAAAATCTATGCTAACTTATGAAAACAGAAATTGACCATCAATGGTTCATGCATTATGTTATCATGATATGTTTTGTGGATAAATAGTTGTGCTTGCTGAGCGAAAGCTCATGTTTTAAGTTTATGCTGTAGGTAAGCAACCATGCAGTATTTCTTGATACAAGGCGGTGGAGCATGGCAAGGCAAAGCTGTGAAACTGTGGGACGGAATCACTACGTTTCTTTTTGTTAAATTATGCTACGCTAAATATGATGTATTTAAGTACAAAAACTCATTTCCGCTATAAGTAGTTATGTATAAGTATATGTATGGATATAAGTGTTTATTATGGAATTTCCAAGTTAAACAATATTTATCAGTTGTATAAAAAAAAAAAAAAAAATTCTGTCTAAATTTTCATCTATTATTATGTAAGAATGTATGGTAACGGCCGGCGCTAGGCGGGTCGTCACACCGCTGGCCTTGCGAGGAGTTTTAACGAAGGATGTGAGATTCGCAATTACCAAGTTATTCTCATTTTTCAACTCGATATGCTCCAAGGTAATTGATCCATTGACACTAGAATCGCTACAATCAGAGTTGGTTAAAACTTTGCGCTTGCTTGAGAAGTACTTTCCACCCTCATTTTTTGACATAATGATTCATCTAATGGTGCACTTAATCCGGGAAGTGAAGCTATGTGGACCAGTGTATTTGAGATGGATGTATCCTTTTGAAAGGTACATGAAGGTTTTGAAGGGTTATGTCAAGAACCGAAATAGGCCGAAAGGATGTATAGTAGAAAGCTACATTGCGGAGGAATCGGTCGAATTTTGCTCCGAATATTTGTCCACCGCGGAAGCGATTGGATTGCAAAGACTACAAACATTGACTGGAAATGACTATCCGTCGGCATTCCATCGCCGGTAAATCGATGTGAATAGGAGAAAGCTTGTCTCTATACTTTACATAATAGGGTTGAAGTTGAGCCTTTTATTGAGGTTCACCTACAGGAATTAAGAGATAGAAATCCAAGAAGATGAAGAAATGAAAAGTTGCTACAAGATGAACACAATCGGACGTTTCGTCAGTGGCTACGAAGACATGTACTCTTTCAGAAGAACGGCTTTTTGCATGAGTTAATGAACCTCGCTAGAGGTCCGTCGACGATTGTTACACGGTATACATCATACTTCGTCAATGGTTTTACATTCTACACTCGCGAAAGAGATGAGAAGCATTCTGTTCAAAATAGTGGTGTCAGTATTCATTCTAAGGCCATGCACATTTCATCTGCAAAGGACAAGAATCCAGTTTATGGAACTATGAACTACTTCGGTTTCATTGAAGATATTTGGGAACTCGATTACTGTGGTTTACATGTCACACTATTTAAGTGTAAATAGGCTGACAATAATTACATAAGGATTGACAGTGATGGGATAATAGTGGTGGACTTTAGACGATTGGGGTACAAAAATGATCCATTCATTATGGCATCACAAGCAATCCAAGTATTTTACACAACGGACCCTAGCAATGTAGAGTTGTCCTTAGTAGTGCTGATGAAGCCAAAATTGATCCGTGGTCAAGAAGATGAGGAAGATTGCTCCGACATTCCATCTTTCACACAGGGATTGCCACCGTTTGAGGATATTGACAAATTCGATGATGATGTTTCCCACTTGGTTCGACCAGATATTGAATGGACATGTGTTGAGGAAGCAAAGAAAAAAAAAGAAAAAAACTTGAACATTATGTCATTTATTTTGTACATGAGTGATTTTGTTTTTATTATAATTCAAGATGTATAATTTATTTATTTTGTCATGTTCATTGCTATATATATATTGAAAATTAATTTTGCATAAAGATAAATAATACAGTATCAGTAATTTTTGTAAACAACACAGAGTTATTAGGCCGTGTGCTTGTGGTGACCAAACAGGATTACAGAGATTACACAACGGTCCTCTGGACCGTCGTTTAATCCTTCGGATTTGGGGGATTACACGACGGTCCAGGGGACCGTCGTTTAATCCCCTCAGGTTAGGGGAATTACACGACGGTCCCTGGGATTTGAATGGTATGTAATGCAATTCATTAATTATGATTTGGTCGAACCGTTGTGTAGTATCAACTTTACACGATGGTTCTTGGCCGAACCGTCATGTAATGTATACATTACACGACAGTTCTTAGTCGAACAGTCGTGTAAAATCAACTTTACACGACGGTTCGTCCAGGAACCGTCGTGTAATGTCATACATTACACGACGGTTCTTAGTCGAACCGTCGTGTAATATCAACTTTACACGACGGTTCGTCCAGGAACCGTCGTGTAATGAGGACTTTACATGACGGTTCTTGGCCAAACCGTCGTGTAAAGTTAACATTACACGACGGTTCGTTCAAGAACCGTCGTGTAATGTGATTTTGATGATGGTGTACCGTGGTTTAACATTGAAATACTACGACGGTAACGGAACCGTCGTGTTATCTACCACGATACTGGATTACACGACGGTTGGTTAACCGTCGTGTAATCCATAATTTTTACTAGTGATACCCACAACTCTATTGAATTTAAAACTAATAATAATTAAAGAAATTTTAATGTAAATCATAAAGTTAAATTTCTCTTATACCGCTTGGCACATTTAAATGTAAAAAACAAGGTTGATTTAAATTTATGTACTAAACATAATATAATAATATAAAAATATATAATTTTAGAATACAATGTATACTTTTTAAAATAAAAACAAAATGATTGTATGAAAATAAATAATACGTAATCGTAGTATTTATTTTAAAGGGTAATTTGGGCATTTAAAGGTCCAAATTAAGTGTTGATAGAGAAAGAGTTTAAATTTGTATGGTAAGCATAATCTTATGGTATACAATTATAAAGTTTCAAAACACATGGTATACTTTCTAAATAAAAGCAAAACACATGGTACAAAAATGAAAATAACCTATTTAAGAATTGTCAAAAAATTTCACAAGCACACGAATCGGATAAGTAATAAAGTGATGAGAAAATTATCAAACCAACGACAATTTGATACCAAAATTAATTTCCCGAATGCCTCCTAAACTATGTACCTTATTTCATTTTATCCTTTGAATTATCAAAACCATTCATCGTGCCTCATAATATATACAAAGTCATTCAATCTGTCTCTTCCATCCACTTCAGTTATAAATTTAACAGAAATGCTGATGTGACACACTATTAAAGTTTAAACAAATATATTTTTGGATATAAATCTTGATCATAAAAATAAATATTATTTTCTAATATGTTGTTTGAACGTAGAAAAGCCAAATTAAAAAAAAAACAAAAACAAAAAGGAAACCGATGTAGTACAATATATCCTCTCATAATGAAAGTATGAATTATGAAGCAATAGGGAACTATACATGTAATACCTGAAATTTTGATGACTTTAGATTTCCTTTGAAATAAGGAAAACCTAAGTCTGAATCATGATCGGAGTGGAATAACAGTATAGGTTTCAGTTCTCAATTAACTAGCTACGAGACTCAACAAAAGATTACTTAGCCAAGTAAAAGGCGTTTTAAGAAAAACAGCATGACGAAATTTTATAATTTCATGTTGGTCAAAGTTTGATCAAGAAAGTCAAAGTTGACCAAAAAGTCAAAGGGTTGACTAATAACGATCAAACATATGACTATACAGCAATAGGATAATCAGTATGGAAATTATACTGCGAAAACCGTCTTTACGAACGAATAAGCAAGAATAAGCTATGAGACCACCCTAGAAAAATCAAGCACAATATTTGGAGCAATATGGGCTAAATGGTTTCAAGTCCCAAGAAAAATTTATACGTAGTCCAATTTTATGCAGATGGATTTTTGGACTACAATTTAGTATGATAATACTGTTTTAGGACAAAACAGTATTGATATTATCAAAGTTAGTAAGGAAATGGATTGCATAATTATATTAAGGGATTCTTGGAATCAAGAGGATAATTATGCATGAATTGGAAGTCAAGTGGCTCTAACTTAGCTGATCACCCGCAGGGACTAAATTACAAATATTTTGTCTTTAGGGGCAAAAGTGCAATTTTTGGAAAAGTTAGCAATGATGATGTAAGCATGATGTCATCAAGATGATGTCATCAAGGTGATATAAGCATGATGTCATCAAGGTGATGTAAGCATGACGTCATCATGATGAGGTAAGCAAAACTTGTGCACCAAGGAAGCAAATGGCCGGCCACCACCTAGAGGGACTAATTAGTAAATATTTTTGCTTCAAGGACCAAAATACAATTTTAGAAAAATAACTAAATCATAGTTCAAGGACTTTTTAGCAATTTTGAAAAGTTCAAAAAGCCTATAAATAGAGGTGAGGGGGGGGCGGCAGATTTTTAGTGGAAAAATAGAGGAATCTAGCCAAACTCTTGCAAAATTTTCTCTCACACTTTTCCTCTCCAAAACCGAACTTAAACCAAGAGAGAAAAAAAAAAGTAGAGCAAGGGAATTGGTGTAGGAGTGGTCGGTTTTCACCAAGAAACCCAAGCAAAAGTTTTGAAAATTTTTGGTACCCATTGGAGGGTGGAAGGCCGGTTGTTGGAGGACCAAGGGGGGGAGAGAATTTTCGGGACCCAAACCCTAGCCTAGCCTTGCTTTGATCAAGGTAACTCTCCCATAGCCCTAAACTTTTTAATTAAGCATCAATTTGGAATTTATGTGTATTTTCAAGTTGATTATGTAAGAGCATAAGCTCATTCTTTTATTTTCATGCAATGGGTTTAGTGCTTCTTATGTGCTTGATTAGGGTCTCAAGGTCTCAATTTATGATTTAGTGCATGCTTTCAATCATATGCTTGTGTGATAGTATGATTTACATGCATGCCTAGTAGATATTTGATATATGTCCCCTTATGTTTAAGATAGAGTATGGTATGCTTGAATGGTGTATGAGATTAGTTTAAGCATGAATGTGATGAATGGTAGCCAAACCAACCCAAAAACCCTAGTTTGGTGCATGATGACACACGGGTTTGCATGGGTTTGGTTTAATGCATGCGAATGGAAAATGAATGTTAGAAAACGCTGCATGACTGATATTAGGCTCCCGCTGTGGGCGGTTGAGGTAGTGTGTGCGTATTAGAATGTAAAACCAACTTAAGAACAAAACTGCCAGTTTTCGGGTAAAACTGACCAGTTTTCTAGAAAGTCGATTTTGAGGCCCTTAAAGGCCGAATTTGTAAAAAGTTAAAACTACAAAGTTGTAGAGAAGGGATTTTCCTAGGGGACAACATGAACAGTTTTTCAAAATAAGACACCGAAGGCCTTCGATTTTATAAAAACCCGAGCCTGACTGTGCCCAGGACTTATGCACGGCCAGGTGAGTTCAACAGGGAATAAGAGCACGTTAGATTCCGAACTGGGTTTTCTGCAAAACATGAAAGTTGTAGGGTTTTTCGAAAGCTAAAACTTTCGTGAAGACAACGTTTTCTAATTCAAACCATATTTTTAAATAGAAATGGATTTCTAAAAAACTGTGCAGGAAACAGGAAATTCCTGCACAGGATTTTCTAAAACAATACTGGAAAACTGTATTTTTGCACTAACACCAATGTTTTGACTATGAAAACTGTTCCAATAGCAGTTTTCAGCCTTTAATGATTTTTATAAAGTCCCACTTTGAAAACCACGAATTTTTAAATTAAACAAAAGATTTTTGGCCAAATTTTCCAAATTGGATTTTAAAAGCCAAAGTTTAGTAACAAGACAATGACGGATAGTAACCGGGAAGGATACCCGAGTTACTAGGCTTGGCCAAAAAGCCCAAGTTTGACCCATAGAATGTTGACTTTGGTTGACTAAGTTTGACCACCTCAAGGGTTACCCTATGTAACCCAATAAGTTATCATGTGTATAATTGGGGGGCATATAACTAAGATTGTGTATGAATGTTGGATAGGTCACCAACATTTTATAGGATCTGTAATAGCCAGACTTTTATGCAAATTTCGATTTCTCTTATTTGAAATCAAAAGTTTGTATTATACATGTTTATATGAAATGTTTGATATGATTTTATCAGAATTAGAAATTATGTATGATTTTATTCCGGTCAAAGTTTGACCAGGAAAATTTAAGATATGATCGAGACGATACTGCAGTATAATCAACAGTACGAAATTATACTGTGAAAAATCGTCATTATGTATATGGAAGTGAAATTAAGGTACGAGACTATTATAGAAAAATCAAGCTCAATATTTAGGGTAATAAGGCTAAGAGGTTTCAAGTTCGGAGAAAAATTTTTATACAGTCCAGTTAAGCACAGATGAATTTTGGACTACAGTTCGATATGACAGTACTGTTTTTAATTGGAAACAGTATTAACAATATCCATATTACTATAAAATGGACTGCATTTGATGAGACAAACCAAATGGAGATTTAATTAAGGACACCTCATAAAAAAAAATATTAAATGAATTTTTGGATTTTTGTTAAAATTAGAAAGAATTAAATGGTTGACCTTTGACTAGCCTTGCTCACCAAGCAAAGCCATAATGGCCGGCCACCTTGCATGGATTTGTGGAGAATTATGTCTCTTTGGAGGATTGAATTGCAAATTAAAGAAAAGTGTTCACATACATGTATGTGAAAAAAAAGACCAAGTTTGACCATTTAGACTTTTTGTTCACCTTTTTCACACCAAAAACCACCACCAAGGCCGAACACTAGGGAGGAGAGAATACACCCATCTTGGTCGGATTTTCTTGAGAAGAAAAGCAAGAAAAAAATTTGTTGGATTCAAGTTCAAGGATCATCTTTCAAGTTTTGAGGTAAATCCTCTAAATCCCTAAGCTTTTCCTTGAGTTTGGAGCAAAATTTCTAAGTGTATTTCAAGTATGGAATGTAAGAGCATAAGCTCACCTCTTTTCTTTTTCTTCATGTAACGGGTTTATGGAGCTTGATTTGTGCATGTTAGGGTTTAGAAAGTATAATTTCATGGTTGTATGGGTTTTTCTTAAGTTATGTTCTAGATGGCATGTGTTAAGGGTGTATGCTCACAAAGTATTTGATTATATGTCCCCAAGATGTTTGAGATTAATTTTTAGATTATGGACAATGGATTTATGATGTATGATATGTGGAGGGTTTGAAAAACCCCAAAATCCTAGTAATGGTAACCATTTCCATTAGGGTTTATGTGACGCCCCGACTTCCCAAGCCGGGTACCCAAATGAGTCTATGGGTCACTACTGCCAACGATTCCGGGATGCGATGTTGCCATATATTCCTCACAATGCAGGAGACCCAGAGTTAGCGGCACTACATCTCCTCATAGGAGGGTTACCTCCTAGCATTCGACTTTTTGTTCTTGAGCCTATGGCGGGGATGACAGTTGAGGAGATGATACATGATATTATGGAGGCAGAGATTATGGCGCATATGATGCAGGTTGCGGCATTAGAGGATGATTACGCCGTACCAGTCGATGATGCCGGTATTGCAGAGTCACTGTTTCACGGAGGTCCAGTTCTGCCGGAGGATCCTATCCCTGCTATGCCACTTCAGGCGATTCCTCCTCAGGAGGCGGAGGCAGATGCAGATGAAGGCGATATGGACCCTGTTGATGTCCCGGTCGACCAAGAGGAAAACCCCGATGATCCTCCCATAATCATCATCGAGAGCGATGACGAGGAAGAAGTTGTGGAAGAACAAGAAGAAGTCATCGAAGAAGAGTGGGAATGTCTCAAGGAACCAGAAGAAGATCCCGAGGAAATTTTGTTCGATGAGGAAGACGGGGATGCGGACTCCGATGTTTCCTCTGATATTACGGCCGAGTAGACAGTTTAGTTCGAACTGATGTATAGTTATTAGTTTATTCTTTTTGACCTTAGGGTTGTATATAGTATAGGATCGATGGTTAAGTGGTAGACACTTCCATCTCATTTTTGACCATGTACATATAGTAAGTATTATATGTATAGGATATGTATATGTTGTCGTTCAAATATGATGTACCTTTTGTATATGTACAAAAAGGAACAAGTTCATATATGAAATGATATTATGATGAAGTATTGGTTATGATAAGTTTATGATAAGTTATGTTATGATATGATGGAATGTTATATGATGTTTTATGATACGATAAAATATGCTATGGAACTATGTGTTATGATAAGTTATGAATGGAAAAAGTGATGTTTAAGTATAACAATACTTTTTCTTGTCAATCAATAGGAATCTAAGGATGGTACGACCTCGCGTGCGGGTAAGTCAAATTCCGCAAGAACCGAATCTTGTAAATATAGTAGCCACCTTGCAGCGGCAACTGCTAGAACAGCAACAAGAGACAAATCGGCTTCGGGAAGAGATAACTCGTATGAATCAGGTACCTCGTGCTAACGAAGTGCCACCTCAAGATATTCCAGTACCCCTTGCAGCGCCCCAAGCACCAGGGATTCATCAGGAGGTTCCATGAAATGTTGAAGTCCTTTTAGCACCCGCTGGGATTCAGATCAACCCACCAGTAGTTCGGGAAGATTTATTATATGAACGGTTCAAGCGATTGAAGGCGCCTGAGTTTGAAGGGCTAACAGACCCGATAGAAGCTGATAACTGGCTCATTGATATCCAGGTGATCTTGGATTTTATGGGACTCACTGAGCATGAAAAAGTCCATTGTGCTTCTTTTGCCCTTAAAAAGGATGCCAGACACTGGTGGATGACAGTCCAAATGCGCCGAGATGTTGCGGCTATGAGCTGGTAAGATTTTGTAGCTGAATTTCGGATGATGTACTACAACAGAGAAATTCTTGCGGCTCAGCAGGACGAATTCAATAACATGAAACAAGGGTCGATGACAGTCATGGAGGCTGTAAAAAGGTTCGAACAGTTAGCTCGCCTATGCCCAGAGCTGGTACCAAACGAAACTGAGAAAGTACGAAGGATGATGAAGATGTTTCGAACGGATATTGCCAAGCAAGTCAGTGCTGGCAGTAGCCCTCCAACCTTGGTGTCAGATTGTATCAGTCATGCAATAAGGGCCGAATACTGGATCAACCAGGACAAGGAGGCAAGGGCTCAGATTTTTAAAGCTAAGAAGGAAGAAAAAGCTGTGATGAAACAAGTACAGCCAAAACCGAACCAGGAAGCATACCAAAAGGGTCAAACTAGCAATTTGGCCCAAGGTTCCAAGCAGTCCGGAAGG
Source organism: Ficus hirta (assembly GCA_038430175.1). Lineage (NCBI taxonomy): Eukaryota > Viridiplantae > Streptophyta > Magnoliopsida > Rosales > Moraceae > Ficus > Ficus hirta. Next base: position 29,791,179 of record CM076585.1, read on the forward strand.
AACAAGAGAAAGGGGAATGCAACCGGCCAGGGCCAGCAGAGGAATTTCCCTCAGAAAAGAAACAACCGAGGGAACGAGGGTAACAATAATGACTATCCAGTGTGCACACAGTGTGGGAAAAAGCACCTGGGTGTGTGCAGATTGGGAACGAATACTTGCTACATTTGTGGCAAAGAAGGTCATTATGCCAGAAACTGTACCTCAAATAGCCAGAATCAGAACCCTCAATACTCTAACAGAAATGCAAGCAGTCAGTTGCATGCAGTTCAAGCTAAGATCGAAGGCCCTTCGATTACACCTGGACGATATGAGGTTCCTAAACCCCAAGCCAGGATCTATGCCTATACAAAAGGGGATGCCGAAACTGGAACTTCCCATGTCGTAACAGGTCAGATCTCTATCGCCACTTATGATGCAATTGCCCTGTTTGATTCTGGTGCCACTCATTCATTTGTATCGATGGAGTTTGCCCAGAAGTTAGAAAGAGGGGTAGATAAGTTGAAGCAACTCTTTAGAACCTCTCTCCCGTCAGGAGAAATTTTGTTATCCAATTCTTGGATACAGAACGTTCCGGTATTTATTTGTGGCAGAGAGCTTTATGTGGATCTCATAGCGATTAAGCTCCAGAATTTTGATGTCATTCTAGGGATGGACTTCCTAAGTAAATACAACGCCAAGATTGATTGTCGAAAGCGTTGTGTGACATTTAGTCTTCATGATGAAGAGGGTTTCCACTTTTACGGTCAGTCTCGAGGTTCGACAACCAGGCTAGTCTCAGCAATGAAAGCATGGAAAATGTTGGCTAGTGGATGCCAGGGATACTTGGCCAACATCGTAGACAAGGAACGAGAGGTAGAGTTAGCACCGGAAGATGTTCCCATTATCAGAGAATATGTGGATGTCTTTCCGAAAGACTTACCAGAACTCCCTCCAGAACGGGAAATTTCGTTTGAAATAGAGTTGTTGCCAGGAGCTGCACCGATATCAAAAGCGCCTTATCGTATGGCCCCAGCTAAACTTAGAGAACTTCAAGTGCAGTTGCAAGAACTGTTGGACAAGGAATTTATTCGACAAAGCCATTCCCCTTGGGGAGCACCAGTTCTATTTGTTAAGAAGAAAGATGGATCGTTGCGGATGTGCATCGACTATCGGGAGTTGAATAAGATCACGATTAAGAACAAATACCCTCTCCCTAGGATTGAAGTTCTTTTTGATCAACTTAGGGGAGCAATGGTATTCTCGAAGGTTGATTTGAGATCGGGATACCATCAACTCAGAATTAAGGAGGCGGATGTTCCTAAAACGGCCTTTCGAACGCGTTATGGGCAATACGAATTTCTGGTTATGCCGTTTGGATTAACCAACGCATCAGCCGCTTTTATGGATCTGATGAATAAGGTATTCAAGGAGTACCTAGATAGGTTTGTTATAGCTTTCATCGACGATATTTTGATCTATTCAAAGTCCATACAAGAACATGAACAGCACTTTAGGATGGTTCTAGAGACGTTAAGACGAAATCGACTCTATGTCAAGTTCACAAAATGTGAATTTTGGCTAGAAAGAGTGCATTTCTTGGGTCACGTAGTGTCTAAAGAGGGAATTTCCGTTGATCCAGCTAAAGTTGAGGCAGTTAGTACATGGCCAGTACCCATAAACATTACGGAAATACGAAGCTTTCTTGGATTGGCGGGATATTATCGACGTTTTGTTGAAGGATTCTCCAAGATTGCGATGCCACTTACAGCTCTTACTTGGAAAGGGAAGAAGTTCGAGTGGACGCAAAAATGTGAAGAGAACTTTCAAGAGCTTAAAAGAAAGCTTACCAGTGCACCGGTACTGATAATTCCTGACGTGGATGCAGGAAATTTCATGATTTACAGTGACACTTCTAAGACCGGATTAGGAGCTGTCCTAATGCAAAAAGGGAATGTGGTCGCCTACGCCTCACGCTAGTTAAAGGATCACAAACGGAATTACCCAACACACGATTTAGAGCTCGCAGCGGTGGTTTTTGCATTGAAGATTTGGAGACATTATTTGTATGGGAATAGATGTGAGATCTATACTGACCATCAGAGTCTCAAGTATATCTTCACTCAAAAGAAGCTCAATATGAGGCAGCGTAGATGGCTAGAACTCGTGAAGGATTACGACTGCGAAATCCTTTACCATCCAGGAAAAGCAAACAAGGTAGCGGATGCTCTAAGTAGGAAGTCATCCGGTATGTTGATGTCTCTTGACAAGATGCCCAAACCGCTTCAGAAGGAAATTTCAGATTTCAACATGGAGATGATAACTGGGAAATTGGCTGCTTTGACTCTTCAGTCCAATCTCCTAGAATCCATTAAGCTTCATCAAGGGAAGGATTCCTTTCTGCTTAAGGCACAGCTTTTCGGTGGAAAGAATAAGGAATTCAAGACCTCTACAAATGGGATAATTTATTTCAAGGAAAGGATCTATGTTCCTAACTTTGAATTTCTTAAGAAATAGATCATGTCAGAAGCGCATGAGACGCCGTACTCAGTACATCCGGGAGCTACCAAGATGTACAAGGACCTCAGAGAAAGCTATTGGTGGCCAAATATGAAGAATGAGATTGCTGAATTTGTGTCGAAATGCCTAACTTGTCAGAAAGTTAAGGCTGAACATCGGCAACCTGGCGGAGATCTTCAGAAAATAGAGCTTCCAGAGTGGAAATGGGAACAAACTACTATGGACTTTGTAGTCGGGTTACCCAGGACCGCTAGTGGGAACGATATGATTTGGGTGATTGTTGACAGATTAACCAAATCTGCCCACTTTATTGCCATTAAAGCCACCTTTTCAGTGGAGAAATTGGCTGAAATATATGTATCCCAGGTTATTAGACTTTATGGAGTACCAAAGTCTATCATTTCCGATCGGGATGGGCGTTTTACCTCTCGATTTTGGAAAAGTGTTCACACGACAATGGGATCGAAGTTAAAATTCAGTACAGCCTTTCACCCCCAGACTGATGGGCAATCGGAGCGAACCATTCAGACCCTGGAGGATATGCTGAGATCATGTGTATTGGATTTTAAAAGAAGCTGGGATCAGAAGCTACCTTTGATCGAATTTTCTTACAACAACAGTTATCACGCCTCAATTGGTATGGCTCCATTTGAAGCGTTATATGGAAGAAAGTGTCGATCTCCAATCCATTGACAGGAAGTTGGACAGAAATAGCTTCACACTACGGATTTCATTAGGAAAACCTCCGAGGATATTAAGAGGATTAAGCAGAGACTCGACGTGGCTTTCAGTCGACAGAAAAGTTATGCTGATAAACGTCGAAGACCCCTAGAATTCCAAGTTGGAGAATCTGTTTTCCTTAAGATTGCTCCTATGAAGGGAATTATGAGGTTTGGTAGAAAGGGAAAGCTTAGCCCTAGATACACCGGACCATTTGAAATCCTCGAGAGGGTTGGAAAAGTGGCTTACAAGCTTGCTTTGCTGCCAGAGTTAGCTTCTGTGCATGACGTTTTCCACGTTTCGATACTGAAAAAGTATGTACCTGATCCTTCTCATGTTCTAAGCCAAGAACCAATTGAAGTCCGAACTAATCTGACATATGAGGAAAAGCCAGTTCAGATCTTGGATCGGGAAGAAAAGGTTTTAAGAAATAAAACCATCCCTATGGTTAAGGTTTTATGGCGGAATCATAATGTTGAGGAAGCAACGTGGGAGTTAGAAGATGAAATGAGGAAGAACTATCCCCACTTGTTTTAATTTTCGGGGACGAAAATTTTTAAGGGGGGTAGATTGTAATAGCCAGACTTTTATGCAAATTTCGATTTCTGTTATTTGAAATCAAAAGTTTGTATTATACATATTTATATGAAATGTCTGATCTGATTTTATCAAAATTAGAAATTATGTATGATTTTATTCCGGTCAAAGTTTGACCAGGAAAATTTAAGATATGATCGAGACGATACTGCAGTATAATCAACAGTACGAAATTGTACTGTGAAAAATCGTCATTATGTATATGGAAGTGAAATTAAGGTACGAGACTATTATAGAAAAATCAAGCTCAATATTTAGGGTAATAAGGCTAAGAGGTTTCAAGTTCGGAGAAAAATTTTTATACAGTCCAGTTAAGCACAGATGAATTTTGGACTGCAGTTCGATATGACAGTACTGTTTTTAGTTGGAAACAGTATTGACAATATCCATATTACTATGAAATGGACTGCATTTGATGAGACAAACCAAATGGAGATTTAATTAAGGACACCTCATCAAAAAAAAATTATTAAATGAATTTTTGGATTTTTGTTAAAATTAGAAAGAATTAAATGGTTGACCTTTGGCTAGCCTTGCTCACCAAGCAAAGCCATAATGGCCGGCCACCTTACATGGATTTGTGGAGAATTATGTCTCTTTGGAGGATTGAATTGCAAATTAAAGAAAAGTGTTCACATACATATATGTGAAAAAAAAGACCAAGTTTGACCATTTAGACTTTTTGTTCACCTTTTTCACACCAAAAACCACCACCAAGGCCGAACACTAGGGAGGAGAGAATACACCCATCTTGGTCGGATTTTCTTGAGAAGAAAAGCAAGAAAAAAATTTGTTGGATTCAAGTTCAAGGATCATCTTTCAAGTTTTGAGGTAAATCCTCTAAATCCCTAAGCTTTTCCTTGAGTTTGGAGCAAAATTTCTAAGTGTATTTCAAGTATTGAATGTAAGAGCATAAGCTCATCTCTTTTCTTTTTCTTCATGTAATGGGTTTATGGAGCTTGATTTATGCATGTTAGGGTTTAGAAAGTATAATTTCATGGTTGTATGGGTTTTTCTTAAGTTATGTTCTAGATGGCATGTGTTAAGGGTGTATGCTCACAAAGTATTTGATTATATGTCCCTAAGATGTTTAAGATTAATTTTCAGATTATGGACAATGGATTTATGATGTATGATATGTGGAGAGTTTGAAAAACCCCAAAAACCCTAGTAATGGTAACCATTACCATTAGGGTTTATGTGACGCCCCGACTTCCCAAGCCGGGTCGACACCATAACTACTTATACTTAACTTACTTGAAAATTTTAGGAAAATTTTTTTTTTTTTTTAAAACATATTCACATAAGTTATTTTGTAGAGAAAAACTTGTCATGTATACATACTATACTGAAAATATCTTCTCATGTCTTCAAACTTCATACATATTGCATAACATAATTTACTTTTAAGATTCAAAAGCGGTTGCGGAAAATTTTGCGTAGTGGTATCCCACACCGCCCTTCACCCGCCGCATCGTCCGCATAGCCCACCACTTAAGCTGCAGGCTTCTTACCTACAGTATGGAATATAAAAGTGAGCTTTCGCCCAGCAAGTATAAACATAATCTCACGAAATATTTCAAACATTTGAGAACATGCCAAATATCATGTAACTTATGCATGAACCATTTATGATTGATTGAATGTCTTATGCTTCATTATAGACTCAATCTTTAACTTATTATCTTGTCTCAATATGTGGGCCCATAGTGTCCGTACCAAAAGCACGCAGCCTCCAGACAAAGCTAGGGTTTGCAAGGCCCTAACAGTTCTGGGAATTATAACTTGACCATTCACGATCACGGAAGGTAAATGTCACCACTACAACAATAAGGGTCATTTATAACATCAGTCAATAGCGTTTCTCAAAATGTGTTACGTGATTGGTGGGAAAAGACCCATAACTGCTTAAAGAAGAGACCCACGATCTCCTTAGGCGGGATTCATTGGTGCGCTAAGTTAGGAATGAATATTTACAATCTCCACATATACTTTCCCTCCAATTAGAAGAAGTTGAGTAAGATCATGAAACCACCCATGAATATCGCCACCAATCGTCACAGGGCTTTTAACAAGCTGTTATTTGTTATCTAAAATAAATCCTAAATTTTAATTGCAAAAAAAAAAAAAAAATCTAAGATAAAAATACTCTCAAGAAACGGCTCTCGCTTGTGAGTTTTGGAGTCCGGACCGAGACGGAAGTCCTCTTAGATTGAGAGATGGCCGAAGAAGGAGAGCGGTGACTAGGGTTCCATCAATGACAATCATTCTTTCTGTCTCTTTGTTGTACGACTCTGACTCACAACAAGATAGATTTAAAATGAAAGTTCGAAACGCTCTGTCAAACAAACACACAACCGGCAATTGCAAAAGAGGCCCCCCCCTCTCTCTCTCTACAATCAATCTCCAATTTGCAGTCACTGCCTTCGAATTGAAGCTTCTCCTGAAATCGCCAGATCATGGTTTTTGACTGACTTCGCTACTTGGTAAGCTCTATGATCGCGCCTCTGTGACCTAGCTTTCCTTGTCCTGCTTTTTTCCGATTATTTTCTTATGACCTTCTCTGGAATTTGTTTTCTTTATCCCCGAAAGAATTTCTATGCTTGTGTGAAATGAAGTTTCAGGGTCTTTAACTGTTAATCGATAGATTTCGTATGCATGTTTATCTAACGCCTAGAAGGTGTTTGACGAAATGGTATGTGAGATGTCTTTTCAATTTTGCTCTTATTTTCTTCTACTTTTGTACTTTTTTAAAAAAAGTAATTTGCATGTTGCAGTTGTCTTTAATTGTCTACAACCTGAACAGACTAGTGCCCTTTGTACCCAATTATATTAGGTCCTTCCATAAGTTTTTTTTCCCCTCTTGACATATTTAATTTTATATGATTTGTATACATTTGAGCGTTCAAGTTTCAGGTGGCAGGGACAGTCCAGGTATATTGTTACAATTTCAGTTTTGACTTTGATTATTTTGTTGTCGTTTTATTATGCTATTTGTGAAGATATTTCTTTTTAAGATGCTCAATTTTGTCGTTTCCAACTGTCAGTGTAATGTGTCTTTTTGTGATTCTTATTCCACTTTTACTTTTTTAAAGAAAACAATTTTTATTATGTACATAGCTTTCTGTACATGCTTGAAGCTAATCACTTTATAACTAATTTACATTTTTTTTGTCCTTCATAAATGTAAAAGTTCTTTGCTGTTTTTCAAACTTTGAGTTTCAACATTTTCGGTCTTGGATTGGTAGGAAATGCAGGTATTAATCTTTCTCCTGTTTTTTTGGTTTGTATTTAAGCCAGTGGATTCTTTATAATCAGTGAAGAAATAAACTTATATTTAGTTGAGTGGCATGAACTAATTTCTTGATTTGATGGATCACAGCTTGTTAAAAGCCCTGTGACGATTGGTGGCGATATTCGTGGGTAATTTCATGAGGGAAGGTATCTGTGGAGATTGTGTTGGTATGTGGAAGCACTTAGCTCTCATAAATGGGGCTTTATCTTATGCTTTCTCATCCTTATATAACATCATTGTGAAATGTATTGAAACTGTTGTAAAATTACATGTCTGAGTACCTTGTTAGCTTATGTATCAAGTTCTCAACTAGTACACTTGTAAATTCCTCTACAGTTTTAATGTTTGGCTTCTTTAATCCAATAATAGGTTTGTTTGAAGAAAAAAGAAATGGGTTTTATCATACAGGAATAACAAATCTATGAGCATTTGGTTTTCCTAAAGAATGTATTTGGTTACTGAAAACGTGAGATACATATTTTATACTCAAGTATGTTACTGTATTATGCTACTTCTCAATAATTTCCAAGTTTTTGTTTCTTACTTTACTATTTTATTTATATGTTCCTCTTTATTTAGTTATCATAAAGTGAGTTTGGTGAGTATTTTAGTTCTTCTTTTGCATAGTCTGAACCAATTTAAACGGTTTTCAAGCAGTTGAATTGATCAGTTTTTCTCTAGTAAAACCAATGAACTCTGCTCAAATAGTTATCTAATAAATTTTGCAAAATCTAATATTATAACCTCATTAATAAGAAAACTTCTACATGCTCCATAAAGAAATGTCACTATGCCACTTCATTGAATTATATGTACTAGTTAAAATGCGAAAAGCAGGGGATGGTCTTTATTTGCATTTTTACAGCTACAAATAATATGTGACTCGTTGAGATGCTTATATACATCTTTTTTTTTTTTTTTTTTCCCCTTTCCTTGGGTTCTCTTTTACTGTTTATTGCATAGATTGATTGAAGTCTCACATCAAGAGTAGATGTATGCACCTAACCATTACTCTTCTATTAAAAACATGCTTGTAAAATCAATTATATTTTATTATAGTCTCTATAGTTGCTTGTTGGAATATTCATTAAGTTGAATATTTTCTCAATTGTGGCCGATCTTTTAATGATTTTTTGAAGTAAAATGAGCATCGCTTCTACGATTTACTATCTATAAAAATTATTTTGAGTTATTTATATCCATTGGTATGTCTTATTTCAGGAACTTTTTGAGGCTTTACAGAGTAAATATTAATTTTGTGATCTGCTCCGAAAACTGGTCATGGAGAGTTTTCAGCTTTCTTCTAGCACTTCATTACCCTTCCTAATTGGGTTCAAACATGTTGTAGTTTCCTTTTGGATTTAGATTTATAGTTGAAAAACAAACGTTTATTGATCTTACTGGTGGTTTTGAAGGGTATGATTTTGTTTTTGTCTTGTACCAATCAACAGCTATTCTAGACTATGTAATTGTTGACTACTCAATGAAATTTTGTATCATGTTTCTAGTTATTAACTGAATAGAGATGTCAAATTACTGTCCTTTATGGACCATATGAACAACGGTAATTATATTTGTGCAAAAGTTTCTTTATGCATCTCTTCATGATATGCGTTTATTGTAAACAACCTAGATTTTGGAAGACCACCATCATGCTATTAAAAATAGTAACAGCACCACAAAAATGCTATAATTAATTTTACGTAGCACTGGGAAAATGCTATAACTACCATAATAGCACCAGAAAAATGCTATAAAGATTGAGAATAATAGCACTCAATAAATGCTATCGTAGCATTCTACTTTTAATAACATGGCCTAATATAGCGTTTGATAAAATGCTATCTTATTGTTACAATAGCATTTTTGTGGTGCTATGGAAAGCAATTTTTGTTGTAGTGCACAACTGAAACATGTAACCTCCACGATCACGGGAGGTTGGTACGACACCTTACTTGATTTATCTTACCGTGTGGTACAACATTAGTGAACATGCTTCATGATGTCACTATGTCATATTATACTCAACGCTTGCCATAACATGGCATTTCTTGAAAACATGGCATTTTTAAGACCATGACATTTTTGTAAATGTGGCATTTTTGAAACCATGACATTTTTGAAAACATGGCATAACATGTCACAGCACATCTTAACATATCATCGCAAGGCATCACATACCATAATATAACATAGCATGTACACTTGAAAATATAGTGTAAATAGCATAGCTTAACATAGCATATTTGAAAATAATATTTACTATTTTCATACTGTAGGTGAGGTTTGATACTTGCCTGATATGCCATGTTCCGGATTTTGTTGCTTCAACTCGGATCGCAACTGCAGGTTACTTCCTGCTAAAAAGAACATAGTGTAAATAGCATAGCTTAACATAGCATATTTGAAAATAGTATTTACTATTTTCATACTGTAGGTGAGGTTTGATACTTGCCTGATATGCTATATTCCGGATTTTGTTGCCTCAACTCGGATCGCAACTGCAGGTTACTTCCTGCTAAAAAAAACATAGGATAAGGATCCTATAAAATGTTGGTGACCTATCCAACATTCGTACACAATCTTAGTTATATGCCCCCCAATTATGCACATGATAACATATTAGGTTACATAGAGTAACCCTTGAGGTGGTCAAACTTAGTCAACCAAAGTCAACATCTATAGGTTAAACTTGGCTTTGGACCAAGCCTAGTAACTCGGGTATCGTTCCCGGTTACCATTCGTCAACCTCTTGTTACTATACTTTGGCTTTTAAAAATCTAATTTCCAAATTTGGTAAATTTGACAACAATCTTTTGTTTAACTTGAAAATTCGTGATTTTTCAAAGTGTGATTCTATAAAAATCATTAAAGGCTGAAAACTGCCATTGGAACAGTTTTCACAGTCAAAACATTGGTGTTGGTGCAAAAATACAATTTTTTTGCATTGTTTTAGAAAATCCTGTGTAGGAATTTCTTGTTTCCTGCACACTCTTTAGAAATCCATGTCAGTATAAAAATCTAAATTGAATTTGGGAAAGTTGTCTTCACAAAAGTTTTAGATCTCGAAAAATCCTAAAACTTTCATGTTTTGAGAAAAACCCAGTTCTGCTTTTAACTTAGTCATTTTCCTTGTTGAAGTCCCCAGACCGAGAGCACAAATCTGACTCGCCCAGGAATTCTTAGTCTCGGGTTTTTATAAAAACGAAGGCTTTGGAGTCTTATTTTGGAAAACTATCCATGTTGCCCCCTAGGAAAAACCCTTCTGAACAACTTTCATGTTTTAAGTTTCCTCTAATTCGACCTCTAAAGGCCTCCAATTTCACTTTTCCCGAAACTGGCAGTTTTCGGTTTTAAGTCCGTTTTACGTCCTATTACGCGCACACTACCTCAACTGCCCGCAGCGGGAGCTTACACAGCAAACATGCAGCATTTCTAATGTCCCACATATTCAATCATGCTAACCCAACGTGTCCATGCAGCCCTAAACCGAATCTCCAAAACCTAGGGTTGCATGGTCTAAACTTAGCACATACCAAACCATTCATGCCATACCATTTCAATTCATACCCAAACATGCATACACCTTTTCAAACACATGATTGGGGACATATAACCATAATCTAGCATGCAACCTAATATTGAATCATCATAAGCACATAAATGAACCAAACCACCCTTAAAACACCTAATCAAGCACAATAATTAAACTAAGGGCAAGAAATTAAAATTGTGAGCTTATGCTCTTACAACTTTGCTTGAAATACATTTAAAATTTAAACTTGAAAACTTTGAATGAAAACAGGGTTAGGGTTTTGAGAAATACCTTGAACCAATCAAGGGTTGGCTTGGGTTGGTTTTGGGCACCAAAATTCCTACACTACACACGGCTTCTCACCACACCAAGATACCAAAAATTTTGGTTTGGCCTCAAGATTTGTCCTTCACCTAAGGCTCGGCCACACCACCCTTGTAACACCAAAAATTGCAGTTTTTTTTTTTTTTCAACTACTTTCCCCTGCTCAAAACAGTGGCTGCCCTAGACCAAAAAAATGGTCTCAAAACTTGTTTTTGATCTTGTTTTCGGTTGATTGAATCAAACCCGAATTGACCCTAACTTTTCCCCTTAAAATTTTTTTGGTTTCTCTCTTGGTTTCCCTGCACTCAATCATTCCGCAGCAAGCCTAGAAAAGGGCTGGGAAAATTTCTCAAACTCTCCCCTTAGCTTCCCCTTGCAAACCGAACACTAACCTAGGCTTGGTTTAGGAAAATTTTGGTTTTTCTTGGCTCCCTCTCACTTTTTCTTTCTCAGTTTTGGTGGGCAGAAAATTTGCAAGAGGTTGGCTAGATGTTGTGAATAAAATGAATAAAGGTCACCCCTATTTATAGGCAAAAGGGGAACTTTTAAAAATTACAATTTGACCCCTAAATTTTTGAAAAATTGTCAAAAAGGCATGCTAGGTGGCCGGCCATGAACCTTGGAGAACAAGAAAGAATTTTCTAGAACAAGACACTTGACTTTAAAGGCTTGGTTCATGGAATTATGATGTCATAAATCCAAATAAGATGATGTCATCCTAAGGCCTCGTTTGGCTACTTTTTGAAAAAGCAGTCCAATTTTAAGCTAGCACAGATAAATCCAATACTGTGTTCACTAATACACAGTATAATTCAGTACTGTTTTGCTTGACTGCAGTCCAAAATTTATCTGTGTATTTTTGGACTGAAAATTTTTTTCTTATTTCTTCAAACCTTTTTGCGCTTGATATCCAACTTAGTGTGCTTGATTTTTCTAGGGTGGTCTCTTAGCTTATTCCAGCTATCTTGTCCAAAAAGACAATTTTCGCAGTATATTTCCCATACTGCTTATCATATAACAGTACCGTCTTAGGTTTGACCACTCTGGTCAGCCTTTGACTTGTTTCGGTCAAAACTTTGACCATCATGAATTCATGAAATTCTGTCATGCCTTTTCCCTTGAAAGGCCTTATTAGGGTGTCTCGTAATTAATTTACCGAGAACTCAACCCTACACTGATAAAATTATGAATTTTTGTATTGGTATTCATAATTTTCACACAATTGCACATAAACACATAGTACAAACTTTAGATTTCTTATATACAAGAAAATCATGAGTTCGTGAAAATTTTTGGATATTACAATCTACCCTCCTTAAAGAATTTTCATCCTCGAAAATCAAAACAATTCGGGGTAGCTTTTCTTCATCTCTTCTTCGCGTTCCCATGTTGCTTCCTCAATCTCATGATTTCTCCATAGGACCTTAACTAAAGGTATAACCTTGTTTCTTAGCACCTTTTCTTCTCGTGCTAAGATTCGAACCGGTTTCTCCTCATATGTCAGATCCTCGTGAACCTCAATTGGTTCGTGGTCCAATACATGGGATGTATAATAACCCGTATTTTGATGACTCTAGATTTCTTTTGAATAAGGAAAACTTAAGTCTAGATCATGTTTGGAATAGAATATCGGTATAAGTTTGAGTTCTCGGTTAATTAGCTACGAGACTCAACGATGGATTACTGAGCCTAGTATAAGCCATTTTAAGGAAAATGGCGTGATGAAATTTCATGATTCCATGTTGGTCAAAGTTTGACCAAGAAAGTCAAAGTTAACCAAAAAGTCAAAGGGTTGACTAAGAACAGTCAAAGGTATGACTGTACAGTAATAGGATAAGCAGTATGGGAAATATACTGCTAAAATTATCTTTTTGGACAAAATAACAAGAATAAGCTATGAGACCACCCTAGAAAAATCAAGCACACTAAGTTGGATATCAAAGTCCTAATGACTTTCAGAAATAAGAAGAAAATTTTTTACAGTCCATTTTTACGTAGATAAATTTTGGACTGCAGTCAAGTATAACAGTACTGAATTATACTGTGTATTAGTGAACACAGTATTGGAAATATCTGTGTTAGCAAGAAAATAGACTGCATTTTAAGGAAAAAGCCAAACAAGGCCTTATGATGATGTCACCCTATTTTGGAATTATGACATCATTTTGATTTAAGGAAATTGTGGAAAGAAATCTTTGCCACCTAAGCACCATAATGGCCGGCCACCTAAGGGGGTAAAAATGTAAATATTTTGTCTTTTGGGGGCAAAAGTGTAATTTTGGAAAATATAATGATGTAAGCATGAGGTAAGCACATGATGTCATCAAGATGATGTCATCATGATGAGGTAAGCAAAACTTGGGCTCCAAGGCATGCAATGGCCGGCCAACACTTGTAGGGGTCAAAGTGCAAATATTTTTGCTTCAAGGACTAAAGTGCAATTTTGAAAAAGTAATTAAATCCAAATTCAAGGACTTTTTAGTAATTTTGAAAGTTCAAAATCAGCTATAAATAGGGGTGAAGGGGGGCGGATTTTTGAGGGGAAAAATTGGGAAAACAAGCCAAACTATGGCAAAATTCTCCCATACCCATTTTCTCTCTAAAACCGACCCTAGGAAGAGAAAAAAAAAAATTGGTTGGCTGGATTTTTGGTAATGGCCAGACCTTGTGTGAGTGTGTGAGGCTTAATTTAATTGGCCAAAATTTTTGGAACCCCAATTGGAGGGGAGGCCGGTTGTGTGGAGCCAAGGAAAAAGGGAGAGAAAAGTTAGAATCAATCAAGCCAACCTCTTGGATTGATCTAGGTAAATCTCTACAACCCTTAAGTTTTTCTATTGAGCTTAAAACTAGATACTCATGTGGTTGTTTTTCATGAGGAATGGCCGAAAATTGGAACCCATTTGGGGGAGGAGAATCGGCTGCAATGGCAGCCAAGGGGGAGTGAGGAAAAAGTTGGAATCCAAGCTTGTGAACCAACATCCAAGCTCTAGAGGTAAATCCTTGGCCCTAAACCTTTTTAATTTGAGCTTAAATTTGGGAAATTTAAGTGTATTTCCATGTTTGGGATGTAAGAGCATAAGCTCAATTTATTTTGTGCCCATAGTTAGGAATCTAGGGTTGTGCGTGATCTAGAATTAGGGGTGGTTTGATTTTTATGTGCATGCTTGCTTTAATTTTCTTAATTTGCATACTAAATACTAGTTTATTATATGTCCCCAATCTGCCCTAGGCAGTGCATGTTTGGCTGCTAGCTTAAGGGTGAATGATTGATGCTTGTTTGAATGAGATGCAAAAGTTAGAACCTTGCAAACCTAGGATTAGAGCTTTTTGGGTTTGGTTTGCATGGACCCGTTCGAGCTGCATGATTGTTCATGTGGGACGATAGAATACGCTGCATGCTTGCTATCTAGGCTCCCGCAAGTTCGGTTGAGGTAGTTTGCACGAAATAGGACATAAACCGGACTTAACAACCGAAACTGCCAATTCGGATTCCAAACTGACCAGTTTCGGGAAAGTGGAAATTTAAGGCTTTAAGAGGCCGAACTGGGTGAAACGTAAAACATGAAAGTTGTTCAAAAGGGTTTTTGCTAGGGGACAACGGGACCGTTCCCCAAATTGAGGCTCCAATGGCCTCAGTTTCTATAAAAATCCGAGACTAGTCTGCCCAGACCTAGTTTACACGACCAGCCAGTTTCAAATTAAAACTGACAAGAATACAAGCAGAACTGGATTTTTCTCAAAACACAAAAGTTTTAGGATATTTCGAGAGCTACAACTTTCGTGAAGAAAACTTTTTTAAAATCGGAATGGATCTTTAAACTGACACAGTTTTATAAAGACTGTGCAGGGAACAGGAAATTCCTGCACAGGATTTTCTAAAAACAGTTCAGAAAAATTGTATCTTTCCCAAAACCACTGTTTTGACTAGGGAAACTGTTCCAAAGGCAGTTTCCAGCCCTAAATGATTTTACAAAAACCTATTTCAAAAATATGAATTTTATGAGTTAAGTAAAAGATTTTTGAAGTTAATTTACCCAAGTTTCCAAAGAAATGGAAAATAGATTTTTAAACTAAAAATTGGGTAAGTAAGACGATTACGGGTAGTAACCGGAAGTGATATCCTAGTTACTGGGCCAAGCCTAAAGCTCAAGTTTGACCCGTATAGGGTTGACCTTAGTTGACCAAAAGTTGACTTTGGTTGACCAAGAGTTTGACTACAATTAACCTTAAGGGTTAGTCAAGATAACCATAAAGGATACCAAGATTAATAAATTGGGCTAAGATATAGGGTTAATTGAGGTAACAAGGTTAGGAAGGTAACCTAACCCTAACGGTATGTATAAAAGTTTAGCACATGAGGGTATCCAACGTAACCTCTTAAAGATTAATCCATATTGGGTTGTTTTTAAAATAATAGGTTACTATTTGTAACCCAGTAAGACATCTAGTATCGGGGACATACAACTAGGATTATGTAGGCATGTTGGTTAGATCACCAACATTCCACAATACTAATTAGAACCTCACCTATGTCCTTCAACAAGCAGGAGGGAACCTGCAACTGTACTCAGAGCAGGAGCAGCATTGCGCAGGACATAACAAGAGAGGTAAGTACAACTCGGCCTACAGCATAAGACCTTTGTTGTGCTACTTGCTTAATGTGTTATATATGCTAAGGTATGATGTGGTACGTTATGGTATGCTAAGGTATGATGTGGTATGCTATGTTATGAGGAAGTATGTTATGTTATATGTTTTAATAGTGTAACATCATGAAGCATGTTCACTAATATTGAATGACATGGTAATAACAAGACAAATAAGATGCTGTGTCGTACCGACTTGTCACAAAGACGGGTTTAAATGGTATGGTTCATGGTTTGAGTTGGATTGGATGGCTACCTAAACTACTCCATGTTAAACTTTGTGTTTCATGGTTTGAGTTAAAACGGACTGCCGTCTTCAACCATTCCTTGGCTATGTACCACGGTACGAGCACACATGATAAGCAAAGGAATAGAACTAAGCTAAGTTATGAATCCATATTTGATTCATAAGAGGTCATAATTGGTTCATGCATAATGATATGTGTTTTGCGTCGCGGATGTAACAGTTGTTCTTGCTGAGCGAAAGCTCACGTCTTACGTCTATGCTGTAGGTAAGCAACCTGCCAGCAATCTCTGATGCAATACTGTGGAAGGCTGGTGCTGCGGACTGTGAAATGTGGGATGGACACTGCCACGGATTTTGAAAAAAAAAATATACTCTATAAAATATGTTGTAATGAAAAAGGGTTTTCATATTTTCATGATGTTTTAAGTATGAATGACAAAGTTTATGTATGTATGGCAAGCAAGTTGCCTCTTGTGGTACCAATCCGCATTAAGTCGGGTTTGGTCTACAATTTGATTTCGATGGCCTTCAAGAAGGGTTTGAAAGTTCGGTACTCGAGTAAGTACCTATCAGTAAGTATGAGTTTGAGGATGAAGTTCAAGTTGAAAGTTTTAAAATAAAGTTTAAAAAAAAAAAACAAAAAAAAATTTCTCCCAAATTTTCCGCAAGTTTAAGTTCAGTATGTAAGTAAGGTGACGACCCGGCGTGGGAAGTCGGGGCGTTACAGGATGGATCCGAGATGTACTTCTTTAGCATCGACACATGAAATACGTTATGTACATATGCTAATTCTTGGGGCAAAGCCAATTTATAGGCCACGTTACCAACTCTTTCCAGTATTTCGAATGGCCCTATGTATCTCGGACTTAACTTCCCCTTTTTTCCGAATCTCATGACTCCCTTGAATGGAGCAACTTTGAGGAAAACCAAGTCTTCTATATGGAATTCTAGAGGTCTTCTGCGTTTGTTGGCATAGCTCTTTTGTCGACTAAATGCAGTTTCCATCCGTCGGCGTATAAGTTTCACAGCCTCAATGGTTTTTCGAATAAAATCTGTGGACACAAGTTTCTTTTCTCTTGTTTTGTACCAATGGACTGGAGATCTACACCTTCTTCCGTACAGGGCTTCATAAGGAGCCATTCCAATTGAAGCTTGGAAACTATTGTTGTACGAGAACTCAATCAAAGGGAGCTTCTTATCCCAAGTTCCTTTGAAATCCATCACACACGCTCGCAACATGTCTTCCAGGGTCTGAATGGTCCTCTCGGATTGTCCATCAGTTTGAGGGTGAAAAGCCGTACTAAAAGTAAGCTTTGTACCCATGGCTTGATGTACACTTCTCCAAAACTTAGAAGTGAAACGACCATCACGATCGGAGATGATTGCCTTTGGAATCCCATGGTAGCGAACAATCTGCGCAACGTATAGTTCTGCCAGCTGCTCTACTGAAAAGCTAAGCTTGATGGCGATAAAGTGTGCAGATTTCGTCAAACGATCAACAATCACCCAAATAGCATCATTACCACTAGGAGTTCGGGGTAGACCAACTACAAAATCCATGGTCACCTGGTCCCATTTCCATTCTGGGATGGAAATTTTCTGCAATTCTCCTCCTGGACGTTGGTGTTCTGCCTTCACCCTTTGACATGTAAGGCATTTTCTGACGAATGTAGCAACGTCATTCTTCATTCTGGGCCACCAAAAACTTTCCTTCAAGTCTTGATACATCTTTGTGGCTCCTGGGTGAACGGAATATGGAGTCTCATGAGCCTCTTTCATGATTTGCTCCTTCAACTTGTCCTCGTTAGGGATGCATAATCTATTTTTCCGATAGAGTATGCCCTCATCCGATATGTTGAAGTCCGACTCCTTTCCTTCCAAAACCTCGTTCCTTGTTCTAAGCAGCGAGGCATCTCCTTCTTGTCGCTCCTTCATGCCATCCAAAATGGTAGGTTGGAAGATTAGGGCAGCTAAACTTCCTATGATGAGCTCTATTCCAGCTTCCACCAGCTCCTTCTGTGGAGGTTCGATTAACGACTGAATTGACATCAATGAGGAAGACGACTTCCGACTAAGGGCATCGACTACTTTGTTAGCCTTCCCTGGATGGTAACGGATGTCTATGTCATAATCCTTCACCAATTCGAGCCATCTTCTTTGTCTCACGTTAAGCTCCTTTTGTGTGAAGATATACTTCAAACTCTGATGATCCGTGTAAACTTCACACTTAATACCGTAAAGGTAGTGTCTCCAGATTTTGAGTGCAAATACTACCGCCGCAAGTTCCAAATCATGCGTCGGATAGTTCTTCTCATGATCCTTAAGCTGTCGTGAAGCATAAGCGATCACCTTTCCATTCTGCATGAGAACGGCTCCCAATCCTATCTTGGAAGCATCGCTATATATTACGAAGTTTCCTTCCTCCACATTCGGAATTGTGAGGATCGGAGCGCGAGTCAGCCTATTTTTCAGCTCTTGGAAGTGCTCTTCACACTTTGCAGTCCATTCATACTTCTTTCCTTTCCGTGTAAGTGCGGTGAGCGGCGCTGCAATCTTAGCAAATCCTTCAACGAAACGTCGGTAGTAGCCCGCCAAGCCGAGGAAACTACGTACTTCGGTGACATTTATCGGAGCTAGCCATTCACTTACTGTTTCAATCTTAGCCGGATCTACAGATATGCCATCCTTGGAGACCACATGTCCTAAGAAATGGACCTTTTCCAACCAAAATTCACACTTTGTAAATTTAGCGTAGAGCTGGTTTTGCTTTAAAATTCGTAAAGCAATCCTTAAATGCTCCTCATGCTCCTCCTTTGATCTTGAATAAATCAAGATATCATCTATAAAGATGATAACAAACTTATCCAAGTAATCCTTGAATACTCGATTCATCAAGTCCATAAAGGCTGCTGGAGCATTTGTCAATCCGAATGGCATAACGAGGAACTCGTAATGTCCATATCGCGTACGAAAGGCTGTCTTGGGAACGTCTGCTTCCTTAATTCGGAGCTAATGATATCCGGATCGTAGGTCAATCTTCGAGAAAATTGAAGCTCCTCTCAGCTGATCAAACAAATCGTCGATCCGAGGCAAGGGATACTTGTTCTTGATGGTTATCTTATTCAGTTCCCGATAGTCAATGCACATCCTAAGAGTGCCGTCATTCTTTTTAACGAACAGAACTGGAGCTCCCCATGGCGAGTAGCTTTGACGAATGAATCCTCGATCCAGAAGCTCCTGTAACTGAATCTGCAGTTCCTTAAGTTCGGCAGGCGCCATCCTATAAGGTGCCTTGGATACTGGTGCCGATCCAGGAAGTAACTCAATCTCGAAGGAGATCTCTCGTTCTGGTGGCAGTCCTGGCAACTCTTCAGGAAAAACCTCTATAAATTCCCGGACTATCGGTACTTCTTCCGGCCTGCTCTCGGTTTCTTGCGTCTTATCCACCATGTTGGCTAGAAATCCCATACATCCTTCTGCCAACAATTTTCTAGCTTTCAGCGCAGAAATGAACATTTTCGGCTGTTTTGGAGTCGATCCTCTAAAAATAAACTCCTCGCCTCCAATTGGCTTGAACGTGACAGTACGTCGTGGACAGTCGATCACTGCGTTGTACTTCCCCAAGAAATCCATACCCAGGATGACATCGTAGTCGTATAGGTCAATGATGATCAGGTTGACATACATTTCCCTATCACATATAATTATTGGAACATGACGTATCCAATAATCAGACAACAGAATCTCCCCGGAGGGTAATGCAGTCCTAAATGTTCTTTCGATTCTATCACTTGCTCTACCTAGTTTTTTAGCGAACCTAGGTGATGTGAATGAATGCGTAGCTCCAGAATCAATTAACACGTAGGCATCTTGTTGGGCAAAAGGAAGCTGACCTGTCACCACGGTGGAAGGTCCAGCTTGAACATCCTCCTTTGTATAGGCATAAATGCGTCCTTGAGGTTCCGGAGCTTCCAGCCTGCCTTGAGAGATTGCAGGTCCCTCGAGCTTCATCTGCAGCGTGAAGTTGAGATCCCTGTCCTCTCTGTTGGTTCTACGGACTCTGGGGATTGAGATTGTAGTTTCTAGCATAGTGGCCTTCCTTGCCACAAAGAAAACAGCGACTGTTTCCAGCACGGCAATCTCCCGGGTGCCTTCTCCCACATTTCTGACAAGTGGGATAACTGTTGCTATCAGGAGTATTCTTTTTCTGGGAAAAATTCCGTTGATTCCCCTATCCTCCTGCATTCCACTTCCTTTTTTGTTGGTTACTGCCGTACTGTCTGTTGTTGTTTTGACTCGAAGGTCCTCCTTGACCTTTCTGTTGTGAGGTCTGGCCTTGCTTGACCTGGCTCTGCTTAGCTTGGGCCTTTTCTTCCTTCTTCTCCTGGAAAAACTTAGCCCATTACTCCTTGTTTTGTCCTACCCAGTACTCAGCTCGAATTGCCCTGCTGACACATTCAGCAATAGTGAGTGGTGGATGGGGGCCACTGCTGATTACCACTGCTAATTCCGGGCGAAACATCCTCATCATTTTTCTTACTTTGTCCCTTTCGGAACTGATGAGGTGAGGGCAGAGACGTGCTAACTGCACAAACTTTTTGACGGCTTTGGCTACCGACAGATTTCCTTGGCGGAACTTATCGAACTCGTCTTGTTGAGCCTCCATGACCTCAGTGTTGAAGTACTTCTCCTTAAACTCCTCTACAAAGTCTTCCCAAGTCATCTCAGTAACATCTCGCCGGATTTGGACTGTTTCCCACCAGAGGCGAGCATCTTTCCGTAGCATAAAGGATGCACAGAGGACTCTCTCCTGATCATTAAGTCTGAGGAAATTTAGGGCGACCTGGAGGTCAATCAACCAGTTGTCGGCCTCAATTAGGTTTGTAGACCCCTCGAATTCTGGTGCCTTCATGCGCCGAAATCTGTCATAAAGTTCTTCTGGAGTTCGAACCAGAGGTGCCGGTGGTACAGCTACAGGCGCAACAGGTATTTCAGGGGCTATGGGGTTCTCTAGAATCACCGGGTCAACATCAGGAATTTCCGGTGCAGGAGGCTGATTCACAGGTGCTGGTGGTACTCTGGCATCAGGAGGTCCCTGATTCTGCTGAGCTAACTGTGCTCTAAGCCCTCCTATCTCCTGCTATTGTGCTAGCATCATTTGCCTTAGCTCATTCAGCTGAGCCGCAAGATTAACGTCTTGAGTCGGTGCTCTTCTACACTTTGGTGGCATGGTTCTGTACGGAAACTAAGGAAATAAGTTTAGCTTCTTGAAATCATGCCTTTTATATAGAACCATAATCTTCATTCCATATAAAAGCATAACATGAACATATCTGAATTCATCATGTTCTTGTTCGTATCTCCTTCACAACAGGAGTACATAACCATAACATTTTTGGAAAATATAAAACTTTCCCATCATTTCCGTACGTCACCTAGTTACCACCATCAAGCTAAGGCACCACCCAACGTCATCCATGTGTCCAACATTTTCCAGCATGGCCGTCGAAGAAAGATACTTACTACGCACATAAAATCTTAACTAATTTTAATCGTAAGAAAATAACATAACTTACTTGGGCCGTTGCAGAAGCGATGTGAGGTGAAGTGAAGTAGGCTGACAGGATACCGCTCTAATACCAAACTGTGACGCCCCGACTTCCCAAGCCGGGTCGACACCATAAGTACTTGTACTTAACTTACTTGAAAATTTGAGGAATTTTTTTTTTTTTTTTTTTAAACATATTCACATAAGTTATCTTGTAGAGAAAAACTTGTCATGTACACATACTATACTGAAAATATCTTCTCAAGTCTTCAAACTTCATACATATTGCATAACATAATTTACTTTTAAGATTCAAAAGCGGTTGCGGAAAATTTTGCGTAGTGGTATCCCACACCGCCCTTCACCCGCCGCATCGTCCGCATAGCCCACCACTTAAGCTGCAGGCTTCTTACCTACAGTATGGAATATAAGAGTGAGCTTTCGCCCAGCAAGTATAAACATAATCTCACGAAATATTTCAAACATTTGAGAACATGCCAAACATTATGTAACTTATGCATGAACCATTTATGATTGATTGAATGTCTTATGCTTCATTATAGACTCAATCTTTCACTTATTATCTTGTCTCAATATGTGGGCCCATAGTGTCCGTACCAAAAGCACGCAGCCTCCAGACAAAGCTAGGGTTTGCAAGGCCCTAACAGTTCTGGGAATTATAACTTGACCCTTTACGATCACGGAAGGTAAATGTCACAACTGAAACATGTAGCCTCCACGATCACGGGAGGTTGGTACGACACCTTACTTGATTTATCTTACCGTGTGGTACAACATTAGTGAACATGCTTCATGATGTCACTATGTCATATTATACTCAACGCTTGCCATAACATGGCATTTCTTGAGAACATGGCATTTTTAAGACCATGACATTTTTGTAAATGTGGCATTTTTGAAACCATGACATTTTTGAAAACATGGCATAACATGTCACAGCACATCTTAACATATCATCGCAAGGCATCACATACCATAATATAACATAGCATGTACACTTGAAAATATAATGTAAATAGCATAGCTTAACATAGCATATTTGAAAATAGTATTTACTATTTTCATACTGTAGGTGAGGTTTGATACTTGCCTGATATGCTATGTTACGGATTTTGTTACTTCAACTCGGATCGCAACTGCAGGTTACTTCCTGCTAAAAAGAACATAGGATAAGGATCCTATAAAATGTTGGTGACCTATCCAACATTCGTACACAGTCTTAGTTATATGCCCCCCAATTATGCACATGATAACATATTAGGTTACATAGAGTAACCCTTGAGGTGGTCGAACTTAGTCAACCAAAGTCAACACCTATAGGTTAAACTTGGATTTGGACCAAGCCTAGTAACTCAGGTATCGTTCCCGGTTACCATTCGTCAACCTCTTGTTACTATACTTTGGCTTTTAAAAATCTAATTTCCAAATTTGGAAAATTTGACAACAATCTTTTGTTTAACTTGAAAATTCGTGGTTTTTCAAAGTGTGATTCTATAAAAATCATTAAAGGCTGAAAACTGCCATTGGAACAGTTTTCACAGTCAAAACATTGGTGTTGGTGCAAAAATACAATTTTTTGCATTGTTTTAGAAAATCCTGTGTAGGAATTTCTTGTTTCCTGCACACTCTTTAGAAATCCGTGTCAGTATAAAAATCTGAATTGAATTTGAAAAAGTTGTCTTCACGAAAGTTTTAGATCTCAAAAAATCCTAAAACTTTCATGTTTTGAGAAAAACCCAGTTCTGCCTTTAACTTAGTCATTTTCCTTGTTGAAGTCCCCAGACCGAGAGCACAAATCTGACTCGCCCAGGAATTCTTAGTCTCGGGTTTTTGTAAAAACGAAGGCCTTTGGAGTCTTATTTTGGAAAACTATCTGAGTTTCCCCCTAAAAAAAACCCTTCTGAACAACTTTCATGTTTTAAGTTTCCTCTAATTCGACCTCTAAAGGCCTCCAATTTCACTTTTCCCGAAACTGGCCAGTTGGCACCCGAACTGGCAGTTTTCGGTTTTAAGTCCGTTTTACGTCCTATTACGCGCACACTACCTCAACCGCCCGCAGCGGGAGCTTACACAGCAAACATGCAGCATTTCTAACGTCCCACATATTCAATCATGCTAACCCAACGTGTCCATGCAGCCCTAAACCGAATCTCCTAAACCTAGGGTTGCATGGTCTAAACTTAGCACATACCAAACCATTCATGCCATACCATTTCAATTCATACCCTAACATGCATACACCTTTTCAAACACATGATTGGGGACATATAACCATAATCTAGCATGCAACCTAATATTCAATCATCATAAGCACATAAATGAACCAAACCACCCTTAAAACACCTAATCAAGCATAATAATTAAACTAAGGGCAAGAAATTAAAATTGTGAGCTTATGCTCTTACAACTTTGCTTGAAATACATTTAAAATTTAAACTTGAAAACTTTGAATGAAAACAGGGTTAGGGTTTTGAGAAATACCTTGAACCAATCAAGGGTTGGCTTGGGTTGGTTTTGGGCACCAAAATTCCTACACTACACATGGCTTCTCACCACACCAAGATACCAAAAATTTTGGTTTGGCCTCAAGATTTGTCCTTCACCTAAGGCTCGGCCACACCACCCTTGTAACACCAAAAATTGCAGTTTTTTTTTTTTCAACTACTTTCCCCTGCTCAAAACAGTGGCTGCCCTAGACCAAAAAAATGGTCTCAAAACTTGTTTTTGATCTTGTTTTCGGTTGATTGAATCAAACCCGAATTGACCCTAACTTTTCCCCTTAAAATTTTTTTGGTTTCTCTCTTGGTTTCCCTGCACTCAATCATTCGGCAGCAAGCCTAGAAAAGGGCTGGGAAAATTTCTCAAACTCTCCCCTTAGCTTCCCCTTGCAAACCGAACACTAACCTAGGCTTGGTTTAGGAAAATTTTGGTTTTTCTTGGCTCCCTCTCACTTTTTCTTTCTCAGTTTTGGTGGGCAGAAAATTTTCAAGAGGTTGGCTAGATGTTGTGAATAAAATGAATAAAGGTCACCCCTATTTATAGGCAAAAGAAGAACTTTTAAAAATTGTAATTTGACCCCTAAATTTTTGAAAAATTGCCAAAAAGGCATGCTAGATGGCCGGCCATGAACCTTGGAGAACAAGAAAGAATTTTCTAGAACAAGACACTTGTCTTTAAAGGCTTGGTTCATGGAATTATGATGTCATAAATCCAAATAAGATGATGTCATCCTAAGGCCTCGTTTGGCTACTTTTTGAAAAAGCAGTCCAATTTTAAGCTAACACAGATAAATCCAATACTGTGTTCACTAATACACAGTACAATTCAGTACTGTTTTGCTTGACTGCAGTCCAAAATTTATCTGTGTATTTTTGGACTGAAAAATTTTTTCTTATTTCTTCAAACCTTTTTGCGCTTGATATCCAACTTAGTGTGCTTGATTTTTCTAGGGTGGTCTCTTAGCTTATTCCAGCTATCTTGTCCAAAAAGACAATTTTCGCAGTATATTTCCCATACTGCTTATCATATAACAGTACCGTCTTAGGTTTGACCACTCTGGTCAGCCTTTGACTTGTTTCGGTCAAAACTTTGACCATCATGAATTCATGAAATTCTGTCATGCATTTTCCCTTGAAAGGCCTTATTAGGGAGTCTCGTAATTAATTTACCGAGAACTCAACCCTACACTGATAAAATTATGAATTTTTGTATTGGTATTCATAATTTTCATACAATTGCACATAAACACATAGTACAAACTTTAGATTTCTTATATACAAGAAAATCATGAGTTCGTGAAAATTTTTGGATATTACAGTTTATGTGTAATTAGTATGGTATGTATGAGATGTATGGCATGGAAAACGTTAGTATACGTGCTGTATGTTTGTCGTAGGCTCACGGTTTTAACCGTTTGAGGTAGTGTGCACGTAATTTTGCGTACGAACCAATGAAACCGAAAACTGCCAGTTTTGAACTAAAACCGGGCAGTAATCTGGAATCTGAGTTTTGAGGCCTTTAGAGGCCGAATTTGAAGAAACTCAAAACATGAAAGTTGTAGAGTAAGGAAAATTCTAGGGGGCGTATCAGACCGTTTTCCAAAATAAGGCTCCAACAGCCTCAGTTTTTAGCAAAAACCGAGCCTAGTCTGGGCAATCCAGTGCTCACGGCCAGGCAACTTCAATGAGGTAAATGGATAAGTTAAGTGCTGAACTGGATTTTGAGCAAAACATGAAAGTTGTAGGAATCCCTAAGATCTACAACTTTCATGAAGAAGGCTTTCGCAAATTCAAAACCGATTTTAAAGTAAAACTGAATTTTAAACTGGGCAGGAAAATAAGAAATTCCTGCACAGGATTTTCAAAACAGTGCAGGATTAGATAGTTTCTACACATACACTGATAACTGAGTTTTTGGGACTATTTTCAGAAAAGGTTTTAAGATTTTCATAGTTTTACTATTTTTGAAAAATAAATAATAATAAGTAAGGATTTATGGCAAAGAAATAATTAATTGGGTTGGGCAATCAAAGGATACCTATAGCAACCACAAGGAGGTTACTAATCTTTATATGACAAGCTTTGGACTCAAGGTTACAATGGTAACCTAATAAGAAATTATGAGATCTTAAAATTGAGATTTATAGTAAGTAAACTATCATATGTTGTTTGGTTGTTAGTTGATTAAGAGCCTAAGGTTACAATTAGTAACCAAGTTAAAATATCACTTTTGTATGTAAGGGGACATATAACTAAGATTATGGATAAAGGTTGGTTTGGATACCAACACTAAATGCAATAAGTTATGGTAAGATAGGACGATTCTTATCTTACGTCTTTTTGTAAACAGGTAACTAACTGTTGTTGCAACTCATTGGAGTAGCAAACATCCGATCTAGTAAAAACCCGTAAGTACAACTCCGCCTACAGCATAGGCAGATTGTTTGATTAAATGCATGTTTTTAAAGCCCTACATTTATGTATAAATGTGTACGATTTATGATTCATGTTATGACATCATGAAGCATGTCCACTATTGATAACTCATATGGTAAGAATAAGACCAGTTTCAAGTAAGGAACTATTTTAAGATTACGATGTTTAAGAAAGATGATAAGTAAGTTATGTGTCGTACCGACCTGCTCTAGGTCAGGTTTGGTCCGTGGTTTGAGTTGGATTGGGCTGGCCGTCCCAACCATTCCATGGCATCGCGCCACGGTACGTACACTTATCTTAGAAAGAATAAGAAAGCATAATCAAAGCATAATTGGTTCATGCATTGTTTTGCTTTATTATGAAATATTTTTGCGGATAAATAGTTGTACTTGCTGAGCGAAAGCTCACAACTTACGTCTATGCTGTAGGTAAGCTTCCTACTAGCAATGTTTGATACAAGATGGTGGAGCGCAACAGAGCTATCTATGAGGTTACGGGCTGGGAACCACTGTGCGTTTTGTTAATACATATATATGCAGTTTTATATATTTTCAGTTTCAAACTTGAGTGCTCGATTCAATACTTATATATATATATATATATATATATGTATGTTTATATGTAACTATATGAATCAAGTGAGAAAAAAAAAATATAGTCCGAATTTCCGATTCATAAATATAGTAAGTAATTATGTATGTTTATGTAAGATGTAACGGCCTACGTAAGGTGGATCGTTACAGGATCCTTATCCTATGTTCTTTTAATAGCAGGAAGTATCATGCAGTTGCAACCTGAGTTGGAACAATGAAACCCAGGGTATAGCATAACAGGTAAGTATAAACCTCACCTACAGTATGGAAAATAGTAAACTATTTTCCAATATATGATATGTTTTCATGTGTGTTATGTATGCCATGTTTTCAAGAATGCCATGTTTTCAAGAATGCCATGTTTTCAAGTATGCTATGTTTTCAAGAATGCCATGTTTTCAAGAATGCCACATTTTTAAGAATACCATGTAAATGTTAAGTTATGGTATAGTGACATCATGAGGCATGTTCACTAATGTTAAATCACATGGTAAGAAAATACAAGCAAGGTGTCGTACTACCCTCCCGTGATCGAGGAGGATACATGTTCAAGACAAGTTATGATTATTAACCTCTCGTTGATGCGTGAGGGTTATGTTTATGATTCCCAGAATTGTTTAGGGCCTTGTAAACCCTAACTTTGTCTGGAGGCTGCACGCTTTTGGTACGTACACTATGGGCCCACATGTTAAGACAAGATAATAAGTTCAAGTTCATAAAAGATTCATAATTGGACATAATTGGTTCATGCATAAGTTGTATGATATTTATTGTGTTTTTGTGAGATCATGTTTGTACTTGCTGGGCGAAAGCTCATTTGCATATTTCATACTGTAGGTAAAAGTAAGATGCCTGCAGCTTTACTTGGTGGGCCATGGAGACGATGCAGCAAGTGAAGGGCGGTATGGGATACCACTACGTAAAATTTTCCGCAACCTCTTTTGAGTTAATATGTATATATCTCAAAAGTAAATTATGTTATATAGTATGTATGGAGTTAAAGACTTGAGAATGTCTTTTCATTTCAGTATAAGTACGCAAGATTTTCCGCAAATATTTTAAGTATGAAGTTGTATATATATGATTAAGAAATATGTACCATGTTATGTATGTGATGATTCCAAAGTCCGGTTTAAAAGGTTATGGTGACCTTATAATCGGCATAACAAGTAATGGGTAGGCATGATGAAGTTTACCCATAAGTATAAGTTTATTTAAGTTATGATTTTAAAATAAAGTTTAAAGTTTAATAAAAAAATTATTTCTGAAATTTTCTGTAAGGTTAATTATTTAAGACTAAGGTTTAAGTTAAGCAAACATGGTAATGGCCCACGTTTACGTAGTCGGTCCTACGTGGATTTTGGGGCGTTACAATATAGGACAACATGCTCTTTCAAAATTGCTTTTTTTTCCCCTAATATTTCTAGTTTTTCTTAATTTCTACACAAACTTTTAATTAAAAAAACCTCGAGAATGACGATAATTGAACTCTACAAAACAAACTATCCAGGGCAAACTCTTCGAAAATATATTAAGTTTATTAAATCTTTTTTAAATTTTTGCTAATTTCTATATCCAAACTTTTATTTAAATTTTTTTTTTTTGAAGCTTCACCATAAGAAGGACTGTTTTCCTTTGACCTCCTTCGAACTGGTTCAGCAGATAAGAACAGAAGGTCTAAGATTCTGAGGTTTCTTTCAAATTAATAAAAGGATAATTTACTAAGGTCCTATTTATGTGAATTCGCCAAAATTGTCCCTAATTATGCCTATGTATAGCTCACATGGTGCAGATCTATCCATTAGGGTTTTTCTCAACTTGCACCCTGATTAGTATACAAAAGTGCACTCTCTTTGATATTTATTATTGTGTAATTTCTAAATGATTTAAGTTTTAATCAAACAATTTCATGATTTTTATTGAAAGTGATTTAATTAGAAAATATCTAGTTTAGCTTTTTTATACACCTGTTAGGATTTTTATGCAACAACCATTCCATTCGGGCCATGTGGTGGATGTGTGTAACAATCCCTACCTTTCCAGATATCTACTTTAGAAGAAAGTCTCCCATGATAATCAAATTAGTCCAATTTTCTCCTCAAATCAAATATTTGATTTCTCCATAATTAATAATCGTATTATTATTTTAGTTTCCTTGTTTTTATTTTCTAATTTGTGTTTCCCATTTTTATTAGTTTGTTTTACTTTTTAATTGAGCCTCAAGGCACTATAAATATAGTGCTCTTCTTTTTGTAATATTTTATTCAAGAATTGTGTAATGAATTCATTTTTATTTTTCAGTTTTTGTTTCCTTAGTTTTTCTAAAGGTGTAAGATTAGTGACACATCTTTTTGTGAGTGAAACACTAACGATAGAAGGTTAAGTTTTAAGTGAATTTTATTTATTTGCCTTCTTCTTTTTATTTCAACTCAATTTAGTATTCAACGTTTTATAAATTTGATTCATTGTCATCTCTTCTATTTAATGTTTATAATAATTATTTATGTAGTGATAGTAGTTTTAGTTATTTTATTCGTTACATTAAATCATTAGTGAAAAATGATTTTTTTAAATTATTTTTATATGAGCATCCTTTATTATATTCTATTTAGGGGTATTTTGTCAATTTCGGATAACGTATAAGAATAGTTGTGCTTTCTTTAACGAGAAGATGTTAGTTTGATCAAATACTTTTCATTATTTGTGTTTTCAAGTCTATAATTTTTTCATTGTCTGTAATAATGTTATATTTGTTAAAAAAAAAAAAAAGAGTGATAAATATCATATCTTACTTCCATTGCATAATATTATTCGTAATGATATTTCTATTTTTTGTCATGATTACTATGTTTTAAAACTTGTAAAAATGAATTTTTAGCACTTTAATATATTAAAAATGAAAATTATATAATAAATTACATGAAAAGGCTAAGTTAACAATCAATTAAAATCAAATGTTAAATTTGATATTCGGTATAATCATGTAAAAAGTTTGTCAAAAATTGACATAAAAGAAATCACTTTGTTGAAAAATACTTTTTTTAATTCAAATATAAAAATTTACTATTGACATGATAATATAACATTGTATTAGAGGAATCAAATCAAGATCTGATGTCCCAAATTTCATGTCTCATTGGCTATCCTTTAATAATATTATATCATATCATCTGAATTAAAAAATTTAACTACATAAAAAAAATTAAATATTAAAAAATTTTAAATAAATTAATGAGTTGTTAAAATATTATTGAGAGAACATCTAATAAGACAGTAGATCTAAACTCGTCTTAGAGATGCCCTTAGCCGGTATCGAGTTTCCACATACTCTTCGCACCTTTTTGCTGTGTTACATCCCACAAAAACTACTTGTCTTGGCTAGCGAGCAGCGACTTGGCGTAGATTAGTATATACCTGGAACCAAACACATTCCATGTGCCAGGGCCATCAAATCAAGGAAAACAGACGGCTCAACGGACGGTCAGATATGGAGACCCAGTGATCAGTCGTGATAGAGACGCGATGTAACAACCCGCCTAACACAGGCCGTTACCATACATACATACATACAAATCTTACATAATTAATTAACTGAAACAGTGGAAATTTTTTTTTTTTTAAAACATATGTGCGTATGAGTGATAATTAAATAGCATCGGTCGAATACCAGTTAAAAAAAATAATTCATAAAGGACAAAACGCGTAGCGGCTATAAATCCCACATTTCACAGCTCGCCCTGCCACGCTCGCCATCTTGTATCAACAGATACCCGTAGGTTGCTTACCTACAGCATAGACGTAAGACGTGAGCTTTCGCTCAGCAAGTACAACATTGATATCCGCAACACAAATAATACAAACCATACAAATATAACTTACTTCAACATGTCATATCTTATCTTATCATAATCATGCATGAGCCATTTATGCTTCATTATGCTTGCTTATTCTTTCATAACATACTTTCATAACTTATCTTAACTTGACTTGACTTATCTTATGGGCCCCTTACATAAGTGTTCGTACCGGGCGCGCAACTATGGAGTGGTTGGGGCGGCCAGCCCAATCCAACTCAAACCATAGTCCAACCCGACCTAACGCGGGTCGGTTGACACAGGCAAGCTTGCTTGCCATCATGCTTACTGGTCATTATCTCATACTTGATCTCATTCTTATCTTAGTAAGGGTGAACATGCCTCATGATGTCACATATACGTAAGTCATAACTGTATTCCAACTTAACGTACTTCATATCATACTCATGAACGTGACATACATATATCATGACATCATCATATCATAACATTGTCATATTCTACAACCTATCCTAGCATCAAGCAGTTCTAACACACATCACATCATGTATCATAACATTCATTGATCATACTTAGGTAAGTATTACAACTAAAAGCCTATGCTGTAGGCGGAGTTGTACTTACCTTGTTTATTAATCCAATATTGTACTGATCCGGTCAGGATACCTCAGTACTCAACCTTCTGTTAAAGGACATAGATAAAGATTAGAAACGTTGGTGATTAACCAACATTCTTACAAAATCTGAGTTATATGTCCCCCTGTTAAAAAAATCATCTGCTAACCTATTTGGTTACATCGAGTAACCCTAGGGTTTAAAACTTACCCTACTTGGGTCAACTTTGACTTTTGGTTTAAAAAACCCTTTTTTTTTTTTTTTTTTGTTTTCTTTTGGAAAAACTCAATACTTACTATAAAAATTTCTTTGTTTATCATATGAAAAATTATAATTCTTGAGTAAAATTATTAAGTATTGGAAACTGCCTTTGGAACAGCTTTCCACAGTTAATTTATCAGTGTATGTGTAGAAATGCCCTTTTCCTGCACTGTTTTAGAAAATCATGTGCAGGAATTTCCTATTTCCTGCACAGTTTTTAAAATCCAATTTCTGTTTAAAAATCTAAGTCGAATTTGAAAAAGTTTTCTTCACAAAAGTTTTAGATTTCTAAAAATCCTACAACTTTCATGTTTTACTCAAAATCTGGTTCGGGATCTAACATTTTCATTTCCCCTGTTGAACTCACCTGGCCGTGCATTAAGTCTGGGCATGGTCAGGCTCGGATTTTTATCAAAACCGAGGCCGTTGGAGCCTTATTTTGGAAATCCGTCCAAGCTGCCCCCTAGGAAAAAGCCTTCTCTACAACTTTTGTGTTTTAAGTTTTTCCAAATTCGGCCTCTAAAGGCCTCAAAATCTGCTTTTCCAGAAACTGGCCAGTTTCTACCCGAAATGGCAGTTTTTGGTTTTAAATTCGTTTTACGTCTTATTTGCAGTGCAATTCTAATGTAAGGTTTTCTTTAAACACATTTTCCATCAACTCCATGCAAACCCTAATTGACTTTGGATCAACCAAAGTTTGCATGGTTCTAGGTTGCACAATTCCACACCAAACATTCTAGTTCCATTCTAGCAACCTAACATACCATATTCATCATCATGCTTGAACATACTTGGGGACATATAACATATCAAACATTTAGCATGCAAATCACAAAATTAAAGCAAGCATGCAAATCATGAATCAAACCACCCTTAACCTAACTCAACCACATAACCCTAAATCCTAAACTTGGCACAAAATTAAATTGAGCTTATGCTCTTATAAATTTCAACTTGAAATACAAATAAATTTCAAATTGAAACTTAATTGAAGAGTTTAGGGTTTTGGGAGGGTTACCCTGATGCAAAACAAGGCTAAGTTGAATCAAAATTTCTCTCCCCTTGCTTCCTCCAGAACCGGCCACCCTAAGAAAAATGGGTACCAAATTTTTTTTAACCTTGCTTGTTGTTCTAGCTACTAAAAATGGATTAGGAGCTGTATTGATGCAAAATGGGAAAGTAGTGGCCTACGCATCCCGCCAGCTGAAGATTCACGAAAGGAATTATCCCACGCATGATCTAGAGCTCGCAGCGGTGGTTTTCGCGCTCAAGATTTGGAGGCACTATTTGTATGGAAACAAATGTGAAATCTACACCGACCATCAGAGTCTCAAGTACATTTTCACTCAGAAAGAGCTCAACATGAGACAGCGTAGGTGGCTAGAACTTGTAAAGGATTACGATTGTGAGATCCTTTACCACCTGGAAAGGCGAACAGGGTAGCAGACGCTTTGAGTAGGAAATCCATAGGCATACTGATGTCTATGGAAGCATTTCCTAAGCCACTACAAAGGGAAATTTCTGAGTATAATCTGTAGATGATAACAGGAAGACTGTCTTCTCTGACTCTCCAGTCAGATCTGCTGAAATCCATCAAGTTGCATCAAGGAAAGGATTCATTTTTGCTAAAGGAGCAACTTTTTGGCAAAAAGAACAAGGAGTTCAAGACCTCCGCTGATGGTGTCGTCTACTTCGAAGAAAGGATTTGTGTTCCC
Source organism: Ficus hirta (assembly GCA_038430175.1). Classification (NCBI taxonomy): domain Eukaryota; kingdom Viridiplantae; phylum Streptophyta; class Magnoliopsida; order Rosales; family Moraceae; genus Ficus; species Ficus hirta. Next base: position 29,824,541 of record CM076585.1, read on the forward strand.
AACTTCGAATTTTTGAAGGACAAATAATGTCAGAGGCACATCAGATGCCATACTCAGTACATCCATTAGCTTCCAAGATGTACAACGACCTCTGAGAGAATTATTGGTGGCCAAACATGAAGAATAAAATTGCAGAATACGTGTCAAAATGCCTAACTTGTCAGAAAGTTAAGGCTGAACACCGACATCCTGGAGGAGATTTGCAGAAAATAGAGCTTCCGGAATGGAAATGGGAGCAAACTACTATGGATTTTGTAATAGGACTACCCAGGACAGCAATGGGTATGACACGATTTGGGTAATTGTGGACAGATTGACCAAATCAGCCCATTTCATTGCAATCAAAGCCACCTTTTCAGTGGAAAAATTGGCCGAAATCTACGTATCCCAGATCTTTAGACTACACGGAGTACCAAAATCGATCATCTCGGATCGTGATGGGCGTTTCACTTCTCGATTTTGGACCAGTGTTCACAGCGCTATGGGGTCGAAACTGAAGTTCAGCATGGCTTTTCACCCCCAAACTGACGGTCAATCAGAACGAACCATCCAGATACTGGAAGATATGCCGAGATCGTGTGTTCTGGATTTCAAGGGAAACTGGGATCAGAAGCTGCCGTTGATCGAATTTTCGTATAATAACAGCTATCATGCTTCGATTAGTACGACTCCATTTGAAGCATTATATGGAAGAAAATGTCGATCTTCTATCCACTGGCAAGAAGTGGGACAGAAGCAGCTTCAGACTACGGATTTCATCAAGAAGACCTTTGAGGATATCAAGAAGATCAAGCAGAGGCTTGACATAGCTTTTAGCAGTAGAAAAGCTATGCCGATAGACGCAGGAGGCCCTTAGAGTTCCAAGTTGGTGATGCTGTATTCATCAAGATTGCTCTTATGAAAGGGGTAATGCGATTCGGTAAGAAGGGAAAGCTTAGTCCAAGGTATACAGGACCCTTTGAAATCCTTGAGAGGATTGGGAAAGTAGCCTATAAGCTTGCCTGACCACCAGAATTAGCATCAATGCACAACGTTTTTCATGTGTCGATGCTGAAAAAGTATGTACCAGATCCTTCCCATGTGCTTAGCCAAGAACCAGTGGAGGTTCAGACGGACCTAACTTATGAAGAAAAGCCAGTTAGAATTCTGGATCGGGAAGAGAAGGTACTAAGGAACAAAACCATCCCTATGGTTAAAGTACTGTGGCGAAACCACAAGGTTGAAGAAGCAACTTTAGAATTGGAAGAAGAGATGAGGAAGGACTACCCCAGTTTATTCTAATTTTCGGGGACGAAAATTTTTAAGGGTGGGGGGTAGATTGTAATAACTGATTTTTTTTAACATTATGATTTCTTGTACAAAAATTCAAGCTGTAACATGAAGGTATTCATGAGGAAGCCCGAATTAGGGTTTTTGTTAATTTGGTTGACCATAAAAAGTCAAAGTTGACCGAAAAAGTCAAAGGTTGACTAAAAAGGTCAAAATATAATAATGCTGAGAGATGACAAGCAGTATGAGATATATACTGCGAAAACCGTCTTTACAGACAAGATAGCATGAATAGGACATAAAACCACCTTAGAAAAATCAAGCACATAAATTAGGGTATCAAAGGCCAAATGGCTTCGAATTACAAGAAAGTTTTTATACAGTCTATTTTTATACAGATAAATTTTGGACTGCATTATAGTATAAAAATACTGTATTTAGTAGATAACAGTATTGGAAATATCTGTGTTAACATAAAAATGGACTGTATATTAAGAGAAATAGCCAAACAAGCCTTAATTAGGCTTACCTCATCAACCTTTATATTTATGACATCATTATGGAATTAAGCCAAAAAAAATTAGAAGATAATGGGATGTTCTAGAGCATGAGGTGGCCAGCCATTTGGGGGGTTAATTGGCAAATATTTTGTTTTAAGGGTTTTCAAGCAAAGTTTGAATTAAAAATAAATCCAAAAATAAATTCTTTTTCACCTATAAATAGCCCAAGGGGGGGGCGGTTTTTGGCTCCAAGAATTAAGAAAATTTAGCCAAACTTTGCCCATTTTTCCTCCCAAAAATCCGGACACCAAAGAGAGAGCAAAAAGAAAAAAAAAATTTGAAAACCCAAGGGAAACTAGTTCTAGGATACTCCTTGAACACTCGGTTCATAAGATCCATGAAAGCAGCTGGGGCATTGGTTAGTCCAAAAGGCATAACCAAAAATTCGTAGTGGCCGTAGCTTGTTCGAAAAGCCGTCTTGAAGATATCTGACTCCTTGATCCTGAGCTGATGATAGCCTGATCGTAGATCGACTTTCGAGAATACTACCGCTCCCCTAAGTTGGTCGAAAAGATCGTCAATCTTCGGAAGGGGATACTTGTTCTTGATCGTAATCTTGTTCAGCTCGCGGTAGTTGATGCACATTCGTAGCGATCCATCCTTCTTCTTTACGAACAAAACAGGCGCTCCCCACGGAGAGTAACTCTGTCGGATGAATCCTTTGTCAAGCAGTTCTTGCAACTGTACTTGGAGTTCCCTAAGCTCGGCAGGTGCCATACGGTAAGGTGCTTTTGATATCGGTGTAGCTCTAGGCAGCAACTCAATTTCGAAGGAAATTTCACGTTTCGGCGGAAGTCCTGGTAAGTCTTCTGGAAAGATATCCACATATTCTTTAATAATGGGAGCATCTTCTGGTGTCAGCTCCATTTCTCGATCTTTGTCCACCATGTTAGCTAAATATCCTTGACAGCCATTAGCTAACATTTTCCAAGCCTTCAATGCCGATACCAGTCTGGTTGCTAAGCTCCGTGACTGTCTGTAAAAATTAAACTCCTCCTCACCGTAAGGGTTGAATGTCACACAACGCTTTCGGCAGTCAATCTTAGCGTTGTATTTGCCTAGAAAATCCATCCCTAAGATCACATCGAAATCCTGAAGCTTGATCGCGATGAGATCTACAAACAGTTCTCTGCCGCGGATGACACGGATGTATTTCGTATCCAAAAGTTGGACCACAAAATTTCTCCGGATGGCAAAGAGGTTTTGAAAGGTTGCTCTAACTTATTCACACCTCTTCCTATCTTCTGGGCAAACTCCAAGGACACAAATGAGTGAGTGGCTCCAGAATCAAACAAAGCAATGGCATCATAAGTGGCGATAGAAATCTGACCTGTCACCACATGCGAAGTCCCGGCTTCAGCATCTCCCCTTGTATAAGCATAAATTCTGGCTTGAGGTTCAAGGGCCTCTAATCTGCCTTGAGCGATTGAGGGTCCTTCAAGCCTTGCTTGGACTGCATGGAGCTGGCTGTTTGCACTCCGGCTCGGATATGGAGGGTTCTGGCCTTGGTTATTCAAATTGCAATTTCTCGCATAATGTCCCTCCTTGCCGCAAAGGTAGCACGCATTAGTCCCCATTTTGCATACTCCCAGGTGTTTTCTCCCGCACTTCGCACACACCGGGTAGTCAGAGTTATTACCCTCGTTTCCTCTCTTATTCTTTTTCTGAGGGTAATTCCTTTGTTGTCCCTGACCAGAAAAGTTCCCCTTTCTTTTGTTCCTCCCAAACTGTTTGGAACTTTGGGTAGGGCTGCTAGTTTGGCCTTTCTGGTGTGTTTCATAACTCTGATGGGGTTGCGTCTGCTTTGCCACGGCCTTTTCTTCCTTTCTTGCCTTGAAAATCTGAGCCCTAGCTTCCTTGTCCTGGTTGATCCAGTATTCAGCTCTTATTGCCCGGCTTATACAGTCGGATACCAGGGTAGGTGGGCTACTGCCAGCACTCACTTGTTTGGCGATGTCTATCCGGAACACCTTCATCATTCTTCTGACTTTTTCCGTTTCGTTCGGTACCAGTTTCGGGCACAGACGAGCTAATTGTTCGAATTTCTTGATAGCCTCCATTACCGTCATCGACCCTTGCTTCAAGTTTGCAAACTCATCCTGCTGAGCGGCAAGGACTTCTCTGTTGTAGTACATGGTACGGAACTCCGTCACGAAATCCTGCCAGCTCATGGTCATGACATCTCGACGCATCTGGACTGTCATCCACCAGTGCCTCGCGTCCTTCCTGAGTGCAAAGGAGGCATAGAGAACCTTCTCCTGCTCTGTAAGCCGCATAAAATCCAGAATAACCTGGATATCAATTAGCCAGTTATCAGCGGCTATTGGGTCCGTCGGCCCTTCGAATTCAGGCACTTTCATACGCCTAAAGCGTTCGTAGAGCAAGTCCTCTCGTACTAGAGGTGGGTTTACTTGTACTCTAGCAGGTGCCAACGGAACTTCAGCATTCCGTGGAATTTCAGGTACTGGAGGTGCTACTGGAGGTACCTGATGAACTGGCGGTGAAACCTCATTGACCTGGGGTCTCTGGTTCACTCGAGCTAACTGCTCTCGAAGTCTGTTAGTCTCTTGTTGCTGTTCGAGTAACTACCGTTGTAAATTCGCTACAACGGTTGCAAGATCTGGCTCAGGTGGATTAACGGGTACTGTCTTGCGAGGACGTCCCATCTTCAAATTCCTATTATACCATAAGAAAAGATATTATCGTACTATCAATATCCTTTCTTTCATGCATATCTTATCATATCGTAACGTAATGCGTCATGTCATAACGTTTCATATCATAACACAATTGTAGCATCATATCATATACTTATTATAACATACATGGCTTTCATATATCATAATATCATTATCATAACACTTGTAATTGCATTTACATGCGTCTCATACTTGAACTGTCTTTTTGTTTACTTACAAAAAGTACATCATATTTACTTTACTATAAATACATTTCCTTTACATCATATTTACAATATCGTGAATACATCTTTGTTGTATATACATGGCCAAAAATTCGCGATGGAAGTGTCTACCACTTTACCATCATACATAAGTACAAGCCTATCGTCAAAAAGAATAAGCTAGTACAAGTCAGTCCTAAAATAAAAGAAAATATACACAGGTGACCTAATCTATGTACTCGATAGTAATTATGGAGGAAGCGTCGGAGTCTACGTCCCAATCTCCGTCGTCAAACAAAATCTCCTCCGGATCCTCCTCAAAATCCTCCTCGGCCCCTGGGTCATCACCGAACTCCTCCTCCTCAGCCTCTAACCAGCCTGCATGCACTAGCTCTGGGTCTAGGTTTGGCTCTGGCTCTGGCTCTAGCTCCGGCTCCATGTCATCGTCAGGCTCCTCCTCCTCGTCACTGGAGATATCGATGATTGGAGAATCTTCCGGTTGATCCTCCGGAGCAACTATAAAATCGGCGGGGTCAAAATCATTGGCACCCTCGCTGTCCTCGGCCTCTGGTGGCGGTACCTCCTGTAGTGGAATGGCAGGCATCGGATCCTTGGGGAATATCGGCCCTACCTCATAATGTGGCTCCCCTAACCCAGCGTCGTCGACAGGTACCTGATAATCGTCTACAAAATCGTCAGCCTGCATCATATGTGCGATAATCTCCGCCTCCAAGATATCGTCAATCATACTACCGACTGACCTCTCCAGCATGGGTGTTGGTACAAACTGTCGGATCTGGGGCGGTACCCCGTTCCGCAAAATCACTAATGCCTGCAGCTCGAGGCTGGGCAGATCCTGAGGAATGTACGGTAACATAGCCTCCTGGAACCTCCAACAGTAGTGACTCATGGACTCCTGGGGGTACGCATGCCAATCTGCTACAAAACTTTGATACCGCGTGTGCTGCATATCCCGATAGATCTCCGGATCACGGTACGGCTCGCCGGCTCCCTCATCTGGCATCGGCCCATAACGCGCAAGTACTATAGTGCGAAAATGAGCCCACGTACGACTAGGCATCTGTCTCTCTCCCAACGTCATCCACCATAGCCGGGTGTCAGAAATCAAGCACCGACTGGCTAGAGAGACCTGCAAGTGTGCCTCAATGTGACAGATATGAAAAATCAACTCCATATCATATAGCCAAGCTGCTATGGATACCGATCGTCTCGTACTGTCGAACAGTAGAGGATGCGACTCGTAAAATGATGTTACCGCGTGTCGATCCGCCTCTATCCGTGCAGGATCCATATCACCGCGTCTATCATGACATATTTCCAACATAAATATTTACGCGTAAATATAAAAATATAAATTCAACTTACAATGATGGTGGCGATGATAGGCATGCTGTGAAATCGGATAGTAGGGAACCGCTCTGATACCAACTCTGTAACGACCCGCCTAGCACAGGCCGTTACCATACATACATACATACAAATCTTACATAATTACTTAACTGAAACAGCGGAAATTTTTTTTTTTTAAAAACGTATGTGCGTATGAGTGATAATTAAATAGCATCGGTCGAATACCAATTAAAAAAAATAATTCATAAAGGACAAAACGCGTAGCGACTATAAATCCCACATTTCACAGCTCGCCCTGCCACACTCGCCATCTTGTATCAACAGGTGCCCGTAGGTTGCTTATCTACAGCATAGACGTAAGACGTGAGCTTTCGCTCAGCAAATACAACATTGATATCCGCAACACAAATAATACAAACCATACAAATATAACTTACTTCAACATGTCATATCTTATCTTATCATAATCATGCATGAGCCATTTATGCTTCATTATGCTTGCTTATTCTTTCATAACATATTTTCATAACTTATCTTAACTTGACTTGACTTATCTTATGGGCCCCTTATATAAGTGTTTGTACCGGGCGCGCAACTATGGAGTGGTTGGGGCGGCCAGCCTAATCCAACTCAAACCATAGTCCAACCCGACCTGACGCGGGTCGGTACGATACAGGCAAGCTTGCTTGCCATCATGCTTACTGGTCATTATCTCATACTTGATCTCATTCTTATCTTAGTAAGGGTGAACATGCCTCATGATGTCACACATACGTAAGTCATAACTGTATTCCAACTTAACGTACTTCATATCATACTCATGAATGTGACATACATATATCATGACATAATCATATCATAACATTGTCATATTCTACAACCTATCCTAGCATCAAGCAGTTCTAACACACATCACATCATGTATCATAACATTCATTGATCATACTTAGGTAAGTATTACAACTAAAAGCCTATGCTGTAGGCGGAGTTGTACTTACCTTGTTTATTATGTCCGATATTGTACTGATCCGGTCAGGATATCTCAGTACTCAACCTTCTGTTAAAGGACATAGATAAAGATTAGAAACGTTGGTGATTAACCAACATTCTTACAAAATCTGAGTTATATGTCCCCCTGTTAAAAAAAATCATCTGCTAACCTATTTGGTTACATCGAGTAACCCTAGGGTTTAAAACTTACCCTACTTGGGTCAAATTTGACTTTTGGTTAAAAAAACCCTTTTTTTTTTTTTTTTTTCTTTTGGAAAAACTCAATACTTACTATAAAAATTTCTTTGTTTATCATATGAAAAATTATAATTCTTGAGTAAAATTATTAAGTATTGAAAACTGCCTTTGGAACAGCTTTCTACAGTTAATTTATCAGTGTATGTGCAGAAATGCCCTTTTCCTGCACTGTTTTAAAAAATCCTATGCAGGAATTTCCTATTTCCTACACAGTTTTTAAAATCCAATTTCTATTTAAAAATCTAAGTCGAATTTGAAAATGTTTTCTTCACGAAAGTTTTAGATTTCAAAATATCCTACAACTTTCATGTTTTACTCAAAACCTGGTTCGGGCTCTAACCTTTTCATTTCCCCTGTTGAACTCACCTGGCCGTGCATGAAGTCTGGGCACGGTCAGGCTCGGATTTTTATCAAAACTGAGGCCGTTGGAGCCTTATTTTGGAAATCCGTCCAAAATCTTTCGTGTTTTAAGTTTTTTCAAATTCGGCTTCTAAAGGCCTCAAAATCTGCTTTTCCAAAAACTGGCCAGTTTCTACCCGAAATGGCAGTTTTTGATTTTAAATTTGTTTTACGTCTTATTACGTGCATTCTACCACAACCGGCCGTACCGGAAGCCTAAAATCAGACATGCAGCACAATTCTAACGTAAGGTTTTCTTTAAACACATTTTCCATCAACTCCATGCAAACCCTAATTGACTTTGGATCAACCAAAGTTTGCATGGTTCTAGGTTGCACAATTCCACACCAAACATTCTAGTTCCATTCTAGCAACCTAACATACCATATTCATCATCATGCTTGAACATACTTGGGGACATACAACATATCAAACATTTAGCATGCAAATCACAAAATTAAAGCAAGCATGCAAATCATGAATCAAACCACCCTTAACCTAACTCAACCACATAACCCTAAATCCTAAACTTGGCACAAAATTAAATTGAGCTTATGCTCTTACAAATTTCAACTTGAAATACAAATAAATTTCAAATTGAAACTTAATTGAAGAGTTTAGGGTTTTGGGAGGGTTATCTTGATGCAAAACAAGGCTAAGTTGAATAAAAATTTCTCCCCCCTTGCTTCCTCCACAACCGGCCACCCTAAGAAAAATGGGTACCAAATTTTTTTCAACCTTGCTTGTTGTTCTAGCTAAAACCGATCACCCCTAGAACTAGTTTCCCTTGGGTTTTCAATTTTTTTTTTTTTCTTCTTGCTCTCTCTTTGGTGTCCGAATTTTTGAGAGGAAAAATGGGCAAAGTTTGGCTAAATTTTCTTAATTCTTGGAGTCAAAAACCACCACCCCCCCCCCCCCTGGGCTATTTATAGGTGAAAAAGAATTTGTTTTTGGATTTATTTTTAATTCAAACTTTGCTTGAAAACCCTTAAAACAAAAATATTTACCAATTAACCCCCCAAATGGCCGGCCACCTCATGCTCTAGAACATCCCATTATCTTCTAATTTTTTTTGGCTTAATTCCATAATGATGTCATAAATATAAAGGTTGATGAGGTAAGCCTAATTAAGGCTTGTTTGGCTATTTCTCTTAACATACTGTCCATTTTTATGTTAACACAGATATTTCCAATACTGTTATCTACTAAATACAGTATTTTTGCACTATACTACAGTCCAAAATTTATCTGTGTAAAAATAGACTGTATAAAAATTTTCTTGTAATTCGAAGCCATTTGGCCTTTAATACCCTAATTTATGTGCTTGATTTTTCTAAGGTGGTTTTAGGTCCTATTCATGCTATCTTGTCTGTAAAGACGGTTTTCACAGTATATATCTCATACTGCTTGTCATCTCTCAGCATTATCATATTTTGACCTTTTTAGTCAACCTTTGACTTTTTCGGTCAACTTTGACTTTTTATGGTCAAACTTTGACCAACATAAAATCATGAAATTTTCTACCCCTTTTTGCTTAAAAAGGTCACTTTCTTGGCTAAGCAATTATTTTTGAGTCTTATAAAATCATAAAAACTCACCAAATTAACAAAAACCCTAATTCGGGCTTCCTTATGAATACCTTCATGGTACAGCTTGAATTTTTGTACAAGAAATCATAATGTTAAAAAAAATCAGTTATTACACGCGAAGCACTGGATCTCCGGGTCTATACCCAAAGGCCACAGAGAATTCTGAATCCCAACTCCACACGGCTCATTTCTCTCTTCGCTTACATAGAACACTCAAACTCTCACACTTCTTCTTCGTCGCTATACATATATTTGTATATAACATATATATATATATATATATATATGCATGCCTATCCATGTGTAGCATGGTGGTCTGACTAGATCGAGGTCGAACATGGCGAATTTTCTCGCTCAGTTCCAAACAATCAAGAATTCCTGTGATCACATCGTTATTGCTGGTAAATCTCATTTCCATTTTAGGTTTTCTACTTTCTTTTTTTTTTTGGCGAAAGTTGAGCTTGATTTTGCGGTTTAATTTTTTGTTTTTCAATTCTAGCTACCGATCTTAACGCCTTCAGATTGCTTATATATACATATGTGTGTGTGTATGTATAGATTGCAGTTGAATTCTTACAATTTGAACTTTGATTAAGGATTTTGGGGCTATTCGAGTCCAAATTCGGGTTCTTTTGCTTTGAAAACATTGGAGATGTTAATGTTCTGATTTTGAATTCTGGAGAGAGAATGGGAAGTAAAGAGGGGAGTTAATTTGTTCTATGTGTTTCTAGAGTGTATAATATTTAAGAAGAAAATTTATACATATCATGATGATAAAACAGTTTCTTGACATTTTATGAAAAGAAAATATAAGTTGTGAGGGTTAAAAAAAGCTAGGATAAAACAGTAATATCATTTTTTATAGAATCTGTAGAATTAATTTTAAATTGAATATAATTGGACCGCGTCGTAGATTCCATAATTGAATCATGCATCCACACATATCATTCATGTTTTTTTAAACAATGTGAGATCTATATTTGTACTTGCTAAGCGAAAGCTCATTAGTTATATTCATACTATAAGTAAGCAACTTGCAGCTTAGTTCATGGTGGACAATTTGCGAATGACGATGATGAGTAAGCGAAGGGGCTACGGATATCACTACGCAAATTATTCCACTAAAGCTATTTTGAAAATTATTATTTATATTTTGAGATTACATATAAATTTATGACATGAAATGTCATATGAAAAATTCTTTTAGTGCACATGACAAAAGTTTTTATGATAATTTTTGGAAAAAAAAATTAGTTCAAAATTTTCAAGTACCCACGTCTATGTATTTGAAGTAATTATAAGTAAGTACTTAGTTTAAGTAGTAATGTAATGGCCTACGTAGGTGGGTCATTATAATTTTTGACGCAATTCACCACTTACTCTCCATGCCTTTTCCGATGCTGATTGGGCAGGTAATATTGATGATCGCACTCAACAAGTGCTAACATTGTCTTTCTTGGTTCCAATGCTACCTCTTGGAGTTCTAAGAAGCAAAGGTCCATTGCCCGGTCCTCCACTGAAGTCGAGTATCGTGCCGTTGCTACTACTGCTGTTGAAGTCACGTGGGTAAAATCCTTATTACATGAACTTGGTGTTCTCATACCACAGACACCCACGATCTATTGTGACAATGTTGGAACCACTTATCTGTATGTCAGTCCTGTCTTCCACTCTCGTATGAAGCACATTGCCATTGATTTTCACTTTGTTCGAGATAAAGTACAAAGTGACGAGCTTCAGGTTTCTTATTTTTCTTCTGCCGATCAACTTGTCGATGCATTGACGAAACCGCTCACACGGGAACATCTTCAACAATTATGTGTCAAGATCGGAGTTTTCTCAAGACACTCCATCTTGAGGGGGCATCATAAGGAATGTGACAATAAGTTAAAAATGTAGTTTATGGAATATATTATTAGATGTAAATATTTAGTAATTACTCTTTTTTTATTTCTAGGAGATTTGCTAGTATTTCCAATTTTGTAATCATTGTGGGCGTGTATATATTGTAAAGTTTTTACATCAATGAAGGTTGGCAAAATCCATTCACAAAAATTCCACTTTCTCTAACCTTCAGAACCTTCATATGACATTTACATTTGCATCGAAGATGATAAAGACTAAATAATGATGCTCATTGCTAAAGGCAAATAAAACAATGCTGTAGATAACTTTTGTTTGGATCTAGGATCAAATCCACAATTCTAGTAATTAATTCAAAATTTTATGTGAGAGAACAATATATAGAAAAAAATTTTAATGTAGATTTTAAAAAAAAAAAAAATTTACAAAACAAGAACGAAGAAACTTTCAAGCCAACAGAACAAGGCAAAAAGAACTCAAATAAGAAAATGTCGGAGATCAAGCTACAACACGAGAAAAATTTTGAGAAATTTGACAATCACTCCGAGTTCGTTCATGCTTTAAACTCGAAACAATATCCAAGTAAAGAAGAAACTAAAAATAAGGTTTAACACGCAATTACACTTGGAATGTCTGTAAAAATAAATTCAAACACCAGATTTAAGAAAATATATATGATAAAGTGTGAGCCAAATTTGTTTGGAAGAGCTTCAGTCTTCTTGTTCTTTGCCTGACCCTGATACCTGCTCCTGGCGTTCATTTTTGACAAGGTTACTACTCTATAGCAGGAAAAAATATATAAAACATATATAATAATTAAAAAACAAACCGTTCAGAATTATGCATGTCAGAATTAGTGATGAAAGCTAATTTCAAGCAAATATCATACAACTATAGCAAATATATGCAAATTACAAGAATACCATTTTTTAAGTCTAAATTAATGAGACATGGTTAAATGAACTATTGTACTTAATTAGTAGCTTTCCGAGTAAAAAAGAGGAAAGACGAGAAAAAGATGGTCCCTGTCCATTGATAAGGATGCATAAATACAAGTATATTTACGATGAATAGTTATCTAAAATAAATAAATAATTAAAAATAATTAGTGATTTTTTCTATTAGTGCTTTCTAGAAATTTCAAATTTCACGATTTAGATATTGTACACAGAAATATTAAACTGATAAATAAAGTAACTAGTTTCAAACTGTAACGCCCCGACTTCCCACGCCGGGTCGTCACCTTTCTTACCTACTGAACTTAAACTTGCGGAAAATTTGGGAGAAATTTTTTTTTTTTTTTCTTTTTAAACTTTATTTTAAAACTTTCAACTTGAACTTCATCCTCAAACTCATACTTACTGATAGGTACTTACTCGAGTACCGAACTTTCAAACCCTTCTTGAATGCCATCATAATCAAATGGTAGACCAACCCGACTTAATGCGGATCGGTACCACATGAGGCAACTTGCTTGCCATACATACATAAACTTTGTCATTCATACTTAAAACATCATGAAAATATGAAAACCCTTTTTCATTACAACATATTTTATAGAGTATATTTTTTTAAAAATCCGTGGTAGTGTCCATCCCACATTTCACAGTCCGCAGCACCAGCCTTCCACAGTATTGCATCAGAGATTGCTGGCAGGTTGCTTACCTACAGCATAGACGTAAGACGTGAGCTTTCGCTCAGCAAGTACAACTGTTACATCCGCGACGCACAATACATATCATTATGCATGAACCAATTATGACCTCTTATGAATCAAATATGGATTCATAACTTAGCTTAGTTCTATTCCTTTACTTATCATGTGTGCTCGTACCGTGGTACATAGCCAAGGAATGGTTGAAGGCGGCAGTCCGTTTTAACTCAAACCATGAAACACAAAGTTTAACATGGAGTAGTTTAGGTAGCCATCCAATCCAACTCAAACCATGAACCATACCATTTAAACCCGCCTTTGTGGCAAGTCGGTACGACACAACATCTTACTTGTCTTGTTCTTACCAGGTGGTTTAACATTAGTGAACATGCTTCATGATGTCACAATATTATAACATATAACATTATATAACCTCATTCATAACATAACATATCATACCATAATATCACATGACATAACATACCATAACATTACACGCCATAACATATCATCACATGTCATAACATACCATCACATTAGGCAAGTAACAACAAAGGGCCTATGCTGTAGGCGGAGTTGTACTTACTTGGTTAGCTGTGTCCTATTTCGTGCGACTCCAAGCTGAGGCACAACAACAGGCTATCTCCTGTTATGTCAAAGGACATAGCATAAGGCTTCATAATTATAACCTTAAGATGCTGGTGACCTAACCTAACCAACACCCATTCATAATCTTAGTTATATGTCCCCCCTATACTCATGATAGCTTACTTGGTTACATAAGGTAACCTTGGGTATTAATCCCAATCATACATGAATAGGGTTAGGTTATCATCCTAACCTTGGCCTATGCCTGGTTATCTATCCATAATCTTTTGGGTTTTGATCCAAACCCAATCTTAACAACTTGTTGGGTTACCTTGAGTAACCCTTGAGGTAACCAAACTTAGTTCAATTATCGTAAGTCAACCTTGGGCTTTGGACCCCGCCCAGTAACTCGGGTATCACTTCCGGTTATTACCCGTAATCATCTTGCTTACCCAATTTTTAGTTTAAAAATCTATTTTCCATTTCTTTGGAAACTTGGGTAAATTAACCTCAAAAAAAATATTTTACTTAACTCATAAAATTCATGTTTTTGAAATAGGTTTTTGTAAAATCATTTAGGGCTGAAAACTGCCTTTGGAACAGTTTCCCTAGTCAAAACAGTGGTTTTGGGGAAAGATACAATTTTTCCGAACTGTTTTTAGAAAATCCTGTGCAGGAATTTCCTGTTCCCTGCACAGTCTTTATAAAACCGTATCAGTTTAAAGATCCATTCTGATTTTGAAAAAGTTGTCTTCATGAAAGTTGTAGTTCTCGAAAAATCCTAAAACTTTCGTGTTTTGAGAAAAATCCAGTTCTGCTTGTATTCTTGTCAGTTTTAATTTGAAACTGACTGGTCGTGTAAACTAGGTCTGGGCAGACTAGTCTCGGTTTTCTGTAAAAACAGAGGCCATTGGAGCCTCATTTTGAGAAACCGTCCGCGCTTTCCCCTAGTAAAAACTCTTCCGAACAACTTTCGTGTTTTATGTTTCACCCAATTCGGCCTCTAAAGGCCTTAAATTTCCACTTTCCCGAAACTGGCCAGTTTGGAATCCAAATTGGCAGTTTCGGTTGTTAAGTCCGGTTTACGTCCTATTTCGCGGATTCTAACTCGACCGACCACTTCGGGAGCTTACACAGCAAACATGCAGCATTTCTAACGTCCCACATATTCAATCGTGCTAACCCAACGTGTCCATGCAGCCCTAAACCGAATGTCCTAAACCTAGGGTTGCATGGTCTAAACTTAGCACATACCAAACCATTCATGCCATACCATTTCAATTCATACCCTAACATGCATACACATTCTCAAACACATGATTGGGGACATATAACCATAATCTAGCATGCAACCTAATATTCAATCATCATAAGCACATAAATGAACCAAACCACCCTTAAAACACCTAATCAAGCACAATAATTAAACTAAGGGCAAGAAATTAAAATTGTGAGCTTATGCTCTTACATAATCAACATGGAAATACACTTAAATTTCCAAATTAAAGCTCAATTAAAAAGCTTAGGGTTTTAGGGTTTACCACTAGGGTTTGGAAGTTGGTTCTCAAGCTTGGATTCCAACTTTTCCTCACTCTCCTTTGGCTGCCATCACAGCCGGCCTTTGCCCTCCAAATGGGTTCCAAAATTTCAGCCATACCACATGAAACATACACATAAATTTCTTGCTCCAAACTTAATAAAAACTTAGAGGTTTAGTGGTTTACCTTAACCTATTCAAGGTTTGCTAGCTTGGTTCCAACCATTTTTTTTTCCTTTTCCTTGCCACTACCCACAACCGGCCTCCCCTTGGCCTAGTGGTTCCAAAATTTTTCAGCCACTTGATGGCTGCCTCACCAAAGTCCGGCCACCACCTAGCTCAAATCCTTCCTCACTATTTTTTTTTTTTCTCTTCCTAGGGTCGGTTTTAGAGAGAAAATGGGTATGAAAGAATTTTGCCATAGTTTGGCTTGTTTTCCCAATTTTTCCCCTCAAAATCCGCCCCCCCTTCACCCCTATTTATAGCTGATTTTGAACTTTCAAAATTGCTAAAAAGTCCTTGAATTTGGATTTAATTACTTTTCCAAAATTGCACTTTAGTCCTTGAAGCAAAAATATTTGCACTTTGATCCCTACAAGTGTTGGCCGGCCATTGCATGCCTTGGAGCCCAAGTCTTGCTTACCTCATCATGATGACATCATCTTGATGACATCATGTGCTTACCTCATGCTTACATCATTATATTTTTCAAAAATTACATTTTTGCCCCCAAAAGACAAAATATTTACAATTTCACCCCTACATGTGGCCGGCCATCCATGGTGCTTAGGTGGCTAGGTGTGATTTGTTTCCACCATTTATGATGTCATAATTCAAAAATGGGATGATGTCATAATTCCAAACTTGGATGATGTCATTATAAGGCCTTGTTTGGCTTTTTCCTTAAAATACAGTCTATTTTCTTGCTAACACAGATATTTCTAATACTGTGTTTACTAATACACAGTATAATTCAGTACTGTTACACTTGACTGCAGTCCAAAATTTATCTGCGTAAAAATGGACTGTAAAAATTTTCTTCTTATTTCTGAAAGTCATTAGGACTTTAATATCCAACTTAGTGTGCTTGATTTTTCTAGGGTGGTCTCTTAGCTTATTCCAACTATCTTGTCCAAAAAGATAATTTTCGCAGTATATTTCTCATACTGCTTATCCCATTACTGTATAGTTATACCTTTGACTGTTCTTGATCAACCCTTGACTTTTTGGTCAACTTTGACTTTCTTGGTCAAACTTTGACCAACATGGAATCATGAAATTTCATCACGTCATTTTCCTTAAAATGCCTTATACTAGGCTAAGTAATCCATCGTTGAGTCTCGTAGCTAATTAACCGAGAACTCAAACTTATACCGATATTCTATTCCAAACATGAGCTAGACTTAAGTTTTTCTCATTTAAAGGAAATCTAGAGTCATAAAAATTCGGGTTATTACACAAACATAGTCTTAGTAATATATAAATGAAAGATAATTGTTCCGGAAAAAAAAAAAAAAAAAAAAAGGGTAAAACTCCAAGCAGCATTACGTGTAATACATATGATTTTAATGTAGATCTTTTGATAGAAAAGAAAAGAAATAAGCCTAGTTATTGTATACTGAAATAAATTAAATTAGCGCCAAATGGTTAAGAAGAGTGTTTTATAATTATTAATAATAATAATAATAATAATAATAATAAGTTGCGAATTGGAAGTCTTGAGAAAAAAGAAATTTCACACTAGAACTAAAAAAACTCCACATATTCTCATGCAACTAAAGAAAGAAGTCTATTTATAGTATATGTACTGAAATAAATTAATTAGCGCCAAATAATTAAGAAGAGTGTTTTAGGGGGGAAAAAAGTTGCGAAATGGAAGTATTAAGAAAGAAGAAATTTCATAATGGAACTTAAAAACTCCAAATATTCTCATGCAACTAATTATATAACATGTATGGTGGAAGATAGAAATAATACCAGTTGCCACTTTCAATTTGGCGTTCATCCAATAACTCATAACAATCTCTGCCTCACGGACTCGACGGCGTCCATCGCATTGGGATGATTCCACTCCAGCGATTCCCACAAATCGTCATCTATGTAAATGTACTCAAGATAAGGGGGACATGGATCTCTGTCAAGGCAAGTGACCCTTTTCAACTTTGGACATTTCGTTATTTGAACTTCACGCAAGGAATGATCAGCAACCACTGGTATGCTCTTTAACTTTGGTAGTGAGTCCAATTGTAAGTAGCACAATTTAGGGAGAATAACAGTGCTGATGGCCCGATGATCACATCCACCTGCAGCTTCTTCATCTTGATCTTCTTCTTCTTCTTCTTGTACGCCATGATCAGATGCCGCCGATATTATTTCAACCAATTGTTTACAGTGAGTGACCAAAATATCTTCCAGATTTGGGAGCAGATCAGTATAAATGAACAATCTCTTTATTTTGTCACAATTCTGTACTCTCAATGTCTTAAGAGAAGAAAATGTGACAGGTGGAAGTGGTGATGATGCTACGTTTTCCCACCTTATCAGCCCACGCAGGTCCCTCACTTGATAAAGGATCAATACCTCGAGTCTTTGAAGAAGAGGAACGATGCTTGATGAATACACAAACAAATGCTCGAGCCCATCACACTCACTCATATAACACTCTCTCAAGTTTGTTAAGTTTTTGAATGAGGTGATCATTTCACACAAACTGCTTACATCAATGCGACACGTGTGTATACCCAGGGTCTCAACGTCTTGAGGGAGCAATACCGGGCAGTCTCCATCTACTGCTACACTTTTCCTAAGATCACTATTTTCAAAATTTACAACTTTACCACGTTCTTGAATTTCAAAATATTTTCGAGATTCAACCTGAAGTATGTAATGGGTGGGTCCACCATCAGCCAAAGATCTAATATATGCGTTAAAGCTGTCAAGGTCATAGAACATGCAATAGAGCTCTTCTAGCTTCGTCAACTTTGCTAACTCCTCCCCTCTTATTTTTATTTCACAATCCTCTCGACTAAGAGAAAGGAACTGAAGATTTGACAGCTTGCATAAGATCCCATCAGGTATTAATTTTAACTGCTCACACCTGTAAAATCCAAGGTATCTCAACCTACTTGAGTTTTCCATACCTTGAGGTACTTCCTCGATTCCTGAGCCACTAAAGTCCAACCTCTTCAGAGCCGTTAGTTTTGCTAAAGACGGCACGTATGTCAGACTGCGACATCCTCTGAGCAACAATGCAGTAAGATTAACCAACTCGGAGATTGATTCTGGAAGATTCTCGATAGGAGACTCAGACAGATCAAGAAGACCGAGCCCCTTTATATGAAGAAAAAAGTTGTTTGAAATGCTACTTAAACGATAGTTCCCGTTTAGTAACAATGTTGAAAGCATAGGACATTTTGGTGATTCAAAACTTGAAGGGATATTTGATATTGAGCTCTTCATCAATGAAACTTTTGCAAGATCATGTTTCCAATTTTCTTCAGTTGGAACACATTCCAATCCAGTACCTGCTTCTACCAAAAATCGAGGACTGTTGCTTGTAATTTTTAGTGCCATATCCCTTATCAAATCATGCATCTTCACGCAAGCCACCGCCCATTCCCTTGTATCTTCCAATAAGCAAGCATGCACGAGTTTGTTTAGCATTGCCTGTCCTCTTTCCAACTCTGCTTGCCTATTTCTTCCTTGAACAATTTCTTCAGCGATCAGATACTCTATCAACTCATTTCTTTTAATTGCATAATCTTCAGGAAATAGGGCACAATATAACAGACAAGCTTGAAGGTTTTCATCATTTAAGCGATCGTAGCTAAATTTCAACTTCTCATATATTTCGTCTGCCCCTTCTGTTGATGCCTTTAGATCTTCTAGCGCTGTCTTCCAGTTATTGTAATCAACAATGCCTTTTAAGCTTCCAGCTATTGTAACAATTGCAAGTGGCAAACATGCACATTCTTTGACAAACAAATTCACCATTACTTCCATGTTTTGGATGGATAGAACATCACGACCTACTGTATCCAAGAACAAGGTCAATGACTCTGTTTCTGACAGGCGCGCCATTGGGATCGCTTTGCAACTCATTCCGTGGCATACGTTAAGAAGTCGTGTTGTCAATACCAACTTGCTTCCATTTTGAGGACTAGGCTCTGGGATTCCTACTTCATCAAGACGATAAACATCCCATAAATCATCAAGGATGAGCACACACCTCTTTTTCTTAGTAAATTCTGCATACAACTTACTGGCCCTTACTATTTCATCGTCGTACTTTGAAATATCAAAATCGATCTGGCGTGCAATAGCATCTTGTAATTTGATAATGCTGGTAGCTTTTGATACAGTAACCCAGATTATGCCATCAAACTTCTCTTTCTCTTCTAGAAGACGATTGTTTATATGTTTCATGAGGGTCGTTTTACCCATTCCACCCATCCCATAGACCCCGATCTTTCTAACTTCATCACCCATCAACAATGCCCATACTTCTTCCATTTTTCTTGTAAATGTAGCTTCTCCCCCCAAGGTTGTTGTTGGCTGTATATCTCCAGTTTGTCGCGGAAATTGTAAGATCAAACCATCAGGAAACTCACCAGTCCTATAGAGTTCCTCGACCTCCTCTATCTTCTGAACAACACTCTTTCCAATTCCAGCACGGGAGAAGCATTTCACGGCTTCAACTTGTTGGTTAATCGTGTTGATTTCGGCATCAATCTTTTCCACAATTTGTAGCCAAAATTGAACCTCAGTCTTCAACTTTGTTTCTCCTTCCACAATCTCGGTGCGTAGCCTTGAATCTATGTCTTCCTTTCGGCGGTTTAGCTTTTCCATTCTTTGTTTGAGAGTCTCTACATTTTCCTTAAGGCCACTGTGATACTTCCAGCATCTGGAAATAGGTGCTGATATCCACTGTAAAAGTTGAATAACTGGCCCACCAAGCTCCATTATTGACTTGCACCTGGCACAATGATAATTTGAAGAGTATATTTGACTTTTGCCTTGATGAAGTTATATAAGAAGACATACAAACACTCACACACAAAGATGAATATTTATTGTGTAATTACTAAAGAAACAAATAAATTGAGGCCCCTATAACACAAACATATAGAAAATAATAACAACGCTAGCTCATGGACAATTGAAGTTTCTTGTACCAAAATTTACTAAGAAAAACTTTATTTTTGTCCCCTCAACTTTAGTAGCCAGTAACTTTGCTCTCAAATTTTCAAAACTTGTCTTTTTACCCTCTCATAACTTTGAATTATTAGTAATAATGCCCCTTGAATGTTAAATCTTTAGCAAAAACACCCCTTGTGTCTTATTTTAGCCATGTACGACTTGGAAAAACTTTATTTTTGCCCCTTAAACTTTAGTAATTTTGTAACTTTACCCCTAAACTTTGAAAATGGGTACTTACACCTCTCAAACTTAAATTATTGCAAAAATACTCGTTATGTTATATTTTGTCCACTTAAAGTTAATGCGACACTAGTTTAAATGATAGAATATTAATTTGAACTGAAATGCTTATTATTAGAAAAACAACCTTAAAAATCTGTTTTTGCATGAATTTGTATTGATTTTTTGAATATTTTATACTAAATTTTAATAAATATATGTAAGGACATTTTTGTGTTATTTTTAAACTTAGTTTTGTTTTTTATGCATTTCCCCGAGCACTAAAGTTCAGGCAGAATTTTTTTTTTTTTTTTTTATACACTAATGAATATATTCATATATATATATAGAACTAATAAGTTTTTAAAGGATCATTTACTACTCCAACATAAAACTACTTAACAATACTGTGAAATTACGCATTTAAGATTTAACTAAACAAATCAGTTTGAATATTGAAAAGCTGAATTTGATCTTGACTCGGATGGAAATTGTAGTATACCTTGACGTCTAATTGATTCTTAGTTCTACAGTCGGGGACTTCAACTTTAACAGAAAAGGGCCGAGCATAGAAGAAACGAAGCAAAAGAGGAAAAACAGTAACAATTACTTGGGAAATGCTGCCTTCTTTTTCTTGGATAATTGAGATCCAGGGTAAAGAATTAGTTTCATTCTAACCAAATTAGTGATAAACAAATGGCTATATAATAATTTTGCAAGTAAGCAAATTAGTATGTTAGATAGAGGGTCCAATCACTAAGATAAAACAATTAGAACAAATTTATGTTAATATATATATATATATATCGCCAAAGTTTATATATACCATTTAAATTCTAATTCCTTTGACTGAATCATTAGATCAACACAATGAAACTGTCTGAATAATCTACTAAAAGATCTAATTATTCATTGCATCGAAACTGTCCGAATAGTGCAATTAATATGGTGATTGTTACAAGAGTTACAAAATCTTTTGTATTCACTCTCTTGATAGAAGAGAAGTGGTTTTCTCATCTATAAATTTGTAAGAATTGCCAATGAGTTACCCTATTTGTTCTTAACTATGGCTACAGGTTAGATCCTTATTTTATTTTCTAATTAGTTTTCTAACATGTATATCAGATCAAACTTCCATTCATGTTGATCAGTATTATGTTTTGCTTTTTATGGAAAATTACCAATTATGTTCATATCTGCATAAAACAATCACAAAATAATATAAATGCCTATAAAACATTTGATAAAATAGATGCAAAAAATACTATAACAATACATGCTGTAACATTGATTGACTTTCGAAGAAATTTTTTTTTTTTAGAAGGGTATGATCCAAAAGTTTCTCTCTTGTATTTCACATTTTAAAATCCATAATACTTCTTTTTCATTTCTGACTAAGATGATTGTTTTTCAATATGTATATGATGAAAAAAGGGAAAAATCCAAATCTATATACCCTATAAAATATGCTGAAATTTTATTAGATTTGTTAGAAAATCATTTTTCTTTTTAAATTATTATTTTTAATATTTATCCAAATATCATTTCAGAAGTTATTCTTTTGTAAAAATAATAGTTTAATATTACACATTTAAACATGATTTCAAAATCAGTCGTTTTCAAATTCTTAGATCTTCAATCCTTTTTTTTCCCCCAACAGCGAATGATCATACAGGACACGGTAGTGCCAATGTGAAAGGAGTGGAATAAGCTAGTCACTGAACTTTGGAAGAAAAATTCACACAGACACAGACACACACACACACACACAAAAAGGTGAAAGAAAGAGAGCAGTGAGTGCTCTTGAAAAACGTGAACGATAATAAGAAAAGGAATTGCTCATGATTAAAGGCCAGCGGGAGTTATAATATCAAGAAAGGAAGAATACCAAAACATCCTTTATGTTTTTGGTAGGAAAAAAAAAACCTCTGGTAGTAGTCTCATCATCGTCCTATTTTCAACTCTATATGTAGGATTCACTTTCCTAGGAATGGTAAGGAAAAGACGTGCATCTAATCCAGCCTCTTACAGTCGTTAACTTAGGCTCTACCTGGAATATCACCAACCCAATACATCCACAGCCAAAGCTGGAGCAGGGATCTTATGAGAGTTCCATGGACACCGAACCTGGGTGGAACCTCTCCAATATGATTGGATTAGCTGATAACAAATTGAAAGTTTTACGAGCACCCTTAGCTCTGTCCTATCATCTATATAATGGGTTTGTCATTTATTATTTATTGATGGATTTTTATTTTGGGGATTTCTCTTTCAATTGAGACCGAAGCACCTTTGCTGCATTCGAAGCAGCAAGGAATGAGCCGCTTCAAATAGAAAGGGGGAATGCTTTTCTAAAGTATTAGGAAAGTGCCACACTCTTTTGCCACCCCATCCATCCTTGTGGGTGTCAAAGGGGTGTTTAATCTAAATGTATTTTTCCCTTCTTAATGTGCAAATGTCTAAAACATACTTGTATTTCTAAAATCAGTCATATCCATGAAAATGTCAAGATTACCTTTTCCAATCTATCTTAAATATTACTCTAAAAACGATTATTGAAAAGCTGAAAATATTCTAGGAAAGATGGAAAATGCAGCATACCTCAATGCCTAATTGATTCCTAGTTCTTCGATGGGAGACTTTGACTAGAACAGAAAAGAGCCCGAGCACAAAACTTAAGCAAAAGAGAGAAATAACAGTAATTTGCTTGTGAAATGCTGCCCTTATTCTCTGATATAGTTGAGATGCGAGGTATAAAGAATCTGTTTCATGGTAAGCAAATAATTTATAAGCAAATGACCATATCGTTTTGTAAGTAAACTAATATAAATTTTCTCTAATATAACAAGACCATAAATTAACCAAGTGTATTTAACTTTGGGCTTAATGAAGTATTATAACAACATATACGAACACAAACACAAACACAAACACAAAGATGAATATTTATTGTTTTTTCCCTTGAACTTAGTGCTCTTGTTTGCCCCCAAACTTTGAATTCTTGTGCTTTTACCCCTTGAATTTTGAACTATTAGTGAGAATGTTTCTCTAATTTTAAACATTAGCAAAAACATCCCTTCTGTCATATTTTAGTTATGTAAGACGTAGAAAAACTTTATATTTTCCCCGTAAACTTTAGTACATTTATAACTATTCATGAAAATTGAAAAATGGTGTCTTGCTTACACCTCTCAAACTTTAAATTGCTATAGAAACGTACTCGTTATGTCATATTTTATCCTCCTAAGACTAACATGACACTAGTTTAAATAAAATAATGATAATTTAAATTAATATATTTATTATTATAAAAACCCAAGTTACTTTAATTTTTCTTCACTTTCTTGTTGTAACTTAAATTTTAAAGCAAATCTTATAAATGCACTAGTCATTGTCAGATTTTGGTATATTGCCTTCGTGTTTATTTTGTTTGTCTTTCATCCCTTCTGGTGTTGTGGGCTTTTTTGGGTGTTTTAGTTTGTATGTCCGTTTTTTATTTGGACTTTTTGGTTTAAAGTTGATGGGTTGCTAATATTTCAAAGTTTGAGGGGAATAAGTATCAGTTTTTAAAATTTGGGTAGCAAAGTTATAAGAACACTAAAATTCAGTTGATAAAAATAAAACTTATCTAATGTACTATTTGTACATGGATAACACATACAACAATTTAATTAATACTGTCAAATTAGGCATTTCAGATTCAACTAAACAAATCAAAATAAAGTTTGAATATTGAGAAGTTGAGTATGATCTTGACTCGGATGGATTGTAGCATACCTCAACGTCTAATTGATTCTTAGTTCTTCGATCGGAGACTTCGACTTTAACAAAAAAGGGCCGTAGCATAGAAGTGAAGCAAAGAAGAGAAAACAACAGTTACGTGCTTGCAAAATGCTACCTTTGTCTCTGAGAACCACATATATATAGAACTAATGAGTTATCAAAGGATCATCTACTACAACATTCAACAACTTAATTAACATTGTTAAATTAGGCATTTCAGATTCGACTAAACAAATCAATTAAAGTTTGAATATTGAGAAGTTGAGTATGATCTTCACTCGGATGGATTGTAGCATACCTCAACGTCTAATTGATTCTTAGTTCTTTGATCGTGGACTTTGACTATAACAAAAAAGGGCCGTAGCACAGAAGTGAAGCAAAGAAGAGAAAACAACAGTTACGTGCTTGCGAAATGCTGCCTTCTTTTTCTCTGAGAACCACAAATATATAGAACTAATGAGTTATGAAAAGATCATCTACTACAACATACAATAACTTAATTAGTACTGTCAAATTAGTAATTTCAGATTCAACTAAACAAATCTAATTAAAGTTTGAATATTGAAAAGCCGAATACGATCTTGACTCGGATGGAAATTGTAGCATACCTCAACATCTTATTGATTCTTAGTTCTTCGATCGGAGACTCCGACGTTAACAAAAAAGGACCGTATGACATAGGCGAAGCGAATTAATGAGAAAAAGAAATTGTAACGTGCTTGCAAATTGCTGCCTTCTTTTTCTCTGAGAGTCGAGATCCACGGTAAAGAATTAGTTTCCTCCTAAGCAAATTGATGATAAACAAATGACTATATATCATTTTACATTATAGATTAGATTAGACGTCAAAATTGATTTCGATTCTTCTTACTGAAAGAATCTGTTGAGCAGTTGATGATTGACCAAAAGAAACAACTTCTCATGTTAAATTCAACAACCATTCGTTCCAACAACATAAATTGACCAATAGAATTGTATAAACTAAAATGAGGAGCAAGAGTTGAGTACGTAACTGACCTGCAGATCAAGGTTGTTTTTCTAATTCTCAGACATCTTCAATCTTTTTTTTTTTTTTTCCCCTCTGAGGATGAACGGTCATTCAGATCTTCAATAATTATCAGACAAATTAACACAGTAGTGCAAATGTGAAAAGAAATTATGCTATATCTGCTGTTAATTTGGCTTTATTCAAAGGCGACAACTCACCTTCCAATCTTCAATGCTTGCCATCGACATTTGTGCAAATACCATTGGCCAACCAAAAGTGATATTGGTACGTGGGTCCTAAAGGAGTCCTAAAGTCTGATATTTTGACCTTGTTTGACAAAACCTATCAAAGGTCTGGGTGGGCCTGTTTGTTTCGTGTATGCGATTCATTTTATTTTCAAATAATGTTTAGTAACCCGAAATTGCATATGAAAACGAAACTCATTTATAAAATCATCCTAATTTTCACTCTTTTCATTTTCATTTCAAACCTATTTTACACTGTAATATTTTCTGACTTAAAAGTTTCTTTAATTATGTTTCAAGTTTTAAAATGCTATAGTTTTTTGTAATTTCATTTCTGATTAAGGCGATTTTTTTTTCATGTGTTTATGACGAAAAAAGGAACAAATCAAAATCCATGTACTCTATTAAAATATACTCAAATTTTATAGGGTTTGTTAGAAACTCATTTTTTCAATTAACTTTTTGTAGTACCTATTCAAATATCATTTCAGAAATTATTCCATTTTCTAAATGACAATAATTTCAAAACCAATTGTTTTTCAAATTATTAGACCTTCAATCCCTTTTTTTATTATTTTTTTTATGAGGGTGAATGATCACTCAGAACACTGTCGGTGCATATGCGAAAAAGGAGTGGGAACACGGAACTTTGAAAGAAAAATAGAAGAAAAAAGGTCATCACTCTATTTTTCTCTTTCTCTCTCTACTTCTCTCTCTTATGTGCTAGGATTTGCGTTGTTTGTATTTCTTTCTTGGGGCCAGAGTCCGGTACCGCCTCTTGGTTGATCACCGGACTACCGGCCCTAGAGAAGATGCTTTAGACTTCATGATGATGATTTTGGTGGGAAGGATGGCTTCATGGTCAGATGAGGTACGTTTTGGTCTCTTTAGTCGTGTTTGTTGGCTTGTCACCAGAGGTATTATCCATAGTGTATGACATTTTTATCATTTTTGTTATAGTTATTTATTTAAAATAAAGTCAATGGTATTTCCGCTTTATGTTTTGTTAGTATGTTTTTATGCTTATTTTGTAATAACGGGGTGGTCTCCCCTCACTCTCATATTGTTTGGGTGTCCAATTCACTAAAATTAATAATATGCAGTGTTGGGGTTAACCTTTTTGCTATAAGGTTTTTGTTCCCGATCGATCGGAGTTTTCCATCGATTGTAGTGGTATTGTTGAAAAAGCCATCTTGGTACTCGATGATTGATGTGCTTTTTCAACAATACCACTACAATCGATAGAAAACTCCGATCGATCGGGAAAAAGCCATCTTGGCACTCGATGATTGATGTGCTTTTTTAATTTCCTATTGTTAGATTTTGGTGTACGTTTTACCCCTTTGTGCGTTTCATTAGAATTTACTAGTGAAACCGATTTATAATTGGATTAAGTTTCCTTGTGTTATGAGATCATTCAAAATATTGATATTTGTCTTTTATTGATTTGAAAAATAATTATCTTTTTCAAAAAAAAAAAAAAAAAGAAAGAGAGAAGTGAGTCCTCTTGAAAAAGGTGAAAGATAAAAATTAAAAAAAAATTAAAAAAGAACTAATTTGCTTGGATGTATGATTAAAGGCATGCGGGCATTAAAAAATCAGGAAAGAAAAAGTACTAAAACACTCTTTATATTTAGTCTTAATATCATTTTTCCCTCTTTAAGTATGCAAGTACCCAAAACACCCTCTCTGCTTTTAAAATCAGTCATAAATTACTCTTGAAAATTTCAAGATTACCTTTTCAATCTATCTTAAATATTATTATAATTATGAATTAATTAAAAAATTAAACAACAAAATATGAAAATGATCAAAGAAATATTTTTATTAGTAGGAGAAATTTTTAAGTTCTAAGATTGACATTTTTCAATTGTTTAGTTTAATATTGCTTTAAATTGTATTTAATATAAGTTAATTAGGAAGGATAATAGTATTTTCAAAAACGTAAATGCTTTAGGGATTATTGTGTGATTATGTTACAAACATAGTGTTTTTGGACAGTGTATACCAATAATATTTAGACGAATATAAGGGATGTTTTGAGTATTTTCCACCGGAAAATATTGTACTATGAAGTGATCTTTTTCTTTTCTTCTTTTCTTTTAGTCTATTTTTTCCCCTGTTAGAAGATATCTTTTTCTTATTCTATATGTCTGGTGATTGGGCCTTATTCTTATTCCAACTAAAGCTTGCCCCCGGTGATTGTGCAAACATCATTGGCCACCCAAAAGTGATATTACTAGGTGGGTCTTACGAAAATTGAGATAAGTGCAACTTGAGATTTAAAAATAGCAAGAGAATTTAGGTAGGATTAACTTTCTCTTATTTTATTAAGTCTAATGTTTGGACCTTGTTTGACAAAACTTACCAAAGATCTAGTTAACTCTTAATTTAATTTAAGGTAATTAGATTAATCATAGATTCAGCTCTGATGGGACTTGTATTTCTTCTATTATTAGTTTAAAAACATGTGACATGCACACGAATAGACATATTTGATAAAAAATTTATCTAAATAAAAAATATATATATATATATATAAAATATGCATACAAAAAAAAAAGAAAAGAAAATCAACAAAGGATCTGAAAATTAAATTAAAAAAAAAGAGACATGAAAAACATAAAAAGATAAAATGACTAAAATATTGAAAATAGAGCAATAGGACTAAAATAAAAAATTAAAATAAAATTGAGCCGAAAGAAGGGGGGAAATAAAATATTGAAGGACTAAAAACTCCACCGCACGCTCCCTCCCTCCATGCCGTGTGTCAGTGAACAAAAGAAGACAAAACCAAAAATAAAAATAAAAATAAAAACAAAGTACTCTCTCTCTTTCTCTCAGTCTCCCTCTCCCACTCTCTCTCTAAAAGAAAATAAATAAGAAAAATAATAATAATAATAAAAATAGAGAATAATGGAACACAAAAATAAATTTATTAGTAAGAAACACTATAAATGGACTTTTATATAAATACAAGTTTACAATATATACAATTTGATAAGTTACCCAATGCTTACAAATCATCTAAAATCAAGATTATTCTAAATTATCATAATTACAAATAATTACAAGTTCCTAACAAAGATAATTACATAAAAACTAATAACTTTCCTTGATATAAAATACAAACTTTCTCTAATATGCCCCTGTGCAAGATAGAGGTCCGATAGGAGATCCAATCTTGAATAATAATAGAAGAAACTTGAATAAAAAAATTTCCTTCTTTTTTTTTGGCAATTTTCTTTGTGTGTTTTTTTTTTTTTTGAACTTCTAAAAAAAATAAATAAAAGATGTCAGGGCGCAAGAGTGTAGAGAAGGGACAGCAAGCATCAAGAGAGGGAGAGAGAGAACTCATCGTCAAAAGAGGAGGGAAAAGACAGTAGACACTTGGGTGCAAGGATGATAATCATCAGAAGAGGAGGGAAAAGACAATGGTCACTTGGGTGCATAGAGAAAGGGCATATGGGCACTGGGACGTCAATCGTCAAGAAAGAAATGACGCATGGGCATTGGGACGGTAATCGTTAGAACTGGACACAATGGAGTTAGAGACAACAATCGTCGAAAAGGGTACATAACACAGGGGATCAAAAGATCAGAGACTCGTTTGAATTTGATCGTTATATAATAGAATATAAAATAAAATAAATAAATAAAAAGGAACAATGTTTTTTTCTTTTGTGTGTGTGTATGTTTTATTTTATTTTATTTTATTTTTGTACTAGTGATGACGTGAGGGGGTGGAAACAATACATAAGATAAAAAATTTTAAAAAAAATAGGGGGGGTAGTTAGGCAAAGAGGAGGTTGAGATCTAGGATCTAAGCCCTAATCACTAGTACGGAATATGGATACCGTGACGGTTTTTAACCGTCGTGGTAACATTTTCACGACGGTTTTCTAACCGTCGTGAAATCCAGGGTCGTGGAATCTTTTCAGATTCCACGACGGTTTTTTACCTGTCGTGGAATAGGTAAAAAATAGGGTCTAAATGTGGACATTTAAGAACATACCACGACGGTTCTATGCAAAAAACCGTCGTGATAGGCGGACCTACCATGACGGTTTTTCAAGAAAACCGTTATGGTAGGTCCACTTATCACGATTGTTTTTTGAAAAAACTGTCGTGGTAGGGTCCGTCGGAAAAAAAAATTTGCGAATTCATTTCATTTCCCACGGGTGGCAAGTCCGGAAAATTTAACTAACAAAATCAACATTTTTCCTTGAAAATTCCCAAATCCGTGCCTTACCCAATCAATTTTAAAAGCAATCTAAATCACAATGACAATTAACAATCATCGAAAGGATGGATTTTGGACATTTTTCTATGGAAAATTCCCAAATCAACAATCAACCAAATCAACATTTTGGAAGGAACATTGTGGATTTTTGACATTTTGGACGGAAATTTCACAATCAACAACCACAATCAACAAAATCAACATTTTGGACGGAAAATTCCCAAATCCGTGCCTTACCCAAGCAAGATACATTTCAACTTACCGGATTGTTGAGCGTGGGTATGGGCAGAGTGGTAGAAAATGTAGGGGACGGAGGAATGGCAGCGAGAGGGAGAGGGAAAAAGACTCGGAGTTAGAGAGAGGGGGAGGAATGGTGGTTAGAGAGAGAGGGAAAAAGGCTCGGAGTTAGAAAGAGAGAGGAATGGCGGCGAGAATGTAGAGACGGAGCAGAGAGATAAATGGAGGGAGGATATGGGCGGCTTTGGGTTTGGAGTTAGAGTATGTATTAGAGAGTGAAAAAGGCTCGCAATGTAATTGGGTGCGAAAGATGGTATTTTTTTAGGTTTTAATATACACTCCAAAAAGTTGAACAATTTCAAAAATTTTCAAAATTCCTGCCTTCATACCTACCACGACGGTTTTTCCGTCGTGGTAGGGTGAAAAATTCAAAAAAAAGTTTTTTTTTTATTTAAAAATTTTTTTAAAAAAAATTTTGGTTGAGATACTACGATGGTTAAAAAAACCGTCGTGGTAGCTAATTTTTTATTTTTTTTTAAGAAATTCCATGACGGTTTTTTTTTTAATTCAAAAATTTTTTTTTTCAAAATTTTAGTTGAGAAACCACGACGGTTTTTTTAACCGTCGTGGTATCTCTAGCTACCACGACAGTTAAAAAAACCGTCGAGGTAGCTAATTTTTTAATTTTTTTTAAAAATTCCATGACGGTTTTTTTTTAATTAAAAATTCTTTTTTTCAAAATTTTAGTTGAGATACCACAACAGTTTTTTTAACTGTCGTGGTATCTCTAGCTTCCACGACGGTTATAGAAAACCGTCGTGAAAGCATGGTCTTCCACGACGGTTTTCTGTAACCGTCGTGGAAGCTTCGGCTTCCACGACGGTTTTCGGAAACCTTATTCCGTTCCGTGTTTTTGTCGCATTTTCCACGGCGGTTTTTTTAAAAAACGGTCGTGGAAACTCCGTCGTGGAATCCACATTTTGTAGTAGCGAATACCATAAAAAATAAATAAATAAGAAAAATAATAATAATAACAAAAGTAGAGAAGACGGACACACAAAAACGTTTAACGTGAGTATG
This sequence comes from Ficus hirta, assembly GCA_038430175.1. Taxonomy (NCBI): domain Eukaryota; kingdom Viridiplantae; phylum Streptophyta; class Magnoliopsida; order Rosales; family Moraceae; genus Ficus; species Ficus hirta. The sequence continues at coordinate 29,855,515 of CM076585.1, forward strand.
CTTCCACGGACTAAGAATAATGAATTTATTAGTAATGAATACTATGAATAGGCTCACAAATAAATACAAGTTACAACATATACAATTTGATAAGTTGACTAATGCTTATAAATCATCTAAAATCAATACTATTCTAAATTATCATTATTACAAATAATTAAAGTTCCTAACAAAGATAATTACATACAAAATAATAATTTTACTTGATATATAATACTAACTTTCCCTTATACTCTCCCCCTCCCTTCCGTGTGTAGTGGAACAAAAGAAAACAAAATCCAAAAATAACTTCTCTCCCTCCCTCCCTCCCTCCCTCCCTCCCTAAAACGCAAGTTTCGTCCAAAAAGGTGAATAGTAACTCTTTTTAAGCTTTTTTGTATATGTACATATATATAAATAGATAGAAGAAGAACCAATTGGGTGAAGAGTACTGATTCTCAGAGACTTCACTATGAGCCATGATAACAGCTCCATAGAAATGGCTATTCACCATCCTTCAATGAAGGAAAAACAACGAAAAAAAAAAAGTCAAATAAAAACATGAAGATTAGCTTACTACCAGGAATTGCCATGTTAATCAGGATGCTTAAATAAGATACAGGTATATCTGCGCACTCAACCTTCGTTTAATAGAGTAGAAAAGGGAGATAAAGGAAATTAGATGAGGGATTTTTTGGAGAGAAAAAAGGAAATCTTAATTGTTTGGTAGAAAAGAAATTGAGAAGGAAAATTGGAAATACGTAAGACTCACCACTTTTAAATCCTTCAAACTTTGGGTAGATATTTTCTATCATGTTTTTTTTCTTTTCTACTAAACAACATGATGAAAAACCTCCCTTCTTATATCTATTTCCATCATCTAGAGTTTTCACTCTACATTCCTTTCTATTTTTCATCCCTCTTTCTAAACATAACATAAATCTTGTGTACTGTATAATGGCTCAAATTGCGAAATTCCCCTGTTCTTAACAAGTCCATTGGTAGGTGCAATTGAGCTTTGTTCCATTGTATGCACCATCAGTTACCTGATGAAATATAAATTCACCAAAATGGGAAGAACAAAAAAAATGAAACCAAAAAGGACTAAACAAAAAAGTGTTACTTAAATGACATGAAAGAAGGCCCAGAGAATTCTAATTGGCAAATTATAACAGGATGAAAATACTAGTAAAAAGAGCTTGACAAACATATATATATTTATATATAAATACATTGAGTCCTAAACTCTATTTTGTTTGTTCCCCTGTTCGATTTTGTACGCAAAAGTTATGGACATGTCTTAAACCCCAGAAGAGTCCAAATCTACTGTTCTCGTTTGGCTGTCCACTTGACTATCTCACCACTAAAATATTGACAACTCATCATAACTGGGCACGTTAACTTTTTTTTAGCTCTTCCTCTAAAACGCACTCAGTCAACAAACAAAAGACACCAAATGCCACGGCTATCATGAAGAAAGTGATGTCATATGTCTCGGATGAAAAATTATATATTTTTGTTTTTATTTTTATTTTTATTGTTATTATTATTATTATTTTTTTTTTTTTTGGTTTTGCTGAGAACAGATAAGAAAGAGACAATTATGAAATGAGATATATATATTTTTTCTATTATAAAACATTTAATTCTCTTTTCTATTACAAATTCTATGCCTTTGTACCCAAAGCTCTTTGATCTTCTTTGTCGTCTTTAGCTAAAGCTCGATAATGGTTCGGAAGAAGATCAGAGAGTACGATTCCAAGCGGCTCCTCAAGGAACACCTCAAGTGCCTCGCCAACATCGACCTCCTGATCCAGCATTTTCTTGTTTCGGACCTTGTTTCTCTCATTTTCTAGGGAAAATTTGAGAAAACTGGTCTCTTATATATATATATACACACACACACATGTATGTATGTATATATATATATATATATTTGTATAGGTGACGGAAGCAACGGATTTTGCCAAGCTGACGAATCACAGCCATGGTTTTCATATGTAAAAAGGCATTAAATTTACCTTCTTATCCATTCTCGAAAAACCAAAAAATATATATATATATATATATATATATATATATACAAATATATAAAGTTTTTCATCTGACATGTCCATCATAAGCCGTAGCAATATTGGTGTCTTCAGTTTGTTTTTTTTTGTTTGGATGTCTTTCGTTTGTGGAAAATTTGCCGATGACAATGATAAGTAAGCGAAGGGGCTATGGATACCTTTACGTAATTTATTCCACTAAAGCTATTTCGAAAATTATTATTTATATTTTGAGATTACATATAAATTTATGACATGAAATGTCATATGAAAAATTATTTTAGAGTATGTGACAAAAGTTTTTATGATAACTTTTGAAAAAAAGTTTTTAAATATTAGTTCAGAATTTTCAAGTACTCAAGTTTATGTATTTGAAGCAATTATAAATAAATACTTAGTTTAAGTAGTAATGTAATGACTTACGTAGGTGGGTCGTTACAATTTTCTTCAATACAATTCACCACTTACTCTCCATGCCTTTTCCGATGCCGATTGGGTGGGTAATATTGATGATCGCACTTCAACAAGGGCTAACATTGTCTTTCTTGGTTCCAATGCTATCTCTTGGAGTTCTAAGAAGCAAAGGTCCATTGCCCGGTCCCCTATTGAAGTCAAGTATCATGCCGTTGCTATTGTTGTTGCTGAAGTCACATGGGTAAAATCCTTATTACATGAACTAAGTGTTCTCATACCACAGACACCCACGATCTATTGTGACAATGTTGGAACCACTTATATGTATGCCAATCCCGTCTTCCACTCTCGTATGAAGCACATTGCCATTGATTTTCACTTTGTTCGAGATAAACATTACTACAAAAGTTGGATTACACGACGAAAATTACACGACGGTTTCAGAACACCGTCATGTAAACAGAGTTTTACACGACGGTTGAAACAAAACCGTCGTGCAATCTTCGGATTACACGACAGTGCAAATAGCTGTCGTGTAATCCAAGAATTACACGACGATTCCACGGGAACCGTCGTGTAATCCCTGGGACAGATTGGGGATTACACGACGGTCCCACAGGGAGCGTCGTGTAATCCTCAGTTTTGCACGACGGTTCTATGAGAACCGTCGTGTAATCCTCCGAATTTTTTTATCAATCCTATGGCAAGCAGCCCTCTTTTTTATCTTACAGAATTGTTCCGCAGCCGCGAAAAATATTACAGAGTCCTGTGAAACCATATCTCCTTCACTGACACGGTCCACTAAACCAACACTCTCTTCTAGTAATTATTTGTAAGCAGTGATTACTATTCTTTTGAGTTATTTAATTTTTATTGATGAATTATTGTAGATATCTAAAATGGTAAATTCTCATTTTTTTTTAAGTATGATTTATTAAATTATTTTGAAAGCTTAATATGTTGTATTTTAAATGCAAAAATCTTGATTATTGAATGAATTATATGACCTTTAATTTCGTTTTAGGTCGGGTTTTTGGAAATGGATCGAAAATGGATGTGGGCTAATAGATTGACTAGAAAATATCGAGATGGTGTTGAAGAATTTTTGTCCTTTGCCAAAACTCACATTAAGAATGATAAGATTCGATGTCCTTGTGTGGATTGTGGAAATCATAGATCTCATTCAGTTGATGAAGTTAGAAGACATGTGCTTGCCCGTGGGATTATTTGTTCGTATCAAACATGGTATTTACACGGTGAAATGTATTTGAATCCAACATCGAAGAACAAAGGAAAAGAACCTATTGTTGAGGAAGATATAGGAGATAATTTGTTTGATATGGTTAATGATTTGGAAGAACAGTTTGTGCATTGTCCGAAGTTATTTGATGCAATGATGAATGATGCCAAGCTGCCCTTGTATGACGGGTGTAGTAAATATACGAAATTGTCCGCATTGGTCAAATTATGGAACGTGAAGGCTTCGGGAGGGTGGACAAATTCTAGTTTCACGGCACTTTTAGAATTTCTAAGAGAGGTTCTACCGGTTGATAATAAAATACCGGCTAGTACGTATGAAGCTAAGAAGACGTTGAGCACTTTGGAAATGGAATATGAAAAAATTCATGCATGTCCAAATGATTGCGCCATTTACCGAAATGGGTATGAGGATTTGGATGAATGCCCGGTTTGTAAGGAGTCAAGATGGAAGAAGGGCAAGAAGCCAACGGATGGCAGCAAAGGAGTGCCGACAAAGGTGTTATGGTACATTCTTCCAACACCGCGTTTGCGGTGTTTAATCCGTAATGCCAATCATGCCAAGAATTTGACTTGGTACCATGATAAACATGTTGAAGATGGCATGCTTAGACATCCAGTCGATGCACCACAATGGAAGACCTTCGATGCCGATCATCCTGAATTTCGTGCGGAACCACGGAATCTACGTCTTGGTTTGTCAGCGGACAGAATGAACGCACATGGTAATATGAGTAGTAGACATAGTACGTGGCCCGTCATACTTGTCAATTACAATCTCCCTCCGAAGTTGAGCATGAAGCAGAAGTACTTGATGTTGACCTTATTGATACCTTGTAATGACCCGCCTAGCACAGGCCGTTACCATACATACGTACATACTTAACGTATATCACATAACGTACTTACTTACTTAGCGAAAATAGCGGAAATTTTTTTTTAACGGAGTGTACGAACATGTAAACGAGTATTAACTATAAATGTTCGAACATTAAATAATATACATAAAATGACAAAATGCGTAGCGGCTATCATTCCTACATTTCACAGCTCGCCCTGCCACGCTCCCCCATCTTGCATTAGAGATTGCCTGTAGGTTGCTTACCTACAGCATAGACGTAAGACGTGAGCTTTCGCTCAGCAAGTACAACTTAAACATCCGCGACACAAAAATAAAACATAACATAGCATAGCATAACATAACTTAACCATGCATGAACCATTTATGCTTCATTATGCTTTCTTATTCTTTCCTACCATTTTTTCATAATATTATTTCATAACTTAACTTGCTTATGGGCCCCTTAACATAAGTGTCTTTACCGGGCGCGTAACTATGGAGTGGTTGGGGCGGCCAGTCCATTTCCAACTCAAACCATAGTCCAACCCGACCTAACGCGGGTCGATACGACACAGGCAAGCTTGCTTGCCATCATGCTTACTTATTCTCATGTCTTACTTGACCTTATTCTTGTCATTTGTGAACATGCTTCATGATCTCACACATACATAAATCATAATCATATCTTAGCCATATCATAACCTTAACTTAACATACATCATAACATAGCCATGTAATAAACTTGACATATCATACATCATAACATAACCTAACATCACATAATTCTAACATACATCATAGCATACATCCAACATACTTAGGCAAGTGACACAACAAAAGCCTATGCTGTAGGCGGAGTTGTACTTACCTCGTTTGTTATGTCCAATAGGGTTCTGTTCCAATTCAGGACACCACAGCAGGATATCTCCTGCTATAATAAAGGACTTAGGTAAGGATTAAAAATGTTGGTAATCTAACCAACACCAATACATAACCTTAGTTATATGTCCCCCCCCCCCAAGCCCCCCAAACATACTCATGATACTTACTTGGTAACAACAAGTAACCATAGATCTTAGCCTATTATTAAACTTGGTATCTTGTTGGGTTACATTGGGTAACCCTTGGTGTGAACCATCAAGGTCAACTTAGATTAATCCCTATTGGGTTACTAAAGCTCAATTCATTTTTACTTGCCTAAAAACTTAACATTTTATGTTCAAAAATCATTTGTTCAACTCATGAAAAATTGTAACTCTTGAGTAGGATTTGTAAAAATTTGTTAAGTGTTGAAAACTACCTTTAGAACAGCTTTCCATAGTCAAATCATCTGTGTATGTGCAGAAATGTCCTTTTCTTGCACTATTTTAGAAAATCCTGTGCAGGAATTTCCTGTTTCCCACACAGTTTTTAGAAATCCATTTTTATTTCAACAAATCTGTGCTGAATTAGAAATAGTTGTCTTCATGAAAGTTTTAGATCTCAAATAGTCCTACAACTTTCATGTTTTGCACAAAACTCAGTTCGGGCTCTAACCTCTTCGTTTTCCCCATTGAACTCACCTAGCCGTGCATGAAGTCTGGGCACAGTCAGGCTCGAATTTTTATAAAAACCGAGGCCGTTGGAGTCTTATTTTGGAAAATGGTCCATGTTGCCCACTAGGAAAAACCCTTTTCTACAACTTTCATGTTTTACGTTTTTCCAAATTCGACATTTAAGAGCCTCAAAACCGGCTTTCTAGAAAACTGGCCAGTTTTTATCCGAACTGGCAGTTTTCTTGTTTAAGTTGGTTTTACGTCCTAATCGTGCAATCTAACTCAACCAGGCACCGCGGGAGCCTAAGATCAAACATGCAGCGCATTTCTAACGTAAGGTTTCATTAAACACATTATAAATCATATCATGCAAACCATTATTGATTTTGGATCAACCAAAGTTTGCATGGTTCTAGGTTGCACAAACCATTCAAGCTTCTAACCTAGCAACCTATCATGCCATTCTAAATCATGCTTTAAACATATTTGGGGACATACAACATTATCAAACATCTAGCATGCAAATCATAATAATCAAACAAGCATAAGTATACAACAATACAAAGCTTATAAATCAAACCACCCTTAAACCTAATCAAGCACAAAAACCTAAATTTTTAAACTTGGGTAATAAATTAAATTGAGCTTATGCTCTTACAAATTCAACTTGAAATACACCTAAATTTCAAATTGAAGCTCAATTTAAAAAGTTTAGGGCCAAGGGAGATTTACCTTAATTGAACATCAACTTTGGCTAGGTTTGGCTCTAACTTTCTCTCCCCCCCCCCCCTAGTCTCCTTCCAACCGGCCTTGCTCCCTCCAATGGGTACAAAAAATTTTTTGGTCACTTGTTGGTTGCTTCAACAAAGTCCGGCCACCCTAGAGCCTTTTCTTCTTCACCTTTTTTTTTTCCTTCCCACAACCGGCCTCTAGGCCTAAATTGGGTACCAAAAATTTTTCAACCTTGGCTTGATGTTTCACAAGAAAACCGAACACCCCAAAAACTTTTCCCTTGGGTTTTTAATTATTTTTTTTTCTTGCTTTCTCTTTGGGTTCAGATTTTTGAGACGGAAATTGGGCATAGTTTGGCTAGATTTCTCAAATTTGTGAACAAAAAGTCCACTCTCCCCCCCTCCACCTATTTATAGGTGATGGGAAACTTCTCCAAATTGCCCAAAAGTCCTCAAAAAATTTATTATTTGCTCAAGGGGGGTCTTAGGTGGCCAGCCATTCCATTCTAGAACATCCCAAAAATTTCTTTCCATCATTTCTTTTAATTAAAGAAATGATGTCATTAATTTGGGATTAGGTGATGTAAGCTTCAGGCCTTGTTCGGCTTTTTCTCTTAATATGCAGTCCATTTTTATGTTAACACAGATATTTCTAATACTGTGTTCACTAATACACAGTACTGTTATACTGAACTGCAGTTCAAAATTTATCTGTGTAAAAATGAACTGTATAAAAATTTTCTTATAACTTAAAGCCATTTGTCCCTTGGTATCCTAATTAATGTACTTGATTTTTTTATGGTGGTTTTAAATCTTATTCTTGCTATCTTGTCCGTAAAGAAGGTTTTCACAGTATATTTCCTATACTGCTTATCATCTCACAGTATTATCATACATTTGACCTTTCTAGTCAATCTTTGACTTTTTTGGTCAACTTTGACTTTTTCGGTCAAGTTTTGACCAACATGAAATCATAGAGTTTTTCTTCCCTTTTTACTTTTAAAAAAATCACATGCTTGACTAAGCAATCATTTTTGAGTTTTATAAAATCATAAAAACTCACAAAACTTAATAAAAACCCTTAATCGGGCTCTTTCATAAATACCTTCATGGCACAACTTGAAATTCTTTACAAGAAATCGTAACGTCGTAAAAATTAGTTATTACAATCTACCCCCCTTAAAAATTTTCGTCCTCGAAAATTAGAACAAGCTGGGTTAGTTTTTTCTCATCTCGTCTTCCAATTCCCAGGTTGCTTCTTCAATCTTGTGGTTCCGCCATAACACTTTTACCATGGGAATGATTTTATTTCTTAGGACATTCTCTTCCTGATCCAAGATTCGAACTGGCCTCTCCTCATAGGTTAAGTCAGTTTGAACCTCGACTGATTCTTGACTAAGCACATGAGAAGGATCTGGTACATACTTCTTTAGCATCGAGAGATGGAAGACATTGTGCATCGAAGCTAATTCTGGCGGTAAGGCAAGCTTGTAGGCTACTTTCCCAATCCTCTCAAGGATTTCAAACGGTCCTGTATATCTCAGACTAAGCTTCCCCTTTTTGCCAAATCGCATGTAACGCCCCGACTTCCCACGCCGGGTCGTCACCTTACTTACATACTGAACTTAAACTTGGGGAAAATTTGGGAGAAATTTTTTTTTTTTTTTTTCTTTTAAACTTTATTTTAAAACTTTCAACTTGAACTTGATCCTCAAACTCATACTTACTGATAGGTACTTACTCGAGTACTGAACTTTCAAACCCTCCTTGAAGGCCATCGAAATCAAATTGTAGACCAAACCCGACTTAATGCGGATTGGTACCACAAGAGTCAACTTGCTTGCCATACATACATAAACTTTGTCATTCATACTTAAAACATCATGAAAATATGAAAACCCTTTTTCATTACAACATATTTTATAGAGTATATTTTTTTTTAAAATCCGTGGCAGTGTCCATCCCACATTTCACAGTCCGCAGCACCAGCCTTCCACAGTATTGCATCAGAGATTGCTGGCAGATTGCTTACCTACAGCATAGACGTAAGACGTGAGCTTTCGCTCAGCAAGTACAACTGTTACATCCGCGACGCAAAACACATATCATTATGCATGAACCAATTATGACCTCTTATGAATCAAATATGGATTCATAACTTAGCTTAGTTCTATTCCTTTACTTATCATGTGTGCTCGTACCGTGGTACATAGCCAAGGAATGGTTGAAGGCGGCAGTCCGTTTTAACTCAAACCATGAAACACAAAGTTTAACATGGAGTAGTTTAGGTAGCCATCCAATCCAACTTAAACCATGAACCATACCATTTAAACTCGCCTTTGTGGCAAGTCGGTACGACACAACATCTTACTTGTCTTGTTCTTACCAGGTGGTTTAACATTAGTGAACATGCTTCATGATGTCACAATATTACAACATATAACATAACATAACCTCATTCATAACATACCATGACATGCCATATATATCATACCATAATATCACAAGACATAACATACCATAACATTACACGTCATAACATATCATCACATTAAGCAAGTAACAACAAAGGGCCTATGCTGTAGGCGGAGTTGTACTTACTTGGTTAGCTGTGTCCTATTTCATGCGACTTCAAGCTGAGGCATAACAACAGGCTATCTCCTGTTATGTCAAAGGACATAGCATAAGGCTTCATAATTATAACCTTAAGATGCTGGTGACCTAACCAACACCCATTCATAATCTTAGTTATATGTCCCCCCCTATACTCATGATAGCTTACTTGGTTACATAAGGTAACCTTGGGTATTAATTCCAATCATACATGAATAGGGTTAGGTTATCATCCTAATCTTGGCCTATGCCTGGTTATCTATCCATAATCTTTTGGATTTAGATCCAAACCCAATCTTAACACCTTGTTGGGTTATCTTGAGTAACCCTTGAGGTAACCAAACTTAGTTCAATTATCCTAAGTCAACCTTGGGCTTTGGACCCCGTCCAGTAACTCGGGTATCACTTCCGGTTATTACCCGTAATCATCTTGCTTACCCAATTTTAGTTTAAAAATCTATTTTCCATTTCTTTGGAAACTTGGGTAAATTAACTTCAAAAATCGTTTACTTAACTCATAAAATTCATGTTTTTGAAATAGGTTTTTTGTAAAATCATTTAGGGCTGGAAACTGCCTTTGGAACAGTTTCCCTAGTCAAAACAGTGGTTTTTGAGGAAAGATACAATTTTTCCGAACTGTTTTTAGAAAATCCTGTGCAGGAATTTCCTGTTCCCTGCACAGTCTTTATAAAACCGTGTCAGTTTAAAGATCCATTCCGATTTTGAAAAACTTGTCTTCACGAAAGTTGTAGCTCTCGAAAAATTCTAAAACTTTCGTGTTTTGAGAAAAATCCAATTCCGCATGTATTCTTGTCAGTTTTAATTTGAAACTGACTGGTCGTGTAAACTAAGTCTGGGCAGACTAGTCTCGGTTTTCTGTAAAAACAGAGGCCATTGGAGCCTCAATTTGGGGAACGGTCCGCGTTGGCCCCTAGGAAAAATCCTTCTGAACAACTTTCATGTTTTACGTTTCACCCAGTTCGGCCTCTAAAAGCCTTAAATTTCCACTTTCCCGAAACTGGCCAGTTTGGAATCCGAATTGGCAGTTTCGGTTGTTAAGTCCGTTTTACGTCCTATTTCACGGATTCTAACTCGACCGAACACGCGGGAGCCTAGATAGCAAGCATGCAGCGTATTCTATCCTCCCACATAAACAATCATGCAGCTCGAACGGGTCCATGCAAACCAAACCCAAAAAGCTCTAATCCTAGGTTTGCAAGGTTCTAACTTTTGCATCTCATTCAAACAAGCATCAATCATTCACCCTTAAGCTAGCAGCCAAGCATGCACTGCCTAGGGCAGATTTTGGACCAAGAAAATCAGGGGACACACAACCATTCACATCTAGCATGCACCCTAGCATTAAATCAAACATAAGCATAAAATTAAAGCTCATAACAAAATTAAACATCAAACCACCCTTAAAACCTAAATCAAGCACCACATCTAATCAATCTAGGGCAAAGAAAACTTGAGCTTATGCTCTTACATCCTCTCAACTTGAAATACAAATAAAATTCCAAATTGAACTCAATGGAAGGATTAGGGCTCAAGGAAGTTACCTTAGATCAAAGTTAGGGTTTGGCCTCAAGATTTGTCCTTCACCTAAGGCTCGGCCACACCACCCTTGTAATACCAAAAAAATTGTAGTTTTTCAACTACTTTCCCCTGCTCAAAACAGTGGCTGCCCTAGACCAAAAATGGTCTCAAAACTTGTTTTTGATCTTGTTTTCGGTTGATTGAATCAAACCCGAATTGACCCTAACTTTTCCCCTTAAAATTTTCGGTTTCTCTCTTGGTTTCCCTGCCCTCAATAATTCGGCAGCAAGCCTAGAAAAGGGCTGGAAAAATTTCTGAAACTCTCCCCTTAGCTTCCCCTTGCAAACCGAACACTAACCTAGGCTTGGCTTAGGAAAATTTTGATTTTTCTCACCTCTTTCTCTCTTCCTTGGCTGCTGATTTTCAAGAAGAAAATTGGCAAGAACCTCCCCAAATTTTTGAATAAAATGAATAAAGGTCACTCCTATTTATAGGCAAAAGGGAAACTTTTAAGAATTACATTTTGACCCCTAAATTTTTGAAAATTTGCCAAAAAGGCATACTAGGTGGCCGGCCATATGCTTGGAGAACAAGAAAAATTTTTCTTCTAGAACAAGACACTTGTCATTCAAGGCTTGGTTCATGGAATTATGATGTCATAAATCAAAAATGGGATGATGTCATAAATCAAAAGGTAGGTGATGTCATCCTAAGGCCTCGTTTGGCTACTTTTTTGAAAAAGCAGTCCAATTTAAATCCAACACAGATATTTCTAATACTGTGTTCACTAATACATAGTACAATTCAGTACTGTTTTGCTTGACTGCAGTCCAAAATTTATCTGAGTAAAAATGGACTGTAAAAATTTTCTTCTTATTTCTGAAAGTCATTAGGACTTTGATATCCAACTTAGTGTGCTTGATTTTTCTAGGGTGGTTTCATAGCTTATTCTAGCTATCTTGTCCAAAAAGACAATTTCCGCAGTAGATTTCTCATACCGCTTATCCTATTACTGTACAGTCATACCCTGACTGTTTTTGGTCAACTTTGACTTTCTTGGTCAAATTTTGACCAACATGGAATCATGAAATTTCATCACGTCATTTTCCTTAAAATGCCTTATACTTGGCTCAGTAATCCATCGTTGAGTCTCGTAGCTAATTAACCGAGAACTCAAACTTGTACCGATATTCTATTCCCAACATGAGCTAGACTTAAGTTTTCCTCATTTAAAAGAAATCTAGAGTCATAAAAATTCGGGTTATTACATCGCATTACTCCTTTCATAGGAGCAACCTTAATAAATACGGCATCTCCAACTTGGAATTCCAAAGGCCTCCTACGTTTGTCGGCATAACTTTTATGTCTGCTAAAAGCTATGCATAACTTTTCTATCTGCTAAAAGCTATATCGAGCCTCTGCTTGATCTTCTTGATATCCTCAGAGGTCTTCTTGATGAAATCCGTTGTTTGTAGCTGCTTCTGTCCAACTTCCTGCCAATGGATAGGAGATCGACATTTCTTTCCATACAATGCTTCAAATGGAGCTATACCAATCGAAGCGTGATAACTGTTGTTATATGAAAATTCGATCAATGGCAACTTCTGATCCCAATTTCCCTTGAAATCCAGAACACATGATCTCAACATATCTTCTAGTGTCGGGATGGTTCGTTCCGATTGACCGTCAGTTTGGGGGTGAAAAGCCGTACTGAACTTCAATCTTGACCCCATGGCATTATGAACACTGGTCCAAAATCGAGAGGTGAAACGTCCATCACGGTCCGAGATGTTCGATTTTGGTACTCCATGAAATCTGACGATCTGGGATACGTAAATTTCAGTCAATTTCTCCACTGAAAAGGTGGCCTTGATTGCAATGAAGTGAGCCGATTTGGTTAATCTATCCACAATAACCCAAATCGTGTCATTCCCACTCGTAGTCCTGGGTAGTCCTACTATAAAATCCATAGTAATTTACTCCCATTTCCATTCAGGAAGCTCTATTTTCTGCAAATCTCCACCAGGATGTCGATGTTCAGCCTTAACTTTCTGACAAGTTAGGCACTTTGACACAAATTCTGCTATCTCATTCTTCATATTTGGCCACCAATAATTCTCTCGGAGATCCTTGTACATCTTGGAAGCTCCTGGATGTACCGAGTATGGTGTCTTATGTGCTTCAGACATAATCTGATCCTTTAAAAATTCAAAGTTAGGAACACAAATCCTTCCTTTGAAGTAAATGAAACCATTAGCAGAGGTCTTAAATTCCTTGTTCTTGCCACCAAAAGTTGTGCTTTTAGCAAGAAGGAATCCTTTTCCTGATGCAGCTTAATGGATTCCAGCAGATTGGACTGGAGGGTCAGAGAAAACAATCTCCCCGTTATTATTTCTATGTTAAACTTAGAAATCTCCCTTTGTGGTGGCTTAGGAAACGTTCCAATAGACATCAACATGCCTACGGATTTCCTACTTAAGGCATTTGCTACCCTGTTTGCCCTTTCAGGATGGTAAAGGATCTCACAATCATAATCCTTTACAAGTTCTAGCCATCTACGTTGTCTCATGTTGAGCTCCTTCTGAGTGAAAATATACTTGAGACTCTGATGATCGGTGTAGATTTCGCATTTGTTCCCATACAAATAGTGTCTCCAAATCTTGAGCGCGAAAACTACCGCTGCGAGCTCCAAATCATGCGTGGGATAATTCCTTTCGTGAATCTTCAACTGGCGGGATGTGTAGGCCACTACCTTCCCATTTTGTATCAGGACAGCTCCTAATCCACTTTTAGAAGCGTCACTGTAGATCACGAAATTTCCTGCTTCAATATCATGAATTATTAACACAGGCGCACTTGTCAGCTTCCTTTTGAGCTCTTAAAAATTTTCCTCACATTTCTGGGTCCATTCAAATTTCTTCCCCTTTCGGGTAAGAGCGGTGAGAGGTGCAGCAATCTTGGAAAATCCTTCGACAAATCGTCGGTAGTATCCAGCTAAACCAAGAAAACTCCTTATTTCCGTAACATTCTTGGGTGCTAGCCATGCACTGACTGCCTCCACCTTTGCAGGATCTACAGAAATTCCTTCCTTTAATACCACATGACTCAAGAAATGAACTTTTTCCAGCCAAAATTCACATTTTGTGAATTTGGCATACAGCTGATTTCGTCTCAGCGTCTCCATCACCCACCTAAGGTGATGCTCATGTTCCTCTTTGGACCTTGAGTAAATTAAAATATCGTCAATAAAGACAATAACGAACTTATCCAGATACTCCTTGAACACTCGGTTCATAAGGTCCATAAATGCAGCCGGGGCGTTGGTTAATCCAAATGGCATAACCAAAAACTCATAGTACCAGTAACGTGTTCGAAAAGCCGTCTTGGAGATATCTGACTCCTTGATCCTGAGTTGATGGTAGCCTGATCGTAGATCGACTTTCGAAAACACTACCGCTCCCCTGAGTTGATCGAAAAGATCGTCAATCCTCGGAAGGGGATACTTGTTTTTTATCGTAATTTTGTTCAGCTCACGGTAGTCAATACACATGCGTAATGATCCATCCTTCTTCTTCACGAACAACACAGGTGCTCCCCACGGAGAGTAACTTTGTCGGATGAATCCCTTGTCCAGTAATTCCTGTAATTGTACTTGAAGCTCCCTAAGTTCGGCAGGTGCCATACGGTAGGGTGCTTTCGATCTATTGGTACGGCTCCAGGCAGCAACTCGATTCCAAACGAAATTTCACGTTCCGGCGGAAGTCCTGGTAAATCCTTCGGAAAGATATCCACACATTCCTTTATAATGGGAACATCTTCCGGTGTTAACTCCACTTCACAATCTTTATTCACCATGTTAGCTAAATATCCTTGACATCCATTAGCTAACATCTTCCAAGCCTTCATTACCGAAACCAGTCTGGTCGCTGAGCTCCGAGACTGTCCATAGAAGTTAAACTCTTCCTCATCGTAAGGGTTGAACGTCACGCAACGCTTTCGGCAGTCAATCTTGGCGTTGTATTTGCCTAAGAAATCCATCCCTAAGATCACATCGAAATCCTGAAGCTTGATAGCGATGAGATCTACAAACAATTCTCTGCCACAGATAACCACGGAAGTATTTCGCATCCAAAAATTGGACCACAAAATTTCTCCGGATGGCAAAGAGGTTTTGAAAGGTTATTCTAAGTTATCCATACCTCTTCCTAACTTCTGGGCAAACTCCAAAGACACGAATGAGTGAGTGGCACCAGAATCAAACAGGACAATAGCATCATAGGTGGTGATAGAAATCTGACCTGTCACCACATGCGAAGTCTCTGCTTCTGCATCTCCCTTAGTGTAAGCATAGATTCTGGCCTGAGGTTCAGGAGCCTCTAATCTGCCTTGTGCGATCGCGGGTCCTTCAAGCTTTGCTTGGACTGCAAGTAACTGGCTATTAGTGTTTCGGCTCGGATAAGGAGGATTATGGCCTTGGTTGTTCAGGGTGCAGTTTCTCGCATAATGCCCCTCCTTGCCACACAGGTAGCAAGCATTTGTCCCCATTCTGGACACTCCCTGGTGTTTCCTCCCACACTTAGTGCACACTGGGTAGTCAATGTTATTACCCTCATTTCCTCTGTTATTCTTTTTCTGAGGGTAATTCTTTTGTTGACTCTGGCCAGAGAAATTTCCTTTTCTCTTATTCCTCCCAAATTGTTTGGAACCTTGGGCAGGGCTACTAGTATGGTCTTTCTGGTTTGACTCAAAACTTTGACGGGGCTGCGTCTGCTTCACCACGGCTTTTTCTTCCTTCTTTGCCATAAAAATTTGAGCCCTTACTTCCTTGTCCTGGTTTTTCCAATATTCAGCTCTTATTGCTTGACTTACACAGTCGGATACCAGGGTAGGTGGTCTGCTGCCAGCACTTACTTGCTTAGCAATGTTCGTGCAGAACATCTTCATCATTCTTCTAACTTTTTTTGTTTCGTTTGGTACCAATTCCGGGCACAAACGGGCTAACTACTCAAACTTCTTGACAGCCTCCATCACTGTCATCGACCCTTGTTTTAAGCTGGTAAACTCATCCTGTTGAGCTGCCAGGATTTCCCTGTTGTAAGACATGGTTCGGAACTCCGTCACAAAATCTTGCCAGCTCATGGTTGTAACATCTCGACGCATCTGAACAGTCATCCACTAGTGCCTTGCGTCCTTTTTGAGTGCGAAGAAAGCACAGAGAACCTTTTCTTGTTTTGTAAGCTGCATAAAATCCAAGATAACTTGGATGTCAATCAGCCAGTTATCGGCTGCTATAGGGTCAATTGGTCCCTCGAACTCAGGCGCTTTCATTCGCCTAAATCGTTCGTAGAGCAAATCTTCCCGTGCTGGAGGTGGGTTTACTTGAACTCCAACGGGTGCTCCAAGAACTTCAGCATTCCATGGAATTTCTGGTTGAACCTCTGGTTGAACATCTGGTACCGGAGGTACTACTAGGGGTACTCTGTCATGTTGAGGAGGAACCTCATTAACCTGAGGTCTTTGATTCATTCAAGCGAGCTGCTCTCGAAGTCTATCTGTTTCTCGATGCTGCTCAAGTAACTGCCGTTGTAAATTGGCTACAACGGTGGCTAAATCTAGCTCGGGTGGATTTACGGGTACTGTTCTGCGAGGGCGCACCATCCTCTAATTCTTATTAAACCATAAGAAAAGATATTATCATACTATCAATATCCTTTCTTTCATGCATATCTTATCATATTGCACCTCAATACACCATGTCATAACATTATCATACCATAACATAATAGCATCATATCATATACTTATCGTAACATAACATGGCTTTCATATATCATAACATAATATCTCATACTTGTATTGTCTTTTTGCAAAAAGTACATCATATTTACTATACTGTAAATGCATATTCTCTACATCATATTTACTATACATAATCAAAACTGTGATGGAAGTGTCTACCACTTTACCATCATACATAAGTACAAGCCTATCGTCAAAAAGGAATAAGCTAGTACAAGTCAGTCCTAAAATCAAAAAGATATGTACACAGATCGATCGGTGTCTAGTTGATGTACTCGATCGTAACCACGGAGGAAGCGTCGGAGTCTGCCTCCCAGTCTCCGTCATGAAATAAAATCTCCTCCGGGTCGTCGTCAAAATCCTCTACGTCTTCTACATAGCCTCCTTGTACTGGCTCTTGCTCCATGTCTTCCTCAATTTCTTCTTCATCGCTGGAGATGTCGATAATCGGGGGATCTTCCGGTTGATCCTCCGGAGCAACTATGAAGTCAACGGGATCAAAGTCATCGGCATCCAGATCAACCTCAGTCTCCTGGGTTGGTACCTCCTGCAATGGGACTGCTGGAACCGGATCCTCGGGAAAAACTGGGCCTGCCTCATGAATCGGCTCTCCCATCCCAGCGTCATTAACTGGTGCCTGGTGATCACCCACAAAATCATCGGCTTGCATCGCGTGAGCAACGATCTCAGCCCCCAGAATGTTATCGATCATGTTCCCGACTGTCATTCCAAGCATAGGCATGGGAACATACTGTCGGATCTGAGGAGGTAATCCGTTCCGAAGAATCACCAACGCCTGCAGCTCAGGGCTGTGCAACTCTTGTGGGATATGAGGCAACATCGCCTCCTGGAATCGACGACAATAGTGACTCATGGTCTCCTGCAGATAAGCGTGCCAATCGGCTACGTAACTAAGGTATCATGTACGTTGCATATTCCGATAAATCTCGGGGTCACGATACGGCACACCTGCTCCTTCGTCAGGTACCGGCCCATAACGCGCAATCGCTATGGTACGGAAATGTGCCCAGGTATGACTCGGCATCTCTCTCTCTCCAAGCGTCATCCACCACAGTCGGGCGTCCGCTGCAAAACATCGGCTGGCTAAAGAAACCTGTAATCGAGCCTCAATATGACAGATACTGAAAATCAGCTCCATATCGTACAGCCATGCCGCTACTGATACTGTCCGTCTCGTACCATCAAATATCAAAGGATGCGACTCATAAAACGACGTCACTGCATCTCGATCCTCGTCTACTCGAGCAGGATCCATGTCGTCGGGTCTGTCATAAGATACTCACATAATAAATATTTACTCATAAAAATAAATTTAACTTACAATGATGGTGGCGATGGCAGGCAGACTGTGAAATCAGATAGCAGGAAACTGCTCTGATACCAACTCTGTAACGACCCACTTAGCACATGCCATTACCATACATACATACATACTTAACGTATATCACATGACGTACTTACTTACTTAGCGAAAATAGCCAAATTTTTTTTTTTTACGGAATGTACGAACGTGTAAACGAGTATTAACTATAAATGTTCGAACATAAAGTAATATACATAAAATGACAAAATACGTAACGGCTATCATTCCCACATTTCACAACTCGCCCTGCCACGCTCCCCCATCTTGCATTAGAGATTGCCTGTAGGTTGCTTACCTACAGCATAAACGTAAGACGTGAGCTTTCGCTCAGCAAGTACAACTTAAACATACGCGACACAAAAATAAAACATAACATAGCATAGCATAACATAACTTAACCATGCATGAACCATTTTTGCTTCATTATGCTTTCTTATTCTTTCCTACCATTCTTTCATAATATTCTTTCATAACTTAACTTGCTTATGGGCCCCTTAACATAAGTGTCCGTACCAGGCGCGCAACTATGGAGTGGTTGGGACGGCCAGTCCATTTCCAACTCAAACCATAGTCCAACCCGACCTAACGTGGGTCGGTACGACACATGCAAGCTTGCTTGCCATCATGCTTACTTATTCTCATGTCTTACTTGACCTTATTCTTGTCATTTGTGAACATGCTTCATGATGTCACACATAAATAAATTATAATCATATCTTAGCCATATTATAACCTTAATTTAACATACATCATAACATAGCCACGTAATAAACTTGACATATCATACATCATAACATAACCTAACATCACATAATTCTAACATACATCATAGCATACATCCAACATACTTAGGCAAGTGACACAACAAAAGCCTATGCTGTAGGCGGAGTTGTACTTACCTCGTTTAATATGTCCAATAGGGTTCTGTTCCAATTCAGGATACCACAGCAGGATATCTCCTGCTATAATAAAGGACATAGGTAAGGATTAAAAATGTTGGTGATCTAACCAACACCCATACATAACTTTAGTTATATGTCCCCCCTCCCCCCCCCCCCCCCCCCCCACCCAAAAAACATACTTATGATACTTACTTGGTTACAACAAGTAACCATAGATCTTAGTCTATTATTAAACTTGGTATCTTGTTGGGTTACATTGGATAACCCTTGGTGTGAACCATCAAGGTCAATTTAGATTAATCCCTATTGGGTTACTAAAGCTCAATTCATTTTTACTTTCCTAAAAACTTAACATTTTATGTTCAAAAATCCTTTGTTCAACTCATGAAAAATTGTAACTCTTGAGTAGGATTTGTAAAAATTTGTTAAGTGTTGAAAACTGCCTTTGAAACAGCTTTCCATAGTCAAATCATCTGTGCATGTGCAGAAATGTCATTTTCTTGTACTGTTTTAGAAAATCATGTGCAGGAATTTCCTGTTTCCCGCACAGTTTTTAGAAATCTATTTTTATTTAAATAAATCTGGGCTGAATTAGAAAAAGTTGTCTTCATGAAAGTTTTAGATCTCAAAAAGTCCTATAACTTTCATGTTTTGCACAAAACTCATTTCGGGCTCTAACCTCTTCGTTTTCCCCGTTGAACTCACCTAGCCATGCATGAAGTCTGGGCACAGTCAGGCTCGGATTTTTATAAAAACCGAGGCTGTTGGAGCCTTATTTTGAAAAACTATTTGCATTGTCCACTTGGAAAAACCCTTCTCTACAACTTTCATGTTTTACGTTTTTCCAAATTCGGCTTCTAAGGGCCTCAAAACCGGCTTTCCAGAAAACTGGTCAGTTTTTACCCGAACTGGAAGTTTTCTTGTTTAAGTTGGTTTTACGTCCTAATCGTGCAATCTAACTCAACCAGCCACCACGGGAGCCTAAGATCAAACATGCAGCATATTTCTAATGTAAGGTTTCATTAAACAGATTATAAATCATATCCATGCAAACCATTATTGATTTTGGATCAACCAAAGTTTGCATGGTTCTAGGTTGCACAAACCATTCAAGCTTCTAACCTAGCAACCTATCATGCCATTCTAAATCATGCTTTAAACATATTTGGGGACATACAACATTATCAAACATCTAGCATGCAAATCATAATAATCAAGCAAGCATAAGTATACAACCATGCAAAGCTCATAAATCAAATCACCCTTAAACCTAATCAAGCACAAAAACCTAAATTTTTAAACTTGGGCAATAAATTAAATTGAGCTTATGCTCTTACAAATTCAACTTGAAATACACATAAATTTCAAATTGAAGCTCAATTTAAAAAGTTTAGGGCCAAGGGAGATTTACCTTAGTTGAACATCAACTTTGGCTAGGTTTGGCTCTGACTTTCTCTCCCCAACCTTGGTCTCCTTCCAACTGGCCTTGCTCCCTCCAATGGGTACAAAAAAATTTTTGGTCATTTGGTGGTTGCTTCAACAAAGTCCGGCCACCCTGGAGCCTTCTCTTCTTTACCCCTTTTTTTTTTTCCCTTCCCATAACCGGCCCCTAGGCCTAAATTGGGTACCAAAAATTTTTCAACCTTGGCTTGATGTTTCACAAGAAAACCGAATACCCCAAAAACTTTTCCCTTGGGTTTTTAATTTTTTTTTTTTCTTGCTTTCTCTTTGGGTTCGGATTTTTGAGAGGGAAATTGGGCATAGTTTGGCTAGATTTCTCAAATTTGTGAAGAAAAAGTCCACCCTCCCCTCCACCTATTTATAGGTGATGGGAAACTTCTCCAAATTGTCCAAAACTCCTCAAAAAATTTATTATTTGCTCAAGGGGGGTCTTAGGTGGCCGGCCATTCCACTCTAGAACATCCAAAAAATTTCTTTCCATCATTTATTTTAATTAAAGAAATGATGTCATTAATTTGGGATTAGGTGATGTAAGCTTAAGGCCTTGTTTGGCTTTTTCTTTTAATATGCAGTCCATTTTTATGTTAACACAGATATTTCCAATACTGTGTTCACTAATACACAGTACTGTTATACTGAACTGCAGTTCAAAATTTATCTGTGTAAAAATGAACTGTATAAAAATTTTCTTATAACTTAAAGCCATTTGGCCCTTGGTATCCTAATTAATGTGCGTGATTTTTCTATGGTGGTTTTAAATCTTATTCTTGCTATCTTGTCCGTAAAGACGATTTTCGCAATATATTTCCCATATTGTTTATCATCTCACAGTATTATCATACATTTGACCTTTCTAGTTAATCTTTCACTTTTTTTGTTAACTTTGACTTTTTCGATCAAGCTTTGACCAACATGAAATCATAGAGTTTTTCTTCCCTTTTTACTTTAAAAAAAAATCACATGCTTGGCTAAGCAATCATTTTTGAGTTTTATAAAATCACAAAAACTCACAAAACTTAATAAAAACCCTTAATCGAGCTCTTTCATAAATACCTTCATGGCACAACTTGAAATTCTTTACAAGAAATCGTAACGTCGTAAAAATTAGTTATTACATATCTGGTCCTCAACAACCAGGGAATGACATTGATGTGTACTTGGCACCGCTAATCGATGATCTAAAGAGCTTATGGGAAAAGGGGATAGCAGTTAGAGATGCCTACCGTCAAGAGACATTCACACTCCGTGCAATGTTGATGTGGACAATTAATGACTTTCCCGCTTATGGAAACCTATCTAGTTATTCAGTCAAGAGTTCTATCGGTTGTCCCGTTTGTATGAAAGAAACCTCTTCCATCCGGTTAAAGAATGGTAAGAAAACCATTAACCTTGTTCATAGGAGATTCGTACCAAAAAATCATCCATACCGTAAACAAAAAAAGGCTTTCGATGGTAATACGGAAGAAAGAATCCCTCCCCGGGTTTTGACGGGCGAAGACGTTTTCGATATGGTTAAGGATTTGAAAGTGGTGCTCGGGAAAAGAAAACAGAATAACAAGGATCCGGTGGTTGATGGACCTTGGAAAAAGTAGTCAATCTTTTACGAACTTCCATATTGGAGGACACTTTTCGTTCATCATTTTTTGGATGTGATGCATATTGAGAAAAATGTTTGTGAATCAATAGTGGACACGTTGCTTGACATTCCTAATAAGAGCAAAGATGGTGAAAAGGCACGGTTGAATCTTAAGGATTTGAAGATTAGACTTAACTTGATCCGTACGAAAAGAGGGAATGCTACTTATTTACCACTGGCAAAGTACACATTATCAAGACAAGAGAAGAGAAAGTTTTATGAGTGGCTCACTTCTGTAAAAGTGCCCAACGGGTATTCTTCCAACTTCAAACTGTTGATGTCTATAAATGATCTGAGGTTGGTTGGCATGAAAACACATGATTGTCATATCTTGATGCAACAGTTATTACCACTTGCCTTGCGAGGAGTTTTAACGAAGGATGTGAGATTCGCAATTACTAAATTATGCTCATTTTTCAATTCGATATGCTCCAAGGTAATTGATCCATTTACACTAGATTTGCTATAATCAGAGTTGGTTAAGACATTGTGCTTACTTGAGAAGTACTTTCCACCCTCATTTTTTGACATTATGATTCATTTAACGGTGCACTTAGTCCGGAAAGTTAAGCTATGTGGACCGATGTACTTGAGATGGATGTATCCTTTTGAAAGGTACATGAAGGTTTTGAAGGGTTATGTCAAGAACCGGAATAGGCCGGAAGGATGTACAGTAGAAAGCTATATAGCGAAGGAATCGGTCGAATTTTGCTCCGAGTATTTGTCCCCTGTGGAAGCAATTGGGTTGCCAAAGACTACAAACATTGAGTTGAAAGGACTATCCGTCGGCATTCCATCGCCGGTAAATCGAGATGAATGGGAAAAAGCTTGTCTCTATACTTTATATAATAGGGTTGAAGTGGAGTCTTTTATTGAGGTTCACTTACAGGAATTAAGAGATGGAAATCTAAGAAGAGCAAGAAATGAAAAGTTGCTACAAGATGAACGCAATCGGACGTTTCGTATGTGGATACGAAGACATATCTTTCAGAAGGACGGCTTTTCACAAGACTTAATGAACCTCGCTAGGGGACCGTCGACGGTTGTACACGGTATACATCATACTTCGTCAATGGTTATGCGTTCTACACTCGCGAAAGAGATGAGAAGCATCCTGTTTAAAATAGTGGTGTTACTATCCGTGCTAAGGCCATGCATATTTCTTCTGCAAAGGACAAGAATCCAGTCTATGGAACCATGAGCTACTTCGGTTTCATTGAAGATATTTGGGAGCTTGATTACTGTGGTTTTCATGTGGCACTCTTTAAGTGCAAGTGAGCCGACAATAATTATGTAAGGATTGACAGTGATGGAATCACAGTGGTGGACTTTAGACGATTGGGATACAAAAATGATCCATTCATTATGGCATCACAAGCAATCCAAGTATTTTATATAACGGATCCCAACAATGTTGAGTTGTCCTTAGTTGTGCTGATGAAGCAAAGATTGATCCGTGATGGTCAAGAAGATCATGAGGAAGATTGCTCCGACATTCCATCCTTCACACAGGGATTACCACCGGTTGAGGAGATTGACAACTTCGATGATGATGTTTCTCACTTGCTTCGACCAGATATTGAATGGACACTTGTTGGGGAAGCAAAGAGGAAAAAGAATAAAACTTGAACATTATGTCATTTATTTATTTTAATTCAAGCTATATTAACACTCGATAAGTTTATGCAATTTTTCGTCATTAGTACTTGGTGGTGAAAGTTAATTTGATTTGATTGTATTGGTCCGACATAATTCTCATTTTTTTTTCTGTTGCAATCAATATAGGTGATTGTTCGAATAAAACATGAGCCAAAATACAATGGAACAATCCAAAAAGGGACGAGCACGAAGGAAAAACCCGTTGGATCCTTCGGGCGATGGCAAGCGAAGGGCAACTATAATGAAACGTGTCCATATGGCAAGGAAAAAAGGTGAACGGATTCAAGTCACGTTTGATGAGAAAGGACAGCTGGAAGGGAAGTACGGTGATGAATTGATGAGCTGGATTGATATGCTCGCTCGAGAGCACGTTCCAATATGGATACAAGATTGGACATCCCGTGATTTAGACGGAGTGAAAGAAATAATTTGGAAAGAAACTGTTACTTCGTTCACCGTAGATGATTGCTTTCGAAGTACTTGTTTAAAATCATGTGATGAAGCAGCAAGGAATTTTCGACATAATCTTTACAAGACGTTTGTCGAGGAATTTGTATCAGAAGATCAGGTGTGGACACGGCCTCAAAAGGTTATTGACAACTACGAAATAAGGACAAACAACGAATACTCATCGAGAGGAGGCCGAGACGGATATAGAATGCTCGACCAAGAAAAGGTATGTTAATAAATTTTGTTTGTTCTAAATTGTATGCCAATTATAGAACATTATGTTCTATTGTATACTAACGATATTAAATTACAGTTTAAGCAGACTAGGAAATGGGAAAAAAGGGGATGGTTTGTGGTTAAAACAACAGACAGGCGCAGATGAAGAGTTGAAAGATCCAGCATGTAAAAATATAAGCGAGATGATAGTAAGTTTACTAACTAACAATGATTTCTTTATCACTACTACACATACTTACAACCCTTAAGTTTAAATGAGTTCTGTTAATTATCTTGTAGATGGAGTTCAACACACAGGAGAGCCAAGGCACTTTCGAATCAGTTGGTACTAGTGATGTATTGTCGCAAGCATTATCTAGACCCGAACACAAAGGACGTATCCGTGGCCAATCAAAGTTCGTAAAGCCGTCTCAGTACTTCAACATAAATTGAAGTTCGAATAAAGATAATGAAGTACTATCAATGAGACGTGAAATAGAAGAATTAAAGGCATTGGTGCGTGGTCTATGTGCGAAAAAAGATGTGGAGCCGTCGTTTGATCCCAACAATGTGCCAACTGTGGACCAACATAACAGCTTTAAGGCTAGTTGCTCTGTCCAAGAAAAACAGCATGGAGTGTCTGATCCACCAACACTCGACAGTCAGGAGTGTAAGCTCTATATTTTCGATGAAGTTCATGGTGGACAGTTGCTTGTTGCGTTTGGAAGAGCATGGCTGGAGAGCCTTCCCACCGATACAGTGCATGGGATTCCACTGGGGGAAGGGAACGTGCGAGTGTCAATCAATGTGTCAAAATTAAAAAAAAAAGCAGCATTACCTATACCGACGTATGAGGCAACCACTGTGGAGGATGCTGTTAATGGGTTTGTTGCTTGGCCTAAAACATTAGTCGAGCTCGACACGAGTATGAACAAGGCGAGTCGAGGGCCTAGTCACGTTCCTGACCCAGCAGCTGGCAGAAAAAAAATGCCAAAAAAAGCTTGGAAATAAAACGATCGACTCTCGAACTGAGGTACAACAGGATACACAACAACAACAACCTTTGTTCGACTTTAATAACATGAACATGGCGATGAGGCCTTTGGCTTATTATGCACATAGTTCCATGCATCAAGGTAATCAGATAGAGGTCCCAATACCATACACGATCATGGGTTTTGAAATGCCTGTCTTTCTGAGCTTTGACGATATTTATGAGTTCATTAATTTACAAGAAATCAGTGCGAATTGTATATTAGTCTACATAAGGTACGACATTCTATCTCTGAAATTTTTTTTTCCTGGATATTCTTCTATATGTCAGGTAGCTAGCGTAACAATTTTGATACGCTTATGCAGATATTTGGAGGAACTATGTAGGATTAACGGGCAAGCTAAGAAGTTTTTTTTTGTGTCTCCAACCTTGATCTCACCGGTGATAGTAGATACTGAAGATGCTGGCACGAGAGAGCGAGCCAACATTCTTGTCAACTTGTTGCGTGACGCACCAAAAGGACGGCTTTATCTTGTGCTACACAACAGTGGGAGACATTGGGTTTTGGGAGTCATTGACCCATGGGAGGACATGGTCCTTTATTTTGATCCTCTGCGTGGAAACGAGACGATTTTACTGAGCTAATGAACATGTAAGTAAATTTTAATATGTTAATTTTTAATTTAATCTTAATTATATGCGTCTTAATTAGATTGAACTTTACCAATTTACTAGGGCCCTAACGAATTGGAAGATTATGGCCGGAGACGGGATTAGAAGGAGACGAGACTGTAAAACGAAAATATCGAACCGGCCTTGTCCTCTCCAAGAGGGAAGTGTTGAATGTGGTTATTTTATTTTAGGTTTTATGAGGGACATAGTGTTGAATGGAATTGACGTACTTGAAAGTAAAGAATTTTTCACTTCTCAGGATTTGGACTTGATTAGGGGAGAATGGGTGAGCCATGTAATGCAATTCATTAATTATGATATGTAAAGTTGTAATGTACAATAATTGATATGTATTTTTACTTTAATCAATGTAGTTAGTATGTTGGATCATGTATTGGATAACATATAGGTTAGGCCACCCATCGGAAATTAAAAAAAAAAACCCAAATTTTTTTATATTTTACAAAAAATTACACATGCTAACGCATTACACGACGGTGCTCTGAACCGTCGTGTAATGTTAACATTACACGACAGTTCTAGAAGGAACCGTCGTGTAATGTTGCTTCAAAAAGAAAAAAAAAATTTCGTTGATATAGATACATTACACGATGGTTTGGAGTCGGAACCGTCATGTAATATTCAACATTACACGACGGTTTTGAGTCAAAACCGTCATGTAATGTAGCCAGTTTGTTACTCACAGCAACAGTATTTCTTGTTTCGACGGCGGTTTTAACCGACGTATAACATTAAGATACCATGACGGTTATTGAACCGTCATGGTATCATCCACGACACTGGATTACACGACGATTGTGTAACCGTCGTGTAAAGTTTACACAACGATAAATAACCGTGGTGTAATCCACAATTTATACTAGTGAAAGTACAAAGTGACGAGCTTCGGGTTTCTCATGTTTCTTCTGCCGATCAACTTGTTGATGCATTGACGAAACCGCTCACAAAGCAACATCTTCAACAATTATGTGTCAAGATCGGAGTTTTCTCAAGACACTCCATCTTGAGGGGGCATGATAAGGAAAGTGACAACAAGTCAAAAATGTGGTTTATGGAATATATTGGTAGATGTAAATATTTAGTAATTACTCTTTTTTTATTTCTAGGAGATTTGCTAGTATTTCCAATTTTGTAATCATTGTGGGCGTGTATATATTGTAAAGTTTTTACATCAATGAAGGTTAGCAAAATCCATTCACAAAAATTCCATCTTTCTCTAACCTTCAGAACCTTCAAACAACATTTACATTTTGCATCGAAGATGATAAGACTAGATAACGATGCTCATTGCTTAAGGCAGCTAAAACAATATTGTGGATAACACTTGTTTGGATCTATGATCAAATCCACAATTCTAAGTAATAAATTCAAAATTTTATGTCAGAGAATAATATACAGAAAAAAAATTTTAAAGTTGATTTAAAAAAAAAGGTTACAAAATAAGAACTAAAACACTTTCAAGCCAACAGAACTCAAATAAGAAAAGGTCAGAGATCAAGCTACAACACGAGAATATTTTTGAGAAATTTGACAATCATTCCGAGTTCGTTCATGTTTTAAGCTTGAAACAATATCCAAACAAAGAAGAAACTAAAAATAAGGTTTAACACGCAATTAGACCTGGAATGTCTATAAAAATAAATTCAAACACCAGATTAAGAAAATATATATGATAAAGTGTAAGCCAAATTTGTTTGGAAGAGCTTCAGTCTTCTTGATCTCTGCCTGACGCTCTGATACCTGCTCCTGGGTTCATTTTTGGCAAGGTTACTACTCTATAGCAAGAAGAAAATATATATAAAACAATATAATACTTAAAAAACCTAACCGTTCAGAATTATGCATGTCAGAATTAGTGATGAAATCTAATTTTCAATCAAATATCATACAACTATAGCAAAAGCTGAATAGTTAATTTGTAGCTTACCGAGTAAAAAAGAGGGAAGACGAGAAAAAGATGGTCCTTGTCCATTGATAAGGATGCGTAAATAATACACATTACAAGAAGTCTGAAACAGAGTAAGTTTCCAAATCTCTTAAAGTTAAAATACAAGTCTATTTACGATGAATAGTTATCTAAAATAAATAAATACTTAAAAATAATAAGTGATTTTTTCTATTAATGCTTTCTAAATATTTCAAATTTCACGATATAGATATTGTACACACAGAAATATTAAACCAATAAATAAAGTAACTAGTTTCAAACATAGTCTTACTTATATATAAATGAAAGATAATTGTTAGAGTTAAAAAAAAAAAGTAAAACTCCAAGTAGCGTTACGTGCAATACATATGATTTTAATGTAGATCTTTTGATAGAAAAGAAAAGAAATAAGTCTAGTTATTGTATACTGAAATAAATTAATTAGCGCCAAAAGTTTAAGAAGAGTGCTTTATAATTAATAATAATAATAATAATAATAATAATAAGTTACGAATTGGAAGTCTTGAGAAAAAAGAAATTTCACACTAGAACTAAAAAAACTCCACATATTCTCATGCAACTAATGAGATAACACGTAAGGTGGAAGATAGAAATAATAATAGTTGCCACATTCACTTGATCATGCAGATATTTTGATGCTAGCAGAAAAGAAAGAAAGAAAGAAAGAAAGAAGTCTAGTTATAGTATAGACACTGAAATAAATTAATTAGCGCCAAATGATTAAGAAGAGTGTTTTATGGGAGAAAAAAAGTTGCGAAATGGAAGTATTAAGAAAGAAGAAATTTCATAATGGAACTTAAAAACTCCAAATATTCTCATGCAACTAATTATATAACATGTATGGTGGAAGATAGAAATAATACCAGTTGCCACTTTCAATTTGGCGTTCATCCAATAACTCATCACTATCTCCGCCTCACAGACTCGACGGCGTCCTTCGCATTGGGATGATTCCACTCCAGCGATTCCCACAAATCGCCACCAATGTAAATGCATTTAAGAGAAGGGGGACATGGATCTCTGTCAAGGCAAGTGACCCTTTTCAACTTTGGACATCTCCACATACGAACTTCACGTAAGGAATGATCAGCAACCACTGGTATGCTCTTTAACTTTGGTAGTGTGTGAAGTAGTAACTTGCACAATTTAGGGAGAGTAACAGTGCTGATGACCTGATGATCACATCTACCTGCAGCTTCTTCATCTTCATCTTCTTCTTCTTCTTCTTGTTTGCCATGATCAGATGCCGCCGATATTATTTCAACCAATTGTTTACAGTCAACGACCGAAATATCTTCCAGATTTGGGAGCAGATCAGTATCAAGGAACAATCTCTTTATTTTGTCACAATTGTGTACTATCAATGACTTGAGAGAAGAAAATGTGACAGGGGGAAGTGGTGATGATGCTACGTTTTCCCTCCTTATCAGCCCACGCAGGTCCCTCACTCTATTAAGATACATTACCTCGAGTCTTTGAAGAAGAGGAATGATGCTTGATGAATACACAAACAAATGCTCGAGCCCATTACACTCATACAGATAACACCTTCTCAAGTTTGTTGAGGTGATCATTTCGCACAAACTGCTTACATCAATGCAACACTTTTGTAAGGCCAGGGTCTCAACGTTTTGAGGGAGCAATACCGGGCAGTCTCCATCTACTGCTACACTTTTCCTAAGATCACTATTTGCAAAATTTACAACTTTACCACGTTCTTGAAATACAATATATTCTTGAGATCCAACCTGAAGCATGTAATGGGTGGGTCCACCATCAGCCAATGATCTAATATATGCGTTAAAGCTGTCAAGGTCATAGAACAGGCAATAGAGCTCTTCTAGCTTTGTCAACTTTACTAACTCCTCCCCTCTTATTTTTATTTCACAATTGTCTCGATTAAGAGAAAGGTAGCGAAGATTTGACAGCTTGCATAAGATCCCATCAGGTATTAATTTTAACCGATTACACCCGTTTAATCCAAGGTATCTCAACCTACTTAAGTTTTCCATACCTTGAGGTACTTCCTTGATTCCTGAGCCACCAAAGTCCAACTTCTTCAGAGCTGTTAGTATTGCTAAAGACGGCACGTATGTCAGACTGCGACATCCTCTGAGCAACAATGCAGTAAGATTCACCAACTCGGAGATTGATTCTGGAAGATTCTCTATAGGAGTTTCAGACAGATCAAGAAGACTGAGCCCCTTTATATGAAGAAAGAAGTTGTTTGAAATGCTTCTTAAACGACGGTTCCCGTTTAGCAACAACGTTGAAAGCAGAGGGCATTTTGGTGATTCAAAACTCCAAGGGATATTTGACATTTGGCTGTGCATCAACGAAACTTTTACAAGATCCTCCTTCCAATTTTCTTCATCTGGAACACATTTCAATCCAGTACCTGCTTCTACCAAAAATCGAGGACTGTCGCTTGTAATTTTTAGTGCCATATCCCTTATCAAATCATGCATCTTCACGCGAGCCAACCCCCATTCCCTTGTATCTTCCAATAAGCAAGCATGCACGAGTTTGTTTAGCATTGCCTGTCCTCTTTCCAACTCTGCTTGCCTATTTCTTCCTTGAACTATTTCTTCAGCGATCAGATACTCTATCAACTCATTTCTTTCAAATGCATAATCTTCAGGAAATAGGGCACAATATAACAGACAAGCTTGAAGGTTTTCATCATTTAAGCGATCGTAACTGAACTTCAACTTCTCTAATATTTCGTTTGTCCCATCTGTAGATGCCTTTAGATCTTCTAGCGCTGTCTTCCAGTTATTGTAATCAACAATACCTTTTAAGCTTCCTGCTATTGTAACAATTGCAAGTGGCAAACAGGCACATTCTTTGACAAACAACTTCACCATTACTTCCATGTTTTGGATGGATAGAACATCACGACCTACTGTATCCAAGAACAAGTTCAATGACTCTGTTTCTGACAGGCGCGCCATTGGGATCGCTTTGCAACTCATTCCGTGGCATACGTTAAGAAGTCGAGTTGTCAATACCAACTTGCTACCATTTTGAGGACTAGGCTCCGGGATTCCTACTTCATCAAGACGATAAACGTCCCATAAATCATCAAGGATAAGCACACACCTCTTTTTTTTACTCAATTCTGCATACAACTTGCTGGCCCTTTCTATTTCATCGTCGTACATTGAAATATCAAAAACTTTGATCTGGCGTGCAATAGCTTCTTGTAATTTGATAATGCTGGAAGCTTTTGATGCAGTAACCCATATTGTGCCATCAAACTTCTCTTTCTTTTCCAGAAGGCGATTGTTTATATGTTTCATGAGGGTCGTTTTACCCATTCCACCCATCCCATAGACCCCGATCTTTCTAACTTCATCTCCCATCAACAATGCCCATACTTCTTCCATTTGTCTTGTAAATGTTGTTTCTCCACCCAAGGTTGTTGTTGGCTGTATCTCTCCAATTTGTCGCGGAAGTTGTAAGATCAAACCATCAGGAAACTCACCACTCCTATAGAGTTCCTCGACCTCCTCTATCTTCTGAACAACATTCTTTCCCATTCCAGCACGGGAGAAGCATTTCACCGCTTCAACTTGTTGGTTAATCGCGTTGATTTCGGCATCAATCTTTTCCACACTTTGTAGCCAAAATTGAACCTCAGTCTTCAACTTTGTTTCTCCTTCCACAATCTCGGCGCGTAGCCTTGAATCTATGTCTTCCTTTCGGCGGTTTAGCTTTTCCATTCTTTGTTTGAGAGTCTCTACATTTTCCTTAAGGCCACTGTGATACTTCCAGCATCTGGAAATTGGTGCTGATATCCACTGTAAAAGTCGAATAACCGGCCCAGCAAGCTCCATTATTGACTAGCACCTGGCACAGTGAGAATTTGAAGATTATATTTGACTTTTGCCTTCACGAAGTAATAGTAGAAGACACACAAACACTCACACACAAAGATGAATATTTATTGTGTAATTACTTAAGAAACAAATAAATTGAGGCCCCTATAACACAAACATATAGAAAATAATGACAACGCTAGCTCATGGAGAATTGAAGTTTTTTGTACCAAAATCTACTAAGAAAACCTTTATTTTTGTCCCCTCAACTTTAGTAGCTTGTAACTTTGCTCTCAAATTTTGAAAACTTATCTTTTTACCCTCTCAAACTTTGAATTATTAGTAATAATGCCCCTTGAACGTTAAATCTTTAGCAAAAACACCCATTGTGTCTTATTTTAGCCATGTAAGACTTGAAAAAGCTTTATTTTTGCCCCTTAAACTTTAGTAATTTTGCAACTTTACCCCTAAACTTTGAAAATTGGTACTTACGCCTCTCAAACTTTAAAGTTTTGCAAAAATACTTGTTTTATTATATTTCATCCACTTAAAGTTAATTTGACACTAGTTTAAATGACAAAATTTAATTTGAACTGAAATGTTTATCATTAGAAAAACAACCTTAAAAATCTGTTTTTGCATGAATTTGTATTGATTTTTTGAATATTTTAGACTAAATTTTAATAAATATGTAAGGACATTTTTGTGTTATTTTCAAACTTAATTTTGTTTTTTATGCAATTACTTAGTTTTGTTTTTTATGCAATTCCCTGAGGACAAAAGTTCAGGCATAATTTTTTTTTTTTTTTATACACTAATAAATATATACATATATGTAGAACTAATGAGTTTTCAAAAGATCATCTACTACTACAACTTAAAACTACTTAACAATACAGTGAAATTAGGCATTTTAGATTTAACTAAACAAATCAGTTTGACTATTGAAAAGCTGAATATGATCTTGACTCAGATGGAAATTGTAGTATACCTTGACATCTAATTGATTCTTAGTTCTTCAATCCTTAGTTCTTCGATCAAAGACTTTGACTTTAACAGAAAAGGACCGAGCACAGAAGAAGTGAAGCAAAAGAGGAAAAGCAGTAACAATTGCTTCTGAAATGGTGCCTTCTTTTTCACTGATAATTGCGATCCAGGGTAAAGCATTAGTTTCATTCTAACCAAATTAGTGATAAACAAATGGCTATATAATAATTTTGCAAGTAAGCAAATAAGTATGTCAGATAGAGGGTCCGATCACAAAGATAAAACAATTAGAACAAATTTATGTTAATATATATATATATATATATATATATCGCCAAAGTTTATACATACCATTTAAAGTTTAATTTCTTTGACTGAATCATTAGATCAACACAACGAAACTGTCCGAATAATCTACTGAAATATCTAATTATTTATTACAACGAAACTGTCCGAATAGTGCAATTAATATGGTAATTGTTACAAGAGTTACAAAATCTTTTACATTCACTCTCTTGATAGAAGAGAAGTGGTTTTCTGATCTATAAATAAACCAAGGGTCCCTAACCTAACCATTGTGAGAATTGCCTGTGAGTTTCCATCTTTAGTCACTACTGAAGGTGGTATAGGTGAGCTTCCCTATTTGTTCTTGAACAACTAAGGCTGGAGGTTAGATCCTCATTTCCTTTTCTAATTAGTTTTCAAACATGTGGTATCAGAGCAAACTTCCATTCATGTTGATCGGTATTATGTTTTGGTTTTTATAGAAAATTACCAATTATGTTCATATCTGCATAAATTTTTCCTATAATTAGAAACATGCGTATTTTGTTATTTTATGCAAAATGAATGATACATCTCTATATATACATTCGGATATGCATGGTATATATAAATGTGTATGCTGTTATTCGTTGATCATAAAGTTTAGATCTTTTTGCATGAGCTATATATATGTTGGGTGTGGTTCTGATTACATATATAGGTTTTGTCATTATGTAATATTCTTTAAGTTTGAATTTGAAGACTTAAATTTTTCTTTATATATATAAGAATGGTACTTGTGTTGGCAATGGTATTCTAGTTGATGGGTTATTTAGATTTCATTTGG
This sequence comes from Ficus hirta, assembly GCA_038430175.1. Lineage (NCBI taxonomy): Eukaryota > Viridiplantae > Streptophyta > Magnoliopsida > Rosales > Moraceae > Ficus > Ficus hirta. Next base: position 29,889,536 of record CM076585.1, read on the forward strand.
ATCCTACTTCTGAATGTAATCTTTTGACCATGCCTGCTGATAACGTTGGCACTAAGCGTTGTATTATTAATGAATAAACCTCTAAATTGTGGCATAGGAGATTGGGACATATCTCCATAGAGCGGATTAAAAGATTAGTAAATGATGGAGTTTTACAGACTCTCGATTTTACTGATTTTGGTACTTGTATAGACTGCATTAAGGGAAAGCAGACTAACAAAAATTCTAAGGGTGCCAAGAGGAGTTCTGAGATTCTTGAGGTCATACATACTGACATTGGTGGACCATATCCTCCTTGTCTAAACGGTCAAAGGTATTTTGTCACCTTTATAGATGACCGTACGAGATATATGTATCTCTATCTTATAAATCATAAGGATGAGGCACTAGATGCCTTTAAGATTTACAAAACGGAAGTAGAATAACAAAAGGAACAAAATATTAAAATCATTCATTCAGATACGGGTGGAGAGTATTATGGAAGGTTCACTGAAAAAGGTCAAATACCGGGTGGGTCCATTTGCTAAGTTTCTTCAAGAGGAAGGCATTGTTGCACAATATACAATGCTGGGCACACCTCAACAAATACAGTTTAATTGAAGTTGGGTTAAAAGGTAAATAAACTCAAATGAGAAAAAGCAAGATCGAATCTGTAACTGACCTGCAGACCAACAAATTCTCTGATCTGATCTCTTCAGCAAAGAAATGCAGAGGTTGACCAGAAATGAAGAAAAACGTGTTATGAGTGGTCTGGAAATAGATGAAAGGCAAGGAGATAAAGAATAGCTCAGATGCGATTGTTAAAGGCAGGTGGACGACTTATAATATCAGGAAAGAGAAATACCCAAAACACCCTTGTATTTTGACTAGGGCCCGTTTCGGGAGGTTTTGAAGATGTAACTTGTGTTTGGTATACGGGTCTGCATGAAATTTTTAGATTTTTTTTTTTTCAGGACAATGAAATTTTTAGATTTGAGTTAGTTGATTGTTTAAAAATTAGTTATTGAGTTTTAACAAAAAAGATAAAAATTAAAATGGATTTTTGGATCCAAACCTGGGAGCCAAACAATGTGATAGTTTTGGAAATATTTGAATTGAAGTTTTGAAAATATGTATTTGGTTGAAAAAAACTGTTTTGAATAAAAAAATGTTAAAATTTTTAAAATGTTTTAGGAGAAAATATCAATATATATATTATTTCGTTTCTCTCGAAATTCTATATATTTAAAAAAAAAATCTCATATGAATTTGAAATAATAAATTTATGGACTTTTTAAAATTTCATTTTACTCTAAACATTTAGATATGTGAATATTGAGAAGTAGTTTTGAATTGAGAAAAAGATCAAAAAAAATCTAAAAAACCAGATGTCAGTATATGCCGCAAAACGAATACTTTTGTCTCTCTTAATATATTAATATCTAAAACACTGCTTGTGTTTGTAAAGTCAATCATAAAATACTTCCTGAATTAAATTAATTTCTAAAAATGTTAAGATTATCCTTTTCAATCTGTTTTCAAGGTTAATTTAATAATGACGCAAATATTTCAATTATTTTGAGAAATTCTTAATTTTTAATATTGATTTTACTAACTTGTTTAGTTTAATATTACTTTAAATTGTATTCAATATGGATTATAAAGGGTACGTAAACTTGATATTTCAAATAAAAATGCGTATTTTCTAACCTAATGCTATAAACACAAGTGCTGTTTTTGGTATTTACATAATTAAAGGGACAAAAGTAATATTTGGGCTATATAAGAGACGTTTTGAGTATTTGCCATCAGCAAAAATTTGTACTACGATTTTTTTCCCCCTAGTTGAAAAGGATCTTTCCCTCATTCTCTATCTGGTAATCTCACCTTATTCAAGTCCGTTTGGGGACATGTTTTCGAAAGTATTTTCTAAACATTTGTTTTTCTTTTTTACAGTTTTATTATTTATTTTTTCAAACATTTAAAAAAAAAAACTCAAATTTTAAAAGTCTATAATTTTATCATTTTAAATCGAAAAAAATGATTTTTTTTTTAAATTGAATAAAATATCAAGAATAACAAAACAAGATCCCTATTGCTAATTTTTTTGCCAAACAAATTTTTAGTTTTTACACTTTTTCACTTCAAATAGTTCATTTTCACCAAACGCATATTTTCAAAACTTAAACCATCTCTAACCTCCAAAACACCATCTTCAAACGGGACCCCAAGCAGGCCTTCAATCTTCGCTACTTGCCACCAGTCTTTGGGCTAGCTGTAATGCTTTAGGAGTTTTTAAAAGTTCGTTACACAAACTACGATATAAATATTGTGTTTCATAAAGGTACTCAAAAGTCATTTGTACAAACACTAATACATTTTAACAGTTATTTAGAAAAACTAGAATTTCTAACTTTTGCTTTTAATTTCTACTTCTTCTTTATTAAAAATTGTTAGAGAGATTGTAATATATCTTCCATTACTATTGGGTAATGGAAACAATAAAGTCTCACATTGGAAAAGCACAAGTAAGCATAGTGGTATAAATTGAAACAAGTGAAGTGTAAAGATTACTAGTGTATAGTGTGGACTATGCTACTACTATGCACCACCACACGCATGCGCGTGTGAGGGCTATTGGGCATTTAAGGCGCTTTTGGGCCCTTATTAGAGCACACTTTGCATCAAGGAGTCAAGGAGCACTCTCTTTTTTAATGCGGTGTTTTTCCAAATTAAATCTAGACCGTTGATTTGATCGGGCATGATCTAATGGTCGAATTTAAATGATTTCAGATTTAATTTAAACCGTTAATTAAATTATTATAATCGAACAGTCATAATTAATTATGATGACCAACAGGTATGTCTATTGTAACAGATACATTTTTTGACTGAAAAGACATTTTTTAATTTAAAGGGCATGATTGTTGTATCTGTAGTAACTCTTCATGAACAGACGTATCAAAGGCTATAAAACTCCAATTTCTGATATCAGTTTCATATCTTATTCTAGAATTTAATAAGATTGCTACTTATTAAATTCATGAGTTTATTATAACTTGGAGGTAATTTGCCAAACACCAAATAGTAAACTGTTCGTAGTGAGGGCAAATGAAAACCTTAATTAAAGTAATTCATACGCCTCAAAACTTTTGATTTTCTCCCATCCTATTTCGTTTCTTTACACCCAAATAGTTTTCCACCACCTATTGTAATCAACAAAAATGAGAGTAGAAATTATGACAAAAATATATCAATCCCAAATTAACCCTGTGTGCAAACATCAACGGCCACACAAGAGTGATATTTGTTTGGGGGTTTTAAGAAAATTGACATATACGCAAATTGAGATTTAAGGGGGGAAAAAAAGTTATTTACATTTTTATACCATTTATTTTGCTTTTATTCAGAAAATACACCTTTTGTTTTGAAATTTTACAATTGTATATCATCAGATTTTGCTTAATATACAAATTTCTATCATTTCTCCGTTAATACTTAATTTTGAGTTAAAAATGTCCAAATTACCCTTAAAAAGAAATACTACAATTATGTATTTTTTTTTTTCATGCCATACATTTTGTTTTTATTTAAAAAAGTATACATTGTATTTTAAAAGTTTTTATTTTTATATTAATAGATTACATTTAGTACATAAATATATACATTATCGATCAACGCTTATTTTTACATTTAAAATACGCACAACTCTATTGAATTTAAAACTAAGAATAATTAAAGAAATTTTAATGTAAATTATAAAGTTAAATTTCTCTTGTATCGCTTGGCACATTTAAATATATATAAAAACAAGTGTTGATTGAGAAAATTTATAGATTTATGTACTAAATATAATATAATAATTTCAAAATATAAAATTTTAAAATACAATGTATATTTAAATAAAAACAAAATGATTGTATGAAAATAAATAATAAATTGTCATATTTCTTTTTAAGGTTAATTTGGACATTTTAAGGTCTAAATTAAGTGTTGACAAATGAAGGATATAAATTGTATAGTAAGTATAACCTGATGTTATACAATTATAAAGTTTCAAAACATATGGTATACTTTCTTAATAAAAACAAAACATAGGGTACAAAAACGAAAATAACTTATTTAAGAATCATTGAGAAATTTCACAAGCATACGAATTGGACAAGTAATAAAATGATGAGAAAATGATCAATCCAAAGACAATTTGATACCAAATTTAATTTCACTGGTGCCCCCTAAACTATGTATCTTATTTTATTTTGCCTTTTGAATTATAGAAACCATTCATTGTGCCCCTAATATATATATAAAGTCATTCAATCTATCCCTTCCATCCACTTCCGTTATAAATTTAACAGAAATATTGATCCGTTATAAATTTAACAGAAATATTGATCCGTTATAAATTTAACAGAAATATTGATGTTGCACACTATTAAAGTTTAAAATCTTGATCATAAAAATAAAAATTATTTTCTAATATGTTGTTTGAACGTAGGAAAACCAAATTAAAAATAAAATAAAAAGGAAACCGATGTAGATACATCCTCTTATAATGAAAGTATGAATTATGAAGCAATAGGGAACTATACAGGACAACACGCTTTTTCAAAAATGCTATTTATTTTCTTTTCTAATATTTCTAGTTTTTCTTAATTTCTACCCAAACTTTTAATTAAAAAAAACCTCGAGAATGACGATATTTGAACTCTACAATACAAACTATCCAGGGCAAACTCTTCGAAAATGTATTAAGTTTATTAAATATTTTTTTAATTTTTACTAATTTCTATATCCAAACTTTTATTTATTAATTTTTTTTTTTTAAGTGAGGGTTCTTCACCACAGGAGGGACTATTTTCCTTTGACCTCCTTGGAACTGGTTGATAAGAACAAAAGGTCAAAGACTCCGAGGTTTCTTTCAAATTAATAAAAGGATAAATTACTAAGGTCCTATTTATGTGAATTTGCCAAAATTGTCCCTAATTATGCCTATGTATAGCCACTAGTACAGAATGTGGATACCATGACGGTTTTTAATATTTCCACGATGATTTTCTAACCGTCGTGGAATCCAGGGTCGTGGAATCTTTTCAGATTCCACGACGGTTTTTTACCCGTCGTGGAATAGGCAAAAAATATGACCTAAATGTAGACATTTAAGAACATACAACGACGGTTCTACGCAAAAAACAGTCATGATAGGCGGACCTACCACGAAGGTTTTTCAAGAAAACCGTCGTGGTAGGTCTACCTATCATGGCAGTTTTTTGGAAAAACCGTCGTGGTGGGGTCCGCCGAAAAAAAAATTCGAATTGATTTCGTTTCCCACGGGTGGCAAATCCGGAAAATTTAACTCACAAAATCAACATTTTTTTCTGGAAAATTCCCAAATTCTTGTCTTACCCAATCAATTTTAAAGCAATCTAAATCACAACGACAATCAACAATCACCGAAATGACAGATTTTAGACAATTTTCTACAGAAAATTCCCAAATCAACAATCAACCAAATCAACATTTTGGAAGGAACATTGTGGATTTTTGACATTTTGGACGGAAATTTCACAATCAATAACCACAATCAACAAAATCAACATTTTGGACAGAAAATACCCAAATCCGTGCCTTACCCAAGCAAGATACATTTCAACTTACCGGATTGTCAAGCATGGGTACGGGCGGAGTGGTAGAGAATGTAGGGGATGGAGGAATGGCGGCGAGAGGGAGAGGGAAAAAGGCTCGGAGTTAGAGAGAGGGGGAGGAATGGCGGCGAGAATGTAGAAAGGGAGCGGAGAGCGATAAATGGAGGGAGGATATGGGCTGCTTTGGATTTGGAGTTAGAATTTGTATTAGAGAGTGAAAAAGGCTCGGGGTGTAATAGGGTGGGAAAGAGGGTATTTTTTTGGGTTTTAATATACGCTCCAAAAAGTTGAACAACTTCAAAAATTTTCAAAATTCCCGCATTTATACCTACCACGACGGTTTTTTCCAAAAACCGTCGTGGTAGGTTGAAAATTTCAAAAAAAAAAATTTGACCTACAACGACGGTTTTTTGAAAAAACCGTCATGGTAGATCTACCACAACGGTTTTTCCAAAACAAAAAAAATTTCACCTACCACGACGGTTTTTTGAAAAAACTGTCGTGGTAGATCTACCACTACGGTTTTTTCAAAAAACCATCGTGGTAGGTGAAAAATATTTTTTTTGACCTACCACGACGATTTTTTGGAAAAACCGTCGTGGTAGGTCAAAAAAAAGGTTTTTTCCAAAAAACAATTTTTGAAAAAAAAAATTTTAGAAACCGTCGTGGAAGCCGTTGCTTCCACGACGGTTTTTAAAAACCGTCGTGGAAGCAACGGCTTCCACGACGGTTTTCGGAAACTCAAAGCCGCTCCGTGTTTTTGCGCATTTTTCACGACGGTTTTTTTAAAAACGGTCGTGGAAGTGCCGTCGTGGAATCCACTTTTTGTAGTAGTGAGCTCACAAGGTGTAGATCTATCCATTAGGGTTTTCCTCAACTTGCACCCTAATTAGTATACAAAATTGCACTCTCTTTGATATTTATTATTGTGTAATTTCTAAATGATTTAAGTTTTAATCAAACATTTTCATGATTTTTATTCAAAGTGATTTAATTAGAAAATGTCTAGTTTAGCTTTTTTATAGACTCGTTAGGGTTTTTCTGCAACAACCATTCCATTCGAGCCATGTGACGGATGTGTGTAGCAACCCCTACCTTTCCAGATATCTACTTCCGAAGAAAGTCTCCCATGATAATTAATTAGTCTAATTTTCTCCTCAAATCAAATATTTGATTTCTCCATAATTAATAATTGTATTATTATTTTAGTTTCCTTGTTTTTATTTTCTAATTTTTGTTTCTCATTTTTATTAGTTTGTTTCACTTTTTAGTTGAGCCTCAAGGCACTATAAATATAGTGCTCTTCTTGCTGTAATTTTTTATTCAAGAATTGTGTAATGAATTCATTTTTATTTCTCAGTTTTTGTTTCTTTAGTTTTTTTAGAGGTGTATGATTAGTGACACATCTTTTTATGAGTGAAACACTACCGATAGAAGGGTAAGTTTTGAGTGAATTTTCTTTATTTGCCTTTTTCTTTTTATTTCAATTCAATTTATTATTCAACGTTTTCTAAATTTGATTCATTTTCATCTCTGTTTAGTGTTTATAATAATTATTTATGTAATGATAACAATTTTAGTTATTATATTTGTTACATTAAATTATTCGTGACAAATGGTTTTTTTTTAATTATTTTTATATGAGCATCATTTACTGCATTTTATTTAGGGGTATTTTATCGCTTTCAGATGACGTGTAAGAATTGTTGTGCTTACTTTAACGAGAAGGTATTATTTTGATCAAATACTTTTTCATTATTTGTGTTTCCAAGTCTATGCCTTTTTCATTGTCTGTAAGAATGTCATATTTGTTACAACAAAAACAAAAAAACAAAAAAAAAAAAAGTGAAACATAACATATCTTACTTCTAATGCAGAATATTATTTGTAATGATATTTTTATTTTTATTTTTTATTATTATATTTTGAAACTTGTAAAAATGAACTTTTAACACTTTAATATATTAAAAATGAAAATAATATAATAAATTATATGAAAAAATCAAGTTAATAATCAATGAAAATCAAATTTTAAAATTTGATATTAGGTATAATCCTGTAAACAGTTTGTCAAAATTTTGACCTAAAAGAAATCACCCAATTGAAAATACTTTTTTTTAATTCAAATATAAAAAGTTACTATTGACATGATAACATAACATTGTATTTGAGGAATCAAAATCTGATGTCCTGAATTTTATGTATCATTAACTGTCCCCTAATAATATTATATCTATTATTTAAATTTAAAAATTTAGTTATATAAAAAAAGAATAAATACTAAAAATTCTTAAAGAAATTAATGAGTTGTTAAAATATTATTAAAAATATATTTATTAAGATAAAAAAATCAGACAGCAGATCTAGATTCGTCTTAGACTCGTCTCAAAGATACTCTAAGCCGGTATCGAGTTTCCACATACTCTCCGACCTTTTTTGCTGTTTTACATCCCACAAAAATTACTTGCCTTGGCTAGCGAGCGGCGACTTGGCGTGGATTAGTATATCCCTGGAACCAAACACATTCCATGTGCCAGTGCCATCAAATCAAGGAAAACAGACGGCTCAACGGACGGTCAGATCTGGAGACCCAGTGATCTGTCGTGATAGGGACGCGTAGCACTAGATCTCCGGGTCTATACCCAAAGGACACAAAGAATTCTGAATCCCAACTCCACACAGCTCATTTCTCTCTTCGCTTCCATAGAACACTCAAACTCTCACACTTCTTCTTCGTCGCTCTACATATATTTGTATATATCGATATTTATATGTTATGTATATATATATATGCATGCCGATCCATGTGTAGCATGGTGGTCTGACTAGATCGAGGTCGAACATGGCGAATTTTCTCGCTCAGTTCCAAACAATCAAGAATTCCTGTGATCACATCGTTATTGCTGGTAAATCTCATTTCCATTTTAGGTTTTCTACCTCTTTTTTTTTTTTTTTTTTGGCCAAACTTGAGCTTGATTTTGCGGTTTAATTTTTTGTTTTTCAATTCTAGCTACCGAACTTAACGCCTTCAGATTGCTTCTATATGCATATGTGTGTGTATGTATAGATTGCATTTGAATTCTTACAATTTGAACTTTGATTGAGGATTTTGGGGTTAATTCGAGTCCAAATATGGGTTCTTTTGCTTTGAAAACGTTGGAGATGTTAATGTTCTGATTTTGAATTCTGGAGAGAGAATGGGAAGTAAAGAGGAGAGTTAATTTGTTCTGTGTGTTTCTAGAGTGAGTAATATTTAAGAAGAAAATATATACATATCGTGATGATAAAACAGTTTCATGACATTTTATGAAAAGAAAATATAAGTTGTGAGGGTTAAAAAAAGCTAGGATAAAACAGTAATATCATTTTTTATAGAATCTGCAGAATTAATTTTGACACTATGAATCCGTGTCATTGCTCATTTAGGAAACATATGAAATGGGTGTTTTTTTTTTCTTCCTGTATTTAGTTGTTTCATGTATGAAAGAGTCTATGAGCGAATGAACTTTTGGTGAAAATATTCAATATGTACGAGTTTCTGAGTAATGAACTTTAGGTGAAGAACACATTTTCAAACTATCTATTGGTCATTTTAGATTGTGAATTTAGGAATCTTTTTTGGGAATAAAGCTTGGTTCTGTTAGCTAAAAACTCTTTTCCTTCTTGCATATAGTTTACACTTTTGTGAATTGGAAACCTACAGGGAGTTCTATCTCGTTTAGTATTATTTGTCTCGAAGTTTTCTCATTCATGTCATCTTTTGCATTAGAAAAATGGCTGAAACAAATATATTTATGAGAGTATCTTTCTTTGCACTAGATGTTTGAAGCTAATGATTTCATTGTGGTGTGTTTCAGTTGAAGATGTCAGTGACCTGTGGCCTACGATCAAGAATGGATTCGAGGAGCGGTTTCCATTGAAGAGAGCTTGCTTGAATAATAAGACCAGAAATCCCATATATGTGGATTATTTGCCTGCTGAATTTATATTAACAAGAGATGCAAGGCTTCGCAGCCGATTCCCGCAGGAGCAATATTTATTTTGGTTCCGGAAGCCATATTCAACTGTTGTCCTTGTTACCTGTGAGGTTAGATGGAAGATCCTTGATCTCATTGATTTCTTCCAACTTTTATCTTCGGTGTGTCTTTACATGCATCCCTCGGCACATGATACTGTGTATAATTTTTCTGTCTTGATGTCTCAAGACAATACAAAACAAAAGATATTGCATGTGTTCATCAACGTCTAATAAGTTTTTGTAATCTAAATGATCGAGCAGTTCCTCTACATGCATCTCATACAATTTTTGTGGATTAAATAATCTATTTCTTCTTTTGTCAATGAGGTGATACATATAATAAGGCTAGCCTTTTGTAATTGCATGAGGATAAAAATTTACATTTACCTTAAAGAAGGGTGTAGGGGCTTTGGAAGGTAGAAGCCTAATATTGGTCTATCCGTCATGAATATCGTATTCTAGATATTGTTTTATGCTATATGAATATCCATATTCAAATCTTTGTATTGTTGTATATGTGAAGAGAGGGATGACAATAATGGCTTCCATGGACTTGATTTGGTGTGGAACTAGAGTGTGGAAACACTGACATAGAAATTTGTAAGAGAAATTCTTGGAGCTTAGCTCCTGTTTGGCACCCTGTTTTAACCACTGTTCAAACTTTTTCCATAGAAACTTTTTCCATAGTGTTTTCTTTTGCAAAAAGTATTAATTTATTGTTTGAATTGTGGGTTTGAGCCTATGATCCAAACAGGCATGAGGGTCTGGTTGGTTTGCTCCACCGCCCACATGATCTAGTGTTCAATTCCTGCCAGCCCGCCTAGTGGGTTTGGATTATTTTTTAGATATATAAATATATCCATAAAAATTTGTACTTAACAGTAAACACGTTTTTAGTTTTTGCTCTGTTATGTCATAATTATTTCTAAGTTAGTGTCTGATTGTATTATGGTGCTAACATAACTGTTAATGGACATATTCTTTTGTCATTTTACCAGGATCTTGATGAGTTCAAAACCATCCTTAAGCCACGCCTGAAATTAATTGTCCAAAATGATGAATGAGAATGGTTCATTGTTTTTGTCTCTAAGGCCCATCCTAATAATGATCAGGCTACCAAAATGGCAAAGAAAGTATATGCCAAACTGGAAGTTGATTTTAGTTCTAAGAAGAGAGAGAGGTAAAACTTGCTGCATTAGTAGTTTATCATTTTTCAATTTGTGTATGCGTCTTGCTTTATTTAGTATTTCCAAGTAGAGAAGAAAAATTCCATTGGTATGATGTCTCATATTTGTTTTGTTCTTTCTATTTCTTTCATAGCTTACCCCTTTCTCAAAATGACTTGAAAACTTCTGATCAGAAATTTTTATTTTGTTCCACTTAGTGTACTAATTCCCACTAAGTATTAAGCAACCAAATCTTTGTGCAAGTTAAGATGTTAGCATTAGAATGTTAGTTAGTAACATGATATCTCCGTGTGTTCATTGCTTTGAATTTGTTTCTTTTAATATTTGGCTCATCATTTACTTTTCTCAGGTGCTGCAAGTTCGATTTACATAGCCCTGAAGCAAATTTTTGGGAAGACTTGGAATCCAAGATTGTGGAATGTGTAAGAAATACCTTGGATAAACGTGTACAGTTTTACGAGGATGAGATACGCAAGCTCAGTGGACGACGGTTCATGCCAGTGCGGAACTTCTGCAATTTTTTTTATTTTGAAGGTTGTTACGTCTTCACGTTATGTCGTCTATATAAATGTCATTGGGGAGGCGTTGTGGACAAAGGAATTGGTACACTTATGTAAAATAAATTAGCGAGTTATCATGATCAAATCAACTTCTTTAAAGAGCTTATTTATAACTTACCATAAGAATTAATTCAATACTAGTTTAATGTCCGCACGATGCACAGGAGAGGAAAATAAATAAATAAATAAATAAGAAAATTAAATAACATATAATAATGACAGTTGGTTATGATAAATAATATAATTACAATAATTTTTAAAAAATATAAATAAATAAGATCTTCAATAGTTCTCTTTGCATTCCCATTCCAAACCATCATCACCGTAAGTTAGAAAAACAAATTAACATAAATCAAAAGGCAAAAAAACAAAATATATAAATCTAGGAAAAAATAAAAAAGCTAGAAATAACTTATAAAAATCAAAAACAAAATAAAAGAAAGCAGATCATATCTATATTTTGCTCCATCTTCTTTTTTGTCTTTAATTTTTTTTTTTTCAGGATCTCTCTATCATAAAAATGTAAACTAATAATAATACTAATAATAATAATAATAATATAAAAAACTTTTCTCCGGTGATGCAGAAATAAATATAGAGAAATAAAAATGATCATGATAATTAAAAATAAAAATAGAAAAAAAAAACAAAAACAAAAACAAAAACAAAAGGAGAAAAAAACTCAACAGGGGAAAAAAAAGATTGGAGAAAAACAACAAAACCAAAAATAGATTCTATTTTTTTTTTATGTACTGATTTTTACAAAAAAAAAATAAAAGAAATAAATTTCAGTTAGATTATATACATTCAAAACACAAAAATGAACTATAACATCTAAAAAAACAAAACCCAACAAATGAAAAGGCCGAAAAAAAAAAAAACAAACAAACAAACGCAAATCGAAAAAAGAGAATAAAAAAAATTTGAAAATCCGAAATGTAGAAACAAAAATCATTAAAAATTATAAAATAACAAAAATACGAAGAAAAGATGAATAAAAAACTAAACTTTAAAATTTAAATCTTAGAAAGCAGAAAAAAAAAAAAGGAAAAAAAAAACTAAAAAGGGGAACAAAAAAAAAGACTAAAGAAAAACAACAAAATCAAAAATAAATTTTATTATTTTTTTGTTTATTGTTTTTTACAAAAAAATGAATAAATAAATAAATTTCAGTTAGATTATATACATACAAACATTACACTTTAACACATCTTCAGTGAACAAAATCAAAAATGTAAATTAAAAGGGTAATAATGTCTAGTTATTGTAGCTATCAGAAAAAGTAACTGCAAAGTAAGGGTAAAATCATCTATAAATACTTTTAGAAGAACAAAGTTGTCCCAACACTGTAGTAAGCTGTAAAAGTAATAAAAGCCCAAGGGTAAAATTGCCAATTGACAAAAAAAAGATAGGATAAAACCGGAATAACACTATAGTAAAGGAAAAAAGCAACTACAAAAGAAGGGCAAAATCATCCATAAATAATTTTAGAATGACAAAGTTGTCCTAACACTGTATCAAACAATAAAAGTAACTAAAACCCAAGGGTAAAATTGCCAACTGACCCAAAAAAAGAAAGGATAAAACCAGCATAACACTGTAGTGAATCAAAAAATAATTAGTCATGAAGGGCAAAAAAGTCATTATACTGTAAAAAAAAGTAAAGTTACTGAGATTACTGTAGATCACTATAACAAAGTTACTGTGTATTACTGTGGAACACTGTAGAAAGAATAGTGAAACCCTTATTCTCCTTTAGTATATTAGTATAATGTTTATAAGAAAAATTCATAAGATACTTTAGAAAAATATAAACACGGCTCTGACAAGTCTTTGTGTCGATGTAGCCATATATCCCCAATTCTTAATCTAGATAGTACTTAACGTATTTGCTACTGTTCTCAGGAAAGGTTAGCTTTTTTGTTTGAGATAGCTCGTCTTCGTGAAGATGCTTTACGTGAATATTTCGAACTAGAGATTTGTTATACAGAAACAGGAGCCGTTGCTACTGCTGTTGCTGAAGTCACGTGGGTAAAATCCTTATTGCATGAACTTGGTGTTCTCATATCACAGACACCCACGATCTATTGTGACAATGTTGGAACCACTTATCTGTATGCCAATCCCGTCTTCCACTCTCGTATGAAGCACATTGCCATTGATTTTCACTTTGTTCGAGATATAGTACAAAGTAACGAGCTTCGGGTTTCTCATGTTTCTTCTGCCGATCAACTTGTTGATGCACTAATGAAACTGCTCACACGCCAGCATCTTCAACAATTTTGTGTCAGGATCGGAGTTTTCTCAAGACACTCCATCTTGAGGGGTCATGATAAGGAAAGTGACAACAAGTCAAAAATATAATTTATAGAATATATTATTAGATGTAAATATTTAGTAATTGCTCTTTTTTTATTTTTAGGAGATTTTCTAGTATTTCCAATTTTGTAATCATTGTGGGCGTGTATTTATTGTAAAGTTTTTTACATCAATGAAGGTTGGCAAAATCCATTCACAAAATTTCCATCTTTCTCTAACCTTCAGAACCTTCATATAACATTAACATTTGCATCGAAGATGATAAGACTAAATAACGATGCTCATTGCTTAAGGCAACTAAAACAATATTGTTGATAACATTTGTTTGGATCTAAGATCAAATTCACAATTCTAAGTAATAAATTCAAAATTTTATGTGAGAGAACAATAAATAGAAAAAAAAATTAAAAGAAGATTTAAAAAAAAAGGTTACAAAAAATGAACTAAGAAACTTTCAAACCAACAGAACTCAAATAAGAAAATGTCAGAGATCAAGTTACAACACGAGAATACTTTTGAAAATTTGACAATCACTCCGAGTTCGTTCATGCTTTAAGCTCAAAACAATATCCAAGCAAAGAAGAAACTAAAAATAAGGTTTAACACGCAATTACACCTGGAATGTCTGTCAAAATATATTCAAACACCAGATTAAGAAAATATATATGATAAAGTGTGAGCCAAATTTGTTTGGAAGAGCTTCAGTCTTCTTGTTCTTTGCCTGACGCTGATACCTGCTCCTGGGTTCATTTTTGACAGGGTTACTACTCTGTAGCAAGAAAAAAATATATAAAACAATATAATACTTAAAAAACCTAACCGTTCATAATTATGCATGTCAGAATTAGTGAAGAAAGCTAATTTTCAAGCAAATATCATACAACTATAGCAAATATATGCAAATTACAATAATACTGTTTTTTTAGTCTAAATTAATGAGACATGGTCAAATGAACAATTGTACTTAATTAGTAGCTTTCCGAGTAAAAAAGAGGAAAGAAGAGGAAAAGATGGTCCTTGTCCATTGATAAGCATGCATAAATAATACACATTACAAGAAGTCCGAAACAGAGTAAGTTTCCTAATCTCTTAAAGTTAAAATACAAGTCTATTTATGATGAGTAGTTATCTAAAATAAATAAATAATTAAAAATAATAAGTGATTTTTTCTATTAGTGCTATCTAAAAATTTCAAATTTCACGATTTAGATATTGTACACACAGAAATATTAAACCGAATAATAAAGTAACTAGTTTCAAACATAGTCTTACTAATATATAAATGAAAGATAATTGTTCCAGTAAAAAAAAAAAAAAAAGGTAGAACTCCAAGCAGCGTTACGTGTAATACGTATGATTTTAATGTAGATCTTTTGATAGAAAAGAAAAGAAATAAGTCTAGTTATTACATACTGAAATAAATTAATTAGCACCAAAAGGTTAAGAAGAGTGTTTTATAATTAACAATAATAATAATAATAATAATAAGAAGTTACGAACTGGAAATCTTGAGAAAAAAGAAATTTCACACTAGAACTGAAAAAACTCCACATATTCTCATGCAACTAATGAGATAACACGTAAGGTGGAAGATAGAAATAATAACAGTTGCCTCATTCACCTGATCATGCAGATATTTTGATGCTAGCAGAAAAGAAAGAAAGAAAGAAAGAAAGAAAGAAGTCTAGTTCTAGTATATATACTGAAATAAATTAATTAGCGCCAAATGATTAAGAATGTTTTAGGGGGGAAAAAAGTTGAGAAATGGAAGTATTAAGAAAGAAGAAATTTCATAATGGACTTAAAAACTCCAAATATTCTCATGCAACTAATTATAACATGTATGGAGGAATATAGAAATAATACCAGTTGCCACTTTCAATTTGGCGTTCATCCAATAACTCATCACCATCTCTGCCTCACGGACTCGACAGCGTCCTTCGCATTGGGATGATTCCACTCCAGCGATTCCCACAAATCGTCATTTATGTAAACGTATTCAAGAGAAGGGGGACATGGATCTCTGTCAAGGCAAGTGACCCTTTTCAACTTTGGACATTTCTTTATTTGAACGCGACGCAAGGAATGATCAGCAACCACTGGTATGCTCTTTAACTTTGGTAGCGACCACAAATATAAACTCAACAATTTAGGGAAAGTAACAGTGCTGATGACCTGATGATCACATCCACCTGCAGCTTCTTCATCTTCATCATCTTCTTCTTCTTCTTCTTGTGCGCCATGATCCGATGTTGTTGATATTATTTCAACCAACTGTTTACAGAAAGAGACAAAAATATATTCCAGACTTGGGAGCTGGGTATTAACGAACAATCGCTTTATTTTGTCACATTTATGTACTCTCAATGTCTTAAGAGAAGAAAATGTGACACGTGGAAGTGGTGATGATGCTACTTTTTCCCTCCTTATCAGCCCACGCAGGTCCCTCACTCGATCAAGGACCAATAGCTCGAGTCTTTGAAGAAGAGGAATGATGCTTGATGGATACACAAACAAATGCTCGAGCCCATCACACTCACTCATATAACACTCTCTCAAGTTTGTTGAGGTGATCATTTCACACAATACATCAGTGCGACACTTGTATAATTCCAGGGTCTCAACGTCTTGAGGGAGCTGGCAGTCTCCATCCACTGCTACACTGTTCCTAAAATCACTATTTGCAAAATTTACAACTTTATCACGTCCTTGAAATAAAAAATATTTTCGAGATCCAACCGGAAGTATGTAATGGGTGGGTCCACCATCAGCCAAAGATCTAATATATGCGTTAAAGCCTTCAAGGTCATACAACCTGCAATAGAGCTCTTCTAGCTTTGTCAATTCTGCTAACTCCTCCCCTCTTATTTTTATTTCACAACCCTCTGGATTAAGAGAAAGGTACTGAAGATTTGATAGCTTGCATAAGATCCCATCAGGTATTAATTTTAACTTATCACACCTGTTAAATCCAAGGTATCTCAACCTACGTAAGTTTTCCATACCTGGAGGTACTTCCTTGATTCCTGAGCCACCAAAGTCCAACCTCTTCAGAGCCGTTAGTTTTGCTAAAGACGGCACGTATGTCAGACTGCGACATCCTCTGAGCAACAATGCAGTAAGATTCACCAACTCGGAGATTGATTCCGGAAGATCCTCGATAAGAGTTTCAGATAGATCAAGAAGACTGAGCCCCTTTATATGAAGAAAGAAGTTGTTTGAAATGCTTCTTAAACGATAGTTCCCGTTTAGCAACAATGTTGAAAGCATAGGACATTTTGGTGATTCAAAACTAGGGTATATATATGATATTGAGTTCTTCATCAATGAAACTTTTGCAAGATCATCTTTCCAATTTTCTTCATCTGGAACATATTTCAATCCAGTCCCTGCTTCTACCAAAAATCGAGGACTGTCGCTTGTAATTTTTAGTGCCATATCCCTTATCAAATCATGCATCTTCACACAATCGACTTCCCGGAAGTCATCTCTTGTATCTTCCAATAAGCAAGCATGTACGAGTTTGTTTAGCATTGCCTGTCCTCTTTCCAACTTTGCTTGCCTATTTCTTCCTTGAACAATTTCTTCAGCGATCAGATACTCTATCAACTCATTTCTTTCAATTGCATAATCTTCAGGAAATAGGGCACAATATAACATACAAGCTTGAAGGTTTTCATCATTTAAGCGATCGTAGCTAAATTTCAACTTCTCAAATATTTCATCTGTCCCTTTTGTAGATGCCTTTAGATCTTCTAGCGCTGTCTTCCAGTTATAGTAATCAACAATGCCTTTTAAGCTTCCTGCTATTGTAACAATTGCAAGTGGCAAACAAGCACATTCTTTGACAAACAAATTCACCATTACTTCCATGTTTTGGATGGATAGAACATCACGACCTACTGTATCCAAGAACAAGGTCAATGACTCTGTTTCTGACAGGCGCGCCATTGGGATCGCTTTGCAACTCATTCCGTGGCATACGTTAAGAAGTCGAGTTGTCAATACCAACTTGCTTCTATTTTCAGGACTAGGCTCCGGGATTCCTACTTTGTGAAGAGGATAAACGTCCCATAAATCATCAATGATGAGCACATAGCTTTTTTTATACATCAATTCTGTATATAAACGGCTGGCCCTTTCTGTTTCGTCGTCAATCTGTGAAATATCAATATTGAATCGGCGTGCAACAGCATCTTGTAGCTTGATAATACTGGAAGCCTTTGATGCAGTTACCCAGATTACACTATCAAACTTCTCTGTACTTTGAAGAAGGCGATTGTTTATATCTTGCATGAGAGTGGTTTTACCCATTCCACCCATCCCATAAACTCCGATCTTTCTAACTTCATCGCCCATCAACAATGCCCATACTTCTTCCATTTTTCTTCTAAATGTAGTTTCTCCCCCCAAGGTTGTTGTTGGTTGCATCTCTCCGATTCGTTGTGGAAGGCGTATGACCAAACCGTCAGGAAATTCACAACTTCCATGGAGTTCCTTGACGTCCTCTATCTTCTGAATAACATTCTTTCCAATTCCAGCACGGGAGAAGCATTTCACTGTTTCAACTTGTTTGTTAATCGTGTTGATTTCGTCATCAATGTCTTCCACCCTTCGTAGCCAAAGTTCAACCTCAGCCTTCGACTCTGTTTCTCCTTCCACAATCTCTGTGCGTAGCCTTGCATTTATGTCTCTCCTTCGACAGTCTAGATCTTCCATTCTTTGGTTGAGCGTCTTCACATTTTCCTTAAGGCCACTGTGATACTTCCAACATCTGGAAATTGGTGCTGATATCCACTGTAAAAGTTGAATAACTGGGCCTACAGGATCCATTTTTGACTAGCGCCTGGCACTGCCAATGAGAATTTGAAGAGTATATTTGACTTTTGCCTTGATGGAGTATTATATGAAGATATACAAACACTCACACACAAAGATGAATATTTATTGTGTAATTACTAAAGAAACAAATAAATTGAGGACCCTATAACACAAACATGTAGAAAATAATGACAACGCTAACTCATGGACAATTGAAGTTTTTTGCACCAAAATCTTCTAAGATAAACTTTATTTTTGTCTCCTCAACTTTAGTAGCTTGTAACTTTGCTCTCAAATTTTGAATTATTAGTAATTATACCCCTTGAACGTTAAATCTTTAGCAAAAACACCCCTTGTGTCTTATTTTTGCCATGTAAGACTTGGAAAAACTTTATTTTTTCTCCTTAAACTTTAGTAATTTTGTAACTTTATCCCTAAACTTTGAAAATTAATACTTACACCTCACAAACTTTAAATTATTACAAAAATACCCGTTCTGTTATATTCCGTCTACTTAAAGTTAATGTGACACTAGTTTAAATGATAAAATATTAATTTGAACTGAAATACTTATCATTAGAAAAATAACCTTAAAATTATGTTTTTGCATGAATTTGTATTGATTTTTTGAATATTTTATGCTAAATTTTAATGATTATATGTAAGGACATTTTTATGTTATTTTCAAACTTAGTTTTGTTTTTTTTTTGGAATTCCCCGAGCACTAAAGTTCAGGCAGAAAATTTTTTTTTTTTGTATACACTGATAAATATATTCATATAACTAATAAGTTTTTAAAGGATCATCTACTACTTCAACAAAAAACTACTTAACAATGCTGTGAAATTATTCATTTAAGATTTAACTAAACAAATCACTTTGAATATTGAAAAGCTGTATTTGATCTTGACTCGGAAGGAAATTGTAGTATACCTTGACGTCTAATTGATTCTTAGTTCTTCGATCGGAGACTTCAACTTTAACAGAAAAGGGCCGAGCACAGAAGAAGTGATGCAAAAGAGGAAAAACAGTAACAATTGCTTGGGAAATGCTGCCTTCTTTTTCTCTGATAATTAAGATCCAGGGTAAAGAATTAGTTTCATTCTAACCAAATTAGTGATAAACAAATGGCTATATAATAATTTTGCAAGTAATCAAATTAGTATGTTAGATAGAGGGTCCAATCACTAAGATAAAACAATTAGAACAAATTTATGTTAATATATATATACCGCCAAAGTTTATATATACCATCTAAATTATAATTCCTTTGACTGAATCATTAGATCAACACAACAAAACTGTCTGAATAATCTACTAAAAGATCTAATTATTCATTACAATGAAACTGTCCGAATAGTGCAATTAATATGGTAATTGTTACAAGAGTTACAAAATCTTTTGTGTTCACTCTCTTGATAGAAGAGAAGTGGTTTTCTCATCTATAAATTTGTAAGAATTGCCTGTGAGTTTCCATCTTTAGGCACTACGGAAGGTGGTATAGATGAGTTTCCCTATTTGTTCTTGATAAACTATGGCTGCAGGTTAGATCCTTCTTTTTTTTTTTTTTTTTAAGAAGAGTATGATAAAAAAAAAAAAAAATGGAGAATTCTATAATGGGATAAACCTTCTTTGCTCTATCCATGAGGTAAGATCCAAGGCTGTTAATGGACAGACTAAAAGTGAGACCCAGGAAATGGGAAGAAGAAAAGAAGGTGTGAAACAGGAAATATTTTTCTTAACAAACTGTTGACAAACACCCTTTTGAATCTCAACTAGGTTCTAGAGGTCTTATTATGGTCCTTACAATAGTTGATTATTACCCAATAACAGAAAAATTAATAATCTTTTATTCTTTGACATCTTTGACTTTAAGCAAAAATTGGGTAATATGTTTCTGGGGGTCGATGGAGATCACAAATCCCCCATCCCAACGTCCATACAAAACCTCCTCTTACCAAAAGCACAAACCCACCCGTCCGTCCTCACGACGGCGGAACAAATCTATCATCCTGTGATAGGGCACAATCTATTTCTTTATTTCACATCTTTAAAATGTTCGTAGTAAACTTAAATCTTAAAAATCCATAATTTTATTATTTTAAATCTAAATGCTCAAATATTTTTTTTAATTATATAGAATTTTGAAATAAACGAAATTAAATTCATATCGATTCTCTCCTGTCACACAATCACCTCACGTAGTATGAACAAGGAGAGGGGAAGGAAAAGAGTAGGGAGTGTCTTGAGAAAAGGTGAAAGGCAATAGGAAAAGGAATTGTTCAGATGCATAATAAATGCAAATGGACATTTTAATATCAGGGAATTTTGCGCTGTGAAGGTATATATTTTTTCTTATTCTAGTATATATTTGCTGGTAATTTGGCTTTATTCAAGGTCCGTTTGGGGATGTTTGGCATTTGATTTCAAAAAAAAAAAAAAATTTTGGTCATCTTTTTCCTCAGCTCAACTTATTTTTATTAATCAAATTTTTAACTATATGCAATAAATACAAACTTTAAAAGTCCATAACTTTGATTTTTCAAGTCTAAATTAGATGGTTTTTTTAATTACATAAAATTTCAAAATAAACGAATCAAGATTCATATTAATATTTTGTTTTTGAACACATTTTAATTTATTTTTTTTTTACCGTAAACAGTTTTTTCAACCAAACACACATTTTCAAAACTCCAATAATTCAAATATTTTCAAAACTACATCTCCAAAATCTACTCCAAACGTGGCCCGCAAAGGCAGTAAAGCTCCTTTGAATCGTCATTGCTTTCCATCAACATTTGTGCAAATATCTTTGGACACCCCAAAGTAATATTGGCAACATGGGTAGAAAGTGTTTTTTTTTTTTTTTTTTTTTTTTTTTTTAAATACAAGCAAGCACAAATACACACCTCATAAGTTCTCTTCCTTGTAACATGGGTAGAAAGTCTTAGGCCTTGTTTCACAAAACTTAGTAGAGAAATAGGACCTATTTGTTCGGTATATCCACTTCACTTCATTGTTTCTCGATCTAAGATTTCATTTTCATTTTAAATGAAAATAAGAATGGGACTCGTTCCTGAAATTTCTTCCTCTAGTTGAACTCGTTTTATTTTCATTTTAAACGTGTTTTGCATTGTAATATTTTCGGATCCAGAAGTTTCTCCCTTGTATTTCACATTTTAAAATCCATAACTTCATTTTCATTTCTAAGTAAGACGATTATTTTTCAATATGTTTATAATGAAGAGAGGGAAAAATCCAAATCTATATACCCTATAAAATATGTTGAAATTTTATTAAATTTGTTAAAAAATCATTTTTCTTTTTAAATGATTGTTTTTAATATTTATCCAAATATCATTTCAAAAGTTATTCTTTTGTCAAAATTATAGTTTAATATGACACATTTAAACATGATTTCAAATTAGTCTTTTTCAAATTCTTAGATCTTCAATCATTTTTTTCCCCCAACAACGAATGATCATACAGGACAGTGTAGTGCCAATGTGAAAGGAGTGGAATAAGCTAGTCACTGAACTTTGGAAGAAAAATTCACACACACACACACACACAAAAGGTGAAAGAAAGAGAGCAGTGAGTGCTCTTGAAAAACGTGAAAGATAATAAGAAAAGGAATTGCTCATGATTAAAGGCCAGCGGGCATTATAATATCAAGAAAGGAAGAATACCAAAGCATCCTTTATGTTTTTGGTTGAAAAAAAAAAAAAAAAAAAACTCTGGTGGTGGCCCCTTATTGTCTCATTTTCAACTCTACAGGTGGGATTCACTTTTTTGAGAATGGTAAGGAAGAGACGTGCTTCTAACCCAGTCTCTTACCATCATCAACCCAGGTCCTATCCAGAATATCACCAACCCAATGCATCCACAGCCAAAGCTGGAGCGGGGGTCTTACGAGAGTTCCATGGAGATCGAACCTGGGTAGACCCTCTCCAATATGATGGATTAGCCGATAATAAATTGAAAGTTTTTACGAGCACCCTTAACCCTGTCCCATTATCTATATAATGGGGTTCGTCATTTATTATTTATTGACGGATTTTTGTTTTGGTGATTTCTCTTTCAATTGAGACTGAAGCGCCTTGCTGCATTCGAAGCAAGCAAGGAATGAGCAACTCAAATAGAAAGGTGGAACTCTTTTCTAAAGTATTAGGAAAGCGCCACCCTCTTTTGCCACCCCATCCATCCTTGTGAGTGTCAAAGGGGTATTTAGTCTTAATGTCATGTTTCCCTTCTTAATGTGCAAATGTCTAAAACATACTTGTACTTCTAAAATCAGTCATAAAATATCCATGAAATTGTCAAAATTACCTTTTCCGATCTATCTTAAATATTATTCTAAATACGATTATTGAAAACCTGAAAATAATCTTGGAAAGATAGAAAATGTAGCATACCTCAAAGCCTAATTGATTCCTAGTTCTTCGAGCGGAGACTTTGACTATAACATAATAGAGCCCGAGCACAAAACTTAAGCAAGAGAGAGAAATAACAGTAATTTGCTTGTGAAATGCTGCCCTTATTCTCTGATATAGTTGAGATACGAGGTATAAAGAATCTGTTTCATGGTAAGAAAATAATTTATAAGCAAATGACCATATCGTTTTGTAAGTAAACTAATATAATTTTCTCTAATATAACAAGACCCTAAATTAACCAAGCGTATTTAACTTTGGGCTTGATGAAGTAGTATAACAACATATACGAACACAAACACAAACACAAAGATGAATATTTATTGCTTTTCCCTTCAACTTAGCGCTCTTGTTTTTCCCGAAACTTCGAAATCTTGTGCTTTTACCCCTTGAATTTTGAACTATTAGTAAGAATGTCCCTCTAATTTTAAACATTAGCAAAAATATCCCTTCTGTCATATTTTAGTTGTGTAAGACTTAGAAAAACTTTATATTTGCCCCCTATACTTTAATACATTTGTAACTATCCATGAAAATTGAAAAATGGTATTCTGCTTGCACCTCTCAAACTTTAAATTGCTATAGAAACACTCCTTATGTCATATTTCATCCCCTAAGACTAACTTGATACTAGTTTAAATAAAATAATGATAATTTAAACTAATATATTTATTATTATAAAAACCCAAGTTACTTTAATTTTTCTTCGCTTTCTTGTTGTAACTTAAATTATAAAACAAATCTTGTAAATGCACTAGTCACTGTCAGATTTTGGTATATAGCCTTTGTGTTTATTTTATTTGTCTTTTATCCCTTCTGGTGTTGTGGGCTTTTTTGGGTGTTTTAGTTTGTAAGCCCGTTTTTTATTTGGACATTTTGGTTTAAAGTCTGAGGGGCACTCTTGCTAATATTTCAAAGTTTGAGGGGAATAAGTACTAGTTTTCAAATTTTGGTAAGTAAAGTTATAAGAATACTAAAATTAAGTGATAAAAATAAAACTTATCCAATCTATTATGTGTACATGGATAAATATAACCACATATATAGAACTAATGATCAACTACGACATACAACAACTTAATTAATACTGTCAAATTAAACATATCAGATTCAACTAAATAAATCAAATTAAAGTTTGAATACTTAGAAGTTGAGTATGATCTTGACTCGTATGGATTGTAGCATGCCTCAACACTAATTGATTCTTAGTTCTTCGATCGAAGACTTTGACTATAACAAAAAAGGGCCGTAGCACAGAAGTGAAGCAAAGAAGAGAAAACAACAATTACGTACTAGCAAAATGCTACCTTCTTTTTCTCTGAGAACCACATATATATAGAACTAATGAGTTATCAAAAGATCATCTACTACAACATACAACAACTTAATTAATACTATCAAATTAGGCATTTCAGATTTGACTAAACAAATCAAATTAAAGTTTGAATATTGAGAAGTTGAGTATGATCTTGACTAGGATGGATTGTAGCATACCTTAACGCTAATTGATTCTTAGTTCTTCGATCGGAAAAAGGGACATAGCACAGAAGTGAAGCAAAGAAGAGAAAACAACAGCTACATGCTTGCAAAATGCTGCCTTCTTTGTCTCTGGGAACCACATATATATAGAACTAATGAGTTATCAAAGGATCATCTACTACAACATACAACAAATTAATTAATACTATCAAATTAGGCATTGCAGATTCGACTAAACAAATCAAATTAAAGTTTGAATATTGAGAAGTTGAGTATGATCTTGACTAGGATGGATTGTAGCATACCTCAACGCTAATTGATTCTTAGTTCTTCGATCGGAGACTTCGACTATAACAAAAAAGGGCCATAGCACAGAAGTGAAGCAAAGAAGAGAAAACAACAGTTACGTGCTGGCAAAATGCTGCCTTCTTTGTCTCTGAGAACCACATATATATAGAACTAATGAGTTATCAAAGGATCATCTACTACAACATACAACAAATTAATTAATACTGTCAAATTAGGTATTTCAGATTCGACTAAACAAATCAAATTAAAGTTTGAATATTGAGAAGTTGAGTATGATCTTGACTTGGATGGATTGTAGCATACCTCAACATCTAATTGATACTTAGTTCCAATAAGCAAGAACGTACGAGATTGCCTGTCCTCTTTCCAACTCTGCTTGCCTATTTCTTCCTTTAATAATTTCTTCAGCAAATCAAATACTCTATCAACATGTTTCTTTCAATTGCATAGTCTTCGGAAAATAGGGAACAATATAACAAACAAGCTTGGAGGTTTTCATCATTTAAGCGATTGTAAATGAATTTCAACTTCTCATATATTTCGTTCGGCCCGCCCCTTTGTAGATGCCTTTAGATCTTCTAGCGCTGTCTTCCAGTTATTTTAATCAACAATACCTTTTAAACTTCCTGCTATTGTAACAATTGCAAGTGGCTAACAGGCACATTCTTTGACAAACAAATTCACGATTACTTCCATGTTTTGGATGGATAGAACATCACGACCAACTGTATCCACGAACAAGTTCATTGACTCCATTTCTGACAGACGCTCCATTGGGATCGCATTGCAACTCATACCGTGGCATACGTTAAGAAGTCGAGTTGTCAATACCAACTTGCTTCCATTTTGAGGACTAGGCTCCGGGATTCCTACTTCATCAAAACAATAAACATCCCACAAATCATCAATTATGAGCAAACACCTCTTTATTTTACTCAATTCTGCATACAACTTGCTGGCCCTTTCTATTTCATCGTCATACTTTGAAATATCGTATAGGTACATATATAGGACTATACTATTTTAAACAGATAGTCTACTACAACATTCAATCACTTAATTAATAATGTGCACTTAGACATTTCAGATTCAACCAAACAGATTAAATAAAAGTTCGAATATAAAAAAGCTGAATATGATTATGAATTAAATAGAAATTGTAACATACATCAACGTCTAATTGATTCTTAGTTATTCGATCAGACACTTTAACTATAATTGAAAAGGGCCATGACACAGAAGTAACTTGCTTGCGAAATGCTTCCTTCTTTTCCCTAAGAATTGAGATCCAGGGAAGCAGAATATTAACAAATTAATGACTATATAATATTTGCACGTAGGCAAATAACTATATCAGATAGGGAGTCCAATCACTAAAATATAACCTTCAGAACAAATTTATGTTAAATTATGTACTCACACACACATATGTGTGTGTGTTTATATGGCCAAAAAGTCTAGAAAAGATTAAACCTGCATTTGATTCGTTAATTAGAGATAAAATTTTTAAATTAAAGTTGATTAACTTTTTAAATTCTAATTATAATTTTTATTAATTAAAAAAAAAAAACATAAAAACTGAGAATTGAAATACCAAATGAATCATAACAATTGAGGCGTGTAAACTCAAATGAGAAAAAGCAAGATCGAATCTGTAACTGACCTGCAGACCAACAAATCATCCGACATCTTCAGCAAAGAAATGCGGTGGTTGACTAGAAATGAAGAAAAGCGTGTTCTCAGTGGTCTAGAAATGGGTGAAAGGCAAGAAGATAAGGAATTGCTCAGATGCATTATTAAAGGGGGATGGACGTCCTATAATATCAGGAAAGAGAAATACCCAAAACACCCTTGGATTTTGACTAAGGCTCATTTGAAGAGGTTTTAAAGATGTAACTTGTCTTTTGGTACGGGTCTAAATAAAATTTTTAGATTTTTAGATTTTTTTTTTTGTTTTTTAAGAAAATAAAATTTTTAAATTTGAATTAATAATTATTTAAAAACTAATTATTGATATTTTAGAGAAGATAAAAATAAATAGATTTTTGGATCCAACTCTAGGAGCCAAATAACCTAATAATTTTAGAAATATTTGAATTGAAGTTTTAAAAATATATATTTAATTGAAAAAAACAATTTAAATTAAAAAAGTATAAAAACTTTTAAAATATTTTATTAAAAATATTAATATACATATTATTTCGTTTCTCTTAAAATTTTATACATTTAAAAAAATCTTATTTAAATTTAAAATAATAAATTTATAAACTTTTAAAATTTTATTTTCCTATAAATATTTAAGTACGTGAATATTGAGATCTAGTTTTAAATTAAGAAAAAGATAAATATATATATATATATATATATGAAAAACTAGATGCCAGCACATGCCCTAAAGAAATATCACTTTTGTCTCTCTTAATATATTATTTAATATATTAAAAGAAGGTAAATTTTTATTATTTTTTTAACAGTAAATTGTTGCTTTTGTTCTTTTAGGGTCTGTTTGGTAGAGTAATTTGAGTTGGGATTTTTAAATTTTAATAGTAAATTTTTTTGAATATTCAGAAAAGACAAAAAACTTTTTGGGAAAAAAACAAAAATTTTTTGAGAAAAAGATAAAAAAAAGTTTGAATTGAGTTGTTGGAGTTGGTTTGCCAAACAGGACCTTAATTTGTTGCCTTTTATGCAGCCTCAACAGTAAACTGCCGCTTTTGGGCTTTTGACATTGTGCGGACATTTTTGCCCTCCTAAATGTCCCTACCGATTTACTGTGTACAGTGACCGGACGTTTTTACTCTAGAAACCCTATCTTTGGTTTCCTTTTGCTAATGTCTAATCAAATGCCAAGCTGCTAGACAGCTTTTCATTGAAAAGAAAAATATTAAATCTCTCACAATATAACTAATAAATTAATCCCCATTTTAAAAAAACAGATTAAAAAAAGCAAAAATAAGTTCATAACAAGATGATCAATACCCAAAACCCAGAAAAATAAAAGCATGAACTTGAATAATTTTTAGTTTTAGCTTCACACCCAACCAAATCCAGAAAGAAGAATCGAAAAAAATGAGGAAAAAAGCTACAAAGAATGAAACTTTGGAAACCCGAAAAAAAAAAGATTAAAAAAAGAAGTGAGATAACAATAACAGAAGAAAGATTATGAAAACCTGGGTTCTTCTTCGTTTCTCTGCTGTGGAAACTTCACAGAGAATGACGTTTGAGAAAGACAACAGCCAAATCAAGTAAACATAAAAATAATAAAAATGGAGTTTTTTCTTGCCAACGGAGAGTATTAGAGAGTGTGTGAAACTTGGGTTTCCTTTTGCCAACGGAGTGTACAGTGACCGGACGTTTTTACTCTAGAAACCCTATCTTTGGTTTCCTTTTGCTAATGTCTAATCAAATGCCAAGCTGCTAGACAGCTTTTCATTGAAAAGAAAAATATTAAATCTCTCACAATATAACTAATAAATTAATCCCCATTTTAAAAAAACAGATTAAAAAAAGCAAAAATAAGTTCATAACAAGATGATCAATACCCAAAACCCAGAAAAATAAAAGCATGAACTTGAATAATTTTTAGTTTTAGCTTCACACCCAACCAAATCCAGAAAGAAGAATCGAAAAAAATGAGGAAAAAAGCTACAAAGAATGAAACTTTGGAAACCCGAAAAAAAAAAGATTAAAAAAAGAAGTGAGATAACAATAACAGAAGAAAGATTATGAAAACCTGGGTTCTTCTTCGTTTCTCTGCTGTGGAAACTTCACAGAGAATGACGTTTGAGAAAGACAACAGCCAAATCAAGTAAACATAAAAATAATAAAAATGGAGTTTTTTCTTGCCAACGGAGAGTATTAGAGAGTGTGTGAAACTTGGGCAGCCCTCCTATCTCTTTCTCTCTCTCTCTCCCCCCTCTCTTTCTCTCTCTATTTCATGCCTCAAAATCAGCGAAGCAGTGAGCTTCTGAAATACTCCACTCTCTCTCTCTCCTTACTGCATCTCTGTCTGTCTGTCTCTCTCTCTCTCTAGGAGGAGTGAATTCATATTGAATTTTTTCCATTTATTTTTTTCCTTCTTTCATGTGCGTTCCATGTGCAATGCACCGACATTAAACTCATTAATATCTAAAGGGTAAATTTCACTTTTAGCACCTGTGGGAAAATATTATTAAAATCAGCACCACTTTTTCAGCCCTTCACTTGTAGCACCGCCACGTCAGCAAAGTCCATGATATGTGGGGCCCATCTGCATTTAATGTATGTCAAATTACGGGTTTACCCTCATCTCCCTCGCATGCCCCAGAAAATTGTTCCGAACCAGCATCTACAGTATTTTAGAAAGAGAAAATGAAACGTAGAGAGAGAAAGAGTTGCAATCGGCCGGAACCGCTCGAAAACCGTCCGAAACCACCACGTAACAGGCATCCATAAACAGCTTCGTGATATAGAAGGCCACCTACTTAGAATAGTTTAAAAACCCGCCACCAGAGATCGAACCAATGGGGAAATCGAAGTTAACGAATCAAAGAAGTCGAAAGTTAAAAAAATGGGTTTTTCGTTTCAAAGTTTTGCGTTTAACGCTTTGTTTGTAGAGGGGAAAAAAATTTAATTATTTTGAATTTGTTTAACAGTTGGTCGTCTTACAGGATCGGTCGTTATCATAATGACCGCCTGGTAATTATCGTTTTGACCCCTGTAACTGTTAAATTTTAGCATACAATTTTGGTCACAACGATATTGACCAGGTGGTCATTATAAAAATGACCAGTTTTTCGTCAGACATCCTTCTACAGAATCGGTCATTTTCATAATGACCCCATGGTCATTATCGTTGTGACCCCTGTAAATGATCAATACGGTGACGTATTGGTCAAGTGTTAGACGCCCCGGTCATAACGGTTATGACCAGACGGTCATAACCGTTATGACCTCTGGTCTTACACAAAGGTCATAACCGTTATGACCTCCCGGTCATAATCGTTATGACCGCTGCGTTACACTATCGGTCACAACAGTTATGACCGTCTGGTCATAACAGTTATGACCGCTTCTTTACACTATCGGTCATAACAGTTATGACCGTCCGGTCATAACCGTTATGACCGCTGCGTTACACTATCGGTCATAACCGTTATGACCGTCTGGTCATAACAGTTATGACCGCTTCTTTACACTATCGGTCATAACAGTTATGACCGTCTGGTCATAACAGTTATGACCGCTTCTTTACACTATCGGTCAAAACTGTTATGACCGTCTGGTCATAACCGTTATGACCGCTGCGTTACATATACGGTCATAACCGTTATGACCGCGCGGTCATAACCGTTATGACCTATGAACAGCGGTCATAACCGTTATGACCGTCTGGTCATAATCGTTATGACCTCTGCGTTACACTATCGGTCATAACTGTTATGACCGTCTGGTCAAAACCGTTATGACCGCAGGCACTGGTCAAAACGGCGACGTATTAGTCAAACCTTAGGCACAAGACGGTCACAACGAAAATTACCAGGCGGTCATTATGAAGTTGACCGTTTTGTAATATGCATTTTTTATTTTAAAATGATAGAAATACCAAGAGTCATTTAAATGTTGAATTACAGATTCACCCTCATCTCTCACCCGCCCAAAAGGCATTCTCCCTCGTTTAAGCTCACAAAAATTTCCAACCAGCGTCTACAGTGTTTTGGAGAGAGAAACCCCGATTCTAGAGAGAGAAAGCTCTGCAACCGCTCAGAAACCGCTCGAAAACCGTCCTAAACCACCACGAGAGCCGTTTATATACTTGTTGGAAGTCTGCTAACGTCGAAAAATCTTTAAAAAATACCCATGTCGACGCCAACGAAAATGTCAGAGAAAAACACTACTCCCGAAACCTCGCCGAAGGGTACGCAGGGGGAGGTCGAATTGAAAGACTCACAAAAGTTCGTGAGTGAACTAGCCGATCAGATATCCGACTCAGAAAAGGTAATGAAAATGGTTTTTGTTTTAACGATGAAAAATATTTTCATTGTTATTATATATTAGTGCCGTACTACAAAAGATATCGGAAGCCCGATCGTTTAAAAAGTTATTTTGGTCTTTGTGTTTATAAAGTTTACACTTTTAATATTTTTCAGTAGGAATATGCAGTATTTGTTGATTTTGTGAAAACAAAGTTTCCATTTTTATATGTGTTTTTTGTGATTTCCCACTTTCCAATTGATTTGCTGAAAAATGTTATCATAATGTACATAAAGTTATAATTTTTATGTGTTTCCGTACCATATAACATCCTTTAACTCAAGTTCGTGTTGTGGTTTATAATTTATATTAGGGTTTTCGTCGATGTTTGTGTTTAAGTTTAGATGATATCGGCTATTTGAAACCAAAATGGAATGGTAATTTTTGTGATGACTCTCTGGTCATAATAATTATTACTCAGATTCAGTTTTCTGTTATGTCCGGTGGTCATTTTCATTATGAGTTGTTGGTCATAATAATGATTACCATGAGTTTTAACTTATTTTAGGCTGGTCATTTTCATTATGACCAAAGGTCATAATGAAAATTACTCATGTGTTTTTCCCGATGGTCATTTTCATTATGGCTTGTTGGTCACAAAGATAATTACTCTTTAATGTTACGGTTAACATTACCGCAGGTTCAATATAAGAGACGGGTACCGGATTCTGCAATTACCAGGGCAAAAATCAACACCTTTATTAACATCAATGAGAGTTGTGCGAATTTGAGAAAGTGGTTGACTCCCCAACAGTACGAGGCCGTCATCCAGCAGCGGTGCATTAAACATTTTCTGAGATTGACCACTCTTGGTTGGGCTGGGCAGGTCTTCCACAACATTGTTATGAGATTGACTGATCACTCAGCAATGGGTGATGCTCTTTGGTTTGAGGTCGGTGAAGAACTTGGCAGATTTTCCATCAACGAGTTCTGCCTCATTACCGGCATGAAATGTGTCGGTTCTACCCATCTCCCAGTGGTCGAAAGCCGATTGATCTCCAGATATTTTTCGACGTTGAGAGGTGTGTCGAGAGAAAACTTAGCCCTGCAGCTGTCGAATGCCAATTTTGACAACGACGACGACGCTGTGAAGCTGAGTTTACTATACTGTATTTTCTGCATCCCACTATCAAACGCAAACTCCGTTAAGATAGACCCTAAGTTTTTTGCCCTGGCCGATAACATCGCTGCATTCAACGATTTTCCTTGGGGCGTACTCTCATGGGAGGCAACCCGGTCTGCAATCTGCAACGCAGTTGAAAACAGGCTGTCTTCTAAGAGAAGAGCGGTACTACGGGTAGACAAAGTGCACTACAGTGTTGCGGGCTTTCCCCATGCCTTGCTCGTCTGGGCCTATGAGACCCTCCCATCGATCGCCTTGAAATTCAGCTCCAAGTACGATCATGCCATTCCGCGTATGCTGTCGTGGACCACATCGGACAATGTCAAGTTCGAAGCTGTTATCTCTGCTTTTACCGCGGTTGGCGAAAATCAGGTATATATATTGTTGGTCATTTTAAATAATCAGCCTAGTCGTCATAACCGTATATATATGCTAGTGTAGTGGTCATAACCGTTATGACCTCTGTGTTATAGTAACGGTCATAACCGTTATGACCATACCTTTTGTATCACTAATAAATAAGTTAATATGCATTAACATATTGACCGTAGCCCCTCCCCATAGTTTTTATTAATGATATCAAATGTGTTCAGCCTAAGGGGTTTGTGATGATGCCAACTGATGAAGAGTTGAAGGACCCATGGGTTGCGCTGCTATATTCGAAGAACCCAAGTGTTGTGCCTAGCTTACCTCCCAAGACTCCTGCACCCCGACCTAGCTCCGATACAGACTCCGAGTGGAGGGAGTTTCAAGAAGAGATCCGGGGAGAGGTGGCCAACATTAAAAAAAAGTTGGCGGCTCTTAAAAAGGGACAGAAGCAGTCAAACAAACTCTTGCGAAGGGTTATAACAATGTTGGCTGCCAAAAAGACCGAGGAGGAACCCGTAAAGGCACACACGGCGGTCCATGTAAGCAGCAGCCCGAAGAATAAAGTTCACACGGCTGAGCCCGATGAGGTGAACACTGCCTCAGCTCACAAGGAGGCAGTGTTGCAAGCTCATGTGCTATTCGAGCCTGACATCGGTGCCGTTGCTGATATGGGTGTTCAAGCAGCCATGGAGTTCCTCCCAGCCGATAAGGCGATTGGTTCGACGGAAGACGTCAATGAGGATAAGGCCTGTAAAGGAAAAATGGTTGTGCTGGACACGAAGCCTGAAGAGCCAGACGACGAGGAGAGCCTCGGTGATGTGGTAGTTACGAATATCTATAACTTAGTCACATATTCATTATGGTCATTTTACACTGTTAACGAGTTTCGCGTGTGTCATTTATAGATCCGGAAGAAGAAGAGGGCCAGACTATCAAGGCTTGGCCAACGGACCTCTGGCTCCATGACCGTGGTTGGCCCGCCGTTGCAGGCTCCGGCGCAGCCGATTTATGCACTCCCTCCGGGTCTCGCAGATGAACCTCCGAATGAGATGCTGTCGGTGTTCAGGGACTGGTTCAAGCAAGGATTACTGAAGAGGGCTCCTGCAGGGTAAATTTTTTATTTTAAAAGTATGTCCGATTTGAGTATTACAATATATTAACAATGTCATTATCAATTAACCTGTCCCCTCCATTTGGTTTAGTAAACGGCCTCCCCGATACAGTGCAAAGCATGATACCTTGGACAACCCACATGACCTCGGGTGCATGTTGGTGGAAAAAAAAAGTTGGTATTATGAGTTAGCTACATCACCTGTTTGGCTATGGGATGAAGTAAGTACCGTTCTTCAAGTTTTTTTTTCCCCATGATTTATATATTTTGTATCTCCTAATGTGATGAGGGTACATTTACTGTGTAGCACATTGACGTTGCCTTCTACTACCTGAGGAAGAAGATCAGGCAGTACCCCGAACTGGAGCAACGTAAGGTGACAACGGTCAACACGTTTTTTTATGCAAAAGTCCGTTCGTTGTGGACCGTCTACCAGGCAGCACCCGATAAGTTCGATTGGGCCTCCTGTGATACTTTATTCAGGATCATGCTTGGAGTGAGTTCCCAGAGTGGTCCCTCGTGGTTTGAATTGAACACTTTGCTAATTCCTCTTCACTTTGCTGATCTGAAACATTGGGCATTAGCAAAGCTCGATCTGACTAACTGGACCTTAGAGGTGTACGACTCTCTTCAGCATGAAGGCCGTCACAATTCTAAAGTCCGAGAAGGCATGGAAGGTCTGTCAAAGTTCATTCCCCTCATGGCTGAGAAAAATAGTCTGTTCGAGTTCAAACCACGATCTCCTCCTGGATTTTACCCAATACCGGTCACCATAATAAAAGATATCCCTCGACAATCGAATGGGTATGTCAGGTTTTGAAAATGTTTTCGTAAAATTAAATGTGTATAATGTGATGCTTATTTCTTTTGCTTTTTTCTCATCGTTTGTGCCACAGGGGTGATTGTGGAATTTTCACAATTAAATTTGCTGAATGCTTGATAGAAGGGAGGGATGTCCGTGATTGGGTAATTGCTGAACGCATGCCAACATTCAGGGAGTTGCTAGCATTCCACTTGTGGTCCCATTCGAAACGGAAGATTGAACAAACTTATAAAAGTGATGATGAGGTGGAAACCGACTTTTAACATTTTCCCTTACCACAATTTTGTTGTACTAACTTAACAAGACTGTAACTAGGGCCATTTTTTTATTCATGGTATACCATGGTTTTTTGATATGGTATACTGTTGTGAAATGTTAATTTATACATTGCATGGTTAATTGTATTGGTGCTCATAATTGTCATGAGCATCTGGGAATGAAAGGAATTATATTCGTACCTCATCAGACAAAAAATGTTATCTTCTAAAAATAAATAGTTCTCCCTGCCTCACTATGAACATATGGGTCATAACGGTAATGACCGATACCCATATCTTCTAAAAAACCGTTTTGATTTTTGCCCTATATTGAATATTGTTGAAAATGACGTAATTTTAACATTACACTCTAATCGTATTGGCCGAGCTCATAATTGTAATAACCCTTTGGGAATACATTGATTTATCGTAATTGATGAATGTAGCTTCGTACATGAAATCATATAAATTGTGTTCCTATAGCAATAACAAGCTCTCTTTTCTTCAATACAAATACTATCGGTTATAACGGTTATGACCCATGGTCATAACAGGAATGACCGCGCGGTCATAACCGTTGTGACCCGTGTTTTACGCCCATGGTCATAACAGGAATGACCGCGCGGTCATAACCGTTGTGACCCCTGTTTTACGCCCATGGTCATAACAGGAATGACCGCGCGGTCATAACCGTTGTGACCCCTGTTTTACGCCCATGGTCATAACAGGAATGACCGCGCGGTCATAACCGTTGTGACCCGTGTTTTACGCCCATGGTCATAACAGGAATGACCGCGCGGTCATAACCGTTGTGACCCCTGTTTTACGCCCATGGTCATAACAGGAATGACCGCGCGGTCATAACCGTTGTGACCCCTGTTTTACGCCCATGGTCATAACAGGAATGACCGCGCGGTCATAACCGTTGTGACCCCTGTTTTACGCCCATGGTCATAACAGGAATGACCGCGCGGTCATAACCGTTGTGACCCCTGTTTTACGCCCATGGTCATAACAGGAATGACCGCGCGGTCATAACCGTTGTGACCCCTGTTTTACGCCCATGGTCATAACAGGAATGACCGCGCGGTCATAACCGTTGTGACCCGTGTTTTACGCCCATGGTCATAACAGGAATGACCGCGCGGTCATAACCGTTGTGACCCCTGTTTTACGCCCATGGTCATAACAGGAATGACCGCGCGGTCATAACCGTTGTGACCCCTGTTTTACGCCCATGGTCATAACAGGAATGACCGCGCGGTCATAACCGTTGTGACCCCTGTTTTACGCCCATGGTCATAACAGGAATGACCGCGCGGTCATAACCGTTGTGACCCCTGTTTTACGCCCATGGTCATAACAGGAATGACCGCGCGGTCATAACCGTTGTGACCCGTGTTTTACGCCCATGGTCATAACAGGAATGACCGCGCGGTCATAACCGTTGTGACCCCTGTTTTACGCCCATGGTCATAACAGGAATGACCGCGCGGTCATAACCGTTGTGACCCCTGTTTTACGCCCATGGTCATAACAGGAATGACCGCGCGGTCATAACCGTTGTGACCCGTGTTTTACGCCCATGGTCATAACAGGAATGACCGCGCGGTCATAACCGTTGTGACCCCTGTTTTACGCCCATGGTCATAACAGGAATGACCGCGCGGTCATAACCGTTGTGACCCCTGTTTTACGCCCATGGTCATAACAGGAATGACCGCGCGGTCGTAACAGTTATGACCATACTTAAACGCCAATAGTAATGCCACGTCACGTCACTGTAACTTTTTTCGTTATTGGGTATTTATACACTCAGGCCCTAATCTGATCATTTGCCCACTTTCCCGCCATTATCAGTACCCTAAATTTTGCTATTTCCCGCCAATCTCAGTGCCCTAAATTTTGATCTTCTTCGGGCATCTCGGTATCCACTTACCCACTTGCCCACTTTCTTCGTTTGAACTTTTTTCTCTCAACATATCTTCACGATTCCTCTCAACACCGTTGCACTTCGTTAAAACTGACACCCGCTTTCTGATCTGAGTTTTCGGTCGATAATTGTTATCTTCAACTACCTCTGGGTTTGAATATAGATCTGCACGATTCCAAACAGCCAATCTGAGGTAATGGTGCTTGGTATTTGGTTTTATTTGTTAATTTATGCGGTAAATTACCTTGCGTTGTGACTTACACTGTAGATAATTGTTATCTGTTCACTGTTTTAGCGAATGTTTTCGGGAAAGTGTAGCATAAACCATCCGGCCATTACCATTGTCACCAGTCTTGAAATATAAGTCAACACTCAATTACAATCCTAAAAAATTTATTATCTTTCACGTATGAGTACAATCTAAACTTATCATTGTGATTGAACAGAGTTATAAGTCAACACTACAAAGCTAAAAAACAAACGGGTCATTTTCATAATTACCAACCGGTCAATATAATTGTGACCATTTTTATAGTTATAAGTCAACTCTCTATTACATCATTTTCGATCAATTGTCACAATACATTGGATAACATGATACTGTTTCATACAGGAATGGATGCGGTCTGTGTCTTCGTCAAGTATAATGGTCAATGGGATGACACGTACAAATATGTTGGTGGCGAAATGAAAGGATTATTGGTTCCCCAGAACTCAACATACGTTGGTCTTATTGAGTTGGTGAAAAGTGTGCTTGGAATTAGTACCCCAGACAATAATATAATAGTGAGATACGGTGTTGAACCTGGATTGCCTCTTGTGAGGATACAATGTGATGCTGACGTTAGATTCTATATACAACTGATGAAGAAGGATGTGCATGTGCTTAGCAAATTTGCTCTTGCCATCGATGTATTGGATTCATTTGCGGCGGTCGCCATGCCACCGGAGGTAAGGGGAAGCAACCACATAGACGTTCAACGTTCTAAGGAGGGGGGACAGAGTGATGAAGCCATGCAACATGTAAATGGGTTTTTTACCAACATCCCTCCTCCTCCCCATAACCCTGTTTCTCGTCCTCGTCCGCATATTACTTCTTCTCCTCCTCATATCCCTTCCTCTCATCCTCCACCGCCTCATATCCCTTCTCCCACAGTAGTTCTGGAT
Organism: Ficus hirta; assembly: GCA_038430175.1. Taxonomy (NCBI): domain Eukaryota; kingdom Viridiplantae; phylum Streptophyta; class Magnoliopsida; order Rosales; family Moraceae; genus Ficus; species Ficus hirta. The sequence goes on from CM076585.1 coordinate 29,927,081, forward strand.
TTGCACAGTGAATATGGATTTGATGAGCAACATCAAGTATTGAACAATGACTTCTACAAGGCCCCTGATGATTTGAATGACGTAAAATTGAACGGTGCGGATGATGCTCATCTTTCAAACGAGCAGAGTTTGGCAGTAAGCATTGGCGGCCATTCTATTGTCAATAATACTACGTCTCAGTATGACAAAGTATCAAGCAGTGCCAGTGTATCCGACGGAGTCGTTGTTGCTGATTATACACCTGTCACAGTGCGAAAAAATTCCATTTTTGAGAACAAAAAGTTACTGCAGTACCATCTTCATCACGATGCTATGAGTAAACACTACCAATTCAAGGTGAAGAGGTCGAACTCTAGTCTATTACACGTGATATGTATAGATGATAAGGGATGCCCATGGCAATTGCGTGCGACTAGGATGAGAGATAGTGAACTGTTTGTTGTGAAGAGGTTCGACGATGTCCACACTTGTTCAATTGAAATCGTTCAAGGACATCATCGTCAAGCCAAGAGTTGGATGATTGGGGAGTGTGTTAAGGCAAAATACTTGGATCCGACTAATACCTTATATAGACCAGCAGAAATAATGCGAGACATGCAGGCCGAATTTGGAGTATCTTTCAATTATCTTCGAGCATGGCGAGGGAAGGAAGCTGCACTAACCAGCCTGAGGGGCGATGATGCAGAGTCATACAAAGGTAATGACCCCTTATCTGGTTATACGTTCGATAATGGACTGCATTTTTTTTATTATTCACGATTTCGTGCTGATAATTTATTATGCACAGTTCTGCCCGCGTGGGCTGAAATGGTCAAGCGGAAAAATCCTGAATCGGACATTCACATTGAGACGGACTCAGAAAATTGTTTCAAATACTTGTACATGTGCTTAGCTGCTTCGAAACATGGTTGGCCTTATTGTCGTCCAGTAATTGTGGTTGATGGATCAGCACTAAAGGCCAGGTTTGGAGGAGTGTTGCTTGCAGCATGCGGACACGACTCAAATGGCTCCATATTTCCCCTTGCTTTTGGTATCGCTCCGTCGGAAAGTCATGAATCATGGAAATGGTTCTTTGAGAAGCTAAGGGATTCAATCGGTACGCGAGAGTCTCTTGCTATTGTGGCCGATAGACATAAGGGCATCGAATATGCAGCCAAACATGTGTATCCAGATGCTGCATTCGGTATATGCGTCCATCACTTGGCTGCAAACTTGAAGACTAGGTACAAAGATTTCAAAGGACCATTGAAGACCTATTTCGACGGTGCTTCGAGGTCGTATCTTCCAAGTGAGCACCATCGTCATATGGATTCCATCCGTGGTCGTAACCCCAACATGCATCGATACCTTGTCGAGGCCGATCCTACAAAGTGGTCGCGCGCGTATTTCAACGGCCGGAGGTATTCAATCATGACGACCAACATTGCAGAGTCATTGAACAATGTGGATCGGAAAGCCAGGTTAATGCCAGTTGGATACTTGGTGGAATGGTTGAGGGAACTACTACAAAGATGGTTTGTCGAGAGGCGGGAAGAGGCGCTTAAAATAACATCGAAACTGGCCCCAAATGCTGAGTCACTTATCCGAACAAACTTCTCAATGGGTCTAACAGTAACGGTATGTTAAGAAGACCACATCATGCCGTGGGCATACACAAATCAAGTTTGCTGTGGCCTCCATGCGATAGTTTAAACTAATGTATATTTAACATTGTTATTTTTTAACAGCCTCGGCCAGCTGATCAATTTGAGTACGCCGTCACCAACAATGCTGCCCAAATATGGATTGTCGATATGAGCGAAAGGACGTGTACTTGCAGACGATTTCAGGTCGATCAAATTCCTTGTCCTCATGCAATGGCCGTCTGTAACCACCGACGAATTGATCCATATAATTATTGCTCAAATTACTATACGAAAGACTATTTGTATGCTTGCTATGCACATGTAGTCCATCCGATTGGCAGCGCCGAGGGCTGGGATGTTAGTGAAGATGTAAGGTTGCATGTAGTTAATCCCCCCCCTACAAAGCGCCGGCCAGGAAGGCCACGTGTTCGAAGGATTCCGTCACAAGGTGAAGACCATGCGCCTACTCGCTGTGGTAGATGTAATGATTATGGTCACAACCGCCAAACATGTTCTAACTCAGTACCCTTGAGAAAACGTCCAACAACAAGCACTGATGCATCGTAATTTTACAGTTCTAACCCAGTTAGTGTAAATGGACATAAATGTAGCCGATTTTTTTTTTAACTATTTGGTGAGTGCACTTTTTATCACACTTAACATATTGTAATTTCATAGTTTTTGTTATGGTTCCATATAGAGTGATATAACACGCAGGCAACATTCATATGTATAAATTAACATTTTACACCTAACATATTGTAATTTCATAGTTTAGGGGACATTTAGACATAGGTCATAACATTAATGACCGTGTGGTAATTACTGTTATGACCTATGTTTTAATAACGAGTCAACTACTAATTTATATTATTCTCTTGTCGAGCATATTGTAATTAATTTAGAGTACAACACTCTAAATATAACACGGCTTGATTATTTTTCGATTAAAATAATTGCCAAAGGAATCTAAAGTTATATAGGTATAATTTAACGCCAATGGTCATAATAGGAATGACCACCCGGTCATAACAGGAATGACCTCTCTGTTCGAGAAGCGGTCATAACCGAAATGACCGGGTGGTCATAACAGTTATGACCTATCAGTTTATGTATCGGTCATAACTGTTATGACCACTTGGTCAACACGGTTATGACCTCTCTGTTCGAGAAGCGGTCATAACCGAAATGACCGGGTGGTCATAACAGTTATGACCTATCAGTTTATGTATCGGTCATAACTGTTATGACCACTTGGTCAACACGGTTATGACCTCTCTGTTCGAGAAGCGGTCATAACCGAAATGACCGGGTGGTCATAACAGTTATGACCTATCAGTTTATGTATCGGTCATAACTGTTTTGACCACCCGGTCAACACAGTTATCGGTCAAACAAGGGTCATAACGGTTATGACCGGGCGGTCATTACTGTTATGACCATGGACGTAAAACAAGGGTCATAACGGTTATGACCGCACGGTCATTCCTGTTATGACCATGGGCGTAAAAGCAAGGGTCATAACGGTTATGACCGGGCGGTCATTACTGTTATGACCATGGGCGTAAAACAAGGGTCATAACGGTTATGACCGGGCGGTCATTACTGTTATGACCATGGGCGTAAAGTAAGGGTCATAACGGTTATGACCGGGCGGTCATTACTGTTATGACCATGGGCGTAAAAGCAAGGGTCATAACCGTTATGACCGGGCGGTCATTACCGTTATCATCGATAGTATTTGTATTGAAGAAAAGAGAGATTGTTATTGCTATAGGAACACAATTTATATGATTTCATGTACGAAGCTACATTCAGCAATTACGATGAATCAATGTATTCCCAAAGGGTTATTACAATTATGAGCTCGGCCAATACGATTAGAGTGTAATGTTAAAATTACAAATTTTCAACAATAGTCAATGTACAACAAAAATCAAAACGGTTTACCAATAATTAAATAATGCCACTATTTACAGTCTCTGCATGTTAGATACGTTGGCATGAAATGGTTAGTCAAGATGTTAAACGTCAGCCTCCTCATCAGGATCACTCTCATAAGTTTTCGCGAGCTTTTTTTTGGCATGGGACCACATGTAACAGGCAAAATACTCCCTGAAGATTTGCATGCGTTTAGCAATTACCCAATAACTGACCTCCCTCCCTTCTATCAAGCATTCAGCAAATTTGATTGTAAACATTCCACAGTCACCCCTGTTGCACGAAAAGATGGGAAAAAAAGAATATTAAATGATCTACACACTCTACACAGTTCAAGTTATGAAATCATATGCAATGCTTGTACTAACCCATTGGCTTGTTGAGGGATATCTTTCATAATGGTGACTGGTATTGGGTAATTTCCTGGAGGAACTCGTGGTTTGAACTCGAACAAACTGTTTTTCTCAGCTAGAAATGGAATGAACTTTGAAAGACCTTCCACTCCTGCGCGGACCTTAGAGTTATGAGGTCCCTCGTGCTGAAGAGAGTCGTATACATCAATGGTCCAGTTTGTTAGGTCGAGCTTTACTAATGCCCAATGTTTCAGATCGCCAAAGTGAATTGGCATTAGCACCGTGTTAACGTCAAACCACGAGGCCCCACTCTGGACACGAACGCCAAGCATTATCCTGAACACAGAATCACAGCAGGCCCAATCGAACTTATCGGGTGCAGCCTGGTAGACGGTCCACAACGAACGAACTTTTGCAGCAAAAAACGTGTCTACCGTTGTCACCTTTCGTTGCTCCAGTTCGGGGTACTGCTTGATCTTCTTCCTCAGGTAGTAGAATGCAACGTCAATGTGCTGCACAATCAAAAAAATCAGATCATATATTGGGAAAAATATATAGAACATGGAGTATAAAAGATCTGAAGAACGGTACTTACTTCATCCCATAGCCAAACAGGGGATGTAGCTAACTCGTAATACCAAGTCTTTTTTTCCACAAGCATGCATCCGAGGTCATGTGGATCGTCGAGCATTTCATGCTTTGCACTGTATCGGGGAGGCCGTTTACTAAACATAATGTACCTTCTGGTTAATTGGTGACGACGGTGTTAATATATTGTAAATTTCAAATCGAACATAAAGTGTATTAAAAAAAAGATTACCCTGCAGGAGTCCTCTTCAATAATCCTTTTGGGAACCACTCCCTGAACTCGTCTAGCAGCTGTTTCGGAGGTTCATCGGCGAGACCCGGAGGGAGGGGTGTAAGCAGCTTACTCGGAGGCTTCGACGGCGAGGCAACATCAGTGATTGACCCGGATGGACGCTGGCCAATCCTTGAGAGCCTGGCCCTCTTCTTCTTACGGATCTACAAGTGACATAGGTGAAAGGAGTTAACATTGTAAAATGACCATAATTACTATATATATGTGTTACAGATAATCGTAACAACCACGTCACCGATGCTCTCATCGTCGTCTGGCTCTTCAGGCTTCTCGACAGCCATCCGTATGTTTTTTTCTTTACCATATATCTCCGGGTCAGGAATGATCTCCTCCTTTACAAAAACTAATTGATCTGATTTTTCCTTCGCTGCTAGATCGGTTGCTGGTAAATTGTATTTAATACTGTCCTGTGAGGTTTCACAACCGGTCATAATAATTACAAAGTTCTAGTTGTGGAATACAGTTATGATCAGGCAAAAATTAATGTAATACTCGACTAGGTCATAAATGATTACCTTATTCTTCGCAGCCTTGACATCTTCCCCAGCAACAATCACCTTTTCGCCAGTTAGGAACTCCATGGCCGCTTGAACACCCATATCAGCATCTGCACCGATGTCAGAGTCGAACATCACATCATCTTGCGAGCCGGTGCCGATGTGAGGTGAGGTAGTTTTCAGCTCATGATACTCAGCCGTGTGAACCTGAGGCTTCTGGCGGCTGCTGACATAGGACCAGGTGTGTGCCTTCTCCTGTCCATTATCAGAAATGTTGGCGGCCACCATTTTTATTACAGTTCGCATGAGTTTGTTAGCCTTCTTCTGGCCCTTTTCAAGAGCCACCAACTTTTCTTTAATGGAGACAACCTCTACTCGGATATCTTTTTGAAACTCCCTCCACCCTGAGTTTGTATCGGATCTCGGTCGGGGGGCAGAAGGCTTGGGAGGTAAGTTAGGCACGACACTTGGGTTCTTCAAATATAGACGCGCGACCCATGGGTCCTTCAACTCATCTTCAGTTGGCATCATGACAAAACCCTTAGTCTGAACACATTTGATTCCAGTTAAAAAAATAAGTACGGGATACGAATCAAATCAATATGTTAGTATAAACACATGTTATGATAACAGGCTTGTGAAAATGTAAATCTTCAACAACAATTGTAATTGACACTGCATACATAATATAAATATATGGAAGACACTAAATATTTGATCTTTATACCTGATTTTCGCCAACCGCGGTAAAAGCAGATATAACATCGTCGAACTTGACATTGTCCGCGGTGGTCCACGATAGCATGCGCGGAATGGCATGATCGTACTTTTTGCAAAATTTCAATGATATCGATGGGAGGGTCTCATAGGCCCACACCAGTAAGGCATGAGGAAAGCCGGCAACACTGTAATGCACTTGGTCAGTCCTTTTTACCGGTCTTCTCTTCGAAGACAGCCTGTTTTCAACTGTGTTGCAGATTGCAGACCGGGTTGCCTCCCATGAGAGAACGCCCCAAGGAAAATCATTGAAATCAGCAATGTTATCGGCCAGGGCAAAAAACTTCGGGTCTATCTTAACTGAGTTTGCATTTGATAAAGGAATGGAGAAAATCAAGTATAGTAGACTAAGCTTCACAGCGTCGTCGTCGTTGTCAAAATTGGCATTGGACAGCTGCAGCCCTAAATTTTCTCTCGACACACCTCTCAACGTCGAAAAATATCTGGTTATCAATCGGCTTTCGACCAGTGGGAGATGGGTAGACCCTACACATTTCATGCCGGTAATGAGGCAGAACTCGTTGATGGAAAATCGGCCAAGTTCTTCACCGACCTCAAACCAAAGAGCATCACCCATTGCTGAGTGATCCGTCAATCTCATAACAATGTTGTGGAAGACCTGCCCAGCCCAACCAAGAGTGCTTAATCTTAGAAACTGTTGAATGCATCCCTGGTGGATGACGGCCTCGTACTGGTGGGGGGTCAACCACTTTCTCAAGTTCGCACAACTCTCCGGAATGTTAATAAAAGTGTTTATTTTTGCCCTGGTAATTGCAGAATCCGGTACCCGTCGATTATATTGAACCTGCGGTAATGTTAATCGTAACAGAAAAGAGTAATTATACTTATGACAGTGAAGTAATAATAAAATGACAGTCCGGAACAAACAAGAAGTCAACATGGTGATTTGTGTGACCAACAAGCCATAATGAAAATGACCATCGGGAAAAACACATGAGTAATTATTATTATGACCAAGTCATAATGAAAATGACCAGCCTAAAATAAGTTAAAACTCATAGTAATCATTATTATGACCAACAACACATAATGAAAATGACCACCGGACATAACAGAAAACTGAATCTGAGTAATAATAAATGACCAGAGAGTCATCACAAAAATTACCATTCCATTTTGTTTCAAATAGCCTATATCATCTACACTTAAACACAAACATCGACGAAAACCCTAATATAAATTATAAACCAAAACACGAACTTGAGTTAAAGGATGTTTTATGGTACGGAAACACATAAAAATTATAACTTTATGTACATTATGATAACATTTTTCAGCAAATCAATTGGAAAGTGGAATATCATAAAAAAACACATATAAAAATGGAAACTTTGTTTTCACAAAATCAATAAATACTGCATATTCTTACTGGAAAATATTAAAAGTGTAAACTTTTTAACCACAAAGCCCAAAACAACTTTTACATCGATCGGGCTCCCGATATCTTTCAAACGGCACTAATATATAATACAATGAAAATATTTTTCATCGTTAAAACAAAAACCATTTTCATTACCTTTTCTGAGTCGGATATCTGATCGGCTAGTTCACTCACGAACTTTTGTGAGTCTTTCAATTCGACCTCCCCCTGCGTACCCTTCGGCGAGGTTTCGGGAGTAGTGTTTTTCTCTGACATTTTCGTTGGCGTCGACATGGGTATTTTTTAAAGATTTTTCGACGTTAGCAGACTTCCAACCAGTATATAAAAGGCACTCGGGGTGGTTTAGGACGGTTTCCGAGCGGTGTCTGGGCGGTTGCAAAGCTTTCTCTCTCTAGAATCGGGGTTTCTCTCTCCAAAACACTGTAGACGCTGGTTGGAAATTTTTGTGAGCTTAAACGAGGGAGAATGCCTTTTGGGCGGGTGAGAGATGAGGGTGAATCTGTAATTCAACATTTAAATGACTCTTGGTATTTCTATCATTTTAAAATAAAAAATGCATATTACAAAACGGTCAACTTCATAATGACCGCCTGGTAATTTTCGTTGTGACCGTCTTGTGCCTAAGGTTTGACTAATACGTCGCCGTTTTGACCAGTGCCTGCGGTCATAACGGTTTTGACCAGACGGTCATAACAGTTATGACCGATAGTGTAACGCAGAGGTCATAACGATTATGACCAGACGGTCATAACGGTTATGACCGCTGTTCATAGGTCATAACGGTTATGACCGCGCGGTCATAACGGTTATGACCGTATATGTAACGCAGCGGTCATAACGGTTATGACCAGACGGTCATAACAGTTTTGACCGATAGTGTAAAGAAGCGGTCATAACTGTTATGACCAGACGGTCATAACTGTTATGACCGATAGTGTAAAGAAGCGGTCATAACTGTTATGACCAGACGGTCATAACGGTTATGACCGATAGTGTAACGCAGCGGTCATAACGGTTATGACCGGACGGTCATAACTGTTATGACCGATAGTGTAAAGAAGCGGTCATAACTGTTATGACCAGACGGTCATAACTGTTGTGACCGATAGTGTAACGCAGCGGTCATAACGATTATGACCGGACGGTCATAACTGTTATGACCGATAGTGTAAAGAAGCGGTCATAACTGTTATGACCAGACGGTCATAACTGTTGTGACCGATAGTGTAACGCAGCGGTCATAACGATTATGACCGGACGGTCATAACCGTTATGACCGCTGGTCTTACACAGAGGTCATAACTGTTATGACCAGACGGTCATAACTGTTGTGACCGATAGTGTAACGCAGCGGTCATAACGATTATGACCGGGAGGTCATAACGGTTATGACCTTTGTGTAAGACCAGAGGTCATAACGGTTATGACCGTCTGGTCATAACCGTTATGACCGGGGCGTCTAACACTTGACCAATACGTCACCGTATTGATCATTTACAGGGGTCACAACGATAATGACCATGGGGTCATTATGAAAATGACCGATTCTGTAGAAGGATGTCTGACGAAAAACTGGTCATTTTTATAATGACCACCTGGTCAATATCGTTGTGACCAAAATTGTATGCTAAAATTTAACAGTTACAGGGGTCAAAACGATAATTACCAGGCGGTCATTATGATAACGACCGATCCTGTAAGACGACCAACTGTTAAACAAATTCAAAATAATTAAATTTTTTTCCCCTCTACAAACAAAGCGTTAAACGCAAAACTTTGAAACGAAAAACCCATTTTTTTAACTTTCGACTTCTTTGATTCGTTAACTTCGATTTCCCCATTGGTTCGATCTCTGGTGGCGGGTTTTTAAACTATTCTAAGTAGGTGGCCTTCTATATCACGAAGCTGTTTATGGATGCCTGTTACGTGGTGGTTTCGGACGGTTTTCGAGCGGTTCCGGCCGATTGCAACTCTTTCTCTCTCTACGTTTCATTTTCTCTCTCTAAAATACTGTAGATGCTGGTTCGGAACAATTTTCTGGGGCATGCGAGGGAGATGAGGGTAAACCCGTAATTTGACATACATTAAATGCAGATGGGCCCCACATATCATGGACTTTGCTGACGTGGCGGTGCTACAAGTGAAGGGCTGAAAAAGTGGTGCTGATTTTAATAATATTTTCCCCACAGGTGCTAAAAGTGAAATTTACCCATATCTAAAACACTACTTATGTTTATAAAATCAATCATAAAATACCACCAGAAGTAATTTAATTTCTAAAAATGTTAAGATTATCGTTTTCAATCTGTTTTAAAAGGTTAATTTAATAATGGCGTAACTAAAAAGTTAAACTAAAAAAGTTTTAAAACAATTAAATAAATATTTTAATTATGTTTTAAAATGATTAAATAAATATTTTAATCAAGCAAATATTTCAATTATTTTGGGAAATTCTTAATTTTTAATATTGATTTTACTAACTTGTTTAGTTTAATATTACTTTAAATTGTATTCAATATGGATTATAAAGGGTACGTAAACTTGATATTTCAAATAAAAATGCGTATTTTCTAACCTAATGCTATAAACACAAGTGCTGTTTTTGGTATTTACATAATTAAAGGGACAAAAGTAATATTTGGGCTGTATAAGAGACGTTTTGAGTATTTTCCATAAGCAAATATTTGCACTACGATTTTTTCCCCTTGTTGAGAAGGATCTTTCCCTCATTCTCTATCCAGTAATCTCCAAGTCCGTTTGGGGACATGTTTTCGAAAGTATTTTCTAAACATTTGTTTTTCTTTTTTTTTTTCAGTTTTATTATTTATTTTTTCAAACATTTAAAAAAAATTCAAACTTTAAAAGTCTATAATTTTATCATTTTAAATCGAAAAAAATAATTTTTTTTAAATTGAATAAAATATCGAGAGTAACGAAACAAGATCCATATTGCTAATTTTTTTTGCCAAACAAATTTTTAGTTTTTACACTTTTTCATTTCAAATAATTTATTTTCACCAAACACACATTTCCAAAACTCAAACCATCTCTAACCTCCAAAACACCGACTTCAAACGTGACCCCAAACGGGCCCTCAATCTTCGCTACCTGCCACCAGTCTTTGGGCTAGCTGTAATGCTTTAGGAGTTTTTAAAAGTTCGTTACACAAACTACGATATAAATATTGTGTTTGATAAAGGTACTCAAAAGTCATTTGTACAAACACTAATACATTTTAACAGTTATTTAGAAAAACTAGAATTTCTAACTGTTGCTTTTAATTTCTACTTCTTCTTTATTAAAAATTGTTAGAGAGATTGTAATATCTCTTCTATTACTATTGGAAAATAGAAACAATAAAGTCTCACATTTGAAAAGCACAAGTAAGCATAGTGGTATAAATTGAAACAAGTGAAGTGTAAAGATTACTAGTGTATAGTGTAGACTATGCTACTACTATGCACCACCACAAGCGTGCGCGTATGAGGGCTATTGGGCCCTTATTAGGGCACACTTTGCATCAAGGAGTCAAGGAGCACTATATTTTTCAATGCGGTGTTTTTTCAAATTAAATCTAGACCGTTGATTTGATCGGGCATGATCTAATGGTCGAATTTAAATGATTTCATATTTAATTTAAACCGTTAATTAAATTATTATAATCGAACAATCATAATTAATTATAACCGTTAACCGTTAATTAAACTGTTCGTAGTGAGGGCAAATGAAAACCTTAATTAAAGTAATTCATACGCCTCAAACCTTTTGATTTTCTCCCATCCTATTTCGTTTCTTTACACCTAAATAGTTTTCCACCACCCATTGTAATCAACAAAAATAAGAGTAGAAATTATGACAAAAACACATCAACCCCAAATTTACCCTTTGTGCAAACATCAACGGCCACACAAGAGTGATATTTGTTTGTGGGTTTTATGAAAATTGACATATATGCAAATTGAGATTTAAGGGGGAAAAAAAAGTTATTTACATTTTAATACCATTTATTTTGCTTTTATTGAGAAAATACACCTTTTGTTTTGAAATTTTACAATTGTGTATCATCAGATTTTGCTTAATATACAAATTTATATCATTTCTCCGTCAATACTTAATTTTGACTTAAAAATACCCAAATTACCCTTAAAAAGAAATACTACAATTATGTATTATTTTTTTTCATGCCATACATTTTGTTTTTATTTGAAAAAGTATACATTGTATTTTAAAAGTTTTTATTTTTATATTAATAGATTACATTTAGTACATAAATATATACATTCTCGATCAATGCTTATTTTTACATTTAAAATACGCACAACTCTATTGAATTTAAAACTAAGAATAATTAAAGAAATTTTAATGTAAATTATAAAGTTAAATTTCTCTTGTATCGCTTGGCACATTTAAATATAAAAACAAGTGTTGATTGAGAAAATTTATAGATTTATGTACTAAATATAATATAATAATTTAAAAATATAAAATTTTAAAATACAATGTATAGATTTTTGAATAAAAACAAAATGATTGTATGAAAATAAATAATAAATTGTCGTATTTCTTTTTAAGGTTAACTTGGACATTTTAAGGTCCAAATTAAGTGTTGACAAATAAGGGTATAAATTTGTATAGTAAGTATAACTTGATGGTATATAATTATAAAGTTTCAAAACACATGGTATACCTTCTTAATAAAAGCAAAACACAGGGTACAAAACCGAAAATAACTTATCTAAGAATCATTGAGAAATTTCACAAGCATACGAATTGGACATGTAATAAAATGATGAGAAAATTATCAATCTAAAGACAATTTGATGCCAAAATTAATTTCACTAGTGCCCCTAAACTATGTTCCTTATTTTATTTTGCCCTTTGAATTATAGAAACCATTCATTGTGCCCCCTAATATATATAAAGTCATTCAATCTATCCCTTCCATCCACTTCCGTTATAAATTTAATAGAAATATCGATGTTGTACACTATTAAAGTTTAAACAAGTATGTTTTTTGGATAAAAACCTTGATCATAAAAAAGAAAAATTATTTTCTAATATGTTGTTTGAACGTAGGAAAACCAAATTAAAAATAAAATAAAAAGGAAACCGATGTAGATACATCCTCTTATAATGAAAGTATGAATTATGAAGCAATAGGGAACTATACAGGACAACACGCTTTTTCAAAAATGCTATTTATTTTCTTTTCTAATATTTCTAGTTTTTCTTAATTTCTACCCAAACTTTTAATTAAAAAAAACCTCGAGAATGACGATATTTGATCTCTACAATACAAACTATCCAGGGCAAACTCTTCGAAAATGTATTAAGTTTATTAAATATTTTTTTAATTTTTACTAATTTCCATATCCAAACTTTTATTTATTTATTTATTTATTTTTTTTAAGTGAGGGTTCTTCACCATAGGAGGGACTATTTTCCTTTGACCTCCTTGGAACTGGTTCAGCAGATAAAAACAAAAGGTCTAAGACTCCGAGGTTTCTTTCAAATTAATAAAAGGATAAATTACTAAGGTCCTATTTATGTGAATTTGCCAAAATTGTCCCTAATTATGCTTATGTATAGCTCACAAGGTGTAGATCTATCCATTAGGGTTTTTCTCAACTTGCACCCTGATTAGTATACAAAATTGCACTCTCTTTGATATTTATTATTGTGTAATTTCTAAATGATTTAAGTTTTAATCAAACATTTTCATGATTTTTATTCAAAGTGATTTAATTAGAAAATGTCTAGTTTAGCTTTTTTATAGACTCGTTAGGGTTTTTCTGCAACAACCATTCCATTTGAGCCATGTGACGGATGTGTATAGCAATCCCTACCTTTCCAAATATCTACTTCAGAAAAAAGTCTCCCATGATAATTAATTAGTCTAATTTTCTCCTCAAATCAAATATTTGATTTCTCCATAATTAATAATTGTATTATTATTTTAGTTTCCTTGTTTTTATTTTCTAATTTTTATTTCCCATTTTTATTAGTTTGTTTCACTTTTTAGTTGAGCCTCAAGGCAATATAAATATAGTGCTCTTCTTGCTGTAATTTTTTATTCAAGAATTGTGTAATGAATTCATTTTTATTTTTCAGTTTTTGTTTCTCTAGTTTTTTTAGAGGTGTAAGATTAGTGACACATCTTTTTGTGAGTGAAACACTATCGATAGAAGGGTAAGTTTTGAGTGAATTTTCTTTATTTGCCTTTTTCTTTTTATTTCAATTCAATTTATTATCCAACATTTTCTAAATTTTATTCATTTTCATCTCTGTTTAGTGTTTATAATAATTATTTATGTAGTGATAATAGTTTTAATTATTATATTTGTTACATTAAATTATTAGTGACAAATGGTTTTTTTTTTAAATTATTTTTATATAAGCATCATTTATTGCATTTTGCTTAGGGGTATTTTATCGCTTTCAGATGACATATAAGAATTGTTGTGCTTACTTTAACGAGAAGGTGTTATTTTGATCAAATACTTTTTCATTATTTGTGTTTCCAAGTCTATACCTTTTTCATTGTCTGTAAGAATGTCATATTTGTTACAAAAAAAAAAAAAAAAAAGTGAAATATAACATATCTTACTTCTAATGCAGAATATTATTTGTAATGATATTTTTATTTTTATTTTTTATTATTATGTTTTGAAACTTGTAAAAATGAACTTTTAACACTTTAATATATTAAAAATGAAAATAATATAATAAATTATATGAAAAAATCAAGTTAATAATCAATGAAAATCAAATTTTAAAATTTGATATTGGGTATAATCCTGTAAACAGTTTGTCAAAATTTTGACCTAAAAGAAATCACCCAATTGAAAATACTTTTTTTTAATTCAAATATAAAAAGTTACTATTGACATGATAACATAACATTATACTAGAAGAATCAAAATCTGATATCCTGAATTTCATGTCTCATTAGCTGTCTCCTAATAATATTATATCATATCATCTAAATTTAAAAAATTTAGTTATATAAAAAAATTAAATACTAGAAATTTTTAAATAAATTAATAAGTTATTAAAATATTATTGAGAAAATATTTATTAAGACAAAAAAAATCAAACAGCATATCTAGACTCGCCTCAAAGATGCTCTTAACCGGTATCGAGTTTCCACATACTCTCGGCACCTTTTTGCTGTTTTACATCCCACAAAAATTACTCGCCTTGGCTAGCGAGCGGCCACTTGGCGTGGATTAGTATATCCCTGGAACCAAACACATTCCATGTGCCAGTGCCATCAAATCAAGGAAAATGGACGGCTCAACGGACGGTCAGATCTGGATACCCCAGTGATCAGTCGTGATAGAGACGCGAAGCACTAGATCTCCGGGTCTAAACCCAAAGGCCACAGAGAATTCTGAATCCCAACTGCACACAGCTCATTTCTCTTACGCTTCCATAGAACACTCAAACTCTCACACTTCTTCTTCGTCGCTATACATATATTTGTATATATCGATATTTATATGTTATATATATATATATATATGCATGCCGATCCATGTGTAGCATGGTGGTCTGACTAGATCGAGGTCGAACATGGCGAATTTTCTCGCTCAGTTCCAAACAATCAAGAATTCCTGTGATCACATCGTTATTGCTGGTGAATCTCATTTCCATTTTAGGTTTTCTACTTTTTTTTTTTTTTGGCGAAACTTGAGCTTGATTTTGCGGTTTAATTTTTTGTTTTTCAATTCTAGCTACCGATCTTAACGCCTTCAGATTGCTTATATATACATGTGTGTGTGTATGTATAGATTGCATTTGAATTCTTACAATTTGAACTTTGATTGAGGATTTTGGGGTTATTCAAGTCCAAATTTGGGTTCTTTTGCTTTGAAAACGTTGGAGATGTTAATGTTCTGATTTTGAATTCTGGAGAGAGAATGGGAAGTAAAGAGGAGAGTTAATTTGTTCTATGTGTTTCTAGAGTGTATAATATTTAAGAAGAAAATTTATACATATCATAATGATAGAACAGTTTCATGACATTTTGCGAAAAGAAAATATAAGTTGTGAGGGTTAGAAAAAGCTAGGATAAAACAGTAATATCATTTTTTTATAGAATCTGCAGAATTAATTTTGACACTATGTATCCGTGTCATTGCTCATTTAAAAAACACATGAAATGGGTGTTTTTTTTCCCCCTTTATTTAGTTGTTTCAAGTATGAAAGAGTCTAATGAGTGAATGAACTTTTGGTGAAAATGTTCAATTCTTACGAATTTCTGACTAATGTACTTTAGGTGAAGAACACATTTCCAAACTATCTATATGTCATTTCAGATTGTGAAATTAGGAATCTTTTTTGGGAATAAGGCTTGGTTCTGTTAGCTAAAAACTCTTTTCCTACTTGCATATAGTTTATACTTTTGTGAATTGGAAACCAACGTGGAGTTCTATCTCGTTTAGTATTATTTGTCTCGAAATTTTCTCATTCATGTAGTCTTTTGCATTAGAAACATGGCTGAAACAAATATATTTATGAGAGTAGCTTTCTTTGCACTAGATCTTTGAAGCGAATGACTTCATTGTGGTGTGTTTCAGTTGAAGATGTCAGTGAACTGTGGCCTACGATCAAGAATGGATTCGAGAAGCGGTTTCCATTGAAGAGAGCTTGCTTGAATAACAAGACCCGAAATCCCACATATGTGGATTATTTGCCTGCTGAATTTATATTAACAAGAGATGCAAGGCTTCGCAGCCGATTCCCGCAGGAGCAATATTTATTTTGGTTCCGGGAGCCATATGCAACTGTTGTCCTTGTTACCTGTGAGGTTAGATGGTAGATCCTTGATCTCATTGATTTCTTCCAATTTTTATCTTCGGCGTGTCTTTACATGCGTCCCTCGGCATGTGATACTGTGTATAATTTTTCTGTCTTGATGTCTCAAGACAATACAAAACAAAGGATATTGCATGTGTTCATCAACATGTAATAAGTTTTTGTAATCTAAATGATCGAGCAGTTCCTCTACATGCATCTCATACAATTTTTGTGGATTAAATAATCTATTTCTTCTTTTGTCAATGAGTTGAGACATATAATAAGGCTAACCTTTTGCAATTGCATAAGGATAAAAATTTACATTTACCTTAAAGGGGGGTGTAGGGGCTTTGGAAGGTAGAAGCCTAATATTGGTCTATCCGTCATGAATATCTTATTCTAGATATTGTTTTATGCTATATGAATATCTATATTTAAATCTTTGTATCGTTGTATATGTGAAGAGAGGGATGACAATAATGTCTTCCATGGACTTGATTTGGTGTGGAACTAGAGTGTGGAAACACTGACATAGAAATTTGTAACAGAAATTCTTGAAGCTTAGCTCCTGTTTGGCACCCTGTTTTAACCACTGTTCAAACTTTTTCCATAGTGTTTTCTTTTGCAAAAAGTATTACTTTATTGTTTAAATTGTGGGTTTGAACCTATGATCCAAACAGGCATGAGGGTCTGGTTGGTTTGCTCCACCACCCACATGATCTAGTGTTCAATTCCTCCCAGCCCGCCTCGTGGGTTTGGATTTTTTTTTAGATATATAAATATATCCATAAAAATTTGTACTTAACAGTAAACACGTTTTTAGTTTTTGCTCTGTTATGTCATAATTATTTCTAAGACAGTGTCTGATTGTATTATGGTGCTAACATAACTGTTAATGGACATATTCTTTTGTCATTTTACCAGGATCTTGATGAGTTCAAAACCATCCTTAAGCCACGCCTGAAATTAATTGTCCAAAATGATGAACGGGAATGGTTCATTGTTTTTGTCTCTAAGGCCCATCCTAATAATGATCAGGCTACCAAAATGGCAAAGAAAGTATATGCCAAACTGGAAGTTGATTTTAGTTCCAAGAAGAGAGAGAGGTAAAACTTGCTGCATTAGTAGTTTATCATTTTTCAATTTGTGTATGCGTCTTGCTTTATTTAGTATTTCCAAGTAGAGAAGAAAAATTCCATTGGTATGATGCCTCATATTTGTTTTGTTCTTTCTATTTCTTTCATAGCTTACCCCTTTCTCAAAATGACTTGGAAACTTCTGATCAGAAATTTTTATTTTGTTCTACTTATTGTACTAATTCCCACTAAGTATTAAGCAACGAAATCTTTGTGCAAGTTAGATGTTAGCATTAGAATATTAGTTAGTAACATGATATCTCCGTGTGTTCATTGCTTTGAATTTGTATCTCTTATTATTTGGCTCATCATTTACTTTGCTCAGGTGCTGCAAGTTCGATTTACATAGCCCTGAAGCAAATTTTTGGGAAGACTTGGAATCCAAGATTGTGGAATGCGTAAGAAATACCTTGGATAAACGTGTACAGTTTTACGAGGATGAGATACGCAAGCTCAGTGAACAACGGTTCATGCCAGTGTGGAACTTCTGCAATTTTTTTATTTTGAAGGTTGTTATGTCTTCACATTATGTCGTCTATATAAATGTCATTTGGGAGGCTTTGTGGACAAAGAGGAATTGTTACACTTGTGTAAAAATAAATTAGCGAGTTCTCATGATCAAATCAATTTCTTGAAAGAGCTTATTTATAACTTGCCACAAGAATTAGTTCAATATGTTTATAAGATGAAAAATTCATAATATGCTCTAGGAAAATATAAACACGGCTCTGACAAGCCTTTGTGTCGATGTGGCCATATATCCCCAATCTCAATCTAGATAGTAAACGTATTTGCTGCTGTTCTCAGGAAAGCTTGGCTTTTATGTTTGAGATAGCTCATCTTCATGAAGATGCTTTACGTGAATATTTCGAACTAGAGATTTGTTATACAGAAACAGGTGCATTTTCCTCTTGTTTAGTTTTTCAGCAAGATACATATTGTGGCTTCTGCATATGTTAGAGAACCATCTCGGATTATACTGCTTTTGACTAATGATTCATTTTCGCGAAACACAGTCAAGATACCTGGGAAACAGAGGGACTTCGGAGGACTAGAGC
Source organism: Ficus hirta (assembly GCA_038430175.1). Taxonomy (NCBI): domain Eukaryota; kingdom Viridiplantae; phylum Streptophyta; class Magnoliopsida; order Rosales; family Moraceae; genus Ficus; species Ficus hirta. Next base: position 29,945,552 of record CM076585.1, read on the forward strand.
ACGGTGATGACCAGGCAACGTTGCTTAATTCTGGGAAAAAACCATTGACACAGATTGTTCAGGATGACTCATTTAGGGAATTTGAATTTCGACAGTATCTCTTTGCCTGCCAATCAAGGGTACGTTGAACCAGAGAGTGTCCTATACCTCTTGTTCATTAAATATATATTACAAGTCATAGATGAAGCTGAAATTACGGTCCGGTTACTTTAGTCTACCTCTAATATTATCTCTTTCTTTCTCTCCCTTAACATTTCCAATGCAATATTTACAGATATTTTCTGAATCCATCGATACTTATATCAGTTGGTGGCTTTTCTTTTTCGGCTAGGAAATTGTGGCTTTTCATCAGAATCTATTTCACAAATTATCTTTCATTTTTTTCACTGAACTTGTAGTTGCATCTCATAGTTAAGCTTTTAATTGCAGCTTCTGTTCAAGCTGAATCGCCCCTTCGAGGTTGCAGCAAGAGGTTTCACATTCATTATAAACTTCTCAAAGGCCCTATCAGAGCATGAGGTATTGGATTTATCATGCTTAGTGTGCTATCTAACCTATATTTAGTTTTATTAAAGTCCTCGTATAAGATTTCTCTCCTCACATTTGTTTTTTTGGGTTCGTGTTATTCTCCCCCGGGAGTTGCTTTCAGAATATTTTGCCATTTTGTATGCGTGAAGTTTGGGTAATATCTGCTTGCACGGATTTAATCAATGCAACAGCTTCGCGATATAGTGAAGGACTTGTGGCACCTGATATAGAAAAGGAGTTTTATCGACTTCAAGGTGACCTTTATTCACAATGCAGGACTAAGGTATTAGTTTTCTTTTTCAGAAGTGATGAAGTGACTTAACGCATGCAATTCATAGACAATTCAAGTGCGTCTATAGAAGTTACTCGAAAGCCATTAACTACAAAACTTTAGTCAAATCAGAACATATGAATGCAAAATTCTGACTGTACAGCTCAAACAAAAGTGAAATTTACTCATAAAAAAATAAAATAAGAGCAAATGCAGAATTCTGTTGCCTTCTACGTGATTGTCTGAAAGTAACACTGAAATTTGTTTGTGGTGGGAAATTAACTACTTTTTATTCCCTTTTTCCCAAGGTTTCTAATGAATTTCTGATTTTGGCAGTTCATGAGACTTGCATATTTGATTGGATATGGAATGAATATGGAAAGAAGTCCTGTCAACAGGTATAGACAAACTTTTAAGACCAAATTACCGGTATCATCTTTCTAATTGGTTTGCTCCTTATAGTTTTATTGAATCCTGTAAAAAGAAATTTAAGTCCATGGAATTACAATTAATAAAAACTTCCTAAAAAGACATGAATGGTTTGCTTGACTAATTTTTCTATTTTTATCCACCTACGGAACTTATCTTTTCTTCATTTGAACAGTGCTTCACTCAGCATGCTACCTTGGCCCAAGCCAGCAGTTTGGCCCTCTGTTCCACCTGATGCTTCATCCAAGGTGTTGGCAAAAGAAAAGGTCAGTTCTCAATCTAGCACAAGCAGAATTCGACTAGTAAAAAGACATCTTAAATATCTTTTTTTTTTTTCACCCGGAAGAAAACACATTATTTTTGTGTGTAATTCATAACGATTATTTGTCGGACTTCTGTGTGAAGAATGAGAGTGAAATCTGTGTAATGGAGGAGCATATCTGGGAAACAACATATGTAAAATCCCTCTAGCATGCGTCGCTTTTCATAATCAATCTTCCTATTCTGGACCTAGAAGGCTTATAATTAGTGTTAGGCAATCAACTGATGCTAACCTTTTTCAATGACTTGACCTACATCTCCTATTTGGATTCGCCATGTCAATTACCTTCAAAGTCAGCTAAATATCTCATGCACTTTTCTTTTTAAAAGCTATATTTGATAAATGATACTGATATGCCAAGTTCAAAATTTCTCAACTAGAGAGGAATAGTGTTGCTAAAAAGTTTTTCTTTGGTCCTTTGTTTGCTCTTTGTAGATGATTCTTCAAGAAACTCCCGTAGTCAAGCACTTTGGTATCCAAAGGAAACCATTGCCTCTTGAACCTTCTTTCCTTCTCCGTGAGGCTAATCGGCGAAGGGCTTCTCTTTCTGCCGGAACTATGTTGGAAATGTATGATGATTGCCAAAGCTTTATTCACATGTTACAGTAATTCTGAAATTCTAGCCAGTGTAGTTGATGGTACTATAGTTTATCCAAGGATGCATTAGTTTTAACTAAATGCTTATTCAAAACTTTTTTTTTTTTTTTTTTTTTAATTTACATGATTCCTAAGGTTTTTTATTTGTGAAGTGTCTATGTCTTTTGGCAGATCAGGTTCAGATGCAATGTCAAAGATGTTCCCATCACATAAAGCACAAACAAGTTCCATGACACGTACTAATTCTTCACCAGGATTGGACAGCTCAATAGATCGACCTATGAGACTTGCAGAAATCTATGTTGCTGCAGAATATGCTTTGCAGAGTACAATTTCTGATCCTGAGCTATGGAAGTCTTTCTCGTCTGTCGAAGAGTTTGAGGTATCAAAATATTGTTTCAAATGCAGTCATGCTTACAAAAACGTATATAATCCAGCAATGTTAATTTTAATCCTGTCATATCCCTACTTCATGGAACGAATCTGAACACCTTTTTTTAAACCTGGATTCTCCTCTGAAGTGTTATTGTTCAGAAAGCGTTAAACATTTCATCTTGGTTTTTGAACTATTTTAGTTCTTTTTTTTAAATATATTTCGGTTCTCTGCATGTTCACGTGAATTGACTTCCATTTCTTGATTTAAATTTTTGTTTCTGCAGCAAAAATATTTGGAGCTAACGAAAGGTGCAGCAGACAATTATCATCGCTCCTGGTGGAAAAGACATGGAGTTGTTCTTGATGGTGAAATAGCTGCTGTCTGCTTTAAGCACGGAAACTATGATCTAGCTGCAAAGTCATATGAGAAGGTTTGTGCCCTTTATGCTGGCGAAGGATGGCAGGATCTATTAGCTGAAGTCCTGCCCAATTTGGCAGAGTGTCAGAAGATCCTCAATGACGAAGCTGGTTACCTATCATCTTGTGTGAGATTACTTTCTTTAGATAAAGGCCTGTTTCTGACCAAGGAACGTCAAGCTTTTCAGTCAAAGGTTGTTCATCTTGCACATAGTGAAATGAAGCAACCTGTGCCTCTTGATGTATCATCATTGATTACGTTTTCTGGCAATCCTGGGCCTCCAATAGAATTATGCGACAGAGATCCTGGTATTCTGTCCGTAACTGTTTGGAGTGGCTTTCCTGATGATATAACACTCGACTCACTTAGTCTGACACTGATGGCTACTTTTCAAGCTGACGAAGGAATTAAGGTACACTTACTTGGATATATATCTTGTGCGTGTTTTACTACTACACTTCACTCTTCACTTTACTTTAGGTTGCTAAGACTTCCATTCATATTTTCAGGCACTAAGAAGCTCTACTGCTATTGTTCTAAAACCTGGTCGAAATACAATTACCTTGGATTTACCACCCCAAAAGCCAGGTTCCTACGTCTTGGGGGTTCTTACGGGGCAGATTGGGCACCTAAGTTTCAGGTCCCACAGATTTTCAAAGGGTGGTCCTGCAGACAGTGATGATTTCATGAGTCTTGAAAAACCTACTAGACCTATCTTGAAGGTATGGTCTTCCTAGTACAAACTAAACTGCTAGCTTTGTATTACTTTCTTTACTTTTGTGTCTAGCGTAAATTCTATGCAGAAATTGCATGTAACTTGGAGAAAAAGATTATGGGAAACTTATTCTTCACATGGCCTGATATATCCATGCAGTTTCAGTATCTGATTATCTTCTTCTTTAGGTTTTCAAACCACGACCACTGGTCGATCTTGCCGCAGCTGTTTCATCTGCTTTGCTTATAAATGAGCCACAGTGGGTTGGGATTATAGTAAGGCCCATTAACTACTCCCTTAAGGGTGCTGTATTGCATATTGATACTGGTCCTGGCCTTCAAATTGAAGCTTCGTGTGTTATTGAGATGGAGAGCTATGCAGACTCATCAGACGATTCAACAGGCGTGAAAACTAATGGTACTCTGGAGAATGGTCCTTCAACCGCCACTAAAAACTTTGAGCAGTTGACTCTTCATGAGGGTAGAATAGAGTTTCCCGATTGGGCCAGCAATATGACATCTATTTTATGGATTCCAGTTCGTGGCATCGGTGAGAAGCTTGCAAGAGGATCCTCTTCAGGTTTAGAAACAATGATACAAATCTTTTGATTGTAACATGCGTTTATACTGACTTTGCACCTAAATGCTTACACGTCTATGGTGAATCATTTTTCATGTGCAGCTACTCCCCAGAGAACAAGCATCGTGGATGGAATGAGGACTATAGCCTTAAAACTTGAGTTTGGAATATCTCATAACCAGACATTTGAAAGGCATTGCGATTCTCTCTCAACTTCCCAAGTCTTGTTGATTATTCCTTTTTACATCTTACGTTTCCCTAGTACACAGAATTTTTTTTTTTTTTGTTAGTAATTTATTTGTGAATTCACTTGCTCTGATGCAGTACCCTTGCTGTGCATTTCACTGATCCTTTCCATGTGAGCACACGAGTTGCAGATAAATGCAACGATGGTACTTTGCTTCTGCAGGTACATTATCTTTTTGGGTTTCAAAAACTATTTTTCTGCGCATATTCCTTAAATATGTAGAGACTGTACTAGGAATTGAAACCAGAGCTATTGTTCAGGACCTTCATTGTAGCATCCTCCAAGCCAAGAAATATACTTTAGTAATGTAGTTCTGTATATAAATACGGGATATCATTGTGTACTTCGGAAGACATGTTGAATTATTGAGTTGTGTATTTGTGTCTAAGCTTTTACAATTTGAAAATCTCCAACAACCTATATCTGATGAGGTCTATTAGAGACGTTTAATTGTGATATCTGATTGACGTCTTAAGATGTAGAGGTCGATTTTTGTTGCTGCTGTGAGGATGATGATCATATATTTTGTTATTCCGTGGCTTATCTCTATATTCTGTGAAGTGATATTGGTTGATACTACTTCAGGTTATATTACATTCTGAAGTCAAGGCCAAATTGACTATACATGACGCTTGGCTGGACCTTCAAGATGGATTTGTTCATGCTGATCGTGGTGATGGGAGACCAACTTCTGGGTTCTTTCCACTTGTCATTTCCCCAGCTTCAAGAGCAGGAATTTTGTTCAGTATACGTTTAGGGAAATCAGATGCTGAAGGTATTAACAATCATGGTACTTAATATTTGCGAACTTCTAAACTGCATATTGATTTTGAAGCTCCACCTCTTCTGGTGCAGATGTAGCTAGGACTCTACAGTCGCAGAGCATACTAAATATTAGATATGGGATTTCTGGTAATAGAAGTGTTGGAGCACACCCTCCGGTTGGGATAGAGCATTCAGCAACAGAGGATGCTAAACAGGATTTAGTTTTCCGTAGTGCCCTCATTTTGCAAAGGCCCGTCCTTTATCCATGCTTAGCTGTTGGTTTTCTTCCTCTTCCTTCTGGTGGCCTTAGAGTTGGGCAGCTTGTTACCATGAAATGGAGGGTTGAAAGGCTAAAAGATTTCGAGACTGAAGTGTCAAAGAATCATGTAAGATATGAAGTGATCCCTTTGACCATAGAAAGACGATTCAATCCCTTTGTCAATATTTGCATAATGGAATTCATCTTGTCGAGGAAGAACTATGGAATGTTGACTATAGTTGATATCTGTTGTCATTTATCAGGATGAGGTGTTATATGAAGTCAATGCAAACACTGAGAATTGGATGATTGCTGGAAGGAAAAGAGGGCATGCTTCTCTCTCTGCGAAGCAAGGTTTGTGAAGAACTCGAATTATCGTAAAAAAAAAAGTTGTGTTCTCTGATATACTTGAATGCTAAAAGGAAAAGCCAAGTGAAATGGTTTTTTTTTTTACCCAATTGCTCTCTGACTTCTTCTCTCACCATGACAGGTTCAAGGATAGAAATCTCTATCTTATGCGTGCCTCTAGTGGCGGGTTATGTACGGCCACCTCAACTTGGGCTACCGGATGTCGATGAGGCAAATATAAGTTGTAATCCACCTGGTCCCCACCTGATTTGCGTCTTGCCTCCAGCACTCAGCTCCTCCTTTTGCATTCCTGCTTGATATCTCCTAGTTCTGCAGTTTTCCTCCGGCATTGAAGTTATCTCGGGAATATCACGGTTTTCCACTCTATAACTGGCAAACTTTTTCTTTTTTTCTTTTCCTTTTTGTTGAATGGCAGCGCTATAGAGTTCGGTCCCAGTTGGATACCCGGAAATTTGTATATCCCCGTTTTTCTTTTTCCTTTTAAATTAACAAATTTTTAGTTTGATTCTCTTGAGACATTGATTCTTGTATAGCAGAATTTGTAGTTTTCTTGTACTACAGTAATAGAGATCATCACCAAGTCTTCATTTCTTTCGATTTGTTGCTGGAAAGACTCTGCTCTGATCCAATACTGAATTCATAAGAAATTCTTCTAGCTCAACTTTTTTTTTTTTTTTTTATAATTTGAGAGTTAGGGGATTTGAACTTTATACCTTGTACCGGTATCGGATGAGGAATTTTCGTCACCTGTAATCACTACTAGTACCAATTGATGAAAACAAGATGAATTTTAAAAATAATAAAAATTATTATAATAATTCTCAAGTGTTTGAGAGATTTTGTGTTTTATTTCGGCTATACAGATTTTTTATATTCTAGCACTGATATCCCCAATAATTGAAATGCAAACATGGGAACAATGAAGTTAACAATGAAGGCTATTATTAGTTGAGAGCCTGTAGGATTTTAAAGTGTTTATGGTTTTTGAACCAAAATGTAAATGGATATGAAGAAAATAAAATTATTACCAAACAATGGAAACCAACAAATTAGAAATGTGAACAGGCTTCTTTAAACAGGAGGCTTTCATCTCTCTGTTGCTATCAAGAAATATACGAGGACCAAAAAAAAAAAAAAAAAAAAAAAAAAAGAAAGACGAGAGAGAGAAAACAAAATTGAGATCAGAGAGGTCCCACCGAGAGGCCAGCATTGAAGGCTACTATTTTGTGGAAAACTTAAGATTTTTAGTTTATATACTTTTATCAAATTTTTTTTTTTTTTCAGAAATTAATTTTTATGTATCCACCAAAATGCAACCTGAACCCAACTCTTGTTTATTTCAAATGAATAAAAAATAATAATTAATAAAATGGAAACAGAAAGAGGTCCCACCGAGATTTGAACTCGGGTTACTGGATTCAGAGTCCAATGTCCTGACCACTAGACCATGGGACCGTTTTTGTCATAAAAGCTTCTCCGTAATTTAATATGAACTGAAACAAAAGATTCCCCCTATACCTTGCTAATTCTAAAGCCCAAAGCCCTAGAAGACGGTCTTTGTTTTGCCTTGCACGATAGTGTGTGTAAGTTTGAAAATTTTCTCCATCAAAAAGGACAGGAAAAGGAAGAGAGAGAGAGAGAGAGAGCTAATGTGGCAATTTGAAGACTAGTTCGAGACGTCCTTTAATTTTTATTTTTTAAGTTGGAAATATCTTTCTCAATTCTTGTCTAGTTAACAGAGTCATATTGCCAAAAATACTCCATTTCATGGTCGCTTTATGCATATATTTGTCACTTCATTGCTACCCAAAAAAAAAATGTCACTCTATTTGAAAGTAAAAGCTACACAGTAATGCAAAACTATTTAAATACAAGTATTTCTAGATTTTTACTACTAGTGATAACAACATAGGAACTGCTCCTTTGCTTTTCCTATTTAATGTTGTAGGATTTTGTTGCTAGGTTGTCCTTTCAAATTTAATGGAACTAAAGGACCACTTGTTGATTACTTTAATTAAATTAGTAATGGATATAATTTGATTAGATGATACTTTACACATGGTAATGCATGTGTTTTCACTAAAGGAAGTTGCACCAACTTTTTCTTTTTTCTTTTTTCTTTTTTTTTTTTTTGGTGCCGGCGATCCGGTTTTCATTTTTAATGAGAAATACGATTAGTGAAATTTTCATTTACACTTACCCTCTAAGTTACTTGTTTGATTTCCAAGTACCTAAGTTCCGTTCCGAGTTAATTATAAATACACCTTTTAAAAAGCAAGGTTAAGATTGCATTATGTCGTAAACCGTCGACCAATTATGTTTAGTGGATAGAATTATGCTTAATGAGATGTGGTTGAGCACAAAAGGCAGGTGAATTTTTGTGCTGGATTAATAAACAACATTGTTAAATATCTCCTTATGAAATCAATTTTGATGAAATATCAAACAAATTTTTTATGTGGTCAATATTGTGACATAAAAAAAAACATAATTAAATAATGAAAAAAGAGTTGTTAGATTTTGGTGAAGCAGATGGCATGGAAAACAGGGAAGTTCCTATTTGGAGAAGGGAAGTGGAAGGAGAAGGAGGGAAGGGAATCTATGAAATCATCCAAAAGAATTGTAGTTGAAGGTGGTCCTAGTGGGATTCAATGCCCAACCAACACATTTCCCATCGCTTTGGTTTCCAGTTTTATTTCTTGTCAATGATGTGGGATGGTGACCACACAACTACAATGGTTAATTTGCATGATCAACTTTTCAAACACAAATATTCGCCACATAATCCATCCTGCTAAAATATCATCGTTTCGTTAACGGAGAATTCTTTATTAAGATATGAGAAAATACGCTACTAGCATGATATAATGTGTGACAATCAAATTACATCAAAATCATATATCAAATCAGAAACTTGATAAATCTAATGTTTAAAAACTGTACGCCTATCAATTAGGTGTATTTTTTTTTTTTTTTTTTTTTCATATCCTAGTATAAAATTCTCAACCATTTGAAGGAGAGAGGAAAATCTTTCTCACTTCTAGAACATGGCAAGCTTCACTAATTTGCTTATTGAATCAAACAACCATTCCTAAGAGCATCTAGAGAGAAAGAGAGAGGAAACCTTAGAAATTTTTTTTTTTTGTATTTTTTTTTTTTTTTTGCTTTAAAATAGAAACCTTGATGATTTGTGATACTCATATGCATTTATGTATAGAACACATGGCTTATTTTTATAAAGAGCACAGGCTACGTGAAGCGAGTACAGAGCGGTGAAGATGCTAATCAATACATATAGTTGGACAAGGCAGAGAGAGACACATGATGCCATTAAAATGCTTTCAGTCTCAAATGAGTCTGCAATACTCTCCCTATATATATATATATATATATATATATGTATGTATGTATGTATATGTCATATGAAGATAGATTTGATTACAAGTATATATTTACCATTTCATGAGATGCCAAAATTAATGTCATTCAGCGCTAACGTCGGATCATAGAATCTCCTTCATAGCACTTGATGTGGCATTACTTCTCAATAGCATCACTCAGAAAAAAAAATTAAAATAAAATAAAAAAAGAAATTACTTTACTTCAGTTTAATTCATTGTGCTATATGATTCTATAATATACTTTAAGTGATCGGATGCCAATTGTCACAATTAGCCATCTACTTTCCCAAACACAACTATTTTTTAGACTTTGAATGCTAATTATTGTACCATTTAAACTATAGTTTTCAGCTTCATCATAACTTTTTTCTTTTCTTTTCTTTTCTTTTTTTATTCTAATTTTGGAGAAAAAAATAAATAAAAGAAATAAAGGCTTGAGATTTAACCTCTATCACCAAATCTGATAGCGAACTGCAACAAGACATCCATCCAATAAATTACAAAAAATAATAATAACATTTTGATTGTTTGCTTGAGAATCCTCACTAACATTTTTTTTTTCTTTTTCAATTTTTTTTTTTTTTTTTTTGATTGCTACTACAGATTTTGTTATCTCATTACACTCACTGACAACTCAACTCTAATGCCATCGATCCTAACTCATCCATAGTATGTATAGTATGTATATGAATATGCTAATTTTTATCTCCACCGACTTTGTGGTTATCTACGCAAGTAAATGACATTTTTCTAATATGTCGATACAAATAGAGGCTATGTTTTGATTCACATTTTAAATGGTTGCAATTCATAAAACCTTTAAATGAAAAAAAAAAATTTAAACAATTACATATGAATTGCTATCGAATATTCACATTTTGATCCGAATTATCCCAAAATATTGAACTCTAACGTTAATACTCCGTTTGGTATTTTAACTCAATTTCAACTAAATTATACTTTTTAATCTCAGTTTTTTTTTATGTCGACAAAAATTATAATTAATTTTTGAAATTTTAATCAATTTTAATTTAAAAATTTCAACATCTTCAACCGGCGAACCTAATGCAAGTAAACATTAGAACATTTTTGGAAAAAAGATGAGAGAAATTAAAGGCTGGAAAGGTGGAAGAATATATAAGGGGGCAATATTTTTCAGAAAAGTTGGAATCTGATCAGAAGACTACATGGGAAGCAGATCATGAGATTCCAATTGGATAAAATTCTATTTAAAAAAAAAAAAAAAAAACCTAATTCATTTTCATTCTTTCCTTTCCCACTAAACTCAAAAAGCATAGTCATGCTTTCCCAAAAATCACAAGCCAACCCTGATATTCTGAATATTTGATGTGATGGAGACTTCACAACAACCTGCTCTAAGTGCAATTTGCCCATTTCTACGTCAAACTATTTTCAACTCCACTTCCTCCCTCAATTTTGTTTTACAACTTACATCCCACCTTATCCCCTTCCAAACACAAAATATCAGCCACCCAATTACTTTCCTTACTCTTAAAGCATATGATTTCGATAATGCAGGTTTCTAAACGGTTTTGTCAAATAAACGAAACTAACACCATCTGATATAAAATATTTAAAATACCATCATGGAATGTACAAATATCACAAAAAGGATAAACAAGCCAAGACAAGATTTTCATGTGTATATATATAGTTGGAGAAAAGTTGGCATCTTGGCATCATTTGCAAACCGACCATTATGTGACAAAAACTACATCACAAGCTTTATATTTATGTGATTATAATCCACATAAACCCCTCTCTGAGTCAGCTTCGCCTTCTCAGAACATATCATAATCTTATACATTAATCAAAACTACATTTATAAATATTTTTTTAAAGTATATTATTATGTAACTAATTTCTTTTTTTTTTTCTTATATCTTATCTCAGATTAAGTAATATATTTATTAATAACGTATCGATTTTCCACATCGGATTATCCACATCAGCATCTCCAATCGAGTCGGACCTCGCCGGGTCCCGCGACGTGCTGACTCGGCTTCCGGAAGGAGACAATGTGGCTGGTGACCATGAACGCCGTCACGCGCTCCGACACCCGGACGTCCTCCATCTTCAGCTCCTGCAGCCGCCGGACGTACTCCGGCACGTGCATTAGGTCCCAAACGACGCCGTACCCTCCGGGCTTCAGCACCCTCACGAGCTCGCCGACCGCCCTCATCCGCTCCGCCGCCGCCGCCGCCGTCTTCTGGCCGTGCTCCTTCCCGACTGTGTGCACGAACACCGCCGACACCACCACGTCGAAGTAGTTGTCCCCGAACGGCAGCCGCCGGGCGTCACCGTCCCGGCACGTGACGTATTCACCGACTCCCTCGAGATGGGCCGTCCGGAGGGTCGACGGGGTCGACCGCCTCGACCGGTCGAGGCCGACGACCCGACCGGAGCTCCCGCCCTTCTTCAGCTTCGTCGCCACCGCGTTGAGCAGGATCCCCCGGCCGCAGCCGAGGTCGAGTGCGTGTTTGACCGTTGACCAGTCGTTGACCGAGTTGACCATCCGCTGGGCCATGTCGTGGTGGAGGAGGAGGGAGGAGTGGAGGAAGTTGGCGGCGGCGAAGAAGAGGCAGATGGCGGAGATGGCGGCGACGGAGCCGGTGAAGCCGGCGAAGAAGCGGGCGGCAGCGGCGCCTGGGAAGAAGAGGAGGCGCTCGAAGAGGGAGACGATGGGGTTGAAGTAGGCCAGGTAGAGGACGGAGAGTACGGCGAAGAGTACGGCATGGAAGAGGAGGAACAACACCGTCTGCCATTGGTCCACGCCGTAGATCGAGTAGATCTGGTTCCAGTCTCTAGTACCCGATTTCCCCATTTCCGGGTCTCTCTCCTTGTTTACTTCCTTTCCGATGTGGGACTAAGTATTGATAGATATTTCAACCCTCTGTTGAAAGAGAAATCTGTAACCACAGCCACAAACAGGCACAATGAGCTTGGAAATAAGAATAAGATCAAAAAACTTTTCTGGGTTTATGAGAAAATTAGATAAACAATCCAAAAATAAAAAATTAAAATGAATTATTCGCAATTGACACACCGTGAAAAAGTTCTTATACGAGCTCAGAGCAGCAGATCTACCATCTGAAAAGGGAAAAACAGGGAAAGAGGAGGAGATTTTTCTTTTCCTTTTTTTTTTTTTCAGAGGGAAAACAGAGATGAAAAATGCATTTTTATTTATACGTCATTGAGGGACTGAAAAGGAGTTGGGCAGTAGTAGTAGGAGTAAGTAATAAATCTGGAAATGTCAGAGTACGTTGAAGAAGAAGACGACACTGATGATGAAGAAGTGATTTTGCTGAACAGCTAATAACTCAAAAAACGCGGTTTGGAGTCGGCTTGCAAATTCAATTTCTTTGAACAAAAAGGGGAGGAATTTGGGGACAAAATTCCCTCACTCTCAGTGATATGGATTTTGTACGGAATTCTAGAGAGAGAAGGAGAGAGAGAGAGAGAGAGAGAGGAGGAGGAGGAGGAGTGATTGGCTTGTGCGGTTCTGGTATATATGCATATAGTGTAGTGTGTGTACGGGGGCGGGTGAGGAAAGAGGACAAGTTGGGGGTTTTTGAATTTTTTCACCGGAAAACCGGTTCAGCCGGTTGCTCGACTTCCCCTTTTCTTTATTTATTTATTTAATTTTTTTTTTTGGGAGATGCAGGGTCGGTTGGCTAGTGGGAAATCTTGGAAGCTTTGAGAGGGCAAAGAATGGAAAATTCTTTGGTAGCATTGATGTTACCTAAAGGGGTAAAAAGTTGTAAACGTTTAAAAAAAGCTCATGCAAGTGGGATTAAAAAAAAATAAGAAGAAAATTTAAAGGCAAATTTTATGGTTACAAAAGGAAAAGGGATCCCTTTAGGATTCATTTGGATAAAAATCACAAGTAATTTTTTTATAGTGAACAAAGAGCTGTTTGATTGGTCCATTTTAATTAGAGAATTGAAGTTATTTTGATTGGAACTAAGTTTTGAAATTATACTCTCGATTGAAGATGAACCGCTTAGAGTCAAAAAAATAAAAACTTGAAATGAGTTCATAAAAAAAATCAATATAAATCTTATTTCCTTTTTCTCAAAATTATTTACAATTAATAAAAAAACATCACATTTTTACTTAAAATAATAAAGTTTTTAAGTTGGAGTTTAAGATATGAATAAGAAAACTGAGTTTACTTTTAAATGAAAAAGACAAAAAAACAATTAGAATTTTTTGATTGGAGCGAACCAATCAAACACCCTCTTAATCACGATGAGTTCATACTAAAAAGATGACTTAGTGCTCACAGCCACCATTACTAATGTTTGAGTTTCCTAATTAGGGTTAGTATTTGTTGATATTTAACAAATTTTGTTTGAGCGCCATGTTATCTGTTATTATTATTATTATTATTATTATTATTCCACTTAAAAGCTTCACAATTGCATTAAGAAGTTGCAAAGTTCACGTTGAATGTGACAACAAATTTGGGTTGTTGTTGTTGAGATAAAGGACCACATTTATTGCTCAAGTTTTTCAACTTATAAATAGAGTGCTTTGGTAAATTTTAGACCAGAAAAGAGAGAGAGAGAAAAAAAAAAAAAAAAAAAAAAAAGAAGAAGGGTTTATAGATATTGCTTGTAGATGAATGTTCATATTTAAGGAGAGACAAAATTCAAGAGGAAGTTTTTAAGACATGTGAAAGCTCATGGCAATGTCTGACCATCAAAACTTGGTATATATTCAGAGAGATATTTTTGGTGAACTTCACTCTAGATATTGCTTGCATGCTTCTGTGAATGTATTAATATGATGTGATTGTACTATGTTTCTACTATTATTTTATGTATCTCTCTCCTCTGTGCAACAAAGGGAAACTCAATTATGATACTAGGTACAAAGTAGATCCCAAAAAAAAATAAATAATAAAAAAATAACCCATACCAGTTTGCTTGATCTTTAAGCAGTTAATACTGATTTTCTTAGGATTTTTTTATTGGAGAATTTTAGTAGACGTTATGAAAAATAAAAAAAAAAAATAAAAAATCTGTCGTTGAGATACAAAATCGTCAATTTGTATCAAATTTTATTAAATTGTCGGAAAAAAAGTTTAAAGAAATTTTACAGTAGAACTTCTTAGTTTTTGTTACCTATTAGAATTTTTTCAATCATTGTATTAAAATATTAACAATATAATATATGAATGTATAAGTTAAAAATTTATAAGGTCAAATCATTAAAAAGTTAATAATAATTAAAACATCATCTCCAGTACTAGTAGTGAAAAATAAGATATTCTTGAATAAATATATATTTTGTCTGATATGATTTGAGAACTAATATTACTGGTAAATTTTCTTTGCCCCATCACATTATGCTTTTTTTTTTTAATAAGATTGATGTGACAGAAATCAATAGATGTACCGAGACATCGTAACTAGGTTAACACCTCCACATCACCCTTATCATTTATCTATCTCCAACATTTTATTAAACATAAGAAAAAATAAAAGAATAATAATTCTGATCTGACATGGTATAAACTATCCACAAAAGAAAAAGCAACTAAAAAGTAAATGCGGATGAGAAACAGAGCAAAGCCAATTTTGACGCTACAAAATATAGCCGAAACTACACTTTTAAAAATCATAATCTCATTAAAAACATTGCTAGTTCTTCTTTCATATAGCCCTATCACATTATGCTTCTTCTTTCAAATTTTGTTCTCTTTTTTTTTTTTTCATGTGTAGTAATTTTTTAATATTGAGTGAGAGATTGAAACTATACACCTTATAATAAAATCAGGTATGAAATTAAGGTTAAAGTATATCTATCGGTGTAGTATATATATATTTTTTAATAAACAAACATTATTGGATCTCTGTCCAAGGCATCATCTACGTTTTTGAAATTTGAAGTTCATTAGTTCCAAAGAAATTATCATTCAACCTTTAACCAAATCAAACGACAAGGTGGTAACCCGCCAACCTCAATCTGAGCACATGATTTTTTAATTTTTTTTTATTTTGCTAAAAGAGCAGATAACTCTTTCTTATTAATAAATAAATAAATAAATGAATCACATCTTACTTCCATCTTCATGATTTAATCCTGACCGTCCAATCCTTAAAAAAAAAATCCTAACCATCCAATTTCCTTTTGTATAACATTTAAAGAATCTATTGGATAAATAGAGCCAATAGGGCTAATTAACTGTTTAAAAGCTGTCGTTACTCTTTAAAAAAAATACAAAACAAAACAAAATTTTTTTTTTTTTTTTGAGAGAGAGAGAGAGCTTGAGCCATACAAGTGTAGTGTTATGTAAAGGTTGAGATTCCAAAATTTCGTCCGCAAATCATGGAATTAAATGATGAAGACCGTATAGAGGAAGAGCCAATTTCTTTGGGATTGATGTAAATTGAAAGCTTTATTATAGATTTTTGACTTAAAAAAAGAAAGAGAGAGAAAAAAAAAAAAAAAAAAAACTCACTTTCATTATCTCCTTCTGTTCCCTTGTAATCAGGACATAAAGTCCAAAGTTTTCCTCACAAAAGTCTCATTTGTATAATTACCTATTTACCCTTTTATGACGTCATGGTCCCCTTGCATTATTTTTTTTTTCCTAAAATATATTTATACCATTTAGCAACGGTTTTGAACTATTCTGTTTTTTTTTTTTTTTTTTCCTGTTTGGGTTTTGTTTTCTTTGAGAACTTTCAGACACCTTTTTTTTTTTTTTTTTCAAAATTGTCCTTTTTATGTTTGAATTTTGCATGGGGACCTCTTTTTGATTGGTTTTTTTTTTTTTTTTGGTGGCAAGGAAATCAAGGTTTGCTTTGATTATTTGGATTTTCTTTTTTTTAAAAATGAATAAATCTGTCATTTTACATTAAAATTTGAATCTGAAATTCATTTAATAAGCTAAATATACTTTAAAAAAAAAAAGCTAAATGTAAATCATAATATGCAGAAGAAACTTTCCCTATCAAAGGTCTAAAACATTCTTACTGATTAAATTGAAATTAACACCTCCTTAATTTGAGCCATAACGTAGGGATGATATCGCCTTCACCAAATCAGTGAACCTCCAAAATGTCACTGTTTTTTTAATTTTTACGAACCAAAATGTCACCTTCTTATTTTCTTTGTCGATTTTTTTTTGGTTGAATTTAGGGATAATTAAGAAAATTAGAACAATATGTCTTGTTATGGAGGTTTTTTTTTTTTTTTTTTAATAAAAGTTGGAATTTTATTAAGAAACCAAAACAACTAAGACAGCTTCCTTAATGAAGAATGGGATAGCATCAATTCCATACAAATCACAAGAGTAACGAAACAAAAAAGCTAGCTAACTGGTGGGCAACTATATTCCCACTACGAAGAACATGACTGCAATTACTTCCAATAGTAGCTGAATTCAAACAAAGTTTGATATCTCGAACCACCACATCCTAAGTAGCATCTTCATCGTACAAATTAAAGGGGTGTTTAGTGTGTAAGTTTGAGTTAAGATTTTTAAGTTTAAATAGTAAATTATGTTGATTTTTCAGAAAAGACAAAAAAAATTTTGAGAAAAAGACAAAAATTTTTTGAGAAAAAGACAAAAAAAAGTTTGAAAATTTTAGTTTAAACTTTTACCCCAAACTAACCCTAACTGCTTGGATGACATTCATGACATCAGATTCAGCAACAGTGATCGGCATCCCACGAGCCACAGCAAATTCCAGTCTCTTTCTTAGCGCCAAACATTCAACTACCAAAGGAGAGAAAGAGCCCCTCAGCCTCTTTGCTAAGCACGCACAAACATAATACCTGCTGATGTCTTTTACCCACACAAATTTCAAATATTAATTTTGAACTAAATTCTTTATTCAAAACCAAAATCACAATGTGGAAGGATATAATGGTAAAAACGCCACAACTCCGGTCAAAGACCGAAAATGACCTTCCCTTTCTTTAATTTCTTTTTTATTTTTTATTTTTTATTTTTTGAGTAATTTCTTATTTTCTTTTTAAGTTTGATTTAATTTATATAATGACATAAAAATTAAAAAAATTAAAAAAAAATTAAAAAGAAGAAGAAGAGAGAGAAAGTCGTAGGCAAATAAATAGAGGCGGGGCCGAAGTTCCTATTTACGTCTTTAGGAAAAGTTAGAGGGAAGGGTGTGGGGCCCTCTCTTATCTTTTAAGAACGCGGGAATGACAGATAACGACTAGGCAGTGTGAGAGACTGATCGACGGAAGAGAGGAAGGCACCAACTGTTTTTATCTTTCTTTTTTTTTTTTTTTTTTTAACCTGTTTAAAAAATAAAATAAATAAATAAATAAATAACTTCTTCCTTTACAACTACTTCAGTTTGTGTTTGCTTTTTTGGCCCCAGTATCTAGATGCCACCGACTCATGAAGACCCATGCGTCAGTCCAAAACATGGAAAAGTCTTGTTAGTATGGAATCCTCTTGATAGAGTTTTATTTTCAACTGTCGGATATGTTTTAAGATTTTTTAATATATCTATACATAATAATTAGTTATTATTCAATATTTGAAATCACGTGATATTTTATTTATGTGCTGTATTTAGTGGAAATTCATGAGATATTTTATTTATGTGCTGTATTTAGTGGATTTCTGTTTGGATTATAAACTTGAAAAGTAAACTTAGATGTATAAATTTATTTATCAATTTTTATGACAGAAAATATTATAGAAACTTGCTATATATGATAAATAACAATTTCTAAACGGTCAAGTGCTAAATTTGATAAATGAATTTTTAATTAGCTAAGAAAAGTATAATACTAACTGTAATTAAAAAAACACGGTTGTAAGTATAACCTAATAATAATATTATATCTAATGACACTGAAAAGTATAGAGTTCGAATCACTCTACCTCTAAATTCAAAAAAAAAAAAAAATTTGTCATAAAAATCATATCTCTTATTAAAAGACTTTAAAATCTCTTCTCTAATCTTTTTTTTTTTTTTTTTCCCCTCTCGCCTACCAAACAATAAATGCTATCAAAATTCTTCCACTAATTATCCCATCCATATTCATGCCTATCATCACCCTAAATGTTTTTGCTCTTTCCAAGTCAATGAATTGGTCTTACGAATTAGTATTTGAAATTCAAGAAAAAATTAAATGTATCAGAGTTGGTCTTTGATGTCAGTTCTTTAATAAATCCGAGCTAGTGCTTATTGTCATACCATCCAGCTCATTTTTCTAATTCTTTATTTTCTTAATTTTGTTTGCTAAGTTGGCTTTCGTTTATATATGCTTAGATTGATTATTATGTTTATTAGTTTGTTCGATTTTTCTAAATAACCAATCATGTCATATCATATCTTGACATCGTCATGTGTTTTTGATATGGAAACTTTGTCCTATTTTTCTTTTGACCTTTTAGAGGGTATCACAGCTCAATAAATATATTTATGAAAAATGTGTGTGTGTATATATATATATATATCTATATATTTAACTCAAGATTACCAATTTAATCTCCATTCATTATAAATTATACTAGCAACCACTATTTTATATCATAAATAAATAAATAAAGACAAGATAAAGTGAGGCTGGATGGTTTGGTTTTTTAAAAAGCAATTTGGGAAAATCCAAACCGAGACCGTCCATTCTATATGAGGGATAAGGAATTTGAAATTACAATTTGACGGATTGATGATGTGGTATAAAAATGATGATACGGGATGGTGCGGTTTGAGTAGACAGGGATATCTGGCTTATTTATTTATTTATTTATTTTGCACTAGTGCTATAGTATATGTAACATTGTGTTGGGACACCAAAGAGTTTGATAACTTTGGAGGATAACATCATGGATTTTATCTATGGAAAGCCCAACTTTACTTTAAGAAAAACAAATCCCCTGAGTGGAAAATGTTTTAAAATTTCTATTAGAGAGTTTAAAATTTTCCTTTTTTTTAGAGAAAACTTTTTTAATTTTTTGTTGAAAAAAGAAAGTATCATTAATGCAATCCCGTCTCGATCCCTATTGTCATAAATAAATAAATAAATAATCCGATGTCCATTAGTAAAACAAAAAAAAAAAAATCTTATTCTAATAAAAAAAAATAGGTTCAATTTTACTTGTATTATCACGAATATATAATGAAATATAGAGGGTCCGTTTGGTGAACGAGTTTACATTGAAAATTTTAAGTTTGAGTTGAAAATTTTTATTATCTTTTTAGAAAAGATAAAAAAATTTTCAGAAAAATATAAAAATTGAGATAAAAAAGTACATTTTTATTTGAGATAAGATGTGTTACCAAATAAAATCATAGTTTATTAATCACGTAAAGTATGTAGCTAACCAGCCTATTAAAGATCGAATTAAAAATATATATATTTAAAAAAAAAATCTCTACATAACCTAAGGATGGTGAAAAGTTTTTCTTAATTACTATTGCAAAATATACGCCCAAAGTCAAAGAAGAAAAACTTCTAGATGTACTTTATTTCCTTTTAGTTTTGTCTGGAAACAACAAATACAGAAGAAGAGGAAGATCCTGTTATAGCAAATCTAGCACATAACCACGTGGCCTGATTTCACTAGTCGTGGCTCCAATAATAATGATAATAATGGGATAACGTGGGAACTTTTAATTGTTATATATGACTTTATAAAAATATAAAATAAAAATAAGTTACGAATAAAGAGAACAAAATAATGGCTGAGAGGACATGACCAGAGAGTAGTACTCTATTTTACATGTTATTTGTGAGGCACTGAACCCACTCTCGGAGCCCTACACCATAAGCTCAACCCACAACTCTTGGCAAAAACTGACCCCCACTCCATTATATGTCAAGCAACCCAAAAAATCATAAAATAAAATAAGCAACCAAAAATCAATGAGTAAAGGACTATAGTACACATTTCATTTCTGAGGATGCAATGTACAACTC
Organism: Ficus hirta; assembly: GCA_038430175.1. Taxonomy (NCBI): domain Eukaryota; kingdom Viridiplantae; phylum Streptophyta; class Magnoliopsida; order Rosales; family Moraceae; genus Ficus; species Ficus hirta. The sequence continues at coordinate 29,965,762 of CM076585.1, forward strand.
AAATGTCAACCATGAATGATTACACAAATAATTTAACGGTAATTTTATATTTATTCACTTAAATTTGAATCCTGTAGTCTCCCGTAAGATCCTCCACTTTAATTTTGGTTGTTGATGCTTTGGCTTTGTAGATAATAGATCTTAAATGAATGAACGAGAGAAACTAATATAAAGTTTTGATCGCTCCTTCGGTGTTCCTAAAACTGCAACATGTCGAAGAAGATGAGGGGTAGAATGGAGACCAACTGATTCCTTTTTTATGGGTAAAAAGAAAAAACCCCCACTTTTAAATTTTTTTTTTTAATTTTTACCATATGTATTCTCTTATAAAATTTGGAATTTTTTTTTTACTATCTAAAAAATGAGTTTAAACCAAAATTTTTTTTCCTCAGTAGTGACTGAAAAATAGCTGTTTACATTCCAAAATATTAATAAGTTATTATTGTAGTTCTACAGCTTCTTCTAGCATTCCATGGAAACAAAAGGGGTCCAATGTTGCAATGCAAAGTTTCATCTGTCACATAACAAAAAATGACCCCATTCTTCATGCAAAAAAAAAAAAAAAAAAAAAAAAAAAAAAAAAAAAAAACCAATTTTCAGTTGTACTTGATAATTGTAGTGCAGCAGAGACCAAAAAACCATAATTGATTCATCACATGGTACCATTTATTTCCACTTAATAATGATTGATGACAAGCTGCGTTCGTGATCGTAATATTTCACAAGCACATACCTGGTACATTATTTCCCCTAAAAACAAATATTTAAATAAAATAAAGATCATTGATCACATTCCATTTTTTCTGTCCCAAAAAAAAAAAAAATTTCTTTGAAATCTCGAGACATCAATAAAATAGAAATGATTTAACCCAACTACAAAGATGGATGTACTAAAGGCTGGGTGGGGGATGTAACGCCTTCTGAAAAAGTTTTTCTTTTTAATTTTATCACAAAAATTTTATAGTTTTTTTACTCTGTTCTTATTAAAGATTAAATTTTTTTACATAACTCCCAATAAAACTAATTCTATTAAAAACTTTTATGATTTTTCAGCTTTGTCCTTAGTAAAAACTAAAAATTCTCACACAACCCCAATAAAATTTTACCACTTAATTTAGATACTTTGATGTTATTAAATTTATGTTAAAAAAATTTTGGTATATATCCCATCGAAATATATTTCTAGCTCCGTCCCTTCTCAACTATACTCAAAGGATAGGTCCAGTGCCACCATTCACCCAGTGATACATAACTTATTGATCGAGCAAAGATGGTAAAGTGGGAACATATAGTGTCAAGTCCTGAGCATATACTGAGAAGGGGAGAAAAGATTTCTATTGTTGCACCCACCCAATGGTTAGGGGCAAAACCACTCATGGTCGAGTGGGGGATTTCTGTCCACAATGAATTTTTTTTTCCCCTCATTTTCCTTTAATAAAAGTTGATTATTTCTATGAAAATTCATTAAAAGTTTTATTCTTTAATGCGCGTCACCATTGAAATAATAGATTGACTTCGCTACTATCATTGGTGATACGTACATGTTACATAGTGAAAGAAATTGGTAAACTAGGGAAAGAATAATAACAATCAAATTAAAGTCTAAAATAAGAATGCACTGACAAAAACCATAAGAACTTAGTAAAATTTGCAGAGACGTCAATGCAAACGAATACTATATATACTTTGAATGTCAACGTTTGTTTGGTTATTGTTAATTAATCTCATCTTTGGACTAATTAATCATTGTTAGCGACATACACGGTCCGAAGGCGAAGCTTGTCTTATGCGGCATCTTAAGTAATCTTAACATAAAATAATAATAATAATAATCATTAAGTAACCTCTAAAACAAGACTTTATTCTTGGTTTATAGAGAGAGAGAGAGAGAGACAGAGAGAGAGAACAGAAGAAGAAGAACAAGAATAAAGTTTTCTTCTTGAAACGAAAATGGTGATTTGAACTCAAAGCCGAAGGCAATGGCGGTAGACACGGGATGGTGTTTAACATATCTCTGAGAAGCTATATATATATATATATATATATGTATGTAAGTTATATATGCATTGAAATGGGAAGATCATTGTATGCTTTTTATATATATAAATCCAAAGGCAAAGCACTAGATAACATAGAATTTTCTTGACGCGTATTTGGAATCTTTTTAATGTATAATATTATATGCGTAAGGATTGTTAAATCTTCACTTTTCTTGGTTTAACAAATTAAACTTTACTTATGTACGTGTTAATTAATCCTAGTCCAGAGAACATGTGAAATATTATTCCATGCAGGCATGCACATTGGTTTAAGCCAAAAAAAAAAAAAAAAAAAAAAGAGACGAATAAATAAAGTGCCTCATTAAATGATGACTCTCTTTCTTTAATCTCTCTCTCTCCAAGTCAACAAATACCTTTAATAATATATTTCTTTTTTTTTTAAGGGAAAATTTATGACTTAAAATTTATCAGAGGAAAAATCACTTGACCAACACTTCCATTTTATCTCGATTGAATCCCAATCTCAACTTTTAAAATTATTGGAGTTAGCAAACACTAATTAGTATTTAGTAGCACTAATTAAAATATTTTAAATACCACCTAAGATGCTAGCAATATTGAATAATTTTCACGACATTAATTGATGATTCCATCGATTGCCCTCTAATGTTGCAGTATAAAACAATAATTAGGTCATGTATAATGTTGAGCATTCCGAATTTTTTCCCAAACATTTTAGTTTTAACTGATTTGACTATGAATTGTCAATATTTTTTGAACGCGGATGTTTAAAAAATTTTCTGATCGATTAATATATAAAATTTTTTAATATAAATAAAAAGACGATAACTCAACGACATTAAATTCAAAATAAAATAAAGTTGTAGCATAAGACTCTTAAAGAAATATTAGCTATACTTCTACAAGTTAAGAGTCTCATCAAGACATAGCTGTTAATTATAGCCAATAAAGGGTAATTAGTAGTTCAAAATGCAATAAAAAGAAATAAGAAAATGAAAGCTAGAAAAGGAAGCTACTCACATAGTGAGGCCTAGAAAGATAGGAAGAACTTTCACTATACATAATTCCAGTGAGCTGAAAGAAGTAAATAATAATAAAATAAGAAATATTGAAAGAGTTGTATCTCTCTCTCTCTCTCTGCCGTCTCGGTGATAATTAATGTCACTTTGTTACTTTCTCTCTCTGCCGCCATTATTTACTTTTTTTTTAAATTATTTTTCTTGTCCATTATTTACCTTTTGTTTTTCCTTTTAATTAAAGACTTTTCCCCCCTCCTCCGTTGACATAAGATTTAACTTATGTTTAAAAATACAAATTTTAAATAAAAATTGATTAATTTATTAAACATTAATTATAAATTATATTAACTTAAAAAAAAGATTAAAATTAAAATTAAAAAAATACAATTTAATTAAAATCAAATTTAAACGTCAAACGAATCCTTAGGAGTCTGGATCATGTACCCCTCACGATTGATTTGATCAGTTTGTTTTTTAAAAATAAAAATCACTTATGAAACTAAGGGTTAGTTTGGTGTAAAAGTTTAAATCAAAATTTCAAATTTTTTTTGTCTTTTTCTCAAAAAGTTTTTTGTCTTTTCTGAAAAGTCAATATAATTTACTATTTAAACTTAAAAATCTTAACTCAAATTTACACACCAAACACCCCCTAAAAATATTTTTATTTGCGCGGTTTGATATTTTAAAGAAAATACAATTAAACCAAATTACATACACAATCGATTTGAATGGTTTGATTTGGGCGTTCTAAAATAATTTTTTATATTGACAAATACTATAAGCCATCCATCTATAGAGATAAAAATAGTATCTAGAGTCATAAATATTATAAAAATGTTCATCCATAAAAGTAAAGATAAAGATAACCTCCAAAATTCTCAGACTATTTCCAAAATGACAAATGTCTTTACCATATCCAAAAAGTTTGAAAACAAACCAATAACCAAATTAGAAATATTCTAAAAATTCAAAAACAACATAGTTTAGGTATATTTTTGGACAGTTTATTTATCGGTTTGGTTAGTTTTAGATCTTAAAATTGCTAACCAAACCTACCACCAAAGTAACTTAAAAAATAAATCGATCAAAATAATTAACAATTTGATTCGGTTTGATTTGGATTCAGAGTATAAGACGATAAAGAAATATGAGCTATAATACTTCTATATGTCATAGCTGTTAATTATGGCCAATATTGCAGTAATTAGCAGTTCAAAATGCAATAAAAGAACTATGAAAATGAAAGCTTGAAAAGATATAAAGCTATTCACATAGTGAGGCTAGAAAGATAGGAAGAATTTTCACTCTACATAATTCTAGAAGTTCTATATTCACTCTTCGATCTGAAATAAGTAATTAATAATTAAGTAGTGAATGTTGAAAGATTTGTATCTCTCACTCTGAGATTATTTGGTTGGTTCGATTGAGTTAAAATTTTGGAGTTATTTTGATTGGAGTTAAGTTAAGTTGAGTTTTAAAATTATGCATTTAGTTATAAATAAATTATTTGAAATTAAAAAATATAAAAACTTGAAATGTATTTAGAAAAAAAAAATAAATATATACCTTATATCATTACTCTTGAACTTCTATACAAAATTTTTTTTTAGATCATCTCAATTCGATTTGGAATAATAAAGTTATAGACTTTTAAAGTCTAATAAGTTTTAAAATTAGAGTTAGATATATGAATAATAAAACTGAATTTATTGAAAGAAAAAAATAATAAATAATTGGAATTATTTGATTGAAGCATATGTGTGAAACATAACCTTAATGTCACTTTATTACTTTCTCTCTCTGCCGTCGTTATTAACTTTGCCTAACTTTTTTCAATCATTTTTCTTGTCAATGTTTTACTTTTTCTTTTTCTTCTTAAAGACCTTTTTTTTTTTTTTTTTTTTTTAGTGACATAAGATAGGGAGCCTCGATGTACCCCTTTATAGGACCCTTAGTTACAAGGAGGGGTGTTCGCGATGGATTTGGTTTTTTTTTTTTTTTAAAATAAAAATCACTTACTGATCAATTAGAAAAATAAATAAATAAATAAATATATATATATATATATATATATTTCGGATTGTTTAAGCGGTTTAATATTTTGAAGAAAAACCAAATTAAGTCAAATCACATATACAATCGATTTGAACTTTTGATTTGGACTGTTAAAGTTTAAACTAAAATAATTTTTGGTATTTACAAATATAATAAGCCATCCATTTATAAAGATAAAAATAATTTATATCCGAAGACACGAATATTATAAAAATGCATCTATAAAAATAAAGATAAAAATAACAGTCAAGATTCACAATCTACTTTCAAAATGAAAAATGTATAAAGTTTTACTATACAAAGCTTGCAAACAAACCAACAACCAAATTAGAAATATTCGAAAAATTAAAAAAAAAATAATCAAGGTATATATATATTTTGACCTCGAAACTACTAACCAAACCAACCACAAAGTAACTGGAAAAAGATCAATAATGTAAAAAAGAATTAACAATTTGATTCGGTTTGATTTGGATTGATGGGCTAAAATCACACTCGTGAGATAATTAAAATCACGTAGAGCATATTATATAAGGTCAAATACTATAATAAGATATTTTAAGCATAACAGTGGAATCCACTTTATAAGCACAAATTTAATTTAAATCGTACAGTTAACGGCAGAGTCAGTCTACTGTTTTAATGGGAGTATTTATTAAAAACTAAAGTTTTATAGGGACTTAGTAGGGATATATAATTAATTTTTAGTATGGCAAAATGTGAAAAATATAATGTTTTTCAAGGTAAAATTGAAAAAAAGAGAAACATTCACTAGGGGTGATTTTCCAAAAAAAAAAAAAAAAATTCACTAGGGGTAGAAGTCCTCACTCGATCATGAATGACTTCATTACTACATACAGTGAAAGATCAATGCCTCCTAATGTGGAATTACCTCAACATAGAATCCCATTCATTCTTCATTCTTTGCTTTTTTTTTTTTGGTGATTGAGACTTCCTAAAAGAAATGTAAATTAAAGTAAATATGCATGCTAATTAGAACGCTAGCCGTTATTATCTTAAGTACCCAAGTTGGTAAAATAAACAATAATAATTACCAAAGACAGTTTTACAAAGTGAAAGAGGGACATTACTATATGAATATCATTAACATGTTATCAATTATTAATAATGACTTTTGCTTTGTAAGCACTATCTTAATCTTCTTCATTGTACGCCTTGGTTTCCAATGCAATAATATGTTAACAGTTTCTTCTTTCCTCTTATTAATTTTTTAAACTTTCTTCAAACGGTTGGAAAATGACCTTTTCAAAAAAAAAAAAAAAGAAAAAGAAAATGACCTTTTCCTATGATTCTCTTGAGTTTAACGAAACAACAAAAATGATTTTACAAGTGAAATCAAATCCAATTTTATTTTCTTCCAATTTGATCACCACTAAGAAGATGAGGACGGTGACAAGGCTCCCAATTACGTGTGTGTGTGTGTATATATATATATATATATATTTATATGTATGTATATCTATACACTAGTATTGGTTCTTTACCAAAACAAACAAAACATTAATTAAATAAACATGTCATGTGTTTGGACCAAAATTTTGGACCTACCCAACAAATTATCAACTAGTTCATAGTCGTAAAATCATACCTAATTTTTTGACTTTGGCTTAAGAATCTCTTATATTTTAATTTTCATCTAATTAATGCTTGGTATCAAATCTTCTTAACAAGATAATTTAATGGGAATTTATGGCTTTAAATTATGGTTCAAATAGCCGGCCACTAGAGTAATACCTCAGTGGATTTGGGATGGAAAAAAGTCAAATTTAGCTTAGATAATGAATCCACAGGATTTTGGGTCCTTTAGCTTGGACAGTAGTACTAGTAGTACTTTGGTTGGAATTCATTTTGGAAACTTGTTGGAAGTTTCTTTTGTTCCCTTTGAATTAATGGATTTTGTTGAATGGTGAAATTGTACCATTGCCTAAAAAAATTGACTTTTGTGGTTTTGCTAGACAGCATGAAGTTGGGGTAAGATTACAACCCATTTTATTTTCTGTATTTATTAGAGCGATTTAAAAACGATCTCATCTACTTGAAATTTTGTCACTTTTATTTAGTGATAGCCGACAACTTTTTTTCAATGGTTCAAATAGAATTTTTTATTATTTAGAGACTGTTTGGAAAGAAAATTGAAGACATAATTTTGGAGATATTTTGATTGGAGATTAGTTGAGATTTTGAAAGTATGCGTTCGGTTAAAAACAAAAAACAAAAATTGTTTAGAGTAAAAAAAATATATATAAAATCATAAAATATGTTCAGTAAAAAATATGTAATATGGTTTATATTTCGTTTCTTTTGAAATTTTATGGACTTTCAAAATTTGAGTTCATTGTAGAGATTTAAAAATGTGAATAGTGAAAAATAATTTTGAATTGAAGAAAAAACCAAAAAAAAAAAAAAAAAATTGGAAATGTGGTTTGGAGTTCTCCCCTAAACGAGCTCTTACCTTGTCTGGTGAATCAACTTCACTCAAACTAAACTGTATTTTTTATCTCAATTTTCTTTTTCTGAAAAGTCAACAAAGTTTATAACTACTTTTTAAAAAGTCAACTTAACTCAAACTTAAAAATTTTATCTCATCTCAAACTCAACTCATTCAGCAAACGCAGTGATTGAAAAATTAGATCTATATTAACTAGGATGTATCGTGATTTTGAGGAGGCAAGGAAAGATATTTGAGATACAGAAATGTCACGTCATACGAATTTTGATTACAACCTCAGATTTACGAGGACAAATAATTCTGCATCATGTAGGGTTGGAGAGTACTTGGACTATGCAAAGAGAATGATAATTGAGATAGTTCAGTACTTCAGCTAGAGAGAAGAGGTGTGGGAGAGCTCAGTACTTCAGAAAGATTAAAAAACTATAACATATTTATTGTTAAATTATTAAATTTTAAATATGTAATGGTTTTTAAATACCAACTTACTATTGATAATATTATCACATGACAGTATAAGAATTAGTCATTCTCAAAATTAATCAAACATAATGATCACATAAATCACTAATAGTGATGCTAGCCATCTTCGTTAATCTTATATGTGACAAGAATGATCTAATTACTATAATGTTTTAGCAAAAATGTCAAGTTTAATAATCTTCCATTAATATCTCAGCCAAAACATGTAACTCTGAAAATAACTTGTACTTGGATTTTCAGGATGAAAAGAGTTGCCATTATTTGGGCTACCTACATCCCATGTTGTTTCATAATTTGGGCCAAATTGTATGTCCAAACATAGAAGGTTGACCTTGACCTTCTTCTGGGCCTCGTGGGTCCCGACTGAGGGCTCTTCACAAGAATGCCACGTATTCAATCACATCTGACATTTGGTTTCCCAATTTTTTTTTTTTGTTTTTTTTCCTCCATTCAAAACTACTTTTTACTACTCATATCTTCAAATATCTACAGTAAACTCACACTTTAAAAGTTCATAATTTTGTTAGTTTAAATCCAAATGAGATAAATTTTTTTTAATGTATAGAATTTCAAGAAAAACGAAATGAAATCGATATTTAATTTTTTTTTTCAAATACATTTTAAAGTTAATATATTTTACTCTAAATAGTTTTATTTTTCAACCAAACATATATTCAAAACTCTAATTCAAATATCTTCAATACTACATCTCTAAAATCTCTTCCAAACGGACCTTAAATCAATTCATAAGTCATGCCAATAAAGGGATAAATAAAACACTATTCCATAAAATGTCACATTATTATATTCTATCATTTTTAGAATCCAAAATATACCCTTAAGTTATCAGTTTGTAACCGTTATGATACCGGCTGGTAACCATCGGTGGTCGGTTACCAATCAATAACCAATCAGTGACCACCGTGATGCCGACCGGTTACCAATCAAGTACACTATGATATCAGCATTCAGATCTCTCCATTGTGCGGTCTGTTGTCCGATCTCATAGGTGCGCATGAGAATGGAAAAATCTCCTCCGCGCATCATCGTCCACAAATCTTGGCACTGGCTAATAAAAAGGCATTGTGAGGTGGCAGCTATAGCAAAGGCAGTGGCTCTTCCATGAGATTGCATCAATGATCACATCACGGAAAGATATCACATTGTCAAAGCATCTACTGCACGAGGTAGAGGCGACGGTGGCCAGAGAACTTTTCGCACCAACTACTAGCATGGATGGTGCTGGTCTGGTTCGTGGATGGTGTTTTATTGGAATGAGAGAGAGACCGTAAGTAATTTTGGAGGGTATTTTGGTAAGTAAATTTATTTTATTTATTTTTTTATTTTTTCTTTTAAGGGAATTGACTTTGGCTGCGGCAGTTTTTCTTATAATTTTTTAATTTTTGGAAAAAAATTGATCCTAAAACAAAATTTGTGGCAATTGCACATACATTTCTTTGTTTGGGCCGAATTGCACGTCCACGCAAGAAAGAAGCCTTCCCAACCTGGAGGGCTGGAGGCTAGTGAGTTAATCTGTCACTTTTTACTCACCTGTTCAAGTCTATGCAACTTTGCTCTCGTGTAGCACTTTAATTACATGATTAAAATTCTCTAAGAAATTTCCTTTCAGAAAAGTTAGAATTAACTGTCGAATCCATGATTCAAACAGATCATCTTTGGGCCTTTTACAATACTTGAACTACAGAAAATACTAAACATACCATTCAATAGGGTGGCTTAGCAACAAGACTAGGGCTGTGCATGAAAGTCCCGCTTAAACCGTCCGGCCCCCCTTATCCTGCCTATTTGAACTCGTTCACATCATCATCTATTTGTTTTGAACGGGTTTTCTACCCACCCGCTATCACTGATGAACGGGTGCGGGTTTTACTTTTTGACTCGCAGGTTTAACCTGCTCGCCTGTCATTTTTGTAATTAATAATAAATAAATTTTCCTTTAATAAGAATATATGACTCTTTGACGAAGTTATTAGTAGTTAAATTGTTTTTTAAATTTTATTATTATTATTATTGTTGTTATTGTTGTTGTTGTTGTTGTTGTTATTTAGATATTGTGTTTGAAATTAAAATCAATCTTACTCTTTTTTTTTTTTTTTCCATCTCTCTAAGTTGAACATTATAACAGATTTGATAATTGAATTGAAGTTCCAAGTTTATTTCGGTTAAAAAAAAAAAAAACAATAAAAAAAAATAAAAGGAGAATAAAAAATTGCAAAATTATTTTCAAAATTCTCTACCTACTTGCCACACCGCATGCCCCCACGTACCACCAATCCGCTCAATCTATCTTTATGGTAGGTGGGGCTGGTTTGAGATTTTGAAAAAATTGTTATATTCCAACCCACCCATCACTGTGAACCCACCCATGCACGGCCCTAATAAGGACAATTATGATGGGTTTGTGGTCAAAAATTGGAATGTTAATGACCTTCTTTAAGGAAATATGAAGGCTTATTTATACCAGTTTACTACTCGTTTTAAATTGTATGTAATCATACCCCATATATCCTTCCGTCACGTTGATGAGTCAAAATCTGCTGTCTCATTTTCCTATATGAAAGATTGTTCTCTCAATAGTATTTTGATAATTCATCAATTTATTTAAGAATTTTTAATATTTAATATTTTTTATATATTTAAATTCTTAAATTCAGATGATATAGTATAATATTATTGAAGAGATAACCAAAGAAATAAAAAATCCGGGACAACGAGTTCTTATAATACAGTTCCCGAACTTCAAAAAAAAAAAAAAAGTTGAAAACATACCTGGCAATTATTCTTGAGGGAGACAATTGGCCTCGTCCTCAGCACTAAAATGGGAAAGAGAATGGAAGTTTCCACCTCATAACAAGGACCTTTCCATGGAATTGACTAATGTTTTTCTGTTGACTTCCCTTCTTCTTCTTCTTCTTCTTCTTCTTCGTCTTCGCCTCACCTTTGCTTCTTTGAACATGGGTCTCGGCTAAGAACTAAAAAGCCGCTTGGATTTTCACTTCCTATATTCTTCAGAGCTAGCTAGCTAGGAACAAGAATTTAGTAATTTTCTCTTCCTTGCGTTTTTTTCCCAGGTATGTAGCTCTTGCTTCAAATTTATTTTTATTATTATTTGTTGAAACATGTCAGGTTTGCATTTTAGATTCAGACATGAATTGCTCAAACTGTCTATATATATATATATATATAATGAAATAAAAATGGTGATCTAAGTTTTGAGTTTGATTGCTGGTTTTCTTGATTCTTCTCCATTGAAAATTTTCTTTTTCTGAACTGTATGAGTTTCTCAAGAAAATTTTCTGTTGGAAGCCTTTGAAAGAGATTGTATGGATCTACTCTTCTTCTCTCTTGTACGGTAGCACTGAATAAAATTTTAGTATGGGTTGACTTGTTGAAAAAAGTATGGCATTTTTGTTCAATCATGTCTAAGATTGTTGCGACAAGAATAATGAGTCTGTTTTCATTTTTTCTGAAAAAAAAGAGACCAGTAGTGCCTTCACGCGTCCCATCTAGTGCACCTGATTAACTACCATGGAAAAAAAATCTCGATGGGATGATCAAAGATTTTGACCTTAAGTTTTCAACAACTATAAAGCTCAAGTTTATAGAGACTATCGGCACTAAGTCATTGCCCAAGGACAACTTTTTTGTACGCTGTATTTCGCAAACCTGAGACCTGATAGTAGTGAATGTTATTAATAGGACCTCTTCAACCATTATGTCACCACCGCCAGTGATATGAGTTTGTTTCTGTTGTTGCATATAATTTGCATGCAAATTTTTTGTATTCTTGTTGTTTAGAATCAAGTTATTTATTTTAAAAATTGGAGCACTTTTATCTTGGTAAGAGTTAAGTACTATACATTGCAATCTAGTGGTAAGAAAAAGATTTTTTTTTTGGGGCTCAAAACAGTTTTAATTTTTACAATATAAGAAACTTAGCCTATGATTTGTAAAATGTTTTTGTTGTTGTTGAAATGCAGTCACCAGCCTTTTTGGAATTTGTGTCGAAATTCCGCAATGGGTTTTGAATTCTTGGCACTTATGACAGTGATGACACAATTTGCTGGAACAGTTCAGGAAAAAATAGAGCATGCAAAGAAAATATGCGAGTTTCTTAAGCTGTTTCCTGTGTGGCTAAATTACATCAAAGAACAAGATGAAAAACTAAAGACCCTCAAGAGGAAACTCGACGCGCTGTGTAGTTTACAAGAAGATGTTAGAGAAGAGCTAACAGCTGCAGAGATTCAGCCCGGGAAGAAGCGAAAGAGAGAAGTCGAGACATGGCTGAAAGATGTCGATGGAAAGAAAACTGACATTCGAAAAATAGAAGAGGAGGTTAGATATAAAAGATACCTCCAATGGCCATTGCTGGACAGTAGTATAGAAAGAAATCTTCAAGAGGTAAAAGATCTTCATAAGAAGGGTAAGTTTACCGAGGGGCTCGTTCTTGACGTGCACTCAACAAGCAAGGAGCCACTGCTGACACAAAAATTGGTCGGTCGGGGACCAAATCTGGAGGCGATTTTGAAATGGTTGAACGATCCAAGTGTGTCGAGAATCGGAGTTTATGGAGTAAAGGGTGTTGGGAAAACAGCCCTTTTGACTCACATCCAAAATGCACTCGCGACAAATAGTAGTTTCGAGCATGTTTATTGGGTGAGTGTAACCGATCAGCCCGGTATCCAGAAATTGCAGGATACAATTGCAAGACAAATCGGGTTGAATCTATCGGATGAGGAAGACAAGATCATAAGAGCATCCAAGTTACATAATGCACTGACCAAAAGAGGGAACTTTGTGATCATTTTAGATGGTGTTGGGAGGCTATTTATAGACGAAGTCGGGATTCCGAATGAGAGAAAAGGGTGTAAACTGTTGTTGAGTACTGTGTCATTGAGGCAATGCCAGAGGATGAACTGTCAAGAAACTCATGAGATAAAGCCACTTTCTCATGAACAAGCATTAGAACTTTTTAAGCAAAAATTGTCCAATAGGAACAGTGTTGGACCGGAAATCGAGCGAATTGCACAGCAAATTGTGGAGGAATGTGAAGGCTTGCCTCTTTGGATTTTGAATGTGGCTGATAGACTGAGGGGAGTTGATGACATTAATGAGTGGAGGAATGCGTTGACAGAGGTGACAGAGTATAGAAAAGGGAATGCTGATTGAATAAGTCCAGCAGTCATACCCGTCTGAGAAATGTAACTTTATTTTCAAATTCGTGTAATTATTAGTTAATTTACTTGTAGCATAATATAACTTTATGTGTAACACGTTGTGTTTTTGAACTTTTACTGTAAGTGACATGTATAAACAGAAAATGTTACACATTAATGAATTAATGTCACACGATATTAGTCTGATGTTTCATATGCCGTACCGTCCTATAGATTTACATACATATATGTCAGCCATGAATTTGCTTAAGTGTAATGGTCTAGGGTTGTGGAAATTGCTAATTATAAATTGCTTATCTAAGTTGGTTCTAGTACTTCGTGCTTTCTTGCTTGCTAAATTTCTCTCAACAAAATTCAGTCAGAGTTGAGAGTTTATGGAATGAGAAGAATATTTTCTGTTTTGTACCCTATAGGCTATGTACATCTCAAGGAGCTTGAAATTCTGATTTGCAAAATTATGAAACCCAAATTAGTCGAAGACTTGGTTACTCATGAGTTATTTTATATTAATTTACTCAAATTTAAAGATCTCCATATAGTTCTTACTAAAACTTATGTATGTAGTTCCGTTCTCCTGTGGAAACTCCGATCATCGAGGTAGTTTCTCGACCAAAACTCTAGTTATTACTCTTTTAGTTTATATATTTTTATGGGTTAATATTTAAGTATAAATGCTATCAAAATTTCTAGAATTGGTGGTTTGATAATGAAGAGTTTTTAATTATTCATATGAATATGTTCATGTTTATGTGCAATGGGTAGAATTTTTAGAAATCGAACTTAAATCGAAGATTTTGAACTTCGATCCGTTCGTTAAGAGTTTTATAAATTCAAATCTGTTTCTATTAGATGGAAACTATTAAGAAAAATTAGAAAAACTATGGAACATTGAACTATGGTGTTTATATATGAATTTCAAAATTTTCTGGAAGTGAAATTTTAATTTTTCAATAAAATTATTAAAAACTGTTGAGTTTCGGATTTTTGAAAAAATATTTATGGCCAAAATTAGACTTGGTTATAAACATTAAAGATTTAGATAACATATAGATGAACCTTTTCCGTGGAGAAACTTTTATCAAATTCTCGACGGTTTGGAAGATACTATTTTTCAAAATTTATGCAAAACGTTCAAAATTTAGGCAAAACGGGGGAAATTTTGGGGGCCAAATCTGGCCACTGCAGCCAGGGCCCAGCCCCTTTGCGCTGCAGCGGTGCCTGGGCTGCAGCAACAGCTCCGCAGCGCCCGGCCAAGGGAAAAAAAAAAAGGAAGTTTTTTTAAATATTTATATGCGGTACTTTTAAAGACAAACTTTTTATAAATTAGTAAGATAAGATTGGATTTAAAATTTTAGTTCTAATTTTCTAAGTATGAATATATGATTTAAATTTTGAATGCACCATAGTCCCATAACCATAGGTTATGTAGATTAAGTCTTAAATTGTTTTTGAAAGGTAATTTAGGATTAACCTTATCCAAAGAGTATATAAATTAATACTTGACTTGGATAAATTTCAGGAAGGGAATTTTAGAATGTGACTTAGAACGAAGTGATTTGCTCTGAGCAAGGTAAGTACAAATCTCGCCTACAGTATAAAATTATTATTATTTTCAAACTATATAATAGGCACATACTATGTGAGGAATGCTTTGCCTATGTTTATGAAGTGATAATATATATGATATGAATTACGTGATTGCCATGATATGTGATGATCACATATATGCCACACGTATGAGTATGTCATGGACCATAAGTATGCCACATTTACCTACTTGCCACACTTTTTACTAGCATGTTATGTAAATGCCGTACTTTATATTTATGTCATGATTTCAAGTTTATATCATGTCATTACATCATGACTAATAAGTTCATAATTAAGGAACATTAGTCTCACACTTAGTCTTTGAATAAAACTTTAAGTTAGACTATGACATTAGGCATACTCAAATTTAGTTAAGTTAAAAGCTAAGACTAATTCGTGATAAGTTTGGGTGTCATACCAACCTATCTTCAAATAGTGGAGGAACATATCATGTTTTGTTATGTTTTGGTTTGAAGTTCCAGATTTATTCCCAGAATTATTAAGGGCCTTGCAAACCCTAACTTTCTGAGAAATACGCTCACCCGATACTCACACATAGGGGCTGACAAATAAGAAAAATAATAAGTTTATAATGGAAAATAAGACATTCATAATTGAATATAATTGGACCGTGTCTTAGATTCCATAATTGGATCATACATCGATACATGTCATTCATGTTTTTAAACAATGCGAGATCTATATTTGCATTTGTTGAGCGAAAGTTCATAAGTTATTTTGATATTGTAGGTATGCAACCTATAGCATATTACTTGGGGGCAAATACAGACAGAGATGTTGAGCAAGTGAAGGTGATATGGATATCACTGCGCAAATTATTCCACAAAAGCATTTTAAAAATTATTATTACTGATATAAATTTTCAAATTATATTATATAATAAAGTTTATGATATGTAAGATTTTAGATAATCTATTATGATTTACATATTTTCAAATATCCAAGTCAAAGCATTTATAGTATTTATAAGTAATCTAAGGATGAAGTCTAAAGGATGAGAAGTATGTTACTATATATTTTTATTTCACAGCATTATTTTAAAAATTAATATTATCATGTATTAAGATTTTATAGTTATATATATATATATATATATAAGTAATGAAGTTTATGACAGAAAATTATTATCTTTTTAAGATATTACAAATATATGATAAAAGTTTTCATGATAAGCAAAAAAAAAAAAAAAAAAAAAAAAATTTAGTCTGAGATTTTCAGTACTCAAGTTTAAGTATTTTTAATAATTAGAGTAATTAGCAAAAATGGTCCTTGAACTCTTTAGAAAGTGATGATTTGATATCTGTTTTTTTCATTTTGGTCAAGATGACCCTAAACTCTCTAAATTGGGTAATTTTAGTCCTTTCTGTCCAATTTCGTTAAATTTTTAACGGAAAAGGTCACATGACTCATCACATGAGTTCTATTAGCTATCAAAAGAAAAATATACCATTATTAAAAGCAATATCCTACAAGGTACAGTAAAACAAAGGAGAGAAAGAAACCCCAATCCCCTATCCCAACCCCCACCAACGAATTAAAGATCTAGCCACCCCCTTTCCCTTCGCCGGTTGCCGAACCCAACCCCCCTCCTTCTCCATCGCCGATTGGCCCCTTCCCCCTCATGCTAGATGCCGAACCCACACCCTTTCCTTCTCTGTCACTAATTGCCCCCCCTCTCCCCGCGCATGTCTCCAAACCACAGTAAAAAGCCTTTTAGGATAAGTTTTCTATACAGTAAAAATTAATACTGCTTAACTTTTTGACAATCTGGGAGTATGGGAATTGTTAGTGGAAGATGATGGAAAAATACTGTTATGCCATGACAACAGTCTAAGAAATTATCTGTTGAAGATAGTATCAAGGAATTATCTTCCATTATCTTAAATTAGAAAAATAAGAAACTTTAGATCCAATAGCTAGGGATTAACTATTACGTTGATCAATAGATGAGATTTAACCCAATCTTCTCATCTTATCTCTTCTTCACACACCTAAAAAGCCTATAATTTGATTAAAAATCTAGAGCTATGGAAGTGATGTAAATATTGTTTAATCAAGATTAAGCTTGCTTAATTATAGTAAGTGTCATTAAGCTTTGCCTATAAATAGGGATCACCTCCACCTATTTTTCTTCACACCTCAAAGTTTCATTATCTTCTCCCTCTAGAGTCTCTCTCTCTAGAAACTCTCTCTAGATAGTTTTAAGTTTTCTTAAGAAAATTTTCTTTAGCATTCAAAAATTTTCCTTCCCATTTTCCCACCTCCTAGACACCGTCCTAGATTCTTAAGAGTTTGAAGAAATCCTTCAAGCCCCTTCAAGAAGTTCTTCCCAAGGAAGTTCTAGTTCCGTTCTCTAGTAGAAACTCTGATTGTCGAGGTAGTTTTCCGACTGAAATTCTAGTTATTACTCTTTTAGTTTAAAATTTTTCAAGGTTAATATTTAAGTAGAAATACTGTCAAAATTTATAAAATTGGCAGTTTGAGAATATAGAGTTTTTGATTATGAATATGCTCATGTTTTTATCTTGGGTAGTTAGAAATTTTAGAAATCGAACATAAATCGGAGATTTTGAATTTCTATCCGTTCGCTAAGAATTTTAGAAATTTAAATGAGTTTCTATAGTTGGAAGCTATTAAGAAATCTAGACAACTATGGAACACGAACTATGGTGTATATATATGAATTTCAAAATTTTTCAGAAGCAAAATTTTGTCGAATCGATGAAAATTGTTAAAGACAGTCGAGTTTCGGATTTTTGCAAAAATGAAGTTCTTATAGGCAAAATTAGACTTGGCCATAACATGAAAATTTTAGATACCATGTAGAACATAATTTTCTGTGAAGAAACTTTTGTCAAATTCTCGATGGTTTGAGAGATATGATTTTTCAAAGTTTTGCAAAAACAGGGGAATTTTTGGGGGAGGGACTGCATGCCACTACAGCCAAGCGGCGGCCCCTGAGCGCTGCAGTGACCAAAACAGGCCCTGCAGCGCACCTGGGCTGCACGGTAGTCAGGCAGCGCCCAGCCAAGAGAAGAAAAAGAAAATAAATAAATAAATAAATAACAAAGAGAAGGGGGAAATTTATAAAATTAAAATTATGGGGTATTTTTTTTTCTTTTAAGAAGAATGATTTAGTAGACAAACTTTTTATAAAATAATAAGATAAGAATGGGTTTAAAACTTTAGATCCAATTTTATAAGTTTGAATATATAATTTAAATTTTGAAATACACCATAGTTTCATAACCATAACTTATGTAGATTAAATCTTAAATTCTTTTTTTAAAGGGAATTTAGGATTAACCTTATCCGAAGCGTATAAAAATTAATACTCGACTTGGATAAATTTTAGGAAAGGAATTTTAGACCGTGGCTTAGAAGGAAGCGTTTTTGCTATGAGCAGTAAGTACAAACCTCGCATACAGTATGAAAATAATATTATTTTCAAACTATGTATAAGGCACTTGCCATGTTAGGAATGCTTTGCCTACATTTATAGAATGATAACATGGAAGCAATGATTTACGTGATTCTCATGTTTAAGTAAATCTCATGATTTGGAATGATATGCAACAATCACGAACATGCCACATATATAATTATGTCATAGTTCACAAGTATGCCACATTTACATACTTGCTATATTTTTCTAGCATGCTATGTAAAATGTCATGGTTTACATTTATGCCATGATTTTAAATTCATGTCATGCATTACTATAACATGCCACTACATCATGACTATTAAGTTCATAATCAAGGAACATAAGTCACAGACTCAGTCTTTGAATAAGGCTTTTAGTTAGAGTATGATTTTAGGCATATTCAAATTCAGTTGAATTAAGGCTAAGATTAATTCAAGACAAGTTAGGGTACCGTATCAACCTCCCTTTAGATAGTAGAGGATCATGTCATGTTATGTCATGTTCTGGTTTAAAGTTCCAGATTTATTCCCAGAAATGTTACGGACTTTGCAAACCTTAACATTCTAAGGAATGTGTGCACCTGGAATGTATACATAGGGGCTCACAAATAGGAAAGATAATAAGTTTATAATGGAAAATAAGATATCCATAGTTGAATATAATTGGATGTCGTTTTAAATTCCATAACTGGATCATGCATCCACACATGTAATTAATGTTTTTTAAGCAATGCGAGATCTATGTTTGTACTTATTGAAAAAAAGCTCATTAGTTATATTCATACTGTATGTAAGCAACCTCCAGCTTAGTGCATGGTGGGCAATATGTGGTTGAAGATGATGAGCAAATGAAGGAGCTATGGATACCACTACACAATTTATTCCACAAAAGCTATTTACAAATTGTTATGGAAAATTGCAAGTACACAATATCGTAAACAAGTAATAAAGTGATATGTAGAGTATCATTCCCATAAGGACTATCGTTATCAATTACCGAAATTATATTAACTCTAACTTTATTTGAATAACTGAAAAGAGATTTTTAAATAAAAATAACAAAATAAATAAAAAGATAAAAGACTCAAAATACTAAAAATCTACGGTTTCTGATTTCACCGGGTTAAGTATATTAAAATCCTATTAAAATCCTCTAATCCAATCAATCAACATCTACTCCCTATGTTACCAACGAATCTCTCTAATGTAATCATTAGTCCTTCTTAGGCATTAACAATTTATCTAACAATAAACCCGTTATCACCTCTTGATCTCAAACTCTAAGCTTAGCACAATTCATTAAGAACAAAAAATTCATAATGCTGGACAAGTTTCATAACTATCTCTAGCTTATGAAAATCTCATGGTAAATTAAATAAGGGCTTATTCAATTATCATTTCTCAGTCTCAAATCAAATACCGAATCTGCTTGCTGATCTGACAACCAAAAATGCGCGTGGTCGCGCGTGGTGGGTGTCCGTGAGTGATGGAAGCTAAATCCAAATTCATCCAAGCACTCTATTGATATTTGACTCCATTGAAGCTCCAAATTACTACTTCAACCCTCTTAACATAATTAACTTATATATTTGAGACAACATAATAATTTTAGAGAAAAATTAAGATAAATTACTTGGATTATAATAAAAATATAAGCTTAAGAGTGCTAAAATAACTCAATTTTATAGAGTTATCACACCCTCAAACTTAACATTTTGCTAGTCCTCTAGCAAAAGAAAGAGAAAAATAATGGAAAAGAGTGAGTATTAATTCAGTTTGATTGCAAAAGTATGCCTCAAAGATTTCACCTATTTTATAGCTCAAGGAAAATTTTAACATTGTGAAAGTTTAGAATTTCAATTCAAATGCTTGTCTCACCTTGCCTTAGATTCTTTTCGTGTGTGTGTGTGAATAGCCTTTTACACTTAAATAATTGCAACTTCGATCAGTTTACGCAGATAAGTAAATTATGTTGGATCTCTAGATGAAGAAAGTAATGAACTCCATAAGCTTGCTTTTCTTATCACTCTCCACTAATGTAGACAAACATATTACCAATGATCATTAGGACTTTTTAGGCTTGTAATGTGAGGCTAGGGTAATAGTAGGATATGGATAATAATGTAGCTCAAATCACCCCAATCACATAACCATTCTAGACCTTTGTAGAACTTTTGTAACATTCCCAATAACACCCCAAACTTGATTTCAGCTTTCTTTGTATTATTCAAAATTTTTTTTTGTTACTACACATCAAACTTTTTTTTTTTTTTTTTTTTTTCACTTTTGAAACAAGGTGTAGCACTTTTTTTTTTTTTGGGAGCCAAAAAAAGCTTTTACAACTCCACCCATCCACCCAAATATGTTAGCAAAGCTCAAGATAATTCCTAGAATGATCAACATGCTTAAGGTTAAGGATTGAAAGTTTGGAAATTAATAAAAAGTTAGGCTAACTCATGTGGTTAACAAAGAAAATGGTAAAAATTAGGCACAAATGGGTGACTAGGGATATGTATATGTACGGGTTGACTTGAAAGGCTCAAACATTTCAAAGATGGCATAAATCATATCCTTGGCAAAGTGTAGTCTAAGATTTTGCCTCAAGTGATAATCAAACAAGTTCTAGAGTTCGATGAGATTGAAGGAGTTACTTAATTCACATAAACTTTCTCAAAGTAAGCCAAATAGTTAAGTGATCAAGGCTATGTTCGCGAAGTGCTAAAGAATCACAAGCAAGACAAATCTCACACAAGAATCAAGCACACAAACAATACAATGTTTATCATTTTCCAGGAGCTATAATTAGTTCAATCTATTCTTTATCATTGGCCTTTGACAACCAAACATAATCAATACTCAAAAAGATATTTTTTTAAATACTTCTACCCCCCAAACTTAAAATGCACATTGTTCTTAATGTGCAAGAAATCATGAAAATAAGAAGTGTCATTAGAAACTTCCCCCGTTAGTGTTTGGACTCCACAAGTTGGCTTTTTGCTCCAAAGCTTGTACCTAGAGAAGAAAAACAATAATGAAAGATAAAAATATCCTAAGAATTTTAAATTTACTAGAATTCAAATAAAGCAAAGAAAAGATTTGGAAAACTTGGGTTGCCTCCGAAGAAGCACTTGATTTATAGTTATCGGCTTGACTATGGAGAATGGCTTGTCAAAGAGTGGCTTTCACCCATAATAGGTGTCATATAACACCACATACGGGTCTTGATTGTTGATACCCTCAAGATTGGCAAGATATGTTAGCACTTGGCGCATGGCTTCAACAAGATTATGCTTTGATGTATGTGCACGGGAAGTATGAACGGAAGATGCTAACATGGGTGGAGGAGGTGTTGGCCACAGCACAATCGGTTGGGCACTAGAGACTTCTTCTTGTGATTTTTCTTCCATTACTAAGTCTCGTACCCCTATCTCACTTGAAGAGCCGTTGTCATGAAACAACTCCAAGTACTCCTCTCTTTGCGTTGGCTCCTCAAGGTGGTAATCTTTAATAGACTCTGTTGGTACATCGATGGTAGGAGTGGATGCTACCGATTCTTTATGCTGGAAATCTTGGTTGTTTCAAAAAATATTATTTTCCTAATAATCATGATTAGTCATATCTTCCAACATGTAATAGGCTTCGTCAATTGGTCTTTGGAATAAAGTGATGTTACCATATCCACTTGCAAACCAATATCTTGCTAAATCACATAAGGCATTGATGAAACTTTGAAGATTATATTCCTTGGAGAAACCATGATTAGGAAACCTGTTAAGCAAGTCTCGATATCTCCACCAAGTACTATACACCAGTTCCATGTCTTGTTGGGCAAAACTCATGAGAATCTGTTGATGAGACATCTTGAAGTATCTCAATAAGACAAAAAAACAAAAAACAAAAAACAAAAAACAAAAAACAAAAAACAAAAAACAAAATTCAAACATAAGAAAATAAATAAAAAAATCAAATTAAAATTAGAGTTATTTGGTATCGATATTAGTAAAACAAAATAGTACTTGGCAACGACACCAAAAAACTTGTTGTGGAAAATTACAAGTACACAATATCGTAAACAAGTAATAAAGTGATAAGTAAAGTATCGTTCCCACGGGGACTGTCATTACCAATTACCAAAATTATATTAAATTTAACTTTATTTGGATAATGAAAAAAAAAAATTTAAATACAAACAACAAATAAATAAAAAGATAAAAGACTCAAAATACTAAAAATCTAGGGTTTCTGATTTCACTGGATTGAGCATATTCAAATCCTCTAATCCAATCAATCAACGTCTACTCCCTTTGTTGCCAGCGAATCTCTCTAAAGTAATCATTAATCCTTCTTAGGTATTAACAATTTATCTCACAATAAGCCAATTATCACCTCTCAGTTTCAAACTCTAAGCTTAGCACGATTCATTAAGAATAAGAAATTCATAATACTGTACAAGTTTCTTAACTATCTCTAGCTTATGACAATCTCATGGTAAATTAAATAAAGGGCTTATTCAATTATCACTTCTTAGTCTCAAATCAAATACCAAATCATGCAAAAGTTGACCATAAATTCACAAGCAACAAGCACGAATTAAAATACTTAACATAGAACTGGAATAGACATCAATTAAGTAAAAATATAAAGACTTAAATAATTATAATACGGATAAATCGTATAACTAGAAAAGAAAATTCCTTCATAAATAAAAATAGAAATCTACCAAATAATAGTTCAATCATTCTCAAATTACAAAAATAAAAATATAAGAAAATAAAATAAGAAAACCTAGTTTGGAGGTGTCACAGGTCTCCAAAGCCTAAATTTTCTTCTCCCTCTCCTCTTGATGATTCAAGATAATCTCCCCCTAATTTATAAACAACTAAACCTAAAACTTAAAATATTTTTTTTATCTTTTTCTTCTTTGGTTTTCGGCTTCTCCTGCAGCCAAAGATCTAGAGCATGGAGCTCTGGGCTCCCTTTAATAGCTACAACCGCCGCCTTTCTTTAGCAACTTTTCCCCCTTGTTTTAATTTTTTTTTTGTTTCTTTTCTTTTTCTGCTGTTGCAGTTGACGTGCAACAACATTGGGTCCCATGCGGAAACCAGTGGCGAGCAGCGGTTGGGACTGCGCTAAAGCTGGGCTGCGTGGCAGGCTAGGATTGGTTGGAGCTGGCAGGGGTATGCGAAGCACTGGATCCGGCTCTGCTCTGGATACGCTGACAATCATGCGCCGGCTGGGGCGAGTTTTGTAAACTCGCGATCCTGGGCCTCCTGCTTGCTTATTTGATAGCCAAAAACACGTGTAGTGGGTGTCCACGAGTGATGGAAGCTGAATTCAAATTCCTCGAAGCATTCTATTGATATTTTGACTCCATTTAAGCTCCAAATTACTACTTTTAACCCTCTCAACATAATTAAATTACACATTTAAGATAATATAATAATTTTGATTATAACAAAAATATAAGCTTAAGAGTGCTAAAATAACTCAATTTATAGAGTTATAAAAAATCATTATTATTACAAAATTTTCAGATTACATTTTATAAAGTTAATGATCTGTAAGACCCTATGAAAATTTATTTTCCTAAAATATGGTTTGTATGTGACAAAAAATTTTATGATAAGCTATGAAAAAAAAATTATTGCTCGTTTTCAAGTATCTAAGTCCACGTATTTCAAGTAATAATAAGTAAATACTTACCTTAAGCATTAATGTAACGGCCTCCTATGTAAACGGGTCGTTACAAGATCTCATCAAGAGCACTCACTATCTCCCGAGATTATGATGTCCACTTGCCTTTAATCTTGAAAGTTAATCCTACCTAAATTATCTTTGCTAATTTTTAAATCACAACTTGCACTTATCTCAATTTTTAAATCTAAACCCACATTCAAACATCACTTTTGGGTGGCCAATGGTGCTTGCCAAAAGACCGGTGGCAAGCAGCAGAGATGGAATAAGAATATGGCCAAATTACAAGGCAGGTAGAATAAGAAAACGATCTGTTCCAACAAGAAAAGTAAAAAAGTAAAAAGAAAAAGAAAAAGAAAAAAATATATCTTTATAGCACATTATCTCATGAATATTATAATGTCCACTTGACTTTAATCATGCATCAGAGCAATTTTTTTTCTTATTACCTTTCACTTTTTTCAAGAGCACTCACTACTCTTTCTTCCTTTTCACATTGCACTATTGTGTTCTGATAGATCATTCACCCTCAGAAATAAAAAATAAAAAAAAATTGAAGAGCTGATAATTTGAAAAACAACTTAGTCTGCAGATCGGTTACATACTCGATCTCGATTTTTCTCATTTGAGTTTATACATAGTGTGCTTTGTGTGAAACTAATTCTTTATCCTAGATCTCAATCCTAAGAAGGCAGCATTTCGCAAGTAAGTTACTGTTGCTTCCTCTTTTGCTTCACTTCAGTGCTACGGCCCCTTTTCAGCGATAGCCAAAGTTGCTGATCGAAGAATTAAGAGTCAATTAGATGTCAAGGTTTGCTACAATTTCTATCCGAGTCAAGATCAAATTTAGCTTCTCAATATTCGAAGTTTAATTTGATTTACTTAGTTGAATCTGAAATGCCAAATTTCGTAATATTGTTTAATTTCAAGTTGTACGCTATAGTAGATGATCTTTTGAAAACTCGTTAGTTCTATATGTGTATATATTGACCAGTGTATACATGGTAGATCAGACATATTTTATTTTTTCCTGAACTTTAGTGTTTAGGGAATTGCATAAAAAAAAAAAAAAAACTAAGTTTGAAAATGACACAAACTTTTATTTTTTTTTAAACGTTTATTAAAATTCAGTATAAATATTTTCCAAAAAAAAAAAAAAAAGGCAATTCTGATTCATGCAGAAACATATTTTTAAGGTTGTTTTTGTAACAATAAACATTGAATTAGTTAATATAGTGTCATGTTAACATTAAGTGGATGAAATATGACAGATACAAATATATTTCTAATAATTTAAAGTTTGAGAGGTGTAAGTACCAGTTTTCAATATTCGAAGGTAAAGTTACAAATGTCTAAATTTCAAAGAGCAAAAATAAGGTTTTTTCAAGTCTTTCATGGTTAAAATATAACTGAAGCGGTGTTTGTGCTAATCGTTTAAAGTTCAAAGGGCATCCTTGTTAATAGCCCAAATTTTGAACCGTAAAAGCACAAGTTTTCAAAGTTTGACAGCAAAGTTATAATACGACTAAAGTTCAGGTGATAAAAATAGAATTTATCCTGATAGTTTTTGGTACAAAAAATTTCGATTATCTATGAGCTATCTTTTTTGTTACTTTCAATCTATTTGCATTATAGGGGCCTCCATTTATTTATTTTTTCTCTAGTGATTACACAATAAATATTCATCTTTGTGTGTGAGCCATAATACTTCATCAAGGCAAAAGTTAAATACAATGTTCAAATTCTCGTTGTACCAGGCACTAGTCAATAAAGGAGCTAGCCGGGCCAGTTATTCAACTTTTACAGTGGATATCTGCACCAATTTCCAGATGCTGGAAGTATCATAGTGGCTTTAAGGGAAGCATAGAGACTCTCAAACAAAGAATGGAAGAGCTACACTGTCGAAGGAGAGACATAAATGCAAGGCTTGGCATTGAGATTGTGGAAGGAGAAACAGAGTCCAAAGCTGAGGTTCAACTTTGGCTGCAAAGGGTCGAAAAGATTGATGCTGAAATTGTAATGACTGAACTTTTTGATAGACTCATGATTTCCTTAGATTTAAAGAAATTTAAATCTGTACTATGTGTTTATGTAATGTTTCATGGAAATTATGGATATCAATGTGAAATTCATAATTTTATTATCATAATATGTTTGAGTACTTATAGTGCAATAGGACTCGATGACAGTTCATCAAATCAAGTAAGCAAAAAAGACAAAATCATGATTTATGGTATTGTTCTAGTCAATAATCAGAGTAGCTTATAACATGATTAAGACAGTACTGTAATTTATTAAGCAATATTGAAATTAATCTATAACTGATCGTCATTATGGATACTAAATTAAGAATAAGGACTAGGAACATTTTAGAATAGTCTGAAATAATATTTGGAGCAATAAAAATTAAGTGGCAAACAAGTCCTAAGAAAAAACCTATATGCGGTCTAATTATGTACAGATAAATTCGGGATTGCAATTTAGCTTCATCAGACTGTTGGTACTTGGGATAGTATTTGTATTATCAGGATCATTAAGGAAAAGGATTGCCTATTAGGAAGCAAGGCCAAACATGGCATTCCTTGGAGGCTAAGTAATTGAGGATAATTACACAATTTTTGGATTTGTTGTAATTATGGAAAGAATTAAAGAGATAAACATGAGAGGACAAAGATCTTCTCTCAAATCTAAGACCTAGAACCCACTTTCTTCAAGCTTCAGAGCCATATTTCTTGATCTCTTAACTAAAGTTTTAATTAGTTTTGGTTTTGTGGAATTTAAGTTTATTTTAAGCTATTGGATGTAAGAGCATAAGCTCATGTTCAATTATTTTTCTGTTCTATAGTTTCTAATGCTTGATTTATGCTTCGGTTAGCTTCATTTGCGAGTTCTAAACTTAGGTTCAATTTTATGCGTCAAGTTTAGTTTTGATGATGATTATGTCCATGTGATTATACTCTTATATGTTCAAGTTTAGTGACTATATGCAAGTTGTCTAAGAGATCAACATAAAAATACAACTTGGTAAATTAGTGTTGTATCAATATTGTGTTCTTCAAGTAAGTAGATAAATTAATGGTTAAATTTTAAGAATGAGAATATGATTAATTAGGTTATGAATAAAGCATGAGTCAAACACACTGCATGATGATTTAGGCTTATGGCTTAGACCGTTTGAGGCAATGTGTGCGGCTTTTAAAATAGAACCAACAAAAAAAAAAAAAAAAATGCCAGTTGTCAGAATAATTTGGACAGTTTTTTGATAACTCAATTTTGAGTCTCTTAGAGGCCAAATTTGAACAAAGTTAGAACTGTAAATTTGTAGAACACAGAAAATCCTAGGGGGCAACATGAACAGTTTTTGAAAAGAAGGCTTCAAAGGCCACCGTTTTTATCATTTTCCAAAATTGGTCGGTCTAGGAAACTAGACTCGGCTAGAAGCTTTCAAGGGGAAAAACGGGTAAGTTAGAGACAGCTTTAAGTTGTAGGTTTCAACAAGATCTATAACTTCTGCGAAGAAAACTTTTTCAAATTCTAAACTGATTTTAAGATAGAATTGAATTTTCAAAACTGTGCATGAAAGAGTAAATTCCTGCACACATGCATTCAACCAAATTAAAAGGATATTCTGAAATCAGTTTTTAAGGTTTTGTAACCTCATTGAAAAGGAACTATAGTTTTATGAAAATATTTTCAAAGAGGTTTAAATTCATTTGGATTTCACAAGTGATTTTTAAACCTTAAATGCATACTATGTATTATAATTTACAATTTTAAGTGATACTTTCTAAGTAAACAAGGCACTTTTAAGCAAAGGAAATTGAATGTGAAGAACTCTTATGAAAATTAATCAAGCCGGTGGATATCGACCTAAAGCAAAAATAGGCCAAAATTACTAAAAATCAAGTTAAGTTTTTAATAGAGGGTAACTTATTCGACTCTCATCTTATACCAAAGTTACTTAGAAGTATAGTAACATTTCCATGACTTAAGTTAGTAGTGACTAAGAAAATAATTAATCGGTTGGGAGACCGATTAATTATTTAACTAATATGTTATAATAGATATTCTAACTTTTGGAAGCAAGTTGGTATTGACAACTCGACTACTTAACGTATGCCACGGAATGAGTTGCAATGCGATCCCAATGGAGTTAGTAAAGTTGACAAAGCTAGAAGAGCTCTATTGCATGTTGTATGACCTTGACAGCTTTATGCATATGTTAGAGACTGCCCACTATTTCTCCCTCAGGACGTTGAGCGCCTGGCTATACGGAGGGAAAACGTAGCGTCATCATCACTTCCACCTGTCACCTTTTCCTCTCTTAAGTATTTGAGCGTATGGAATTGTAACCATATAAAGAGATTGTTCTTTAAAACCCTGCTCCCAAATCTGGAATATATTTATGTCTCTGACTGTAAGCAGTTGGTTGAAATAATATCGACAACATCCGATCATGACGAACAAGAAGATGAAGAAGCAGAAGATCAAGATGAAGAAGCTGTAGGTGGAAGTGATCATCAGTTCATCCGCGTTTTTTGCCTAAGTTGTGCTACTTACGATTGGACTCACTGCCAAAGTTAAAGAGCATACCAGTGGTTGCTGATCATTCCTTACGTGAAGTTCGTATGTCAGAATGTCCAAATTTGAAAAGGGTCACTTGCCTTGACAGAGATCCATTTTCCCCTTCTCTTGAACTCGTTAACTTAGACGACAATTTGTGGGAATCACTAGACTGGTATCATCCCAATGCCAAGGACGCCGTGGAGTCCGTGAGGCTGAATAGGTGATGAGTTTTTGGATGAACGCAAAGTTGAATGTGGCAACTGGTATTATTTCTATCTTCCACCTTACTTGTTATATGATTAGTTGCATGAGAGTATTTTGAGTTTTTTAGTTCTACTATGAAATTTCTTCTTTCTCAAGACTTCCAATTTGCAGCTTATTATCATTATTATTATTATTCTAAAAGACTCATCTTAACCATTTGGCGCTTATTAATTTATTTCAGTACACAATAGCTAGACTTTATTTCTTTTCCTTTTTGCTAAAATCAAATGATCTACATTAAGATCATATATATGGTCTACATATGTATTACAACGTAACACTGCCTGGAGTTTTACTTTGTTGTTTATTGTTTATTGTTTTTTTGTTCTGTTTTGTTTTGTTTTGTTTTGCTTGTTTTTGTTTTTATACTGGAACAATTATTACCCTTTTGAGACATATCTACTATGATCTTTCATTTATATATTTGTAAGACTATGTTTGAAACTAGTTCGTTTATTTATAAGTTTCTGTGTGTACAATATCTAAACCGTGAAATTTGAAATTTTTAGGCAGAACTAATAGAAAAAATCACTAATTATTTTTAACTATTTATTTATTTATTTATTTTTGCAATAACTATTGATCTTAAATATATTGTATTTTAACTTTATTATTTTGCTTTAAGTGATTAGAAAACTTATTCAGTTTCGAACTCTTTGTAATGCGTATTTTTTATTCATCCTTGTCAATGGACAAGGACCTTCTTTTTCTCCTCTTTCCTCTTTACTCGGAAAGCTACTAATTAAGTACAATAGTTCATTTAATCATATCTCATTAATTCAGACTAAAAATCTCATAGATAGCTCTGCTGCGCTCCACCATTTTGTATCAAATATTACTAGTAGGGAGCTTACCTATAGCATAGACGTAAGTCGTGAGCTTTCGCTCAGCAAGTACAACTATTCATCCGCAAAATACATCATAATAAAGCAAAACAATGCATGAACCAATTATGCTTTGATTATGCTTTCTTATTCTTTCTTAACTTAACATACTATGGGCCCTTAACATAAGTGTATGTACCGTGACGCGCTGCCATGGAATGGTTGGGGCGGCCAGCCCAATCCAACTCAAACCACGGATCAAACCTGACCTAGTGCAGGTCGGTACGTCACAAAACTTACTTATCATCTTTCATAAACATCATATTCTTACAATAGTTTCTTACTTGAAACTTAGTCTTATTCCTACCATATGAGTTATCAATAGTGAACATGCTTCATGATGTCACAATGAGAATCACAAATCATACACATTTATACACAAATGTAAGGCTTTAAAAACATGCATTCAATCAAACAATCTGCCTATGCTGTAGGCAGAGTTGTACTTACAGGTTTTACTAGATGGGACGTTTACTACTCCAACGAGTCACAATGACAGTTAGTTATCTGTTTACAAAAAGACGTAAGATAAGAATCATCCTATCTTACCATAACTTATCACATTCATTGTTGGTATCCAATCCCAACATTTATTCATGATCCTAGTTATATGTCCCCTTACATACAAATATTGGTACTTAATTCGGTTACTAATTGTAACCTTAAGCTCTTAATCAAATCAATATAACCAAATATTATCTTGCTTGCTTACTTAAAATAAATCTTAATTACAAGGTTCAGTAGTATCACATTAGATTACTATGAGTAATCTTGGCTCCAAAACTTATCATATAGAAATTAGTAACCTCTTTGTGGTTACTATGGGTATCCTTTTATTACCCGGCCCAATTAATTATTTCTTTACCATAAATCCTTACTTATTATTATTTTTTTTCAAAAATAGTAAAACTATGAAATTCTGAAAACCTTTTCTGAAAATAGTCCCAAAAATCAGTTATTAGTGTATGTGCAGAAACTATCTAATCCTGCACTGTTTTGGAAATCCTGTGCAGGAATTTCCTATTTTCCTGCCCAGTTTAAAAATTCAGTTTTACTTTAAAATTGGTTTTGAATTTGCGAAAGTCTTCTTCCCGAAAGTTGTAGATCTTATGGATTCGTACAACTTTTATGTTTTACTCAAAACCCAGTTCAGCCTTTAACTTACCCATTTACCTCATTGAAATTGC
This sequence comes from Ficus hirta, assembly GCA_038430175.1. Lineage (NCBI taxonomy): Eukaryota > Viridiplantae > Streptophyta > Magnoliopsida > Rosales > Moraceae > Ficus > Ficus hirta. The sequence continues at coordinate 29,996,640 of CM076585.1, forward strand.
CTGACAGTGAACACTGGATTGCCCAGACCAGGCTCGGATTTTGCTAAAAACTGAGGCCGTTGGAGCCTTGTTTTTGCAAACGGTTCATGCTACCCCCTAGGATTTTCCTTACTCTACAACTTTCATGTTTTGACTTTATTCAAATTCGACATCTAAAGGTCTCAAAACTCAGATTCCAGATTACTGCCTGGTTTTAGTCCAAAACTGGCAGTTTTCGGTTTCGCTGGTTCGTACGCAAAATTACGTGCACACTACCTCAAACGGTTAAAACCGTGAGCCTACAACAAACATGCAGCGCATTTACTAACGTTTTTCTTGCCATACATCTCATACATACCATACTATTTATACATAAACCCTAATGGTAAATGCTACCATTACTAGGGTTTTTGGGGTTATTCAAACCCTCCACATATCATGCATCATAAATCCATTATCAATAATCTAAAGATCATTCTTAAACATCTTGGGGACATATAACAAACACTTAGTGAGCATACACCCTTAGCACATGCCATCTAAAGCATAACTTAAAAAAAACACATACAACCATAAAATCACTCTCTCTAAACCCTATCATGCACAAATCAAGCTCAATAAAACCATTACATGAAGAAAAAGAAGGAAGATGAGCTTATGCTTTTACATTCCATACTTGAAATACACTTAAAATTCTTGCTTCAAACTTGAATAGAAACTTAAGGATTGAGAGGATTTACCTCTAGAACTTGGGAGATGATCTTCAAACTTGAATCCAACAAATTTCTTTTTGTTTTTCCTTCTCCAAAAATCCGACCAACCTTGCTCTTCCTCCTCCCTTTGTGTTCGGCCTTTGTGGGAAATTTATGACTAAAAAGAGTGAACTAAAAGTCTTAATGGACTAAATGGTTAAATGAATTAACATATCACCTATTTATAGGTGATTTAGATCTCTTCACAAATTGCACAATAATCCCTCAAAATGCAATAATTGCTCAAAATTCATGCAAGGTGGCTGGCCATTGGTAGGTAGCTTGGTGAGCAAGCATAGTCAATGGTCAACATTTTAATTCTTTCCATATTTTCCAAAAATTCAAAAAAATTTGCTTAATTATCTTTTGTGATAAGGTGTCTCCCAATTAAGACCCATTTGGTTTGTTTCCCAAAGTACAGTCCCATATCATACTAATATGAATATCATTAATACTGTTTTCAACTAAAAACAGTACTATTATACTAAACTACAATCCAAAATTCATATGTGCTTAACTGAACTGTGTAAAAATTTTCTCCGGACTTGAAACCTCTCGGCCTTATTACTCTAAATATTGAGCTTGATTTTTCTATAATAGTCCCGTACCTTATTTTCACTTCCATATTCATAATGACGATTTTTCACAATATAATTTCGTACTGTTGATTATACTGCAGTACCGCCTCAATTATATCTTAAATTTTCCTGGTCAAACTTTGACCGGAATAAAATCATACATAAATTCTAATTCTGATAAAATCAGATTAGGCATTTCATATAAACATACATAATACAAACTTTGATTTCAAATAGCAGAAATCGTAATTTGTACAAAAGCTAGTTATTATAATCTACCCCCCTTAAAAATTTTCGTCCCCGAAAATTAAAACAAGTGGGTATAATTTTTCTTCATATCATCTTCTAACTCCCATGTTGCTTCTTCAATATTATGATTTCGCCACAAAACCTTAACCATAGGAATGGTTTTGTTTCTTAAAACCTTTTATTCCCGATCCAAGATTTGAACTGGCTTTTCCTCATATGTTAGATCAGTTCGGACTTCAATTGGTTCTTGACTTAGAACATGAGAGGGATCAGGTACATACTTCTTCAGCATCGAAACGTGGAAAACATCATGTACAGAAGCTAATTCCGGTGGTAAAGCAAGCTTGTAAGCCACTTTTCCAACCCTCTCGAGGATTTCAAATGGTCCGCTGTATCTCGGGCTAAGCTTTTCCTTTTTACCAAACCTCATAATTCCCTTCATAGGAGCAATCTTAAGGAAAACAGATTCTCCAACTTGGAATTCTAAGGGTCTTCGACATTTATCAGCATAACTTTTCTGTCGACTGAAAGTCACGTCGAGTCTCTGCTTAATCCTCTTAATATCCTTAGAGGTTTTTCTAATGAAATCCATAGTGTGAAGCTGTTTCTGTCCAACTTCTTGCCAATGGATTGGAGATCGACACTTTCTTCCATATAACGCTTCAAATGGAGCCATACCAATTGAGGCGTGATAACTGTTGTTGTAAGAAAATTCGATTAAAGGTAGCTTCTGATCCTAGCTTCCTTTAAAATCTAATACACATGATCTCAGCATATCCTCTAGGGTCTGAATAGTTTGCTCCGATAGTCCACTAGTCTGGGGGTGAAAAGCAGTACTGAATTTCAATTTTGATCCCATAGCCGTGTGAACACTTTTCCAGAATCGAGAGGTAAAATACCTATCCCTATCTGAAATGATGGACTTTGACACTCCATGAAGTCTAACAATCTGGGATACATAAATTTCAGTCAATTTTTCCACTGAGAAGGTGGCCTTAATTGCAATAAAGTGGGCGGACTTGGTTAATCTATCAACAATTACCCAAATCATGTCATTTCCACTAGCGGTTATGGGTAAACCAACTACAAAATCCATGGTAGCTTGTTCCCATTTCCATTCTGGAAGCTCAATTTTCTGAAGATCTCTGCCAGGTTGTCGGAGGTTGTCAGTGTTCCGCCTAAACTTTCTGACAAGTTAGGCATTTCGACACAAAGTCAGCGATTTCATTCTTCATATTCAGCCACCAATAGCTTTCTTTAAGGTCCTTGTACATTTTGGTAGCTCTCGGATGTATCGAGTATGGCGTCTCATGCGCTTCCGACATGATCTGTTTCTTAAGAAATTCAAATTAGGAATGTAGATCCTTTCCTTGAAACAAATTACCCCATTGGAAGAGGTTTTGAATTCCTTATTCTTTCCACCAAAAAGTTACGCCTTAAGCAGAAAGGAATCCTTCCCTTGATGAAGCTTAATGGATTCTAGGAGGTTGGACTGAAGAGTCAAAACAGCCAATTTCCCAGTGATCATCTCTATACTGAAATCTGAAATTTCCTTCTGAAGTGGCTTGGGCATCCCTTCAAGAGACATCAACACACCGGATGACTTCCTGCTTAGAGCATGCGCTACCTTATTCGCTTTTCCTGGGTGGTAAAAGATTTCACAATCGTAATCCTTTACAAGTTCTAGCCATCTACGCTGCCTCATATTGAGCTCTTTTTGAGTGAAGATATACTTGAGACTTTGATGGTCAGTATAGATTTCACATCTATTCCCATATAAATAATGCCTCCAAATCTTCAATGTGAAAACCATCGCCGCGAGCTCTAAATCGTGTGTTGGGTAATTCTGTTCATGATCCTTTAACTGGCGTGAGGCATAGGCGACCACATTCCCTTTTTGCATAAGGACAGCCCCCAATCCGGTCTTAGAAGTGTCACTGTAAATCATGAAATTTCCTGCATCTACGTTAGGGATTATCAATACCGGGGCACTGGTAAGCTTCCGCTTAAGCTCTTGAAAATTTTCTTCGCACTTCTGCGTCCACTCGAATTTCTTCCCTTTCCGAGTAAGAGCTGTAAGTGGCGCCGCAATCTTGGAGAATCCTTCAACAAAATGTCGATAATATCCAGCCAATCCAAGAAAGCTTTGAGCACAGGCCATGTACTAACTGCCTTAACTTTAGTAGGATCAACGGAAATTCCCTCTTTAGACACTACGTGACCCAAGAAATGCACTCTTTCTAGCCAAAATTCATATTTTGTTAACTTGGCATAGAGTCGATTTCGTCTTAACGTCTCCAGAACCATCTTGAGGTGTTGCTCATGTTCTTAAATGGACTTTGAATAGATCAAAATATCGTCGATGAAAACGATAACAAACTTGTCTAGGTACTCCTTGAATACGCGATTCATCAGATCCATAAAAGCAGCTGGCGCGTTGATTAACCCAAACAGCATAACCAGAAATTCATAGTGCCCATAACGCGTTTGGAAAGCCGTTTTAGAAACATCTGCCTCCTTAATTCTGAGCTGATGGTATCCCGATCTCAAATCAATCTTTGAGAATACCATTGCTCCCCTAAGTTGATCAAAAAGATCGTCAATCCTAGGGAGAGGGTATTTGTTCTTAATCGTGATCTTATTCAACTCCCAATAGTCGATGCACATCCGCAACGATCCATCTTTCTTCTTAACAAATAGAACTGGTACTCCCCAGGGGGAATGGCTTTGTCGAATAAAGCCCTTGTCCAACAGTTCTTGCAACTGCACTTGGAGTTCTCTAAGTTCGGCTGGAGCCATACGATAAGGCGTTTTTGATATCGGTGCAGCTCCTGGCAACAACTCTATTTCAAACGAAATTTCCCACTCTGGAGGTAGTCCTGGTAAGTCTTTCGGAAAGACATCCACATATTCCCTGATAATAGGAACATCTTCCGGTGCTAACTCCACCTCTCGTTCTTTGTCCACCATGTTGGCTAAGTATCCCTGGCATCCACTAGCCAACATTTTCCAGGCTTTCATTGTAGAGACTAGCTTGGTTGTTGAGTTCCGAGACTGACCGTAGAAGTAGAAACCCTCTTCGTCATGAAGACTAAACATAACACAACGCTTTCGACAATCAATCTTGGCGTTGTACTTACTTAGGAAGTCCATCCCTAGAATGACATCAAAATTCTGGAGCTTAATCGCTATGAGATCCACGTAAAGCTCTTTATCACAAATGACTACCAGAATGTTCTGTATCCAAGAATCGGATAACAAAATTTCTCCTGACGGGAGAGAGGTTCTAAAGGGTTGCTTCAACTTATCTACCCCTCTTTCTAACTTCTGGGCAAACTCCATCGATACAAATGAATGAGTGGCACCAGAATCAAATCGGGCAATTGCATCATAAGTGGTGATAGAGATCTGACCTACAACGACATGGGATGTTCCAGCTTCGGCGTCCCCCTTTGTATAAGCGTAAATTCTGGCTTGAGGTTCCGGAGCCTCATATCGTCCAGGTATAATCGAAGGGCCTTCGATTTTGGCTTGAACTGCATGCAACTGACTGCTTGCATTTCTGTTTGGGTACTGAGGGTTCTGGTTCTGGCTATTCGAGGTACAATTCCTAGCATAATGACCTTTCTTGCCACAAATGTAGCAGGCATTTGTTCCCAATCTGCATACTCCCAGGTGCTTTTTCCCACACTGTGTGCACACTGGATAGTCATTATTGTTACCCTCGTTCCCTCGGTTGTTTCTTTTCTGAAGGAAATTCCTCTGCTGGCCCGGGCCGGTTGCATTCCCCTTTCTCTTGTTCCTCCCGAATGGTTTGGAACCTTAGGCAACATTACTGGTCTGGCCCTTTTGGTATACTTCCTGGTTCAGTTTTGGCTGTAATTGTTTCACCACAGCTTTTTCTTCTTTCTTAGCCTTGAAAATCTGGGCCGTTGCCTCCTTATCCTGGTTAATCCAGTATTCGGCTCTTATTGCACTACTGATATAATCTGATACCAGGGTTGGAGGGCTACTGCCAGCACTGACTTGCTTGGCAATATCTGTACGAAACATCTTCATCATTCTTTTTACTTTTTCAGCTTCATTCGGTATGAGCTCTGGGCATAGACGAACTAGCTGTTCAAATTTCTTAACGGCTTCCATCACCATCATTGATCCTTGTTTCATGTTGTTGAATTCATCTTGCTGAGCCGCAAGGATTTTTCTGTTGTAGTACATCATCCTGAATTCAGTTACAAAATCTTGCCAGCTTATGGCCGCAACATCTCGGCGCAATTGGACTGTCATCCACCAGTGTCTGGCGTCCTTCTTAAGAGCAAAAGAAGCACAAAGAACCTTTTTATGCTCCGTAAGTCCCATAAAATCCAAGATCACCTGGATGTCAATGAGCCAGTTATCTGCTTCTATTGGGTCCGTAGGTCCTGTAATAACTGAATTTTTTTAACATTACGATTTCTTGTACAAAAATTCAAGCTGTACCATGAAGGTATTCATGAGGAAGCCCGATTAGGGTTTTTGTTAATTTTGTGAGTTCTTATGATTTTATAAGACTCAAAAATGATTGCTTAGTCAAGCATGTGACCTCTTTAAGTAAAAAGGGGTAGAAAATTTCATGATTTTATGTTGTTAAAGTTTGACCATAAAAAGTCAAAAGTTGACCGAAAAAGTCAAAGGTTGACTAAAAAGATCAAAATATGACAATGCTGTGAGATGACAAGCAGTATGAGATATATACTGCGAAAACCGTCTTTACAGACAATATAGCATGAATAAGACTTAAAACCACCATAGGAAAATCAAGCACATTAATTAGGGTATTAAGGGCCAAAGGGCTTTAAATTATAAGAAAATTTTTATACAGTCCATTTTTACACAGATAAATTTTGGACTGCAGTTCAGTGTAAAAATACTGTTATTAATAGATAGCAGTATGGAAAATATCTGTATTAGCATAAAAATGGACTGCATATTAAAGAAAAAGCCCAAACAAGCCCTAATGATGCTTACATCATCAAACTTTTAAATTATGACATCATTTTGGGATTAAGAAAAAATTTGGAAAAATCTTGAATGGTCTAGAACATGCTTGGCCGGCCACCTAAGCTTCATTTTGGGCAAATATTAAAAATTTTGGGGACTTTTTAGCAAATTTGAAAAGTTCTCCATCACCTATAAATAGGTGAACAAATGGTTCAAAAAATTAGAAAGTTTAGCTAAACTATGCCCAAAATTTCCTTCATCTTTTCCTCTCCAAAAACCGAAAGCAAAGAGTGAAAGCAAGAAAGAAAGAAAAAAAAAAAGTGTAGTGGTGATTTGATTTTCACTTAGAATCAAGCCAAGGTTGGAAAAATTTTTGTACCCATTTTCCACTAGGGTGGCCGGTTGTGGAGGAACCAAGGGGGGAGAAAAATTTTGATCCAATTTAGCCTTGTGTTGCACCAAGGTAACTCCCTAACCCTAAAACTTTTAAATTGAGCTTCAATTTGAAATTTAAGTGTATTTCAAGTTGAAATTTGTAAGAGCATAAGCTCAATTTAATTTCTTGCCTAGATTAGATTAAAATATGTGCTTGAATAGGTCTAAGGCTGGTTTGATTATAAACTTGCATGATTTTATGCTTATTTTTACATAATTGAATGTTTATGCTTGCATGATTATTAGGGTTAGCTTGTTTGATGAATGAAATGTTGTATGTCCCCAAAATATGCTAAGAATGTTGAATATGTGCATGATAGGTTGCTAGAAATAGTTATGAATGATTTAACCATGCAAACCCTAATTAGTGAAGTTTAAATAATGGTTTACATGGATTTGATTGGTAATGTGTTTAAAGAAAGTTTACATTAGAAAAATGTTGCATGACCGATCTTAGGCTCCTGGTGCGGCCGGTTGAGGTAGAGTGCACGTAATAGGACATAAAACGAATTTAAATCCAAAGACTGCCATTTCGGGTGGAAACTGGCCAGTTTCTGGAAAAGCAGATTTTGAGGCCTTTAGAGGCCGAATTTCGAAAAACTTAAAACACGAAAGTTGTAGAGAAGGGTTTTTTCTAGGGGGCAGCACTGACTGATTTCCAAAATAAGGCTCCAATGACCTCGGTTTTGACAAAAATCCGAGCCTGACCGTGCCTAGACTTCATGCACGGCCAGGTGAGTTTCAACGGGGAAACGAAGAGGTTAGAGCCCGAACTAGGTTTTGAGTAAAACACGAAAGTTGTAGGATTTTTCGAGACCTAAAACTTTTGTGAAGACAAATTTTTCAGATTCGATTTAGATTTTTAAATAAAAATTATATTTCAAAAACTGTACAGGAAACAGGAAATTCCTGCACAGGATTTTCTAATACAGTGCATGAAAAAGACATTCCTGCACATACACCGATAAATTAACTGTGAAAAGCTGTTTCAAAGGCAGTTTCCAACACTTAATAATTTTACTCAAGAGTTACAATTTTTCATAGGTTGAACAAAGGATTTTTGGGTTTTCCAAAGAAAATAAAATGGGTTTTTAGAACCAAAAGTCAAGTTTTGACCCGAGTAGGGTAAGTTTTAAACCCTAGGGTTACTCGATGTAACCAAATAGGTTAGCAGATGTTTTTTTAAAGAGGGACATATAACTCAGATTATGTATGAATGTTGGTCAAATCACCAACATTTCTAATCTTTATCTATGTCCTTTAACAGAAGGTTGAGTACTATGGTATTCTGACTGGATCAGTACAATATCGGACATAGTAAACAAGGTAAGTACAACTCCGCCTACAGCATAGGCTTTTGATTGTGATACTTACCCAAGTATGATCTATGAATGTTATGATACATGATATGATGCATGTTAGATTTGTTTGACGCTAGGATAAGTTGTGGGGTATGATATGACGATATTAGGTTATATGATATGGTTATGTCATGAGATATGTATGTCAAGTTCATGATTATGATATGAGGTATGTTATGTTGAAATACGATTATGACGTATGTATGTGTGACATCATGAGCTATGTTCACCATTACTAAGATAAGAACAAGATCAGGTATGAGACAATGATAAGTAAGTATGATGGAAAGCAAGCTTGCCTGTGTCGTACCGACCCGCGTTAGGTCGGGTTGGACTATGGTTTGAGTTGGAATTGGTCTGGCCGCCCCAACCACTCCATAGTTGCGCGCCCGGTACGGACACTTATGTTAAGGGGCCCATAAGTAAGTTATGATAAGTTATGAAAGTACATTATGAAAGAATAAGAAAGCATAATGAAGCAAAAATAGCTCATGCATGATTATGATAGGATAAGCTATGGAATGTTGAAGTATGTTATGTTTGTATGGTTTGTATTTTATGTGTCGCGGATGTCAATGTTGTACTTGCTGAGCGAAAGCTCACGTCTTACGTCTATGCTGTAGGTAAGCAACCTACGGGCGCCTGTTGATACAAGATGGCGAGCGTGGCAGCGCGAGCTGTGAAATGTGGGATATATAGCCGCTACGCGTTTTGTTCTTTTACGAATTATTTTATTAGGTATTCGACCATCGTAATTAATTATCACTTATAAAAAAAAATTCTGCTATTTACGTTAAGTAATTATGTACGATTTGTATGTATGTACGCATGTATGTATGGTAACGGCCTGTGCTAGGCGGGTCGTTACAGGTCCTTCAAATTCAGGCGCCTTCATTCGCCTAAACCGTTCGTACAATAAATCTTCCTGAACTACCGGTGGGTTTATCTGATTCCCAGCGGGTGCTAACAGGACTTCAACATTCCTAGGGACCTCTTGATGAATCCCTGGTGCCTGGGGCGCTACTGGGGGTATAGGGATATCTTGGGGTGGCACGTCGTTAGCGCGAGGTACCTGATTCATATGGGCTATCTCTTCCCGAAGCTGATTTGTCTCTTGTTGTTGTTCTAGTAGTTGCCGCTGCAAAGTAGCTACAACATTCACAAGATTCGGCTCTTGCGGAATTTGGCTTACTCGTACGCGAGGTCGTACCATCTTTAATTCCTATTTATTTACAAGGAAAAAGTATTGTTATACTTACACATCACCTTCTCCATTCATAACTTATCGTATCATAAAACATCATATAACATTTCATCATATCATAGCATAACTTATCATAAACTTATCATGAACAATACTTCATCATAATATCATAATATCATTCCATATATGAACTTGTTCCTTTTTGTACACATACAAAAAGTACATCATATTTGAGTAGCAACCTATACATATCCTATACACATAATACTTACTATATGTACATGGTCAAAAATGAGATGAAGTGTCTACCACTTTACCACCATACCTACACTATATATACAACCCTAAGGTCAAAAGAATAAAATAACAACTATGCATCAACTCTAGACTAAACAGTCTACTCCGCCTGATATCGGAGGAAATGTCGAAGTCCGCGTCCCAATCTCCATCGTTGAATAAGATCTCCTCGGGATCTTCTTCCGGCTCCTCGAGACCTTCCCACTATTCTTCGATGGCTTCTTCTTGTTCTTCCTCAACTTCTTCCTCGTCATCACTTTCGATGATGATTATGGGAGGATCATCGGGGTTTTCCTCTTGATCGATCGGAACATCAATGGGGTCTATCTCGCCACAGTTCAGAATTCATCTGAACTTAACTGGGCTGCGTGTAGATTTTTCTTAGGACTTAAAGCTACTTAGTGTAATAACCCGAATTTTGATGACTCTAGATTTCCTTTGAATGAGGAAAACTTAAGTCTAGATCATGTTTGGAATAAAATATCGGTATAAGTTTGAGTTCTCGGTTAATTAGCTACGAGACTCAACGATGGGTTACTGAGTCTAGTATAAGGCATTTTAACGAAAATGACGTGATGAAATTTCATGATTCCATGTTGGTCAAAGTTTGACCAAGAAAGTCAAAGTTGACCAAAAAGTCAAGGGTTGACCAAGAACAATCAAAGGTATGACTGTACAGTAATAGGATAAGCAGTATGGGAAATATACTGCTAAAATTGTCTTTTTGGACAAAATAACAAGAATAAGCTATGAGACCACCCTAGAAAAATCAAGCACACTAAGTTGGATATCAAAGTCCTAATGACTTTCAGAAATAAGAAGAAAATTTTTTACAGTCCATTTTTACGCAGATAAATTTTGGACTGGAGTCAAGTATAACAGTACTGAATTATACTGTGTATTAGTGAACACAGTATTGAAAATATCTGTGTTAGCAAGAAAATAGACTGCATTTTAAGGAAAAAGCCAAACAAGGCCTTATGATGATGTCACCCTATTTTGGAATTATGACATCATTTTGATTTAAGGAAATTGTGGAAAGAAATCTTTGCCACCTAAGCACCATAATGGCCGGCCACCTAAGGGGGTAAAAATGTAAATATTTTGTCTTTTGGGGGCAAAAGTGTAATTTTGGAAAATATAATGATGTAAGCATGAGGTAAGCACATGATGTCATCAAGATGATGTCATCATGATGAGGTAAGAAAAACTTGGGCTCCAAGGCATGCAATGGCCGGCCAACACTTGTAGGGGTCAAAGTGCAAATATTTTTGCTTCAAGGACTAAAGTGTAATTTTAGAAAAGTAATTAAATCCAAATTCAAGGACTTTTTAGAAATTTTGAAAGTTCAAAATCAGCTATAAATAGGGGTGAAGGGGGGCGGATTTTTGAGGGGAAAAATTGGGAAAACAAGCCAAACTATGGCAAAATTCTCCCATACCCATTTTCTCTCTAAAACCGACCCTAGGAAGAGAAAAAAAAATTGGTTGGCTGGATTTTTGGTAATGGCCAGACCTTGTGTGAGTGTGTGAGGCTCAATTTAATTGGCCAAAATTTTTGGAACCCCAATTGGAGGGGAGGCCGGTTGTGTGGAGCCAAGGAAAAAGGGAGAGAAAAGTTGGAATCAATCAAGCCAACCTCTTAGATTGATCTAGGTAAATCTCTAAAACCCTTAAGTTTTTCTATTGAGCTTGAAACTAGATACTCATGTGGTTGTTTTTCATGAGGAATGGCCGAAAATTGGAACCCATTTGGGGGAGGAGAATCGGCTGCAATGGCAGCCAAGGGGGAGTGAGGAAAAAGTTGGAATCCAAGCTTGTGAACCAACATCCAAGCTCTAGAGGTAAACCCTTGGCCCTAAACCTTTTTAATTTGAGCTTAAATTTGGGAAATTTAAGTGTATTTCCATGTTTGGGATGTAAGAGCATAAGCTCATTTTCTTATGCCATGCAATAAGTTTTGTGCTTGATTATGTGCTTGATTAGGGTGCTAAGGTCTCAATTATGGTTATGGTGGATGAGTTGCTAATTATACTTGCATGATTATTAGGGTTTCATACATGCACATAAAGTGTTTGATATATGTCCCCAATATGCCTAAGAAGTTATAGGTCATGCATGTTTATGTTTGAGCTAGATTAGAAGCTTGATTGATGAATGGTGATGCAAATCAAATGTTTTGCAAAACCTAGTTTGGTACAAGAACACCCAAGGGTTTTGCCTTGCATGGATGAATGTTTTACGTTAGAAAGCGCTGCATGACTGATATTAGGCTCCCGCTGTGGGCGGTTGAGGTAGTGTGCGTGTAATAGGACGTAAAACGAACTTAAAACCAAAAACTGCCAGTTCGGGTGCCAACTGGCCAGTTTCGGGAAAAGTGAAATTTGAGGCCTTTAGAGGTCGAATTAGAGGAAACTTAAAACATGAAAGTTGTTCAGAAGGGTTTTTCCTAGGGGACAAAGTGGACAGTTTTCCAAAATAAGGCTCCAAAGGCCTTCGTTTTTACAAAAACCCGAGACTAAGAATTCCTGGGCAGATTTGTGCTCTCGGTCTGGGGACTTCAACAAGGAAAATGACTAAGTTAAAGGCAGAACTGGGTTTTTCTCAAAACATGAAAGTTTTAGGATTTTTTTAGATCTAAAACTTTCGTGAAGACAACTTTTTAAAATTCAATTCATATTTTTATACTGACACGGATTTCTAAAGAGTGTGCGGGAACAAGAAATTCCTGCACAGGATTTTCTAAAACAATACAGGAAAACTGTATTTTTGCACCAACACCAATGTTTTGACTGTGAGAACTGTCCCAAAGGCAGTTTTCAACAGTTAATAATTTTTACAAACCTTTCTCAAAGAATTACAATTTTTCAAAGTTAAACTAGGGTTTTTGTAAGAAATGGACAAAGAGAACCAAGGTTTTCCAAAGCAAAGAGAAAAACAAGTTTTTGGATTCAAAAGTTATCTTTCTTTCGGTAACAAGACAATGATGGACGGTGACCGGAAAGGATACCCGAGTTACTGGATGGGGCCCAAAATCCAAGGTTGACTTAGGATAATTGAACTAAGTTTGGTTACCTCAAGGGTTACTCAAGGTAACCCAACAAGGTGTTACTATTGGGTTTGGATCTAAAACCCAAAAGATTATGGATAGATAACCAGGCATAGGCCAAGGTTAGGATGATAACCTAACCCTATTCATGTATGATTGGGATTAATACCCAAGGTTACCTTATGTAACCAAGTAAGCTATCATGAGTATAGGGGGGACATATAATTAAGATTATGAATGGGTGTTGGTTAGGTCACCAGCATCTTAAGGTTATAATTATGAAGCCTTATGCTATGTCCTTTGACATAACAGGAGATAGCCTGTTGTTGTGCCTCAGCTTGGAGTCGCACGAAATAGGACACAGCTAACCAAGTAAGTACAACTCCGCCTACAGCATAGGCCCTTTGTTGTTACTTGCCTAATGTGATGGTATGTTATGGCATGTGATGATATGTTATGGCGTGTAATGTTATGGTATGTTATGTCATGTGATATTATGGTATGATATGTTATGGTATGTATGGCATGTCATGGTATGTTATGAATGAGGTTATGTTATGTTATATGTTGTAATATTGTGACATCATGAAGCATGTTCACTAATTTTAAACCACCTGGTAAGAACAAGACAAGTAAGATGTTGTGTCGTACCGACTTGCCACAAAGGCGGGTTTAAATGGTATGGTTCATGGTTTGAGTTGGATTGGATGGCTACCTAAACTACTCCATGTTAAATTTTGTGTTTCATGGTTTGAGTTAAAACGGACTGCCGCCTTCAACCATTCCTTGGCTATGTACCACGGTACGAGCACACATGATAAGTAAAGGAATAGAACTAAGCTAAGTTATGAATCCATATTTGATTCATAAGAGGTCATAATTGGTTCATGCATAATGATATGTGTTTTGCATCGCGGATGTAACAGTTGTACTTGCTGAGCGAAAGCTCACTTCTTACGTCTATGCTGTAGGTAAGCAACCTGCCAGCAATCTCTGATGCAATACTGTGGAAGGCTGGTGCTGCGGACTGTGAAATGTGGGATGGACATTGCCACATATTTTGAAAAAAATTATACTCTATAAAATATGTTGTAATGAAAAAGGGTTTTCATATTTTCATGATGTTTTAAGTATGAATGACAAAGTTTATGTATGTATGGCAAGCAAGTTGCCTCTTGTGGTACCAATCCGCATTAAGTCGGGTTTGGTCTACAATTTGATTTCGATGGCCTTCAAGGAGGGTTTGAAAGTTCGGTACTCGAGTAAGTACCTATCAGTAAGTATGAGTTTGAGGATGAAGTTCAAGTTGAAAGTTTTAAAATAAAGTTTAAAAGAAAAAAAAAAATTTCTCCCAAATTTTCCGCAAGTTTAAGTTCAGTATGTAAGTAAGGTGACGACCCGGCATGGGAAGTCGGGGCGTTACACTTAGCCCTTATTGTCCTAAATAATATGCTTGATTTTTCTAGTGGTCTCGAACCTTATTCTTACATTTTTATCTGTGATGACGGTTTTTCACAGTATGATTTCCATACTGCTTACTATACTGCAGTACCGTCATAACCATGCCTTGAATTATTCTGGTCAAACTTTGACCGGAATAAAATCATGAATTCTTATTCTGCCTTTTTCCTCAAAAGGCCTCATGCTTGACTAAGCAAACTATTTATTGAGTCTCATAGCTCATTAAACGAGAACTCAAATATTTACTGATAATAAAATTATGAATTTCATATTGATATTCATAATGTTCATGAAACATTACATAAACACATAATACGGACTTAAATTTCTTTATATATAAAAAAATCATGAGTCCGTAAAAATTTTGATTATTACAATAACTTGCAAAATGATGTGCCAATTTGCTTAGCATGAAATTGATTCTAATTTATACCCTGGATCTGAGCAATTCTCAGAGAAGAGTGGGCAGCATTTCACAATTAGCAAGTTACTGTTATTTCTCTCTTTTGCTTAACTTCTGTGCTCTGACCCTTTTTCGTTATAGTCAAAGTCATCTAAGAATCAATTAAATATTAAGGTATATGCTACAATTTCCATCTTTTCAAGATGCATTTCAATAATCAAATTTACCACCAAAAAAAAAAAAAAACCATCCAAACGCTAGGCTTAAAAATAACGAAACGTTAATCATACCTAATACAAGCTTTGCATGCTATTTTTAGATCTTAACTTGCATTTAATTACCCAATGATCTCAATTTACATCAATTCTCAACTTGCTTTTAAATCAATTTTCTTAACAGCTACATGCCTATCACTTTGGGTGGCTGGAATTTACACAAAGGCCGGTGGTAAGCACATTATTTTACCAGAAAAGAGCCAAATTACCAAACTTGGGATAAGAAAAACATCTTTTTAGTACAACATTTCCATATATTCTAATCTCCACTTTCGTATTTATATTATTATTATTATTATTATTATCAGTATTGGCCTGCATGTGAGCAATTCTTTTTCTTCTATATATATATATATATATATATATTATCTTTCACCTTTTCCGAGAGTCCTCTGCACTCACTTAGGACATGTTTGAAGGATATTTGGAGATAGAATGTTGGAGGTTGGATTGGAAATATATGTTCGAGGGAAAATTTATAGAAAAAAATGTGATATAAAAAATAGTGTAAAAATTTGACATATGTTCAGAAAAAAAAAAATATGCAAAATAAAACTTGTTTTACTCATACTATCTTGTTTTGAAATGAGAAAGTTAAGGACTTTTAAAGTATGATTTTTTCGAAAATGAAATAGAGGGAAAGTGAGATGTAGAATGGAGAGTTTTGGATCAGACAGTAAAATACTGTCTAGAAAACTTCCCTCCAAACGGGGCCTTATTCTCTTTCTTTCAACGTTCACTCACCAACACCCATTTCCTTTTCTCAGTTTGACTCTGTTCCGATTGATCTTTCATTCTCATAAAAAGGGTTAAAAAATAATTTAGCAAAAGCAGAAGGAACTAGGTTTGTCCCTGTGTCTTTGCTACATCGTATCCACTCAGTTTCATATCTGGTCTACCACTGCCCCTTTTTTAATATTGAAGATATCATTTGGAAAACCATCGGTCAGGTCAGTAACATATTCTCTGCGTATCTTTTCTTCTAAAATTACAAAACTAGGCTTTTCTCAATGAAGTCTGTACAACTCAACTTCATTTATGTTCTTGTAATGGAGTAGTTGTTGCACTTAGTATGACGGCAATTTCTACCGTTGAACCTCCCATTTATGTTCTTGATTTATGTTCTTTTAACGGTTTGGTCTGATTGACGGGTGGGAGTGATTCTATGTTGCACATCATTAATTTTATTGTGAACATTCATATAGATCTGGCTGTTAAAAATTTAATCCAATGGTTTAAAAGCAATTTCCTACTTGTAGTGTAAAATAAGAGATTTGATATCTATGAAATGTTGTTTCTTTTGGTCTGGGATACAAAATTTGGTAGGATTTGTTGTTGTAGGTACGTAGCAAATTTTTAAATGAAAATTCATTTACATGGCTAATGGTTAAAAAGCAGTTCCTACTCGTATAATGCAAATTAAAAAGTCCGATTTATATATATATTCTATAATGTGTTGTTTCATCTTTCGGTATTGGATACAAAATTTACTAGGATTTGCTGTTGTAGCAGTTCAATTAATTTTCAATGATTCTAATTGATGACTAGGAGCAATTTTGTATTAAGAGCTGCAAATTTTTAATATGGACATTCATAAATCTGGCTACTAAAAATGTAATTCAACGGTTGTATAGTACAAAATAAGAAGTCTGAAATCTATGATATGTTGTTTCTTTTGGTCTTAGATACAAAACACATATGCCTTAATCATGATCTGGTTAAAGAACAAGTAGCTACATCTTTGGTAATTAAGTGATGTCAAATAAGATCCAAACGTTATACTAAATTTGTTTTCTACAAAAAGCTAATCATGCCTATAAAACTTTATTCTATTTTCAAATATCAACTTGCACTTATAATCTCTATTTTCTTTAAATTTACACACCAATATGACTTTTTTATTTTATTTTATTTTATTTGGTGATTTGTGTGTGATTTAAACTCTATACTTTACGATAAAGTCAAATTTAAAATTTTCATTAGACTATCATTGCTACCATACCAATATCACTTTTGGGTACACAAAGGCCGATGGCTAGCAGCAAAAATGCTGCGGAGTTGTCGCCCTTTTGTTAGATTAGCAATTACTAGAACAGAGCCAATCACGGTTAAGAATAAGGCCAATTTACCAAACTTGGGAAGGAAAGAGATCTCCACTTGCATTTAGTCTTTAATGATTTTTTTTTTTTTTCAATATGTTGACTTTGTTCTGCTTGATACTTCATTCCCAGAAAAACGAATCTAAAAGCATTTAGCAAAAGCAGGAGAGCTGAAATATTTCTGGTCTTCCACTGCCTTTTCTTTCGTACACGATCTGGTAATCTTTTTTTCCAACAAACCTTAGGCTTTTTCAATTTGATCAGTTTGTAAATCTAACTTGGCTATTTTATGTTCTTGTAATATTAGAAATTTTTTTAATTAGTTATTACTTGCAAAATGATATGCTAATTTGCTTAGCATGAAACTAATTCTCTATATCCTGGATCTCAATTCTCAGAGAAAAGTGGACAGCATTACGCAAGCAAGTTACAGTCATTTCTCTCTTTTGCTTAACTTCTGTGCTCCGGCTCTTTTCTGTTATAGTCAAAGTCTCCGATCAAAAAACTAAGAATCAATTGGACGTTGAGGTATGCTACAATTTCCATCTTTGTCAATGAGATTGACAGGGAGAAACAAAATTAAAAAAGCCTAAAAAATAAATAAATAAATAAAAATTTATTTATCTCTTCCCCCCTCCCCCCCTTTTTTTAAGTAGAAACATCATTTTGATTGAATTTTCGAAACTAACCTTAAAAAATAAAAAAAAATTTTAAAAATAAAAATAAAAAAAGCTCAAAAAAATTGAAAATGAAATCATAAATTTAAAAATCCCTCTCTCTCTCTCTCTCTCTCTCAAATGTCAATGCAAGGACGACGATCTAAAAAGCTGCTAGCCTAACAACGATCTTGATCAGTCGCAAAGGGGGCTGGTAATGCTAGGAAAAACTACAGGTATAGAGAGGGAGAGAAAGGAAGATCTAGAGGGAGGGGAGGGGAGAGAGAGAGATCAGAGAGATTGACAGGGAGAAACAAAATTAAAAAAAAAAAGCCTAAAAAAGAAAAAGAAAAAGAAATAAAAAATTTAGAAATCTCTCTCTCTCAAATGTCGACGTGATGACGACGATCTAGAAGGCTGCTAGCTTAACAACGATCTTGATCAGTTGTAAAGGGGGCTGGTAATGCTAGGGATCTACGGGAATTGAGAGTGGGGAGGAGAAGAAGGGGGTGGGGGATTAAAAAAAATTGAGGTTTCAGCACTCAAAAATAAAAGTATGGGGAACAAAATGTCATAAATATAATAGCTTAGGGATCAACTTTGCAATTAAGTTAATCCTTTAACCGTTGTTATCAGATTTAGTTAAAAAGGTTCTTTTGTCACTTTTTTAAGAGTTTAAAGTCATTTCAGCTATGAAAAAAATAATGCGATCAATGCTTCACAAACTTAATATGCCAAAATTTTGCATGACAATGGAAGATTAAAAAGGGTAAATTGCTCCTTTAGTCCATAAACTTTTAACTTTATACAACTTTGGTCCATGATCTTTTTTTTATTGCTGAAATACCCCTAAACTATTAAACTATTGTTACAATAGTCCTTTTCGTTATTTTTTGGGCGGAATCCGTTAGTAGTATGATCAAAACGTGATGATAACTAATGGATTCTGTCCAAAAATTAACGAAAAGGAGTACTGTAGTAACGTTTTTAATAGTTTATGATCATTATAGCTACGAAAAAAATAGTGAACACCATTAAACTATTAAAATATTGCTATAATAGTCATTCCGTTAATTTTTGAATGGAATATGTTAGTAATTTAGTCAAAAATAGATGCTAACTAAAGGATTCCATTCAACAATTAATGGAAATGACTATTTTAGTAACATTTTAATAGTTTAGAGGCATTCTAGTTATAAAAATAGATCAGGGATCAAAATTGCACACGGTTAAAAGTTTAGGGACCAACCTAGTAATTTACCCATAAGTCATAACTTGATTGTAATTATAGACTAGTGATAATTCTACACTTAACTCCATGACAAGGTGTAAAATTCAAATCCCCTCACCTACAAGTTCAACTTTTTTTTTTTTTCCAATCAATCATAGCTAACCCGTAAAAAATGTGCATTGAGAAACCTCCCCTATTTCGTAAGTGGGGTCTATAGAAGAGCCCCCAGAAAAGAGGTAATCAAATTTCAGAAGGCCAATTTACCAAACTTGGGACAAGAAAAAGATCTCTTTAATTAGTACGACATTTCCATTTATATTCTAATCTCCACTTGCATCTTCTGTTATTTTTAAGACCAGACTCCATGAGCAATTGTTTTTCTTATATTATCTTTTTATTTCGACGTTCCTCATTTCCGTTGACTTTGTTCCGATTGATCTTTCATTCTCAGAAGAAAAAAAAAGGGGATCTAAAGGCATTTTGCAACAGCAGAAGGTTCCTTCATTCTCATTGCTATATTCATACACTTTGGCTTCAATTCTGGTCAACCAGTACTGCCTTTTCTTCTATTGAAGAGTTCATTTGAGAAACAGCTTGGTCAGGTCGGTTACAAACTTAGGCT
This sequence comes from Ficus hirta, assembly GCA_038430175.1. Taxonomy (NCBI): domain Eukaryota; kingdom Viridiplantae; phylum Streptophyta; class Magnoliopsida; order Rosales; family Moraceae; genus Ficus; species Ficus hirta. The sequence goes on from CM076585.1 coordinate 30,016,270, forward strand.
TTTCCCATTTGATCAATTTACAAAACTCACTTGGTTAATTTATGCTCTTGTTATGATTTATCACAATAAAATTTTAAGTGATATTAGTGGTTAGAAGGCTCAACGAAAGAGAAAAAAGCAACAACACTAACTACAAACTGATTAAATAATAGTTTATTACTAGTTAAAAAACATGATAAAATAGAAAGATGATGATGGTTAAAGTTGGGGAACTCTAGAAACTAAGTGCAAGTCAAGTTAAAATTTTGCAAGACATGAACGATAAAACAAAATGATTAACTCAAAAATAAGCCATGACACCCTTTTTTTCATTTACCCGTTGCTGACCGGTAAAAAAATTTTCCCTACTAATGTCCGTAGATGCCTTCAATCACTCCAAGCCGTTGGGTTACTTTACACTTAATAAAAACTATGTCGCTTAATCTAACTGTCAACATTTGATTGGAAAATTTCCCCTATTTTGAAAGTGGGGTCTATAGAAGAAAAAAAAAAAGAAAAAAAAGAATCAAGTTTGAGAATAAGGCCAAACTACCAAACTTGGGATAAGAAAAAGCTCTCTTTTATTCAACATATCCCATATATTTTAGTATGCACTTTTATCATATTAAATTTTTTAAACCAGCCTGCATTCGAGAAACTCTTTTTCTTATATATCTCCATAGCACAATATCTCCAGATAATATAATGTCCACTTGCCTTTAATCATGCATCAGAGCAATTCTTTTTTCTTATTACCTTTCACTTTTTTCAAGAACACTCACTACTCTTTCTTCCTTTTCACATTGCACTGTGGTGTTCTGATTGATCATTCATCCTCAGAAACAAAGGATTGAAGATCTGAAAATTTGAAAAACGACTGATTTTGAAATCATGTTTAAATGTGTAATATTAAACTATAATTTTTACAAAAGAATAACTTCTGAAATGATATTTGGATAAATATTTAAAAAAAATCATTTAAAAAGAAAAATGATTTTCTAACAAATCTAATAGAATTTCAGCATATTTTATATGGTATATAGATTTGGATTTTTCCCTTTCTTAATAATAAACATATTGAAAAACAATTGTCTTAGACAGGAATGAAAAGGAAGTTATGGATTTTAAAATATGAAATACAAGGGAGAAACTTTTGGATTTGAAAATATTACAATGCAAAACACGTTTAAAATGAAAATAAAATGAGTTCAACTAGAGGAGGAAATTTCAAGAACGGGTCCCATTCTTATTTTCGTTTGAAATGAAAATGAAATCTTAGCTCGAGAAAGAATAAAGTGAAGTGGATATATATACCGAAAAAAGGGGTCCTATTTCTCTACTAAGTTTTGTGAAACAAGGTCTAAGACTTTCTACCTATGTTATAACTTCCAGACAATTACTGAATGGAAGAGAATTCGTTAGATCTGTTTTTGTGTCTGTTTGTGTTTGTTTGTGTAAATAAATAAATAATAAAACGTTGCCAATATTACTTTTGGGTGTCCAATGATATTTGCACAAATAACGATGGAAAGCATAGACGATTGAAAGGTGAGTTGTTGCCTTTGAATAAAGCCAAATTAACAGCAGATTTAGCATAAGAAAATGATCTGTTCCAAAAAAGTAAAAAGTTATTTCCTGATATTTTAACGTCCAATTGCCTTTAATCATGCAAGTGAACAAACCCTTTTTCTGATTACCTTTCACCTTTTTTAAAGAGCACTCACTCACTACTCTCTTTTCTTTTCACATTTGCACTGCTGTGTTAATTTGTCTTACAAATATTGAAGATCTGAACGATCATTCATCCTCAGGAAAAAAAAAATATATATATATATATTGAACATATCTGAGAATTAGAAAAATAACTTGATCTGCAGGTCAGTTACATTTTAAAGTACTCTTGCTTCTTCTCATTTTAGTTTATACAACTCAATTGGTCAATTTATGTTGTTGGAATGAATAGTTGTTGAATTTAGCATGAGAAGTTGTTTCTTTTGGTCTATCATCAACTGCTCAACAGATTCTTTCAGTAAGAAGAACCGAAATCAATTTTGACGTCTAATTAAGAATGTTTAGTTGAATATGAAATACTTAATTTCACAGTATTAATTAAGTAGTTATATGTTGTAGTAGACAATCCTTTGATAACTCACTAGTTCTATGTATGTATAAACATTTGGTTAGAGCACACATAGTAGATTGGACAAATTATGTTTTTTCTCCTAAACTTTAGTACTCTTGTAATTTTATTTCTCAAATTTTGAAAACCGGTGCTTACACCCCTCAAACTTTGAAATATTATCAAGAATGCCTATCGGACTTTAAACCATTAGCAAAAATACTTATTTTGTCATATTTTAGCAATGTAAGATTTGGAAAAACTTTATTTTTGTCCCCCTAAACTTTAGTACATTTGTAACTTTACCCTCAAATATTGAAAACTGGAGTGTACACCTCATGAACTTTAAACTTTTAGCAAAAAACACGTGCGCTTTCATATTTTATCTAGTTAAGGCTAATGTGATACTAGTCGAAATAATTAAAAAAAATTAAATTTGAACTAAATTGTTTTTAACACAAAAATCATCTTAAACATCTATTAAAATTTGGTATAAAATATTTTTAAAAAAATATCAATACAACTTCGTGCAAAAACGAAACAATATGTACATTTATTAATAACTATTTTAAATTTTTTTAATAAGAATAATAGGCCCAAATAGCCCCTGAATTTTTTTGAAGATGACGGTTTGTTCTCTTTTTTTTTTTGGGGCCGAGATGATCCTAAATTCCTATTTTCTTGGCCAATATGGTTCTTTCCGTCAAATTCCATTAGAAATCTAATGGAATCTTGCTAAAATGATCAGTTTTGTCATAAAAAGACTAAAATACCCTCCCTTTCTCCCTCATCTCTCTCTCTCTCCCACTCCCTCTCTCCCTTTCGCCCCCTCCCTCTCGCAACCCCCCCCCCCCAGCACAAACCCAGATCAGGGTTGTGCCACCCCCCCCCCCTAACCACCTGTGCCCTCTCAAACCCCCCCCCCCCCCCCCCCCCCTCCCCCTCCCCCTTCCTCCTTCCCTCTCGTAACCCCACTGGTATGAAACTAAGTCTGGGTTGCATTGTTACCGCCCCCCCTCCCCCCCCGACGACACAGTTGCGCCCCCCACCCCTACCCTTGCGCCCTTTCTCCCCTCTCTCTCTTCCTCTCTCTCTCTCCCCCTCCCTCCCTCCCTCCCTCCCTCTCGCACCCTCCTTCTTGCAAACCCAAATCATAGTCAAAACCTGGACCCCACGAACCCCAACCCCCCCTCCCATTGCCATCGCTGAGCTTGGCTTCAAAACCCAGATCCCATGAAACCTAACCCCCCTTGCCCCCGCTGTCACTAAGCTAGGCCTCAAAACCCAGACACAGAACTGGCTCCCCCCCCCCCCCAATGGATCTGAGACAGTGAGAGAGAAAAGAGTGAATTTTTTTAATTTTTATTATATTAATTGTTAGTAAATTACTAAAATACTCACTCATTCTGTTAGAAATTAACGGAATTAGATGGAAATGACTATAATGGCCAATATTTTAAAAGTTCAGTGTCATCTCGACAAAAAAAAATAAAATAAAAAACAGGAACTAAACCGTCACCTTCAAAAGAATTCAATGACTATCTAGGTCAATTACTCTTTTAATAAATATAAAGTTCAACTAATTAAATAAATCTATTCGATACAACATAAAACAGAACAACCACAAGTTTTACTTTTTTTTTTTTTTTTTTTCTTTTGAAAAGTTCAACTTCATTAAACAAAAAAGTCCAAATAAAAAAGGGACTTACAAACTAAAATACCAAACAAGCCCACAACACCTGAAAAGATAAAAAACAAATAAAATAAACACAAAGTCGATATACCAAAACCTGAAAATGACTAGTGCATTCCTAAGATTTGTTTTAAAATTTAAGTTATAACAAGAATACAATGAAAAATTAAAGTAACTTGCATATTTAGAAAACTTGAATTCTATAGATTTTTAAGGTTATTTTTATAATAATATATATATTTTAGTTCAAATTATCATTTTATTATTTATATTAGTATTATGTTAGTCTTAAGTTGACGAAATATGACTTAACAAGTGTTTTTGCAATAATTTAAAGTTTGCGAGTTGCAAGCACAATGTCAGTTTTTAATGTTTGTCGGTAAAGTTACAAATATTAAAGTTTAGGGGATAAAAATAAAGTTTTTTCAAGTCTTACATGGCTAAAATATGACTGAAGGGAAATATTTAAAATTCGAGGGACATTTTTACAAACAATTCAAAGTTTTGAGGGGTAAAAGCTACAAGATTTCAAAGTTTGGGGCAGACAAGAACACTAAGTTCAGGGGCAAAAATAAAATTTTTCCTAATAGATTTTGATACTAAAATTTTCGATTGGCCATGAGCTAGTTTTTTTATTACTTTCAATCCATTTGCATTATAGGCCATTTTTTTCTTTGGTAATTGCACAATAAATATTTATCTGTGTGTGAGTGTTCGTATCTTGTTATAGTACTTCATCAAGCCCAAAGTTAAATACAATGTTCAAATTCTCATTGGCAGTGCCAGGCGCTAGTCAAAAATGGATCTTGTAGGGCCAGTTATTCGACTTTTTCAGTGGATATCAGCACCAATTTCCAGATGTTGGAAGTATCACAGTGGCATTAAGGAAAATGTGAAGACGCTCAACCAAAGAATGGAAGATCTAGACTGTCGAAGGAGAGACATACATGCAAGGCTAGGCACTGAGATTGTTGAAGGAGAAACAGAGTCGAAGGCTGAGGTTCAACTTTGGCTGCGAAGGGTGGAAGCCATTGATGCCGAAATCAACACGATTAACCAACAAGTTGAAACAGTGAAATGCTTCTCCCGTGCTGGAATTGGAAAGAATGCTATTCAGAAGATAGAGGACGTCAAGGAACTCCATGGAAATGGTGAATTTCCTGAGGGTTTGGTCATACGCCTTCCACAACGAATCGGAGAGATGCAACCAACAACAACCTTGGGGGGAGGAACTACATTTAGAAGAAAAATGGAAGAAGTATGGGCATTGTTGATGGGCGATGAAGTTAGAAAGATCGGAGTCTATGGGATGGGTGGAGTGGGTAAAACCACTCTCATGAAAGATATAAACAATCGCCTTCTTGAAAGTAGAGAGAAGTTTGATAGTGTAATCTGGGTAACTGCATCAAAGGCTTCCAGTATTATCAAGCTACAAGATGCTGTTGCGTGCCGATTCGATATTGACATTTCAAAGTATGACGACGAAGCAGAAAGGGCCAGCCATTTATATACAGAATTGAGGAAGAAAAAAAGCTATGTGCTCATCATTGATGATTTATGGGACGTTTATCCTCTTGACAAAGTAGGAATCCCGGAGCCTGGTCCTCAAAATGGAAGCATGTTGGTATTAACAACTCGACTTCTTAACGTATGCCTCGGAATGAGTTGTAATGCGATCCCAGTGGAGCGTCTGTCAGAAACGGAGTCATTGAACTTGTTCTTGGACACAGTTGGTCGTGAAGTTCTATCCAACCCAAAAATGGAAGACATCGTGAATTTGGTTGTCAAAGAATGTGCCTGTTTGCCACTTGCAATTGTTACAATAGCAGGAAGCTTAAAAGGTATTGTTGATTATAATGACTGGAAGACTGCACTTCAAGATCTGAAGACATCTACAAAAGGAACCAGTGAAATATTTGAGAAGTTGAAATTTAGTTTTGATCGCTTAAATTATAAAGACCTTCAAGCATGTCTGCTTTATTGCTCCCTATTTCCCGAAGATTTTGCTATTGCAAGAGATAGGTTGATAGAGTATTTGATTGCTGAAGAAATTATTAAAGAAACAAAGAGGCAAGCAGATTTGGAAAGAGGACAAACAATGATAAACAAACTCGTGCGTGCTTGCTTATTGGAAGAAACAAGAGATGAACGCGGGAGGTCCGGTTGCGTGAAGATGCATGATTTGATAAGGGATATGGCTCTACAAATTATAAGTGAAAGAGCTCCATTTCTGGTTGAAGCAGGGATGGGATTGAAACGTGTTCCTGATGAAGAAAATTGGAAAGAGGATCTTGCTAAAGTTTCATTGATGCAGAATGCTATATCGGATATCCCTTTGAGTTTTGAATCACCAAGATGTCCCAAGCTTTCAACACTGTTGCTAAACTCAAACCGTTACTTGAGTAGTATTTCAGGCAACTTTTTTCGTCATATGACGGGACTTGGTCTTCTTGATCTATCTGAAACTAGTATTGAGAATCTTCCGGAATCAATCTCCGAGTTGGTGAATCTTACAGCATTGTTGCTCAGAGAATGTCGCCAGTTGATGTATGTGCCATCTTTAGCAAAACTGACAGCTTTGAAGAGGTTGAACTTCTACGAGTCAGGAATCAAGGAAGTACCTCAAGGAATGGAAAACTTAGTTAGGCTGAGATACCTTGAATTTGACAAGTGTAATCAGCTAAAGATAATACCTGATGGGGTCTTTTGCAAGCTTTTAAACCTTCGGTATCTTTCTCTTAATCAAGCGCGTGGAGCAACAACAAGAGGGGAGGAGTTAGTATCTCTGACGAAGCTTGAGAGACTCTATTGCGTGTTGCATGACCTTAACGGTTTTAACGCGTATGTTAGATCTTTGGCGGAGGGAGGACCCGACTATTACATACTTCAAATGGGATTTACTGGCGGTGGTAGCTGGTGTCCAGTCCTTGAACATGGTAAAGTTGTATATTTGATAAATTGTGACATAAGTGAAAGTGTAGCAAAAGGTGGAGACTGCCCGCTATTGCTCCCTCCAGACGTTGAGATCCTGGCTATATATAAATGTTGCATTAATGTCAGCAGTTTGTGTGAACTCACATCGTTCAAAAATGCAATGAACTTCAAGTCGTGCAATATCGAGAAGTGTGGTGAGCTTAAGCATTTGTTTGTGTATTCCTCTAGCATCATTCGTCTTCTTCAGAGACTCGAGCAATTGAACCTTGTGGCAGTGTGGGACCTGCAAGGGCTGATCCGAAGGGAAAATCTAGCATTGTCGTCACCCCTTCCACCTGGCACCTTTCGCTCTCTTAAGAGTTTGAGAGTGTGTCATTGTTACAACATAAAGAGATTGTCCATTGTTGCTCCACTCCCAAACCTGGAAGAGATCATTGTCTCTCGATGTGAACAGTTGGTTGAAATAGTAGCAACGACATCCGATAATGATGAAGAAGAAGAAGATCAAGAACATGTGGAAGCTGTCGGTGGAAGATCACATCAGGTCGTCGGCGTTGTTACTCTTCCTAAATTGAGGGACTTAAGTTTGCTGTTTCTACCAAAATTAAAAAGCATCCCCGTCATTGCTGACAATTCCTTGAGCCAAGTTGAATTATGGGAATGTCCAAAGTTGAAAAAGGTCCCTTGCCTTGACAAAGTTCCAGTTCCGGTTTCTCTTCGATGTGTTAACATAAGCGAAGATTTGTGGAAATCGCTGGAGTGGGATCACCCCAATGCGAAGGATGCCATCCAGTCTATGAGGGTAAAATGACGATGAGGTATTGGATCAACTCCAAATCAAACGAGCAACGGGTAATATTTCTATCTTACAATAAAACTATCCGTTAATTGCTTGGTTTAAAGTTATAAGCTTTTGTATATTGAGAACTTCTTTTCTAGACTTTCATTTTAGTTCACCGATCAGTCTCAAAAGCTTGCACTGCTAGGAGGCGAGTCAAATAATAATTGGATGATTTTGAGGAATTCCCAAAAAGAGTACATCTTTGTAATATTGTTTTATCTATAATGGTTTCAACATTTTTGTCCTCTTCCAATATAAGTCAAAGATTAACCTAATATGTCTTTTCGAAAATACTCTAACCAATCATAAAGGTGTTCTACCACAATACGTTTTGTAATTCTACTAGAATACATATTGGTATCCAATATATTCTCCAACCACTTGTGCTAGACTCCAACCGTCAGAGAGTACTCTAATGGAATACATTTTGCTAATGTGCCAGAATAAGTTGGTATTCTGCTGAACTATTTAATATACTCTATTGGGATATTTCTTGTTATTAACAGATTTTTAACATCAAATTATTCTAAAATATATTATTTTAAATGATTAGATTATTAGATTGAAATTGAACTTTTTTTATTTAAATCGGTGAATCAAACGTGAGCATAGTTTTTGATGTTGCAGTCAGTAACCAATAAATAATCACTGTGATACGAATCGATAATTTAAGTAATATCAATTAAGAACGGCATGTATTAATTGGATTTTTCATCGGTTATGTGCATAATTTTAGTACATATTGACTCTTATTCTTATTTATTGTTAGGCATTTTTTATATAAAATTATTTGAATAATATGTTTTTGTTGAATAGGACATCACTTGGAGTTTAGAGAATAAATTAGAAGATTAGTCTTTGGAGAAGGCTTTTGGTAGGTTTGCTGAAGAGAATTGGCAACTTCTTTTATGTATGTATGTATGTATGTATGTTTATATAGCAAACAGCATAGAAAAAGCGGTTGGACAGACGACTGACGGTTGGGCCGAGGAAATAGAAGAAGGAAAGAAGACAGTGGCTATGTTTATCTATGTTCTTACAATGAATTTCAATATTTCTCTGTAATTTTTCTGATACCGAGGTTGCTGATGAAACCATATTTGATGATGTGGTTCTCTTTTTATTCAGTTAATTTCCTCTATGTGTTCTTTAATGTTTATGATTCTTAGTTCACTAGATAATTACATTGAGATTTCTTTCATCAGTAATATGTATGCTTGATAATTAGAAATTCTGTTTTTGAATTTAATCCGTGCTTGGTTTTTGAATTTTGAGAGATCAATATAATTTTTGTTTATTTGTCTTCTTATCAAGGGATTTTATAAATGGAATGCTTAGGGAATTATCTCTTCAAAAAAAAAAAAGATTAATATTAGGTTTATTTAACGGGGGCTTACCTGTTAAATCTACAAGTTATAATAGATTGATTTCAATCTGTCGCTTCAATTTTGGGAATTAATTGATTAATAGGAAATTGTTAAATTGATGGTGGTAGATTTTGAAACTTTGGCAATTTTTTTATCTCTTGATCAGTTTAATTTTACTCATCATTTACTTTTTCTCATTAATTATAGTTTTATTTTTCATTCAATTTTAGTTTTCTCTTCAATTAGGTTAGAATATTAATAATCTTAATAATCTGTTTTGATTTACTTTTTCTCATTAATTTTAGTTTTATTTTTCATTCAATTCTAGTTTTCTCGTCAATTAGGTTAGAATATTAATAATCTTAGGTTAGATTTATTTTTCTTAATTTTATCAATACATGTGAGTTCGACCCCGTTTGCTCATAATTCTATATTTCAATTGATTCATGCACTTACAAGTAATTAAAATTTTCCCAAGAATCGACATACTAAAAAAAATATACAAATTCAGCATATCCCAAAAAATAAAAAAAACGTACAAAATCTCTTACAAAAACACAAAACTCATATAATAAAAAAATAAAAAAATAAAAAATAAAAAAAGAACTTCATGGATGTTCTCCTTGCTGCAATGCCTGAGCAGATATGCTTATCTCAACTGACCTTGGCGGCTATGGGGCAAGATCCGAGATTTATCTTTGGTCTTGGACTTACAAGATCTTGGTGACATCTTCATTCCAGATGACGTGGTGGCATGCAGCGCAAAGGAGATCACTCCTTCACGCGGTCTATTGGTCGATTTCTTTAAACGAAGCATTTTTTCCTTATAGTTTTTTAATGTGTAAAATTTGATCCATGACCCAAACTAACTGCAATCCTTGTCATTTCATCACTAACTTCTCCATCATCTAAAAATTCAGGAGTCTACTTATAAAATAAAAAAGAGCATAACTAAAATATACTCGAAAAATGAATCCAAATAAAAAAGTGCAAGACTCGGATCTATTTGAAAAGTGAAACCAATTTAACATCAACCACTCTGATTCTAAAACCGCACAACTTATTGGTCGAGAACCTTTGGATTGAGTTATGAAATATCAAACTTTGGATCTTTTTATTTTATTATATCCTGATCAGAAGTTGCTCTCATTTATAAGTTGGACTTGGATTTTCATGATGAAGATCATTTCACTTCATCTTCCAGGGCGAGCCTTGGCTTGCATTTTTCAGTTGTATTTCTTTACTTTTAGTGGCTTTTTCTTTTTTTTTTTTCTTTTTTTTTTGGAAAAATGCCCCAAAAAGAGCACATATATGAATTGCTATATCTATAATGACTTCAAGATTTTTACCCTCTTACAATGTCTAATAAAAAGTGGTTAATAGGGTAAAAAAGCCAAACCAGTAATTAAGCGGGATAAAAATCCTAAGCATGTGCACTAACGGGGCTATTCCCACAATTTTAACTTAACTTTTGTTTTTTTTGGGTTGTGAATTACACGTCGACACAAGAAGGCTGCCTAACTGGAGGCTAGTGAGTTAAATTTTCACTTTTCACTCGCTTATGCAAGTCAATGTATCTTATGCTCCAGTTTAACATGTTTTAAACTCACTTTTTAGTTTTATTCATTTTTATGATGTTTTCTTTTTACTTAAATTTCAATTATTTGTTTGAATATATGATCAAAATGGATCCATCTTTGAACTATAGTTGAACTAAAGTAAGTAACACACCTCCATCAAATGACGTGGCTTGACGATATTCGGATCATTGTAATGGTTTGTCAAAGCTCAAATACTAGTTATCTTTACTCCAATTTTATTATTATTGTTATTATTATTTTAAGTCAAAAAGGCTCTGATGGTATCATCATCCCAATTTCAACCCCACAGAAATCCACTTCACTAACTATGACAATTTCAGCCCCAATTTTATTAATTATTATTATTATTAGTTGGAATATGTCAGGTTTGATTTTGGATTCGGGCATGAATTGTCGAAACTGCAAATTTTATACTTTTTTAGGATGTGAAAAGGGTGATCTAAATTATGAGTTTGATTGCTGGTTTTTTTTTTTTTTTTTTGGCTAAATGTGAAAAAAAAAAAAAAAATCTTTTTCTACATTGTTACTTTAGTAGCTCGTAATTTTTGAGGATTTTCTTACTTTAATTAGAGTAGAGAGAGTGTATGTATCTAATACTATAAATATGGGCCGCCAAACCCGTTGAGAGGGAAATATGGACCTGACCGAGCTGGTCCTAACGAAGGAAAGGGCGACCCAACCCAACCCCTTTTAGCTTGGTAGTTTATGGGCAGGATCAATCCGTAAGTTTTTTTGGAAAGTTTATCATTTGTTTGGTATTCAAGTTTAATTCCAATTAAACTGTACTATTCCATCTCAATTTTTATCTTTTTTTAAAAAATTAACAAAATTTATAACTAGCTTTTAAAAAGCTAACGAACTCAATCTTAAAAATTCCATCTCTAACTAACGAACTAAACGCAAGTTTATAGGGTGTATGGTGAATAAGTTTGAGTTAAGATTTTTAAGTTTGAGTTGGTTGACTTTTTAAAAACTAGTTATCATTTTTGTTGACTTTTCAGAAAAAGACAAAAACTGAGATGAAAAATGTGAGTTTAAACTTGTTTGCCAAACTCCCTCTTAGTGTTTTTATATGTAAAACTTAAAAAAAATATATTAATATATATATATCTATATATATATATATATAAAGCACTGATACTCAATTTACATGCTTGTTTGCTTGCTTTATATGGACACGTGTAAGTTTGTTAGTGTATTCTTTTGTTTCTTGAAACTGAAGTTTAGTTTTTTTTTTATTCAGTTTCAAGTATTTGTAACTAGGGATTAAAAAGGCCTTAAAAGACACCTATTAGCTTACCTGTTTTAAATTGATATGTGTAAGTCTATGAGTGTATTTTTTTTTAGCAGTCCAGTCCGATCCTAATGGGGCGTGGACTACACCGTTGGAGAAGACAAAGTCCCACGCGTGTTTATCATCAAAAGATTCTAAGGGGGTGTTTGGGTGATGAGTTTAAACTCATCACCATCAACTCAATTTTTGTCTTTTTCCTCAAAAGTTGTTTGTCTTTTCTGAAAAAGTCAACCAAAATCACTATTTAAACTTATAAATCTTAACTCAAACTTAACTCAAAATCACTAAATGCAAGCGTAATGTTCTTCGAAGTCTGAAATCCACTTGGAATCTTTTGATGATAAGCACGCATGGGACTTTGTCTTCTCCAATAGTGTTGCCCACGCCCCATTAGGATTGGACTGGACTGCTTAAAAAAATACACTCATACACTTACACGTATGAAATTAAAACAGGAAAGCTAACGGAGGTCTTGTAAGGCCTTTTTAATCTCTAGTTACAAATAGTTGAAACTGAACCAAAAAAACTAAACATCAGTTTCAAAAACAAAATACACTAACAAACTTACACGTGTCCATATTAAGCAGGGAAACAGGTATGTAAATTGAGTATCCGTGTTACACGTGTCCATATTAACCAGGGAAACAAGCATGAAAATTGAGTATCCGTGCTTTATATAAATACTAGTTTTGGCATGTGCGTTGCACGTGTTGAATTGTGATGAAAATTTTCATAACGTTTAATATGAAGAAATATTTTCTAGATATTATAAAAAAATACAGATTAATAAACAAAGTTGAAGAGTTAAACTTTATGATGCAATCATAAAATACATAATAATAATAAAATCAAACATTCTAATAAATAAAATAAAAACACACAACTCATTTGTTTTTTGTTTTTTTTTTTCAAAATATATAGAGTTGCATTTTATTATCTCAAAAAAGATTTTAATCCCATTGTTTACTATATAAAGAATAAAACATTGCAATTAGAAAAAAAATGATTGGAAAAAGAAAACTAAAAACGTTTTGAAAATATGATAATGGAGTAAAAGGTAAATAAAAAAAAAGTCAATATGAATATTTTACACACATTTTAATTTATATATAGAGTCACATACACACATGCATCTGCAAACAAAGTTTTAAAAAAGCAAAACAGTTTATTTTTGTAAATATTTTTAGCTGTAGAACAATATACTAGCGGTAACATTTATACCTACTTGTTCAAAGTTTTACAGTAAAAATAAGTATAGATGAAATGCTAATACATTTCTAAACCTGAGTTCTCACATGACAAGTTGTAGTAGGCGTTATCCTAAGTAATATTGGATATATGCCTATTTCCTACACAATGAGCTCCTACAACTACAGTAGGACGGATGATTATTCTAAAAGTAGACAAAAGCAGAAAATTTCTAAAGAAGAAAACTTGATCCAAATACAAATTTAACATGAATATGCCAGAAAATAATAGCAAGATGACATAAAAGCAAAAATGAAATTCCAACATGAAAGAATTCTATTAACTTTGTTTTGAAACCGGAAGGCAATAACTCTTTTTCCTGTTGTTTAAACGAAACTTTCTAAAGCAAAAGAGGAAACTTAATATTCTAAAGTAATATATATATATATATATGTATATATATATATATATATATCCATGTGTGTATGGAATACAAAGAAAATGTTCTCTCTCCCTTTTGATGATAAAGCAATTCTAATATCAAATCTCCTACTTTATCTACTATTTTATAAATGTAGGAATATATTTTGTTTTCGGATGATAAGAAAACAAAATGAAAAAGAAGAGTCTTTCACTAATGACAGGTTCCACACCTAAGAAAAGAAAAAAAAAAAGTAGGAAAAAAAAAGGAAACAAAGAGAGAGAAAACCTATTATCAATATTCACGTGGGATCCACCAAAGTATCTAAAGTAAGGAACGACACATTTCTTCAAGAAGGCTTTTAGCCAACACGTGGAACGAACAGCAACAATAATCTTTAAAAATAGTGGTTAAAAAGCCGAAAAAAGAAATAAATTAAAAAAAAAGAATGAAACGAGTGTTTCAACCAAAACGCTTGTTTTTGTTGAAGCTTATGAACAGTACTACATATTGACGTTTTTATATATTTATAGATATATGCTTCGTTTCGCTTTTCAACTAAAATTTAACTAATTTATATTTTTTTAATCTCAATTTTTATCTTTTTCTAAAAAATCAATAAAAATTATAACTAATTTTTTAAAAGAGTTACTTTTAAAATAAGATTAAACTATCACTTTCAAAAAATTTCGGATATTATTTAAATTAATTACTATATATATATATATTTTAAAAAATTTATATAAAATAAATATTAATACAAAAAAATCTTTTTTTCCTTCTCCTCTCTCTCTCTCTCTCTCTCTCTCTCTCTCTCTCTCTCTCTCTCTCTCTCTCTCTCTCTCTCTCTCTCTCTCTCTCTCTCTCTCTCTCCTCGAGCAAAAGAAAAAAAAATATTCAAAAAAAATCCCCCATCCCACTAACCTTTCTCTCTATCTCTCTCTCTCTCTCTCTCTCTCTCCCCCTCTCTTCCGACTATGTCAGTCGGAAAAAGAATCCAAAACCCAACAACTCCCCCCACACACACACACACACTCTATCTCTCTCTTTCTCTCCCTTCCCCGTGTGTTAGCTGCACAGCAGTCAAAAAAACCTCAAAAAGTTTTAAAACCCAAGTCTCTCTCTCTCTCTCCACTTCCCTCTCCTCCCATGTTAGCTACACGGCAGCCAAAAACAAAAACAACACCAAAAAACGGTGCATTTTTTACTACCAAAAATAAACAGTAACTTTTTATCTACTCTTTTATAGATATAGGATTACAGAACGTTTTTAGTTTTATCAAGAATTGCAACTAAATCAATAATTTAAGGATTGATTTGAAAAATTAATAATCGATCAAATGATCATTATCTGAAAATAAAGTTAGGGATTAATGTGCATATAGCCCAAAAGAAAAGAAATCTTAAACACAAAGTTCATAAAAAAATGGTAAACCTTATGGAAAAAAAATCTACAATTTACTATGTATTTAAGATTATGATGTATTAAAAAAACTTAAAAAAAAAGAAGAAAAATCAACTAACATGAGAAATTGAGATATTTTTTAGTTAAATAATATTAGTTGGGATTTTTCATAATTAAGATTGATGTAATTTTAATATAAAAGGGCCTCATTTAACTTGAATATAAATATACATTCACAAAAAAAAAAAAAAAAAAGTGAATATCAATATGCAGGTTGAAATTAAAAAAAAAAATACAAAATTACTTTCCTATCAACATGCCTGCAAAAAAAAGTTATTGCTTGCTTATTATATATTTATGAAAAAACTCTACTCTCTTTTTTTTTTTTTTTTTTCCTTTTTAGACGTTTTGCACTTAAAAAATAATAAATTAAAAAATAATAAATGTGTAGTTACAATATGACAAAACTGTAATTTGAATTAAATGGTCTTCTTTTAAGTTCAAGTTTCAGAACTCTTGCAAGAGCATAACACGTAACAGGCAAAAAACAAATGTCAGCTGCAGTGGCTGTGAGGAAGGACAAAAAACTAAAAAAAAAAAAAAAAAAAAAAACACCTAAACGGAAAATTCAACTAACATGAGAAATTGAGATATTTTTTAGTTAAATAATATTAGTTGGGATTTTTCATATTTAAGATTTATGTAATTTTAATATAAATGGGCTTCATTTAACTTGAATATAAATATACATTCACCAAAAAAAAAAAAAAAGTGAATATCAATATGCAGGTTGAAGTTAAAAAAAAATAAAAATTACAAATTGTTTTCCTATCAACATACCTGCTAAAAAAGTTATTGCTTGCCTATTATATATTTATGAAAACACTCTACTCTTTTTTTTTTTTCCTTTTTAGACATTTTGCACTTAAAAAATAATAAATTAAAAAATAATAAATGTGTAGTTATAATATGACAAAACTGTAATTTGAATTAAATGGTCTTCTTTTAAGTTCAAGTTTCAGAATTTTTGCAAGAGCACAACACGTAAGAAGCAAAAAGCAAATGTCAGTTGCAGTGGCTGTGGCTGTGAGAAAGGACGAAAAACTAAAAAATAAAAAAATAAAAAAAACACCTAAATGGTGCATTGTTGTGAGGAAGGACAGTAAGCAAAAAAAAAAAAAAAAAAACCTAAATGGTGTATTTTTTACTACCAAAATGAACAGTAAAAAAAAAAAAGCACCTAAACGTTGCTGTGAGGAAAAAAAAAAAAAAAAAAAAAAAAAAAAAAAAAAAAAAACTAACTAAACTTTGCTGGAGGAAGGAAGAAGAAGAGGAAAAAAAAAAAAAGCACCAAACGGTGCATTTTTGACTACTAAAGATGAACAGTGCAATTTTATGCACTCTTTTAATATAGTTAAGATATATATGTGTGTGTGTGTGTGTTAATAGAATTTTTTTTTTTTGTTTTACATATAAAAACACTAAGCTAGCATTTGGTTTATTAGTTAGAAATAAAAATTTTAAGTTGGAATTTGTTGATTTTTCAAAAATTAGTTATAAATTTTATTGACTTTTCAGTAAAAAATAAAAATTAAGATAAAAAAGTACAATTTAGTTAGAGTTAAACTTGAATACCAAATAATAATCCAATTATCGCCAAACCACGTCATTTGATGGGAGGTGTATTGCTTTCTTTAGTTTGACTATAGTTCAAAGATGGACCCATTTTGATCATATGTTCAAACAAATAATTGAAATTTTAGTAAAAAGAAAACATCATAAAAATGAATAAAACTAAAAGGTAAGTTTAAAACATGATATTAAACTGGAGCAAAAGATGCATAGACTTGCATAAGCGAGTGAAAAGTGAAAATTTAACTCACTAGCCTCCAGCTAGTCAACCTTCTTGTGTGGACGTGTAATTCACAACCCCAAAAGAAGAAGTTAGTTAAAATTGTGGGAATACCTCCGTTAGTGTACATGCTTAGGATTTTTACCCTACTTAATTACTGGTTCGGATTTTTATGCTATTGACCACTTTTCATTAGACATTATAAGAGGGTAAAAATCTTGAAGTCATTATAAACATAGTGATATTTCAGATATGTGCTCTTTTTGGGTATTTAAAAAAAAAAAACCCCACTAAACGTAATGAAATATAAGTGAAAATCACAAGACAAGGCTAGCCCTAGAAGATAAAGTGAAATGAGGGATATCTTCGTCATCATGAAAATCCAAGTTCGACTTCGAAGTAAGAGCAACTTTTGAGTAGGATATAGTAAAATAAAAAGATCCAAAGTTTGATATTTCATAACCCAATCCAAAGGTCCTCGACAAATAAGTTGTGCGGTTTTAGAATCAGAGTGATTAATGTTAAATTTGTTTCACTTTTCAAATAGATTTAAGTCATGCACTTTTTTATTTGGATTCATTTTTTGAGTAGATTTGAGTTATGCTCTTTTTTATTTTATTAGTAGACCCTTGAATTTTTAGATGATGGAGAAGTTAGTGATGAAATGACGAGGAGTGCGTAAGTTTTGATCTTGGATCAAATTTTACTCGCATTAAAAAATTATCAGGAAAAAAATTTTCATTTAAGGAAATCAACAAATAGACCGCGTGAAGGAGAGATTTTCTTTGCGCCGCAGGCTACCACATCATCTGGAATGAAGATGCTAAATCTCGGATCTTGCCCCATAACCGCCTAGGTCAGTCGAGATAAACATATATGCTCAGCCACTGCAGCAAGGAGAAGATCTGTGAAGGTTTTTTTTTTTTTTGGGTTGATTATATGAGTTTTGTGTTTTTATAAGAGATTTTGTAGGTTTTTTATTTTTTTGGGATATGCTGAATTTGTGTATTTTTTTAGTATGTTGATTCTTGGGAAAATTTTAATTACTAGAAAGTGCACTAATCAATTGAAATATAGATTTATGAGCAAACCAGTTCGAACTCACATGTATTGATAAAATTAAAAAAAATCAATCTAACCTAAGATTATTAATATTCTAACCTAATTGAAGAGAAAACTAAAATTGAATGAAAAATAAAACTAAAATTAACGAGAAAAAGTAAATCAAAACAAAAGGAGTAAAATTAAACTGATCAAGAGAGAAAAAAAAATTGCAAAAGTTTCAAAATCTACGACTATTCAATTTAACAATTTCTTATTAATCAATTAATTCTCAAAATTGAAGCAACAAATTGAAATCAATATTTTGTCAACTTGTAGATTTAACAGGTAAGCTCCCGTTAAATAAACCTAATATTAATCCTTCTTCTCTTGAAGAGATAATTCCCTAAGCATTCTATTTATCAAATCCAATGATAAGACGACATATGAACAAAAATTATATCGATCTCTCAAAATTCAAAAATAAAGCACGGATTAAATTAAACAGAATTTCTAATTATCAGGCATACATATTAATGATGAAAGAAATCTCAATGTAATTATCTTGTGAACTGAGAATCGTAATCATTAAAGAACTACATCATCAAATATGGTTTCATCGTCAACCTCAGTATTAGAAAAATTACAAAGAAATATTGAAATTCATAGTAAGAACATAGATAAACATAGCCATTGTCTTCTTTCCTCCTCTTTCCTCTGCCCAACCGTCAGTCGTCTGTCCAACCGCTTTTTCTGTGCTGTTTGCTACACATACATACATACATACATACATACATACATACGTACGTACGTACATACATATATATATATATATATATATATATATATATAAGAAGTTGCCAATTCTCTTCAGCAAATCTACCATTCACGTAAAAGCCTTCACCAAAGATGGGCTGGTCCTTTGTTGTCCTTTTCAATTTGAAGTAGTCCAGGCTTATTGCAAGCCAATCACATTTATCATGTCTTCTCATCTTCTAATTTATTCTCTAGACTCCGATTGATGTCCAAAAACATATTAATCAAATAATTTTATATAAAACAAAAATGCCTAACAATGAAAAAGAATAAGGGTCAATATGTACTAAAATTATACACATAACCGATGAAAAATCCAATGAATACAGGCCGTTCTCAACTGGTATCACTCCAATTATCAATTCGTATCACAATGATTATTGATTGGTTATTAACTGCAACATCAAAAACTACTCTCATGTTTGATTCACCAATTTAAACAAAAAAATTTCAATTTCAATCTAATAATCTAATAATTTAAAAAAATATATTTTAGAATAATTTGATGTTAAAAATTTGTTAATAACAAGAAATATCTCGATAGAGTATATTAAATAGTTAGTAGAATACCAACTTATTCTGGCACACTAGCAAAATGTATTCCATCAGAATATTCTCTGACAGCTAGAGTCTGGCACGAGTGCTTGGAGATTATATTGAATATCAACATGTATTCCGGTAGAATTACAAAACGTATTATGGTAGAATACCTTTCTGGTTAGTCGGAGTATTTTCGAAAAGACATATTAGATTAATCTTTGACTTATGTTGGAAGAGGGTAAAAATATTGAAACCATTATAAATAGGACAATATTATAGAGATGTGCTCTTTTTAGGAATTCCTCAAAATCATCCAATTATTAATTGAGTCGCCTCCTAGCAGTGCAAGCTTTTGAGAATGACTGGTGAACTAAAATGAAAGTCTAGAAAAGAAGAAGTTTGACATATACAAAAACTTATAACTTTAAACCAAGCAATTAAAAGATAGTTTTGTTGTGAGATAGAAATATTACCTGTTAGCTCGTTTGATTTGGAGTTGATCCAATACCTCATGGTCATAGACTGGATGGCATCCTTCGCACTGGGGTGATCCCACTCCAGCGATTCCCACAAATCTTCGCCTATGTAAACACTTTGAAGAGAAACCGGAACTGGAACTTTGTCAAGGCAAGGGACCTTTTTCAACTTTGGACATTCCCATATTTGAACTTGGCGCAAGGAATTGTCAGCAATGACGGGGATGCTTTTTAATTTTGGTAGTGAAGACAAAAATAAGTCCCACAATTTAGGAAGAGTAACAACGCCGATGGCCTGATGTGATCTTCCACCTGCAGCTTCCACATGTTCTTGATCTTCTTCTTCTTCTTCATCATTACCGGATGTCGTTTCTACTATTTCAACCAACTGTTCACATTCAAAGACAGTGATCTCTTCCCGGTTTGGGAGTGGAGCAACAATGGACAATCTCTTTATGTTGTCACAATGACACACTCTCAATTCCTTAAGAGAGCAAAAGGTGCCAGGTGGAAGGGGTGCCGAAGATGCTAGATTTTCGCTCCGGATCAGCCCTTGCAGGTCCCACACTGCCTCAAGGTTCAATTCCTCGAGTCCCTGAAGAAGACGAATGATGCTAGAGGAGTACACAAACAAATGCTTAAGCTCACCACACTTCTGGATGTGGCACGACTTGAAGTTCATCGCATTTTTGAACGATGTGAGTTCACACAAATTGCTTACCTTAATGCAACAACTACGTACAGCCAGGATCTCAACGTCTTGAGGGAGCAATAGCGGGCAGTCTCCACCTTTTGCTACACCTTCACTTATGTCACAATCTATCAAATATACAACTTTATCATGTGCATGGACTGCAAGCCAGTGAACACAGCCAGGAAATCCCAATTGAAGTATGTAATAGGCAGGTCCTCCCTCCGCCAAAGATCTAACATACGCGTTAAAACCGTAAAGGTCATGCAACACGCAATAGAGGCTCTAAAGCTTCCTCAGAAATACTAACTCCTCCCCTCTTGTTGTTGGACCACGCACTTGATTATTAAGAGAAAGATACCGAAGGTTTAAAAGCTTGCAAAAGACCCCATCAGGTATTATCTCTAGCTGAGAACACCCGCCAAATTCAAGGTATCTCAGCCTGATTAAGTTTTCCATACCTTGAGGTACTTCCTTGATTCCTGACTTGTAAAAGTCCAACCTCTTCAAAGCTGTCAGTTTTGCTAAAGATGGCACATATATCAACTGGCGGCATTCTCTGAGCAACAATGCTGTAAGATTCACCAACTCGGAGATTGATTCCGGAAGAATCTCAATACTAGTTTCAGATAGATCAAGAAGACCAAGTCCGGTCATGTGACGAAAAAAGTTGTCTGAAATACTACTCAAGTAATGGTTTGAGTTTAGCAACAGTGTTGAAAGCGTGGGACATCTTGGTGATTCAAAACTCAAAGGAATATCTGATATATAATTCTGCATCAATGAAATTTTCGCAAGATCCTCTTTCCAATTTTCTTCATCAGGAACACGTTTCAATCCCATCCCTGCTTCGACCAGAAATCGAGGTCTTTCACTTGTAATTTGTAGAGCCATATCCCTTATCAAATCATGCATCTTCACGCAACCGGACCACCCGCCTTCATCTCTTGTTTCTTCCAATAAGCAAGCACGCACGAGTTTGTTTATCATTGTTTGTCCTCTTTCCAAATCTGCTTGCCTCTTTGTTTCTTTAATAATTTCTTCAGCAATCAAATACTCTATCAACCTATCTCTTGCAATAGCAAAATCTTCCGGAAATAGGGAGCAAAAAAGCAGACATGCTTGAAGGTCTTTATCATTTAAGCGATCAAAACTAAATTTCTAGTTCTCAAATATTTCATTGGTTCCTTTTGTAGATGTCTTCAGATCTCGAAGTGCTGTCTTCCATTCATTATAATCAACAATACCTTTCAAGCTTCCTGCTATTGTAACAATTGCAAGTGGCAAACAGGCACATTCTTTGACAACCAAATTCACGATCTCTTCCATTTTTGGGTTGGATAGAACTTCACGACCAACTGTGTCCAAGAACAAGTTCAATGACTCCATTTCTGACAGACGCTCCATTGGTATCGCATTGCAACTCATTCTGTGGCATACGTTAAGAAGTCGAGTTGTCAATACCAATTTGCTTCCATTTTGAGGACCAGGCTCCGGGATTCCTACTTTGTCAAGAGGATAAACGTCCCATAAATCATCAATGATGAGCACATAGCTTTTTTTCTTCCTCAATTCTGTGTATAAATGGCTGGCCCTTTCTGCTTCGTCGTCATACTTTGAAATGTCAATATCGAATCGGCGCGCAACAGCATCTTGTAGCTTGATAATACTGGAAGCCTTTGATGCAGTTACCCAGATTACACTATCAAACTTCTCTCTACTTTCAAGAAGGCGATTGTTTATATCTTGCATGAGAGTGGTTTTACCCACTCCACCCATCCCATAAACTCCGATCTTTCTAACTTCATCGCCCATCAACAATGCCCATACTTCTTCCATTTTTCTTGTAAATGTAGCTTCTCCCCCCAAGGTTGTTGTTGGTTGCATCTCTCCGATTCGTTGTGGAAGGCGTATGACCAAACCGTCAGGAAATTCACCACTTCCATGGAGTTCCTTGACGTCCTCTATCTTCTGAATAACATTCTTTCCAATTCCAGCACGGGAGAAGCATTTCACTGTTTCAACTTGTTGGTTAATCGTGTTGATTTCGGCATCAATGTCTTCCACCCTTCGCAGCCAAAGTTGAACCTCAGCCTTCGACTCTGTTTCTCCTTCCACAATGTCAGCGCCTAGCCTTGCATTTATGTCTTTCCTTCGACAGTCTAGCTCTTCCATTCTTTGTTTGAGTGTCTTCACATTTTCCTCAAGGCCACGGTGATACTTCCAACATCTGGAAATTGGTGCTGATATCCACTGAAAAAGTTGAATAACTGTCCCTACAAGATCCATTTTTGACTAGCGCCTGGCACTGCCAATGAGAATTTGAACATTGTATTTAACTTTGGCCTTGATGAAGCATTATAACAAGATATATGAACACTCACACACAAAGATAAATATTTATTGTGTAATTACTAAAGAAAAAAATGGCCTATAATGCAAATGGATTGAAAGTAATAAATAAACTAGCTCATGGCCAATCGAAAATTTTAGTATCAAAATCTATTAGGAAAAATTTTATTTTGGCCCCTGAACTTAGTGTTCTTGTCTGCCCCAAACTTTGAAATCTTGTAGCTTTTACCCCTCAAACTTCGAATTGTTAGTAAGAATGCCCCTCGAATTTTAAATATTCCCATTCTGTCATATTTTAGCCATATAAGACTTGAAAAAACTTTATTTTTATCCCCTAAACTTTAGTATATTTGTAACTTTACCCACAAATATTAAAAACTGATATTATGCTTACAACTCGTAAACTTTAAATTGTTGCAAAAACAATTGTTAAGTCATATTTCGTCAACTGAAGACTAACATGATACTAGTATAAATAATAAAATGATAATTTGAACTAAA
Organism: Ficus hirta; assembly: GCA_038430175.1. Lineage (NCBI taxonomy): Eukaryota > Viridiplantae > Streptophyta > Magnoliopsida > Rosales > Moraceae > Ficus > Ficus hirta. Next base: position 30,039,381 of record CM076585.1, read on the forward strand.
ATATATATTATTATAAAAATAACCTTAAAAATCTATAGAATTCAAGTTTTCTAAACATGCAAGTTACTTTAATTTTTCATTGTTTTCTTGTTATAACTTAAATTTTAAAACAAATCTTAGGAATGCACTAGTTATTTTCAGGTTTTGGTATATTGACTTTGTGTTTATTTTATTTGTCTTTTGTCCTTTCAGGTGTTATGGGCTTGTTTGGGTATTTTAGTTTGTTAGTCCCTTTTTTATTTGGACTTTTTTGTTTAATGAAGTTGAACTTTTCAAAAGGAAAAATAAAAAAATAAAAGTTAAACTTGTGCTTGTTTTGTTTTCTATTGTGTCGACTGGATTTATTTAATTAGTTGAACTTTATATTTATTGAAAGAGTAATTGACTTAGATAGTTCCTGAATTCTTTTGAAGGTGATAGTTTGGTCCTCTTTTTTTTTTTGCCGAGATGGTCCTGAACTTTTAAAATGTTCCATTATAGTCATTTTTGTCTAATTCCATTAATTTCTAATAGAACGAATGATTATTTTAGTAATTTACTAATAATTAATTTAATAAAAATTAAAAACATTCACTCTTTTCGTTCTCGCTCTCTTAGATCCATGGGGGGTGGTTGAGTTCAAGGGGTCAAGGCCTGAGCTAGGGGGTGGCGAAGGGGAGGAAACCCAGATCGGAGTGCTAGGGTGATGGCAGGTGTTTTGGGGGGGGGGGGGGGGGGGGGGACCAATTCAGTATTTGGGTTTTGAGGCTGAGCTTAACGACAGCGAGGGGAGTGGGGGTTAAGGTTCGTGGGGTTTGGGTTTTGATGCCAAGCTAGCGACGGTGGGGGGAGGGGGGTTGGGGTTCGTGGGGTCTGGGTTTTGACTCCGATTTGGGTTTTCCAGGGGGAGGGGGCAAGAGGGAGGGAGGGAGGGAGGGAGGGGTAGAGAGAGGGGGGGGGGGGGGGGGGAGGGCGTGACTACACTGTTGCTGATGGGGGGGGGGGGGGGGGAAGCGGCGATGGCCCAACCCAGATCTGGGTTCGTGCCGATGCGAGAGGGAAGGAAGGGGGGAGCGGCAACGGTGCAACCCATACCTAGGTTCGTGTCGGTGGGGTTGCGAGAGGGAGGGAGGGTGGGGGAGAGAGGGCGCCGGGGGTGAGGGACGCGACTGCAGTACGGCGGCAGTGCAACCCTAATCTAGGTTCGTGCTGGGGGTGTTGCAAGAGGGAGGGGGCGAGAGGGAGAGAAAGAGATGAGGGAGAGAGGGAGGGTAATTTAGTCTTTTTATGACAAAACTGATGATTTTAGCAGGATTCCATTAGATTTTTAACAGAGTTTGATAGAAAGGACCATACTGGCCTAGAAAATAGGAATTTATGATCATCTCGGCCAAAAAAAAAAAAGGAGAACCAAACCGTAACCTTCAAAAGATTTCAGGGATTATTTGGGCCTATTACTCTAAAGATTTTTAAAAAATATTTTATACCGAATTTTTATAGATGTTTAAGATTATTTTTGTGTTAATAAAAATTTTAGTTCAAATTACTTTTTATTTATTTATTTCGACTTGTGTCACGTTAGCCTTAACTGGACGAAATATGAAATTGCACGTGTTTTTTGCTAAGAGTTTAGAGTTCAAGAGGTGTACACACCAGTTTTCAATGTTTAAATGTAAAGTTCCAAATGTACTAAAGTTTAGGGGAGGCAAAAATAAAGTTTTTCCAAATCTTACCTTGCTAAAATATGACAAAATGAGTGTTTCTGCTAACGGTTTAAAGTCCAATTGGCATTCTAGATAATATTTGAAAGTTTGAGGGGTATAAGCACCGGTTTTCAAAATTTGGGAAACAAATTTACAAGAGCACTAAAGTTTAGGGGAAAAAATATAATATGTCCAATCTACTATGTATACTCTAATCAATGTATACACATACATAGAACTAGTGAGTTATCAAAGGATTGTCTACTACAACATACAACTACTTAATTAATATTGTGAAATTAAGCATTTAAAATTCAACTAAACAAATCAAATTAAAGTTTGAATATTGAGAAGATGAGTATGATCTTGACTCGGATGGATTGTAGCATACCTCAACGTCTAATTGATTCTTAGTTCTTCGATCGGAGACTTCGACCATAACAAAAAAGGGCCGTAGCACCGAAGTGAAGCAAAAAAGAGAAAACAACAGTTACGTGCTTACGAAATGCTGCCTTCTTTTTCTCTGAGAACCATATATATATAGAACTAATGAGTTATCAAAGGATCATCTACTACGACATACAACAACCATTTCACATTCAACTAAACATATCAAATTAAAGTTTGAATATTGAGAAGATGAGTATGATCTTGACTCGAATGGATTGTAGTATACCTCAACGTCTAATTGATTCTTAGTTCTTCGATCGGAGACTTCGACTATAACCAAAAAGGGCCGTAGTACAAATGTAACGCCTCGACTTCCCACGCCGGGTCGTCACCTTACTTACATACTGAACTTAAACTTGAGGAAAATTTGGGAGAAATTTTTTTTTTCTTTTAAACTTTATTTTAAAACTTTCAACTTGAACTTCATCCTCAAACTCATACTTACTTATAGGTACTCACTCGAGTACCGAACTTTCAAACCCTTCTTGAATGCCATCATAATCAAATTGTAGACCAAACCCGACTTAATGCGGATCGGTACCACAAGAGGCAACTTGCTTGCCATATATACATAAACTTTGTCATTCATACTTAAAACATCATGAAAATATGAAAACCCTTTTTCATTACAACATATTTTATAGAGTATATTTTTTTTCAAAATCCGTGGCAGTGTCCATCCCACATTTCACAGTCCGCAGCACCAGCCTTCCACAGTATTGCATCAGAGATTGCTGGCAGGTTGCTTACCTACAGCATATTTTATAAGTGAGGTGACAACCCGGCGTTGGAAGTCGGGGCGTTATAGTTTGGTATCAGAGCAGAGTTCCTGCCATTCAATTTCACAGTTCTGCTGCCAGCACCACAGTTTTGTAAGTTTGTTTTCTTACTTTGTTTTATAAGATTATTATAATGGCATGTACCTGGTGTTAAATTTGGGTCGGACTAAAGAGGACCACGAGGCTCCGTTGACATTCCGAGGAATGGAGGAGAAGCTTCGCATCTTCAATAAGACTCAAGGAGTGGATGCACGATATGGAGACCCTCCTCAGATTATGTCATGCAGGGACGTATCTTCAAGATATGCTTGCCAGTCGAGCCGACGTCTAGTCAAGGAAGCTCGTGCAAGGAGCCTTGGCCAAGAGGATCTTGAGATAGGAGATTCCTAAATGGATTTCTTGACGACAGCAAAGATCGCCCATGTATTACCGCGATATCAAGATGTACTAGGATATGTACATGAGACGATACGTCAGCTATGTTGCAGCCTGACATGCTTATCCGAACGAGTTTATGGGCTTTTATTGCCAGGAAATCAGAGTCGAACAGTGGAAGCGTGATGGATAAACTAAGCTTACGATATGATGATCGCTAGAATAGCAATAAGAAATGAGTAGGCTCTAAGATTAGATAGCCTATCGCCTCATTTTGGGTATAGTGATCTTTCCATTTAAGGAATTGGATTGAGATTATGGAAGTTAAGTTTCCTGATTGTGAAACTTTTACTCCGTAAGAGAAATATTGGACATGAGGAAAATTTTGAGGATGCCTTAGTTTGGGGGTAGCAAATAAGCAATATGCTACCAACAACAATTTATTAGGCTATGATTTTTTATGATAAGGATGATGATTATGAGATTTGATGATATGAAGTTAACGAGGTTAAGGTCGATGGCACCAACCCTGAAGTCGACATATAATGGATGATTAAGGTCGACTGTAGACAACCATTTAAGTAATGGAAATTATGAGATGATGATTGGGAGTTTTAGATATCCCTTAGAATTATGATTATGCCTTTGAGCTTTAAAAGAAATGCTAAAGGCAAGAAGAACGTTTCTACTAGCTAACAAGTAACTAGTTGATACAAGGATACCTTTCATTGCATCACTTGAACAGTAATATGTTTTCAATAATACTATTTATTATTGATTTTCATGATTGAATTGGAAAAGATTCCAAAAAAAATATCTTAAATGTAAGAACATATTAAGATACATGAAAAGACAAGTAACAGTAAGGTGTCATACCAACCTCCCGTGATCGTGGAGGCTACATGTTTCAGTTGTGATCTTGACCATCCGTGATCGTGAAGGGTCAAGTTTATAAGACCTTTCGTAAAATCGCAAAGGCTTATAAAATTCCCAGAACTGTTAGGGACCTTGCAAACCCTAGCTTTGTCTGGAGGCTGCGCGCATTTGGTACGTACACTATGGGCCCACATATTAAGACAAGATAATAAGACACAATATGCTTTTCAAATATGAAAAAGCTATGTGATATGATATGTTTTTAAAATATGGAAAAGTTATATATATGCTTTTCAAACATGGCAAGTTATATGGTATACTTGCTCAGTTTTTCTTGTAAATAGTTCTTGTGATGCAGTATGAAAGGAAAGTATGATGGTATGAAATGAAAGCATGAGAGTATGAGGAATGAATTATGATGATGTAGAAAGAAGATTATGGTTTTATATAAAATACATGATCCCATTAGGGTATTAAAATGGGAACATGAACAAGTTATTCAATCCATAGTGACTTGTTATAGATTGATGGTGGATTTGAAGAAAAGCCACTCAGGATTATTCGAATTTTCGAGGACGAAAATCTTTTAAGGAGGGTAGGATGTAATAACCCGAATTTTGATGACTCTAGATTTCCTTTGAATGAGGAAAACTTAAGTCTAGATCATGTTTGGAATATAATATCGGTATAAGTTTGAGTTCTCGGTTAATTAGCTACGAGACTCAACGATGGATTACTGAGCCTAGTATAAGGCATTTTAAGAAAAATGACGTGATGAAATTTCATGATTCCATATTGGTCAAAGTTTGACCAAGAAAGTCAAAGTTGACCAAAAAGTCAAGGGTTGACCAAGAACAGTCAAAGGTATGACTGTATAGTAATGGGATAAGCAGTATGAGAAATATACTGCGAAAATTATCTTTTTGAACAAGATAGCTGGAATAAGCTAAGAGACCACCCTAGAAAAATCAAGCACACTAAGTTGGATATCAAGGGTAAAAAGGTTTGAAGAAATAAGAAAAAAAATTTTACAGTCCAAAAATACACAGATAAATTTTGGACTGCAGTCAAGCAAAACAGTACTGAATTATACTGTGTATTAGTGAACACAGTATTAGAAATATCTGTGTTGGATTTAAAGTGGACTACATTAAGGAAAAGCCAAACAAGGCCTAAGGTGAATGACATCACCTTATCCTTTAATTATGACATCATAATTATTTAATAAGCTTGGAAAGAAATTTTTACTTGTTCACCAAGCATATGGCCGGCCACCTCACCCCCCCCCCCCCCCCCCCCATTATGCAATTTTTGATTTTCTTCAAGGACTAAAGTTGCAATTTCAAGAAGTTCCCAACCTCTATAAATAGGGGTTGCCATTGTTCACAAAAATTGGAAAACTTAGCTAGACTATGTCAAAATTTTTCTTCACCTTAAAACCGGATTTGAGAGGAGAGGAAAGAAAGAAATCCTAGTCAAAATCAAGAGTAATTAGGGTGTAGGAGTGGTCGGTTTTGTGTGGAAAAACAAGCAAGAAAGTTGGAAAAAATTTTGGAGACCATTTTGGCCAAGGAGGCCGGTTGTGGGAACCAAGGAGGAAGAAAGGAAAAAAAAATTCTAGAACTAAGGGAGATTAGGGTTTTGAGTGTTGGGTTTTCTATCTTGAGCATCAATCAAGAGCTCCAAGGATTTTGGTGCCCAAATTTGGCCAAAAGGCCTGTTGAAGGGGAGAAAGAACAAGGAAGAATCAAGCTAAGGGGTGACCGGGTTTTGGAGCTTGTGTGGCCGGAAATTTTGAGCAAGTTGGTGACCGGAATTTAGGACAAGGAAAGCTGAAAATTTTGGGATTCAATTACCAAAGAGGGCCGGCTGTTGAAGGAGGAAAAAAGAGGAAGAAAGGCCAAGCCAAACTCTTGACCAAAGTGAGGTATAATTTCTAAATACCAAAACTTTCATTTAAATTTCATTTGGGGAAATTTAAATGTATTTAAGCATGGTTTGTAATGAGCATAAGCTCACTTTAATTTGCTGCCTTAGATAGGAATTTAGGGTATGTGCTTGATTAAGTTAGGATTTATGATTTGGTGGTTTCAATTTTTGCATGCTAAGTGTTTGTGGTATGGCTAGGGTGCATGCTAGATGGATGATGAATTGTATGTCCCCTGTTTTTATGTGCAAACCGGTTCTAGAAGTGCATGTTAGGTTGTTATTTTTGATTATAGAATGGTATGTGAATGTATGGATGTTGAGACAACCTAGAACCATGCAAACCTAGGCTAGGACAGTTTGGTTTTTGGTTTGCATGGGTGCGTTTGAGTTGCATGTTTATTCATGTGGGACGTTAGAAAACACTGCATGTGTGCTATCTAGGCTCCCGCGAGTTCGGTTGAGGTAGTTTGCGCGAAATAAGACGTAAACCGGACCTAACAACCGAAACTGCCAATTCGGATTCCAAACTGGCCAGTTTCGGGAAAGTGGAAATTTAAGGCTTTTAGAGGCCGAACTGGGTGAAACGTAAAACATGAAAATTGTTCAGAAGGGTTTTTCCTAGGGGGCAACGTGAACTGTTCCCCAAATTGAGGCTCCAATGGCCTCCGTTTCTATAAAAATCCGAGACTAGTCTGCCCAGACCTAGTTTACACGACCAGCCAGATTCAAATTAAAACTGACAAGAATACAAGCAGAACTGGATTTTTCTCAAAACATGAAAGTTTTAGGATTTTTCGAGAACTACAACTTTCATGAAGACAACTTTTTCAAAATCGGAATGGATCTTTAAAATGACACGGTTTTATAAAGACTGTGCAGGGAACAGGAAATTCCTGCACAGGATTTTCTAAAAACAGTTCGGAAAAATTGTATCTTTCCCCAAAACCACTGTTTTGACTAGGGAAACTGTTCCAAAGGCAGTTTCCAGCCCTAAATGATTTTACAAAAACCTATTTCAAAAATATGAATTTTATGAGTTAAGTAAAAGATTTTTTTTGAGGTTAATTTACCCAAGTTTCCAAAGAAATGGAAAATTGATTTTTAACCAAATTGGGTAAGCAAGATGATTACGGGTAATAACCGGAAGTGATATCCGAGTTACTGGGCCAAAGCCTAAAGCTCAAGTTTGACCCGTATAGGGTTGACCTTAGTTGACCAAAAGTTGACTTTGGTTAACCAAGAGTTTGACTACAATTAACCTTAAGGGTTAGTCAAGATAACCCTAAAGGATACCAAGATTAATAAATTGGGCTAAGATATAGGGTTAATTGAGGTAACAAGGTTAGGAAGGTAACCTAACCCTAACGGTATAAAGGTTTAGCACATGAGGGTATCCAACGTAACCTCTTAAAGATTAATCCATATTGGGTTGTTTTTAAAATAATAGGGTTACTATTTATAATCCAGTAAGACATCTAGTATCGGGGACATACAACTAGGATTATGTAGGCATGTTGGTTAGATCACCAACATTCCACAATACAAATTAGAACCTCACCTATGTCCTTCAACAAGCAGGAGGGAACCTGCAGCTGTACTCAGAGCAGGAGCAGCATTGCGCAGGACATAACAAGAGAGGTAAGTACAACTCCGCCTACAGCATAGGATCTTTGTTGTGCTACCTGCTTAATGTGTTATATATGCTAGGGTATGATGTGGTACGTTATGGTATGCTAAGGTATGATGTGGTATGCTATGTTATGAGGAAGTATGTTATGTTATATGTTTTAATAGTGTAACATCATGAAGCATGTTCACTAATATTGAATCACATGGTAATAACAAGACAAATAAGATGTTGTGTCGTACTGACTTGCCACAAAGACGGGTTTAAATGGTATGGTTCATGGTTTGAGTTGGATTGGATGGCTACCTAAACTACTCCATGTTAAACTTTGTGTTTCATGGTTTGAGTTAAAACGGACTGCCGCCTTCAACCATTCCTTGGCTATGTACCACGGTACGAGCACACATGATAAGTAAAGGAATAGAACTAAGCTAAGTTATGAATCCATATTTGATTCATAAAAGGTCATAATTGGTTCATGCATAATGATATGTGTTTTGCGTCACGGATGTAACAGTTGTACTTGCTGAGTGAAAGCTCACGTCTTACGTCTATGCTGTAGGTAAGCAACCTGCCAGCAATCTCTGATGCAATACTGTGGAAGGCTGGTGCTGCGGACTGTGAAATGTGGGATGGACACTGCCATGGATTTTGAAAAAGTTGTCTTCACGAAAGTTGTAGCTCTCGAAAATCCTAAAACTTTCGTGCTTTGAGAAAAATCCAGTTCTGCTTGTATTCTTGTCAGTTTTAATTTGAAACTGGCTGGTCGTGTAAACTAGGTCTGGGCAGACTAGTCTCAGATTTTTATAGAAACGAAGGCCATTGGAGCCTCAATTTGGGGAACGGTTCAAGCTGCCCCCTAGGAAAAACCCTTCTGAACAACTTTCATGTTTTACGTTTCACCCAGTTCGGCCTCTAAAAGCCTTAAATTTCCACTTTCCCGAAACTGGCCAGTTTGGAATCCGAATTGGCAGTTTCGGTTGTTAGGTCTGGTTTACGTCCTATTTCGCGCAAACTACCTCAACCGAACTCGCGGGAGCCTAGATAGCACACATGCAGTGTTTTCTAACGTCCCACATGAATAAACATGCAACTCAAACGCGCCCATGCAAACCAAAAACCAAACTGTCCTAGCCTAGGTTTGCATGGTTCTAGGTTGTCTCAACATCCATACATTCACATACCATTCTATAATCAAAACTAACAACCTAACATGCACTTCTAGAACCGGTTTGTACATAAAAACAGGGGACATACAATTCATCATCCATCTAGCATGCACCCTAGCCATACCACAAACAATTAGCATGCAAAAATTGAAACCACCAAATCATAAATCCTAACTTAATCAAGCACATACCCTAAATTCCTATCTAAGGCAGCAAATTAAAGTGAGCTTATGCTCATTACAAACCATGCTTAAATACATTTAAATTTCCCCAAATGAAATTTAAATGAAAGTTTAGGTATTTAGAAATTATACCTCACTTTGGTCAAGAGTTTGGCTTGGCCTTTCTTCCTCTTTTTTCCTCCTTCAACAGCCGGCCCTCTTTGGTAATTGAATCCCAAAATTTTCAGCTTTCCTTGTCCTAAATTCCGGTCACCAACTTGCTCAAAATTTCCGGCCACACAAGCTCCAAAACCCGGTCACCCCTTAGCTTGATTCTTCCTTGTTCTTTCTCCCCTTCAACCGGCCTTTTGGCCAAATTTGGGCACCAAAATCCTTGGAGCTCTTGATTGATGCTCAAGATAGAAAACCCAACACTCAAAACCCTAATCTCCCTTAGTTCTAGAATTTATTTTTTTTCCTTTCTTCCTCCTTGGTTCCCACAACCGGCCTCCTTGACCAAAATGCTCTCCAAAATTTTTTCCAACTTTCTTGCTTGTTTTTCCACACAAAACCGACCACTCCTACACCCTAATTACTCTTGATTTTGGCTAGGATTTCTTTCTTTCCTCTCCTCTCAAATCCGGTTTTAAGGTGAAGAAAAATTTTGACATAGTCTAGCTAAGTTTTCCAATTTTTGTGAACAATGGCAACCCCTATTTATAGAGGTTGGGAACTTCTTGAAATTGCAACTTTAGTCCTTGAAGAAAATCAAAAATTGCATAATGGGGGGGGTGAGGTGGCCGGCCATATGCTTGGTGAACAAGCAAAAATTTCTTTCCAAGCTTATTAAATAATTATGATGTCATAATTAAAGGATAAGGTGATGTCATTCACCTTAGGCCTTGTTTGGCTTTTCCTTAATGTAGTCCACTTTAAATCCAACACAGATATTTCTAATACTGTGTTCACTAATACACAGTATAATTCAGTATTGTTTTGCTTGACTGCAGTCCAAAATTTATCTGTGTATTTTTGGACTGTAAAAATTTTTTTCTTATTTCTTCAAACCTTTTTACCCTTGATATTCAACATAGTGTGCTTGATTTTTCTAGGGTGGTCTCTTAGCTTATTCCAGCTATCTTGTCCAAAAAGATAATTTTCGCAGTATATTTCTCATACTGCTTATCCCATTACTGTACAGTCATACCTTTGACTGTTCTTGGTCAACCCTTGACTTTTTGGTCAACTTTGACTTTCTTGGTCAAACTTTGACCAACATGGAATCATGAAATTTCATCACGTCATTTTCCTTAAAATGCCTTATACTAGGCTCACTAATCCATCGTTGAGTTTCGTAGCTAATTAACCGAGAACTCAAACTTATACCGATATTCTATTCCAAACATGATCTAGACTTAAGTTTTCCTCATTTAAAGGAAATCTAGAGTCATCAAAATTCGGGTTATTACAACAGAAGTGAAGCAAAGAAGACAAAACAACAATTACGTGATTGCAAAATGCTGCCTTCTTTTTCTCTGAGAACCACATATATATAGAACTAATGAGTTATCAAAGGATCCTCTACTACAACATACAACAACTTAATTAATACTGTCAAATTAGACATTTCAGATTCAACTAAACAAGTCAAATTAAAGTCTGAATATTGAAAAACCGAATATGATCTTGACTTGGATAGAAATTGTAGCATACCTCAATGTCTAATTGATTCGTAGTTCTATGATCAGAGACTCCGACTCTAACACAATAGGGCCGTAGTACAGTGGTGAAGCAAATTAAGGAGAAAAAGCAATAGTAACATACTTGCAAAATACTGCCTTCTTTTCTCTGAGAATCGAGATCCGGGTAAAGAATTAGTTTAATGCTAAGCAAATTGATGAGAAACAAATGACTATATATCATTTTACAATGAAGAAGAGATTAGATGTCAAAATTGATTTCGGTTCTTCTTACTGAAAGAATCTGTTGAGCAGTTGATGATTGACCAAAAGAAACAACTTCTCATGTTAAATTCAACAACTATTCATTCCAACAACATAAACTGACCAATTGAGTTGGCATAAACTAAAATGAGAAGGAGCAAGAGTTGAGTACGTAACTGACCTGCAGATCAAGTTGTTTTTCTAATTATCAGATATCTTCAATCTTTTCTTCTTTTTTCCTCTGAGGATGAATAATAATCGATCATTCAGATCTTCAATAATTATCAGACAAATTAACACAGCAGTGCAAATGTGAAGGAAAAAAAAAAAAAAAAAAAAAAGAGCAGTGACTGAGTGCTCTTTAAAAAAGGTCACAGTGAAAGGTAATCAGAAAAGAACTTGCTCGCTTCATGATTAAAGGCCGGTAGACGTCAATCAAATTTTTTTTTTAAAATCTTTTTCTTATTCTATATATCTGCTCTTAATTTGGCTTTACTCACAGGCGACAACGCACCTTTCACTCTTATCTGCTTGCGATCGATATTTGTGCAAATATTATAGGCCACCCAAAAGTGATATTGGCCGTACGTGGGTCCAAGGTCCAACGATTGGACCTTGTATATTTTAATAACTATATTTTTAACTAAAATTACAAATGAAAATGAAACTCATTGATAAAATCATCTCAATTTTTACTCTTTTCATTTTCATTTCAAACCTATTTTGCACTGTAATATTTTCTGATTTAAAATTTTTTTAAAATGTATTTCAAGTTTTAAAATGTTATAATTTTTTATCATTTTATTTTTTATTAAGACGGATTTATTTTCCAAATATATATAATGAAGAGAGTAACAAATTAAAATTTATATATTTTATTAAAATATATTGAGATTTTATTAAATATGTTAGAAAATCATTTTTATAAATAAATGTGTTTTCAGTGTCTATTCAAATAGTATTTCAAAAATTATTCCATTTTCAAAATGATAATCAAATTATCATACCTTCAATCCTTTTTTTTATTTTTCCCTGACAGTGAATGATCACTTAGAATATAATAATGTATATGTGAAAAGGGATTAGGAAAATAGGTCACTTTGAAAAACAAAGAGAAACGAGTGCTCTTGAAAAAGGTCAAAAATGATAAGAAAAGGAATTTACTTGGATATATGATGGGCATTAAAATATCAAGAAAGAAAATAAAAAACTAAAACACCCTTTATATCTAGTCTAAAAATCATTTTTCTCTCTTTATTTGTACAATTGCCTAATTCATCTTTTGTTTTTTTTAAATCAATTATAAAATACTCTTGAAAATTTGAAGCTTATTTTTTCAATCTTTCTTAAATATTATTGTAATTATGAATTAACCTTGATCTGGGGTTCGGTCCCGGGGGGGGGGGGGGGGGGGGGGGGGGGGGTTGTTGTGAGAGGGAGAGGGAAAGAGAGAGAGGGGGGAGAGAGGGATGATATTTTACTCTTTTTATGACAAAATTGATAATTTTAATAATATTTTATTTGATTTATTATGGAGTTTGACGGAAAGAAAGAAAGACCCGTGCAAATTAACACAGTAGTGCAAATGTGAAAAGAAAAAAGAATAGTGAGTGACTCCTCTTTAAAAAAGATGAAAGGCAATCAGAAAAAGGGGTTGTTCACTTGCATGATTAAAGGCAAGTGGACGTCAAAATATCAGGAAATTACTTTTTTCATTTTTGAAAGAGATAATTTTCTTCTGCTATATCTGCTGTTAATTTGGCTTTATTCAAAGGTGACAACTCACCTTCCAATCTTCAATGCTTGCCGTCGACATTTGTGCAAATACCATTGGCCAACCAAAAGTGATATTGGTACGTGGGTCCTAAAAGAGTCCTAAAATCTGATGTTTTGACCCTGTTTGACAAAACCTATCCAAGGCCTGGGCCCGTTTATTTTATGTATGTGATTCATTTTATTTTTAAAGAATGTCTAGTAATTTAAAATTACATTAAAAAAAAAATGAAACTCATTTATAAAATCATCCTAATTTTTCTTATTTTATTTTCATTTCAAGCTTATTTTACACTATAATATTTTTTGATTTAAAAGTTTTTTTAATTATGTTTCAAGTTTTAAAATGTTATAGGTTTTTGTAATTTCATTTCAGATTAAGATGATTTAATTTTTCATGAGTTTGTGATGAAGAAAGGAACAAATCAAAATTCATGTACTCTATTAAAATATACTCAGATTTTATGGGATTTGTTATAAACTTATTTTTTTAAATAATTGTTTTCAAATAACTATTTGCAGTATCTATTCAAATACTATTTCAAAAATTATTCCCTTTTTTAAATGATAATAATTCCAATACTAATTGTTTTTAAAATTATCAGATCTTCAATTTTTTTTAGAGCGTAAATGATCACTCAAAATGCAGTCAGTGAATATAAAAGATAATTCGAAACCACAGGCAAAGGGGAATAAAAAAAAACAGTGGGACTTGGTCAATGAACGTTGAAAGAACAGTAATGGCATGTTTACTTACCAGTAATCAGAGTGATCATGAATCGAAGTGGGTAAGATTCGGAGTGAGCTGGATTCGGAGTCAGGATTTGGAGTCAGAATATGCTGTTTACTTGGGTTCCAAGAATCGAAGTCGGAATCACTGTCAATCCCATTCATGCGTTTACTTACAACAGGAATCGAAATTAATTGCTGTAAATTTACTTGTATACCCCTTTATTTATTGTGTTTTCAAAAATTAAAAAATTGAGTAATTTTTTTTTATATATTATCATACTATTAATCAAAAGTAAAATAACCATTATGATATTAAGGCAATAAAATAAAATTGTGTAATTTTTTGTTTAAAAAAAATTTAAAAGAGTAAAAAATAAATAAATTAAAATAAGTAAAGTATAAAAAATATAAAAATAGAAATTTAATAATATATTGTGATTAAAAAATTATTTATTTACTCTAATAACGTTAATAGTAATTGGGATAGTTATATAATATTAAGTTAATAAAAATATATTATATTTGGTTAATAAAAATAATTAATATAGGTTATTATTATTTTTTAATACACAGTAGAAGAAAAAGTGAATAAGCGTGAAAAAATTATGGTTATTTCAATATTTTACTTTTCCTTTTCAATCCTCAAATAAGAAAGTAAAATTGGGGACAAAATAGTAACTTAAGTTTAATATTAGGAGTGAGAATGTTAATCCAGTCGGGGGATTTGGGATTACCAATTCCCTTATTCAATCATAAATTAATATGGACCCCACACAATTTCACTCTTATTCTAAGATAAAAATATGTAAGTAAACATAGGATTGATTCTCATTTCTTATTCCGATTCTCTATTGCTGAAAAGTAAACAATTCATAAGAGTGAGTGCAGAGTACTCTTGGCAAAGGTGAAAGATATATTTAAGAAAAATAATTGCTCACATGTCAGTTGGTAAAAAAAAAAATGTGGAGAATATAATATAATTCCACTCATCCCATCAAACATCCAAACCATGGAAATGCATGGTTATTGAATTAAAGATCTAAGGGTGAGCTTTGGTTAGAGGGCATCCAAGGGTACTGGATGTTTTGGCTCACCTACAACAGGCTATATAACGAAAGGAAGCGCATTAAGTAATTTATAAGTATCATAAATTCTTTTATAATCAATAATTACATAATAATTATAATTTATTAAAATCTATATATAAATTCTTAAGGTTTTTCTTCCTGAATATCATTTAGTCGATTGTCTCGTGCCATTATAAGTGTATTCTTGCTTATATGAATTAAAAAGAAAAATAAAAAAATAAAAAATAAAAAAAAGGTTAACATTCAAAATATTTCTTGGATTAAAAAATGAATACGATTGCCGAAGGGAAAAGAAATCCAGGGAAGGCACTATATTTCAACAATCCTAAATAGCCGAGTGGGTTCCAATCGCATGGCTGACCATCAAATCAGTCTGATGTGGGCCCTACACGTAGGCTCACTTTTTTTTTTTTTTTTCCCCTCTGAGCCATATTTCAACTTTCACTCTTTCTCTTTAAATTAGGCTCCTTTTTGTTTAAAAAGTTTTTCTCCCGCAAAAGATTATAAAAAGTAATTTTTAACGTTTTTGTTTTTCTTTACAGATTTTTTTTTTTTTAATGTTTCTTTACAGATTTGTTTGGCTTCTATTTGCTATTAAACGAGTGTCTAGCAAATAAATAAATAAATAAAATCGTTTTTTTTTTCACAATTTCATTTATTTTTTTAATCTTTACATTTCATCTTGTACATAGACGTAAATAAATAAAAAATGACTTTTGCGTATGCAATTACTAAATTAAACAATTACGAAATTGTTTTATTTTATGTTACGTTTTTTTTTTTTAAGGAAACACTTGATTATTTAAAAAAAATATATATCTTTTTAGATGATGTCAAATATTTCTCCAAAAAAAAAAAAGATGATGTCATTTTTTTTTTTTTTTTTTGCGTTGAAACGCTTAATGTTATGTTTGCACCCAAAAAATTTGATATTACATACATTAATTTCATCTTTGTTTAAATTCTTCATCAAAATTTTGAACTTTGTTTAATGAATTGCAAATACGCATGGTGTAGAGAAAAGTCACAGAAAACTTTTTATTAAAAAAAAAACCCTATCAAAGGTCTGGGCCCGTTTATTTCGTATATGAGATTCACTTTATTTTCAAAGAATGTTTAGTAACCTGAAATTACATATGAAAATGAAACTTATTTATAAAAAATTAAAAATCATCCTAATTTTCACTCTTTTCATTTTCATTTCAAACCTATTATAACTGTATTATTTTTCTCATTTAAAAGTTCTTTTAATTATGTTTGAAGTTTTAAAATGCTATAGTTTTTTATAATTTCAATTTTAATTAAGATGATTTTTTTTTTCCATGTGTTAGTGACGAAGAAAGAAACAAATCAAAATCCATGTACTTTATTAAAATATACTAAGATTTATGAGATTTGTTAGAAACTCATTTTTTCAAATAACTGTTTACAATATCCATTTAAATATTATTTTAGAAATTATTCTATTTTCTAAATGATAATAATTCTAAAACCAATTGTTTTTAAAATTATCACATCTTCAATCCCTTTTTTATTTTTTATTTTTTCTGAGATTGAATGATCATTCAGAACACAGTCAGTGCATATGTGAAAAAAGAAGTGGGAAATAGGTCACTGAACTTTGAAAGAAAAAGAAGAGTGAGCGCTCTTGAAAATAGTGAAAGATGATAAGAAAAGGAATTTACTTGGATGTATGATGGGCATTAAAATATCAGGAAACAAAAGTACTAAAACACCATTTATATCTAGTCTAAATATCATTTTTCCCACTTTACTTATATAATTGCCTAATTCACCTTTTGGTTTTTTTTTTTTTTTAAATCAGTCATAAAATACTCTTGAAAATTTCAAGATTACCTTTTTAATCTATCTTAAATAATTGTGAATTAACTAAAAAAATTAAACAACAAAATATGAAAATGATTAAAGAAATATTTTTATTAGTAGGAGAAATTTTTAAGTTTTAAGATTGACTTTTTTCAATTGTTTAGTTTAATATTGCTTTAAATTGTATTTAATATAAGTTAATTAGGAAGGGTAAAACTTAGTATTTTCAAAAATGTAAATGCCTTAGGGATTATTGTACTATGAAGTGATCTTTTTCTTTTTCTTCTTTTCTTTTATCTTATTTTTTTTTTCCCCCTGGTGGAAGAGATCTTTTTCTTGTTCTATATGTCTGGCAATTTGGCCTTATTCTTATTCCATCTTTGCTGCATTCCCCCGGTGCTTGTGCAAACATCATTGGCCAATCAAAAGTGAATAACTTGAGATTTAAAAATAGCAAGAGAATTTAGCAAGAGAATTATAAAAGATAATTCGAAACCACACAGGCAAGGGAAAAAAAAAAAAAAGTGGGACTTGGTCAATGAACATTGAAAGAAATGTAAGGGTGAGTGGAGAAGAGTACCATAATTATATGTATACAAGGATGATCATAATATTGGGATCATAACATTCGCTTAATTAATTATATATTAGACTAAAGTGTAGAATTAATGTCCTGCACTCTCAAACTAAAAAAATAAAATAAAATCATTGTAATATTTTTCTTTTTCCATATACATTTTTTAAAGGGGATTGCATTTATGCATTATATATATATATATATATATATATATGCATTTATATTAGTTTAAAGCATGCAAAATGCACATGATTGGATATATCTAGAACATTTATCTAAATAAAAATATATATATAAGTAAAAAATAAATAAATAAACAACAAAGTACCTGAAAATAAAAGAATAATAATAATAACAAAAAAGAGGCAGGAAAAAAGACCAAAAAAGATAAAAGAATTAAAATAAAAAAATAAACCAGTACAAAAAAGGGACTAAAATGAAAAAATGAAAAAAAAAAATAATTGGGCTAGAAAAAAAAAAAAAGAAAACTTAAAGAAAAAAAACTTTAAAAAGTTTTTCATCCAAAACATTTCATTTTGGATGAAAACTTAACGTTTTGGACAAAAATTAAGTAAATAGAAGCACACAGTAACTCAGTTTGAGATTTCTTATATATGTATAGATATGAATTTTGTTAGAAACTATATACAAAGGGAGCATAAACAACGAACAAGTATATTCAAATAGATTATGACGAAAATTATTTACACCGAAACTCAACCTTAACCCGTAGGAAGCAACAAAAAGAATTGTCGAGGCACGTGTCACACGCTTTCCTTAAAACAGATTCGTCCCCTCTGGTAGGTGCACGAGGCTTCAACGGACGTCTGTCTCCCAGGATACAACGATGAACAACGGTAATCTAGCACGATCGAAAACCGCTTCCGGCGAACTTGAAACCGAAGTCTTCCCTCTATCACCAAAACACAAAAAACTCGACCACCACAAAGAAAACTACAAGAACAAGAATACAACAGAAAGACCACTAGTGCTCTCGGAATTTTGTGTCTCAAGTGTGTGTTTTCATGCATGAGGAGGCCTCCTTTTATAGGCTCTAGATTTGGGTGTTACAAAACCGAATTTAATAGGTTTTCAATTCGGATTTATTACTGCCCATTAACTCTTGGAATATGAACGTTTATGAATGTTTTTTCCGGACTGTTTGAATTCGGAATTGTGTTGGAAAAAAAAAATTCAAAACAAAGCCCGTGTAAGGCCAAGCTTGACGGACCGGCATTCGCGTCACCCACGTCGTGCGGACGCACACATTGGGCCCCTAACCCACCGGGGCTGGGACTTGCACCCCTCCTCCCCCTGCGCGTGAGAGAGCATCTTGGGTTCACAATCTTACCCAAGTCTAAAAGTGCAAATCCTTATAAAGTCCATCTAACTCTCATGCCTAACCAATGTGGGACTCCACATTTTATAAGCAACTTTCCAACAAAATTCCATTCCAATGGGTACACTTTGAGTATCAATTTCTCATTCACCCAAATACCATTTTGAGCGTATGAATATATGATTTCGATCTCCTCGCAACGGAGAACACAAATCTACCAAGACCCGTTAATTTCACGAAGTGGGTCCCACTCAAATTTGAACCTCAAAATGGTTCATCAAAATGGTTTTGAAACCATTTTTCCAGCAATCCCCCACATGAATGAAAATTGACCAATGTCGAGGGAAAACCAAAAGACACTACATGGTGATAGAGTTCTATGGTTAACATCTGCATAGGATAGGTAGGCGTTAACCCTTGAACCTTCCCTTGTGAAAATATACTTACTTTACTGGCTGATCAGTAGACACGTTGTCCTTGAACTGTTCTGCCGTTTGTGTAAAAAGATAGCATATCTCACACAGATATTTTCCTGACATAGTTTCAGTTCTCATGGTTATGTCCATTTTGGCCATGGACATCGTCCTGATTCTGCAAGAGTTTTAAAGAATTGAGCCCTAGCAATTCTTCTTTGAAGCGGCCCCACTTCTCTCTCACATAGGTGATTTCTTAATCAAGAGTATCCCGCATTACTCAGCTCGGATTTCCGACGCTTAAGAATCATTAAAAGCATAGCTTAACCTATCTCGTACAGGTATCACTGTTTTCATCACAAGAATGAGCTGGAGGGTAACCCCCACAGTGATCTTACTCGGTCTATACAGTTTAGTTGTCCCATTGAACCTAGATCTTGGGATCTTCAGTCAACTAGGTTGGGTTTCCACTATTTCGACCTATTATATCGTGGGCTTAAGTCCCATTCCCCTTGATGATTTCTCAACTAGATCTCTATTTAACCCTTTGGTTAACGGATCCGCAATATTTTCTTTTGACTTTACATAGTCAATTGTTATGATCCCAGTTGAGATTAATTGTCTAACGGTATTGTGTCGACGACGAATATGTCTTGACTTTCCGTTATACATGATATTCTGTGCCCTGCCGATAGCAGATTGACTATCACTATGTATACATATTGCAGGCACAGGTTTCGGCCATTCTGGAATATCTTCTAAGAACTGACGTAGCCATTCAGCTTCTTCGACGCTTTTATCTAAAGCAACAAACTCAGATTCCATCGTGGATCTGGTTATTACTGTCTGCTTAGAAGATTTCCATGATACTGCTGCACCTCCTAAAGTGAATACATATCCACTAGTGGCCTTAGAATCCTGTATATCAGATATCCAGCTCGCATCTGAATATCCTTCGAGAACAGCAGGAAATCTAGTATAATGCAGCCCATAGTCACGAGTATATCGTAAGTACCTGAGTACTCGAACAATTGCTTTCCAGTGGTCAGCCCCTGGATTACTTGTGAACCTGCTCAAACAACTCACAGTGAAAGCAATGTCTGGTCTTGTACAGCTCATTAAGTACATTAGACTCCCTATCACTCTAGCATACTCCACTTGAGATATACTTTCTCCTCTATTTTTAGACAGATGTTGATTTACATCAATTGGAGTTCTGGCCACACCAGAATCATCTTTATTGAATTTATCAAGTATCTTGTCCACATAGTATGACTAAGTCAATATAAGACCATTAGGAGACCTTATGATTTTAATTCCCAATATTACATCAACCGGTCCCATGTCTTTCATGTCAAATCTTGAATTCAACATATCCTTGGTAGATTTGATCATTCGATCATTGCTACCTATGATCAGCATGTCATCTACATACAGACAAAGTATGACATATCCGTTTTCTGTATTCTTGACATACACACACTTGTCACACTCATTGATTTTGAACCCATTTGTCATCTTGACACTATCAAATTTCTCATGCCATTGTTTTGGGGCTTGCTTAAGTCCATACAAGGACTTCACAAGTTTGCAGACTTTCTTTTCTTGTCCTGGAGCTATACAACCCTCGGATTATTCCATATAAATTTCTTCTTCAAGATCTCCATTAAGAAAAGCTGTCTTTACGTCCATCTGATGGACTTCAAGATTCCGCAGAGCGGCAATCTCCAAAATCATTCTTATAGAGGTTATTCTCGTCACTGGAGAATATGTGTCAAAGTAATCAAGGCCTTCTCGTTGTTTATATCCTTTTATTACAAGTCTGGCCTTATACTTATCAATTGTTCCATCTGCCTTCATTTTCCGTTTGAAAATCCACTTAGAGCCTAATGGTTTACTTCCTGGCGGAAGATCCACTAACTCCCACGTATGGTTTTGCAAGATAGAATCAATTTCACTCTTTATGGCTTCTTTCCATAAAGGACCCTCAGTTGAGCTTATAGCTTCTTTATACGTTTGAGGTTCAGCTTCTAGCATATAGGTCAGAAAATCTGGTCCAAACGATTTTTCTGTCCTTGCCCTTTTGCTTCGTCTAGGCTCTTCTTCCTCTTTTCCAGTTTCAGATTCCTCTTGGTTCTGACTATTTTCTTCAATAGTTTCGTACGTTCGTTTAGACAAACTTGGACCATCTTCCTTGGAATTACCAGGAAATACATGTTCGAAGAACGATGCATTCCTAGATTCCATTATCGTGTTCTTGTGTATGTCAGGGTTTTTAGATTCATGTACAAGGAACCGATAAGCACTACTGTTATGGGCATAGCCAATAAAGATGCAATTAACCATTTTAGGACCTATTTTCATCTTCTTCGGCCCGGGTACCAATACTTTAGCAAGACATCCCCATACTCTCAAGTATTTATAGGAAGGCTTCCTTCCTTTCCATAATTCATATGGGGTTTTGTCCTCTTTCTTTCGGGGAATCTTATTTAAAAGATAGTTAGCCGACAAAATGACTTCCCCCCACATGTTCTGTGGCAAACCAGAACTTAACAACATTACATTCATCATTTAAGGTACGATTTTTGCGTTCAGCCACACCATTTGACTGAGGAGAATAAGGTGGCGTGACCTCATGAATAATACCATGTTGTGCACAAAATTCACCAAATGGTTCCACATATTCACCACCACGGTCACTTCTTACCATCTTAATTTTCTTATTAAGTGGGTTCTCAACTTCTTGCTTATAAAGAACAAATTTCTCTATAGCCTCATCCTTGCTTTTAAGCAAATACACATAGCAATATTTTGTGCTATCATCGATGAAAGTGATAAAATACTTAGTACCACCTCTTGTTTGAACAAACTTTAAGTCACAAACATCACTATGAATTAATTCAAGTGGTTCAGTAGTCCTTTCAATTGTTTGAAATGATGATCTTGTTTGTTTTGCCTCAACACAAATTTCACACTTATGTTTTGAATTAATTTCAAAAGCGGGTATGTGATCCAAGTTAATTAATCTACGCAATGTATCAAAATTAACATGTCCTAGTCTACCATGCCATAAGTTAGAAGACTCAAGCATATAAGCAGAAGACTTTTTATTCTTATTGATGGATTTGGGCTTAACAGCTATTACATTCATTTTCCACATTCCATCTTTCACATAACCCCTCCCCAAATACATTCCATATTTGGACAAAACAATTTTTTGGGCCTCAAAAACCATCTTGAAGCCATGCAAGCTCATCAATGTTCCGGAAATCAGATTCTTCCGGATATCAGGCACATACAACACGTTGTACAGCTTCACTTCCTTTCCAGATGTCATTTTCAGGAATACAGTCCCTTGACCCTTGATCTCAGAAGTTGCAGAATTGTCCATATACAGCTTCTCCCCAGTTTCCAAAGGAACTAAGTCAGCAAATGCAGCTCTATCTGCACATATATGACGCGTAGCACCAGTATCTAGCCACCACTCCTTTGGGTTGGAGTCCATCATGTTGACTTCAGAAACCACAGCCGAAAGGCTGATTTCAGATACCTCTTGGGTGACGGCGTCTACCACATTGGCCTCTTTCTTCTTGTTTCTTTTCGGCAGTCTACAATCAGCCGACTTGTGACCCATTTTGTCACAATTGAAACACTTTCCTTAGAATTTCGGCTTCTTCGAAACTCCACCTTTAGGTCCCAGATTGGACCCCGTCTTATTGAACTTCTTGTTCTTCGAGCCTTGACCATGCTCCACCACATTAGCCTTAGTGGAATTGACAACAACATTGTTGGAGAGCTTCTTCTCCGAGCCTCTATTATCCTCTTCAATGCGAAGTCTCACAATGAGGTCTTCCACGTTCATTTCCTTTCTCTTGTGCTTCAAATAGTTCTTGAAGTCTTTCCACGCAGGGGGTAGCTTCTCTATAATTCCTGCTACCTGAAAAGACTCACTAATAACCATTCCTTCAGCATGAATTCTATGAATGATTAATTGCAGCTCTTGAACTTGACTGATGACGGTCTTTGAATCCACCATCTTAAAGTTCATGAACTGTCCCACCAAGAACTTTTTAGCACCCGCATCTTCAGACTTGTACTTACGATCCAAGGACTCCCACAGTTCCTTGGCTGATCCCTTCATGCTATACACACTATAGAGTGAATCAGACATGCCATTCAGAATATAATTCCGACACAGGAAATCAGAATGCTTCCAAGCATCAAAAGCATGCACCACTTGGGCATCTGCCTCATCCTCTCTAAATATAGGAGGATCCTCTTTCAGAAATCTCGCAAGATTCAGAGTGGTTAGATAAAACAACATCTTTTGTTGCCACGTCTTAAAATTCAATCCAGTGAATTTATCCGGTTTCTCATTGTGATTAACCGGAACCGAGACGGCCAAAGGTTGCGTTGAAGACGAGGCTACCTGAGGTGATGGCACCGGTGTCATAGATAGATTCTCAGTTGGCACGATGTTCATGTTTTCAGCCATTTCTTTTCTGGAAACAAGTCAAAATATTAGAACCAAGCTAATTACCAATATAACAAATTAATGTTATAACATCAAAGCCAATTAAAGATAGCTAATTAATATTATATGTAACAATACAAACGTTTGGAAAGAAAACGGTTTTAATAACCATAAACCGAAGAAAAAAAATGTTATAATTCTAAACATTTATGCATGTAAATAAATGCAAACCACAAACACAAAATGTTAGAGATATTATGGTTTCCAACCGATTAAACTAATACATATAAATATAATAAATATATATTGTGGTTTCTGGAATTTTCTGATATTTCATTCAATGATATACACGGGTATATATACAAAAGAATCATAAGAGAGACCACCACACAACCGGAAACTAAAACCTACAAAAAAGGAAACAACCTAAAAACAGAAACTACTAATAAACTCCTAACAATCAGCTATACAAATAATTACAGCTAATATACACCTAACTTTCCATATATAAATCTACACTCCCCCTCAAGCTGGGCAGTATATACTTATCATGCCTAGCTTGGAACACAAGTCATGGAAGTTAGGACGATGGAGAGCTTTGGTGAGAATGTCTGCGATTTGATGCTGAGTTGGAACATGATGAAGTGTGATGATCTGCTTCTCAACCTTCTCACTAATAAAATGCCTATCAATCTCAACATGTTTGGTCCTATCATGATGGACAGGATTCTTAGCAATGGCTATGGCTGACTGACTATCACTCTTCATGTTGATAGAACCATTAGTCTTCACTCTTAGCTCTTCGAGTAATCTTTTCAGCCACATTCCCTCACATATTCCATGAGCAAGAGACCGAAATTCAGCTTCCGCACTACTACGGGCCACAACTGATTGTTTCTTGCTTCGCCAGGTCACAAGGTTCCCCCAAACAAATGAACAGTATCCAGAAGTAGATCTTCTATCAGTTACTGATCCAGCCCAATCAGCATCTGTAAATACATCAATAGATCTAGTTGTCGTTTTCCCAAAGAATAGTCCTTTGCCAGGATCATTTTTGAGATATCGAAGTATTCTGTATACTGCTTCCAAGTGTTCTTCACACGGCTTATTCATGAATTGGCTAACCATACTAACCGAAAACCCAATATCTGGTCGAGTATGAGCTAAATATATGAGTTTTCCCACAAGTCGTTGATACATACCTCTATCCACTATCGTGCTACCTGTCCGAGTCCCCAACTTAACATTGGGATCCATTGGAGTGTCGACTGGTTTGCATCCGGCCATACCAGTTTTATTGAGAAGATCTAACACATACTTTCGCTGAGATACTGAAATCCCTTTGCTTGATCTTGCAACCTCCATTCCTAGAAAATACTTCAAATGGCCCAAGTCCTTAATCTCAAACTCACGTGACAATAGCTGCTTGAGTTGATTCATTTCCTCCTCGTAATTCCCTGTGAGAACAATGTCATCAACATACACTATAAGAGCAGTTAGTTTGTTACCTGAGAAATGCTTGACAAACAGTGTATGATCTGCCTGGCATTGAGTATAGCCATTTTTCTTGAGAACACCTGTGAATCTGTCAAACCAAGCTCGAGGAGACTGCTTAAGTCCATATAGAGATTTCCTTAGTTGACACACCTTGTTGCTTGTAGTGTTGTCTTCAAAACCTGGCGGTATGTCCATGTAGACTTCTTCCTTGAGGTCACCATTTAAAAACGCATTCTTGACATCAAGCTGAAAGAGAGGCCAATCCATGTTGACTGCAATTGACAGAAGAACCCTGATTGTGTTTAACTTAGCAACTGGGGCGAATGTCTCCTGATAATCAATTCCATGAGACTGAGTATACCCCTTACCCACTAATCGAGCTTTGAGTCTTTCTACACTTCCATCTGCCTTGTATTTAACAGAGAAAATCCACTTACATCCAACAGCCTTTTTACCTGGAGGAAGAGATGTAATACTCCACGTTCCATTTTTCTCAAGAGCTCTAATTTCTTCCAATGTAGCAGCCTTCCATTCCGGTATCCTGAGTGCTTCATGAATAGATGAGGGAATTCGGACCTGATCAATCTTCGAAACAAAAGCTTTGAACTTTGAGGATAACCTGGCGTATGACACATGGTTGTGAATCGGATGCTGGGTGCAGGTTCTGACTCCTTTCCTTATTGCTATAGGAACATCCAAATCTGCAATATTGTCAGGAGAAGGAGAAGGAGAAGATACAGGAACAAATATTTCCTTACCTTCTGAGTTCTCTTCGGAGTTTGTAACCGAGACAGATGATTGGTCATACTGAGTTTGTTCAAACTGTATCTGTGGCTGAAATTGGACTTGATTTGGTTCGGATATTGACTGAGGCTGGGATGGAACACGGTTTCTCCTGACATACACCTGCATTTCCTTACACGTTTGGTTTTGTTCCAAGGTTTCGGAAGGTGGTTTAGGTGGCTTGGCTGTGGCAAGGGGAAGAGCAGGTGATTCAAGGATAGGTGGTATGGAAGGTTCGGCTCCAATAAGACACATCATATCCCAATTCGGAGATTCTTGGCTATTCTCCCCCTGAATATCGGAAGTGGGATAAAACGGCTGTTCCTCAAAGAAAGTGACATCCATGGAATGGAAAAACTTTTAGGTACGAGGACAGTAGCATTTATACCCCTTTTTGGTTGGAGAATACCCTAGAAAGATGCATTTAGTAGCCCGTGGATCTAGCTTGCCCCTATGTTGGGAATGAATATGGACAAATGCAACACTACCAAAAATTTTGAGAGGAATATTACTAAGTAGATGGGAGGACTTTGGAAATGTAGCAAGAAAGCATTGGCAGGGTGTTTTGAAATTCAGAACTCGGGAAGGCATCCTATTTAGGAGATATGTGGCTGTAAGAATGGCTTCACCCCAAAACCTTTTTGGAACATTTGAGGCAAACAGCAAGGATCGGGCAACCTCAAGAAGATGGCGATTTTTCCGTTCAGCAATTCCATTTTGCTGTGGAGTATCAACACATGAACTTTGATGGATAATACCATGAGTTTGAAGGTATGGGCCAAGGATGGAATTGAAGAAATCACGAGCATTGTCGGATCTAAAAATCTGAATATTGGTGTGGAATTGTGTCTTAATCATGGCATGAAAGTTTTTGAATATTTGAGAGGTTTCAGATTTATCTTTCATAAGATAGACCCAACTTAGACGAGTGTGATCATCAACAAATAACAGAAACCATCTAGCCCCGGTGATATTTGGAATTCGTGAAGGACCCCATATGTCACTATGGATGAGAGTGAAAGGATGAGAAGATGTATATGGTCGGGATGGATAGGAAGTACGAGTGTGTTTGGATAATTGACATATATCACAATGAAAATCTTTTGAACTTTTATTAATGAATTGAAAGGGAAAAAGTTTTTCCTGATACATGAAATTTGGATGACCTAGACGGTAGTGCCACTTCATGACTTCACAATCTTTGTTGGACAAACTAGATAACAAAGACACACTATTACATGGACTCTTAGGATTGAAACTCGGGTTATTTGAAGGTGTGGTATGTGGGAGCAGGTACAAGCCTTCACAAATATCAGCATTGCCAATCATCTTCCCCGATTCCAAGTCCTGAAAAACACAAGAATTGGCAGAAAATTTCGTTATGCACTTCGATCCTTCAGCAAGTTTACTCACAGACAATAAATTGCATTCAAGATTAGGAACAAATAAAACAGAGTGAAGAACAAGTGCAGGAGACAGATAAACAGTGCCAAATCCAGCAACTTTTGAGGAGGAACCATCGGCAACTCGGACAGTAATGGATTTGTTGCATGGTTCAAAAGAGGAGAGGAGTGCTTTATTCCCAGTCATGTGGTCGGATGCCCCGGAGTCAACAATCCATGTGTTTGAGAAGGTTTTGAATGCGCCAAAGGTCAAGGAGATCTTACCTCTGAAAACCGTGTTCCCCGTTCCAACTGTGTTAGGACCGGATTGAACATTTGTGGCTTGAGCAAGGAGTTTTTGGAGAACATCGAGTTGATCTTGTGTAAAAGGAGCCGGAGTCGAACTAGTGTCAGTGGCAGTGGTGTGTCCGCGGGATTCCCGGTCAGTTGATCGCCTATTTGGCTTCCAATCCGCTGGTTTACCATGGATTTTCCAGCATGTATCCTTGACATGTCCAAGTTTCTGGCAGTGTTCACACCAAGGTCTGTTTTTCTTAGCCCGGTTGTCATTCGGGTTATGTGATGGACCCCGAGAACTATAGGCTTGGTTTGGAGTACTTTCTTCATCCCATGAGAAACTTGAATACCCGCTTTGTCTCCACAATTTTCCGAAACTTGGCCCCATCCTCAGGACACTTCCACTCATGAGTTTCAAAGAGATCGATTTGCTGCCAAAGGCGAGTGAGATTGGAGAAATAAGTGGTGACCGGACCTTCCACTTGTTTCAACTCCTGTAGCCGAGTCTCAACATGGAAGAGTTCCGAGGTGTTTTCACTACTAGAGAAGGTTTCACGGGCAGCCTCCCATATTTCTGTAGCAGTTGAGTATAAGAGGAAGTTCTCTCCTATTTCTGTGGTCATGGAATTAATGAGCCAGGACATGACCATATTATTTTCTGACCTCCAATGTCTATATTGAGGATCGGTCTTCTCTGGTGGTTGAACGGCGCCGGTGAGGTAGTCATCACGGCCTTTGCCGCTGATGAACATCATGACGGATTGTGACCACTGTAGATAATTGTGGCCATTAAGTCTGTGGTTTGTCACAAGAGGGCTGGTTTCGGTATGGGTTGGAAGGATAGCCGGTGAGATGGAGGGTCCTGAAAGGGAAGATGTGGCTGAGGGTGATGACTGGTTTGATTCAGTCATGATTGGAAAGTCTGGCTGACTGAGCAGAGATGGCCGAGAGTTTAGCTAACAGGTTGGCGACGGCAAGACAAGGGGTTGCTTGAATCGGCAGAGTGGTTAGCTAGGGTTGGCTCTGATACCATGTGGTTTCTGGAATTTTCTGATATTTCATTCAATGATATACACGGGTATATATACAAAAGAATCATAAGAGAGACCACCACACAACCGGAAACTAAAACCTACAAAAAAGGAAACAACCAAAAAACAGAAACTACTAATAAACTCCTAACAATCAGCTATACAAATAATTACAGCTAATATACACCTAACTTTCCATATATAAATCTACATATATATATATATATATAGAATCTGGAAAACCAAAAACCATTAGAAATTCTTAGCCATAAACTGCAGCAACAAAACCAAATGTGAGCAATTCTTTGTTTCTAAAAAATTGAACTATCGCAGCAACGAAACAATATAAGCAATTCCGTCCGAATCTGAACAACCTGTCCGTCGTCTATGATACGATTCTGTTTTAAGATTGTTAGAAACTATATACAAAGGGAGCATAAACAACGAACAAGTATATTCAAATAGATTATGACGAAAATTATTTACACCGAAACTCAACCTTAACCCGTAGGAAGCAACAAAAAGAATTGTCGAGGCACGTGTCACACGCTTTCCTTAAAACAGATTCGTCCCCTCCGGTAGGTGCACGAGGCTTCAACGGACGTCTGTCTCCCAGGATACAACGACGAACAACGGTAGTCTAGCACGATCGAAAACCGCTTCCGGCGAACTTGAAACCGAAGTCTTCCCTCTATCACCAAAACACAAAAAACTCGACCACCACAAAGAAAACTACAAGAACAAGAATACAACAGAAAGACCACTAGTGCTCTCGGAATTTTGTGTCTCAAGTGTGTGTTTTCATGCATGAGGAGGCCTCCTTTTATAGGCTCTAGATTTGGGTGTTACAAAACCAAATTTAATAGGTTTTCAATTCGGATTTATTGCTGCCCATTAACTCTTGGAATATGAACGTTTATGAACATTTTTTCTGGACTGTTTGAATTCGGAATTGTGTTGGAAAAAAAAAATTCAAAACAAAGCCCGCGCAAGGCCAAGCTTGACGGACCGGCATTCGCGTCGCCCACATTGGGCCCCTAACCCACCGGGGCTGGGATTTGCACCCCCCCTGCGCGTGAGAGAGCATCTTGGGTTCACAATCTTACCCAAGTCTAAAAGTGCAAATCCTTATAAAGTCCATCTAACTCTCATGCCTAACCAATGTGGGACTCCACATTTTATAAGCAACTTTCCAACAAAATTCCATTCCAATGGGCACATTTTGAGCATCAATTTCTCATTCACCCGAATACCATTTTGAGCGTATGAATATAAGATTTTGATCTCCTCGCAACGGAGAATGCAAATCCACCAAGACCCGTTAATTTCACGAAGTGGATCCCACTCAAATTTGAACCTCAAAATGGTTCATCAAAATGGTTTTGAAACCATTTTTCCAACAAATTTGATGGTGAGAGGCTAGCTATACCGTACACTTTTGAATATTTATCCTTTTTTAGCCCGTATCTATGGCAATATCCAAGAAATTATCTACTTTCCAGCTTTTGGGACCGAAAAATGGAACCGAAAACAAAAATAGAGGAAAGAAAAGAGTTCTAAAATTTCGAGTTCTGCTTTTGAGTCTCGTGAGATTGAAGAAAAAATATTGTCACAAAGAGAACTTCTTCCTATTTATTCTTAGGTGATGGTTAAGGTTTTGTAGGAGTATTTCTAGCGGAAGCTTCGGTAAGGAAGAAAAAATTTTTATTTACTTTTTTTTTAAATTTTTGGTACAGAGGCTTAAGTAGAGAAAAAGTAGAACTCAAATGGCCCCACTTTTGAAGCTAAGCTTCAAAATGAAAGAGCGAGAGAGAGGGCTTAGGGGTATTGTACACGAGCTTCATGGGAGTGCTCCTCTACGGCCGTGTGCATGTGGCCCTTTGTTCAACTCCACAATCCTTTCCATATATTTTCATCTGATTGGTCCTAAAGTAGAGCTCTATTAAATTTTATGATAGTGCTCTACAAAAGGGCTCTATCACGGACATCCACAATTATAAAAATTGATTTTTAACGTTTTTGTTTTTCTTTTCAGATTTTTTTTAAATGTTTTTTTTTACAGATTTGTTTGGCCTCTATTTGCCATTAAACGGGTTTCTAGCAAATAAATAAATAAATAACTAAAATGGGTTTTCTTTTTCACAATTTCATTTATTTATTTTTAATCTTTACATTTCTTATATTTTGTTCATAGATGCAAATAAATAAAACGAAGAGTTTGGGGTAGAGACCCTCAAAGGGTCTCTACCGGTACATCCCTTTTTTCAGCCGTTCAGATTTAATCGAACGGTTGAAATATTGTTGGTGTACCATATTTATCATACACCTTACCTCACATTACTCTTCCCACCCAAAGTCTTCTCCGTTGCCGGAAACCTTCCCGCCGTCGGTGAAGGATGCCCGCGACCCACCTCCGGCCCCCCACCACCGGCCCCAGCCCCGGTCGGCCGGCCACCGGCGATCCCCCTTGCCCTCTCTTCTCTTCTCTCTCTCTTCCCTTCTCTCTTCCCCTTTCTCTCTCTTCTCCTCTCTCTCGCGGTGACCCACCTCCGGCCCCCCCACCACCAGCCCCAGCCCCTGCTGGCCGGCCGCCGGCGACTCCCCTCTCTCTCTTCCTCTTTCTCTCTCTTCTCTTCTCTCTCTCTTCCCCTTTCTCTCTCTTCTCCTCTCTCCCGCGACCCTCCCCCCCTGGCCCCCCAGCTTGACCGGTGCTCCCCCCACCCAAGGCCCCCCTCCCTCGGCCTCCCCCTACCCCCTGCCCCTCTGGTACCCCCCCCCCCCGACGACCCCCCCAGCCCCCTCTTTCTCTTCCCCTTTCTCTCTCTTTTCCTCTCTTCTCTCTCTCTCTTCCCGGTCCTCGGCCCCCTCACCTGCCGTCCGGCGGCCCCCCATCCCACCCCCACCCGTAACTCCCCCTCTCTTTCTCTCTCTCTTCTCACGTCAGGGGTAGGGTGGGCCTCTCTTTCTCTCTCTCTTCTCACGTCGGGGGTAGGGTGGAGGAGTCATGGGTGAGGGTGGGATGGCGGGGCGCCGGGCGGCCGGGGGAGCCGGGGGTGGGGGGAGGCCTAAGGAGGGGGGCCTGGGGTGGGGGGCCGGGGGGCGGGCTGGGGGCCGGCGGGGGAGGGCCGCGGGAGAGAGGAGAAGAGAGAGAAAGAGGAAGAGAGAGAGAAGAGAAGAGAGAGAAAGGGGGTCGCCTGCGGCCGGCCGGTCGGGGCTGGGACCGATGGTGCGGGGTCCGGAGGTGGGCCGCCGCGGGAGAGAGAAGAAGAGAGAGAAATGAGGGTCGTCGGCGAGTGGCTGGCCGGCCGGTGGTGGGGGCCGGAGGTGGGTCACCTGCGTCCTTTGCCGGTGACGAGAAGGTCGCCGGCGATAGTGAAGACTTTAGGTGGGAAGGGTAATGTGAGGTAAGGTGTATGATAATATGGTACACAATAACATTTCAACCGTTCGATTAAATCTGAACAGCCGAAAAAAGGGATGTACCGGTACAGACCCTCAAAGGGTCTCTACCACCGACTCACCCTAAATAAAATATGACTTTTGACGTATGCAATTACTAAATTAAATAATTACGAAATTGTTTTATTTTATGTCATGTTTTTCGATAAGGAAACTTTCGATTTAAAAAAAAAAAAAAAAGAATCATTAAAGATGATGTCAAATATTTCTCCAAAAAAAAAGATGATGTCAAAATTTTTTTTTTGTTGAAACACTTTGAATGTTATGTTTGCACCCCAAAAAATTTGATTAATGAAGCAATGCAAGCTCAAAAAAACAAGCAATGTCAATTGTTTTATTTTATGTCAATCTTTGTTTAATTTCTTCATCAAAATTTTGAACTTTGTTTAATGAAGCAAATACACGTGGAGTAGAGAAAAATCACGGGAAACAAAATGAAGAAAAGAGAGCAATGCAAGCTCCAAAAAAAAAAAAAAAAATGAAAACGAACGAACGGACAAACTTTAGTATACCAGGCGCTAGTTTGAGAGAGACAAGGAAAAGAATATTAAAAGGCATCAGTTTACTTTGACAGTCTGCCTTTACAAGGGGATTGGGGTCCATGTTTCTGATTTTCTTCAACAAAGTTTCATTGGGCACAGTATTGGTTTGGAAAATCGATATTTTTTTTTTTAAATAGGGAAGTATTGTTGGAAAAACGATTCCGATATCAGAGTTACGGCGCAGCGAAAGTTTTAATATTTTTATGCCGATTCGGAAATGAAGCTCATGATGCATATAATAATAAATTAAATTAATGATCAAGCGTACCTTAATTTTTAGATTCCGGAATTGCTAGAGCATTTGACCAATGTGTTTTCTCTACTATTCTCGAGTCCCCACGTCTCAGAGTGTGTGTGGGCACACGTGCTATGAATCCAAGCGACCGGTACTTCTTTCGAAGTCTAGATCCCACCTTCTTAATTCCGATGTACCTCGTTGAGAATTCGATCCGGGTTCGTTCTTCAAAACTAAAAAACAGGAACCGGTTAATCTTCTATGAAAAATATCACTTGGCTTAACATTCCCCATAGTTTTGATTCAGTGAAAATTTCTCTTTTTCTCACATCCAAGAAGGACGAATTTTCTTAAGCCCGAAAAACCTAGTTTTTGTTTTTCTCTCTCCCAAAAAAAAATCCACCTTCTATATGATATTGTAGATGGTTTTTTCAAGAACCCCTAGCCTTTATATAATACTCCAATCATTTTTTAAAAATATCTCCTACTTGAAAAATAATTAATAATTATTTTTCTGGATCATCTTTTAAACCAAAAGATCATTCGAATTTCGGGCTAGGTTCTTTAAACCTTATGGATGGTTTTTTTTTTTTTTGCTTGGAGAATCTCAAAAAATTCGTGCTCCCCTTCATGTGGATATTGATTGGTGGTTCAAATATAAATCAAGAATCTAGACTAGTCAAAAAGTCCTAATCCTGTCTAGATTCAAACTCCTTTTAAACCTTTGAATTTAAATAAGATTTTCTTATTTGAATTTAAATAAATATTTTCCACAAACATTAACCATATTAATTAATTTAAATCAATGGAATATTTCAAATTTTCTTTCCTCACAAAAACCGTGCACCTCTTTTAAGGAAAGAAAAATCCATTAAATAATCTCCATGATTTAAATCATTTAATAATTTAATGTTATGAATATATTTGAACAATTTTGAAACAAAATTTTCTTCCCTCCACTCAATTAAAAAACGTGCACCTCTTTTAATTAGGAGAGAAAAATTTTGTTTTCCAAAATTAAATAATTCAAACACAATCTTATTTCCAAAATTCAATTAACCAATCACATGTTGACAAATCATATTATTTGTCTACATTAATTTCACATGTCCAATCCATTCGGGATTGCATATTAGAGAGTACCATGTCTTAATAGACATTATTAAATTCCCATTTAATTTACCGATCTCATTAGGAACAAATCCCAAGACGCTTCATGGAACTATATGAGCTAGTAAGGGGACCCGATGGAAATATGTAAAGAGGCTCCTATAATTGTGAAAAATTAATCCCGGATTAATTATTCATCAATTATCAACTTCAAGACTATTCCACTAAAAGTCTGAAGCTGAACTCCTGTTTACATACCGTATTACGAAAGCTCTCTAACGCAGTGCTTTTTCCATGATTTATTCATCGCTTGCTTAATCCCTATGTGTTATCCATGATTGAATTAAGGACTTTTTCCGTTTTACCTTTTCAATCATTTTAAGTTAAAGTTCTATTATTCTCCATTGAAAGAACCACCAATTGTAAAACCATACAATTGGTAAACCATCAGAGAACACAAAGTAAACCGATGGCCAAGATCTTGTTATAATATCTTTCAATCCCCGAATAATACCTTTAAGTAGATAACATGTACTATCATTAAGATAGCTATGGATTGCATATCTATGAATCTTGATTTCTGCATCCATAAGTCATGCACCCAAAACACAAGTGTATTGACCATGAATTAATAGTGTCTCACCTGTAGTGCATTAAAGTACATAAGTCATGGATACGAACTCAAGTAATCATTTCAGGATTAAGATTAATGTAGGATGATAATCCAAGCGTCATTGATTCTTATAAACAAAATTATTAAACCGAATCAATTAACACTTTAGATCCAGTCCAATGTCATACCTCAATACTGGTATACATTAAAGTTTCTATTCGGAACCTATCCGATGGTCAAGACAAACCATCCCTCCAAGGAAGTAGACAACCTTTACAATCTTATCATGAATAAGATCCCTAAATCTTATTCCATTAATTGCGGACTATTTATTTAGACTGTTATCAAATTATCATATCTTCTATGTATACCCCGTATACATATGGTAATCCGATATATTACCAACAGCCAAGGAGTATTTTATGTTTGCTCAAAATAATCATACAATCAACAAATGAAAGTAAATAGGACACAACTTATTAAACATGAAGAACCTCTTTTTATTAATATCAAAATGTCATATTTACAGAAAATCCCTAATATTGATTTTCTATCCTTAGGGCACATATAGGTCCCAACAATCTCCCACTTGCCCTAAGCGAGTAAATGTGACATATTACGCATTCCCATGCCTTCAACGTGTTCTTCAAATTTTCTGGCCACCAAAGTCTTCGTGAACGGGTTGGCAAGATTGTCCTCTGATGCGATTTTGCAAACCGTCACATTTCCACTCTCAACAAAGCCTTTGATAATGTGATATTTTCTGTCAATGTGCTTACTCCTCTTATGATGCCTAGGATCCTTGGTATTAGCTACTGCTGCACTGTTGTCATAGTGGAGCACCATAGCTTTATCCATACCAGGAACGACCTCAAGATCACCAAGGAACCTACGGAGCCATACCGCTTCCTTTGATGCCTCACTGGTTGCCACATACTCGGCTTCCATGGTCGAGTCAGCAATGCAAGATTGCTTAATACTCCTCCACACAACGGCACCATCTCCAAGGGTAAAGACAGATCCTGAAGTCGATTTCCTTGAATCCTGATCTGATTGAAAATCAGAATCAGTGTATCCTATAGGAACAAGGTCCTAACTGGAATACACTAGCATATAATCCCTCGTTCTCCGTAGACACTTGAGTATATGCTTGACCGCAGTCCAATGGTTCGGTCCCGAATTCAACTGATATCGACTTACCATACCAACCGCAAAACAAATATCAGGCCTAGTGCATAACATAGCGTACATAAGACTACCTACCGCTGATGCATAAGGTATATTTTTCATACGCTCCCTTTCTTCCGATGTCTTGGGATAGTCATCTCTAGAAAACTTGATTCCAATCCTGAAAGGTTGGGCACCTTTCTTGGAATCCTTCATAGAAAACTTCTCAAGTACTTTATCAATGTATGAAGCTTGGGAGAGTGCTATCGTTTTGTTCTTTCTATCTCTAAAGAGTTGAATACCAAGAACATAACTAGCTTCTCCTAAGTCCTTCATGTCAAACTGTTTGGCTAACCAAACTTTGA
Organism: Ficus hirta; assembly: GCA_038430175.1. NCBI lineage: Eukaryota > Viridiplantae > Streptophyta > Magnoliopsida > Rosales > Moraceae > Ficus > Ficus hirta. The sequence continues at coordinate 30,075,076 of CM076585.1, forward strand.
CAGATGATAATATTGCCACATCGTTTCCAATAAGTAATATATCATCCACATAAAGTATAAGGAAAACCACTTTCTCGTTCTTGATACATTTATAAACACATGATTCATCAATGTTTTGTTCGAATCCAAAGGTTTTGATCGCTTAATCAAACCTAATATTCCAAGAACGAGATGCTTGCTTTAATCCACAAATGGATTTAAGCAACTTGCATACCTTGTCTTCTTGGCCCTTTGCCTTGAACCCGTCTGGTTGTATCATATAGATATCTTCCTAAAGAGAGCCATTCAAGAAAGCTGTCTTGACATCCATTTGCCAGATCTCATAATCGAGAGCAGCCGCAATGGATAAAAGAATGCGGATTGACTTAAGCATTGCTACAGGCGAGAAGGTTTCATCATAATCGATTTCTTCTTTCTGCTTATAGCCCTTCGCTACAAGTCTTGCCTTGAAAGTTTCCACTTTCCCATCCACACCTCTCTTCCTCTTGTATACCCACTTACACCCAATCGGTTTTATACCTTGGGGTAAGTCTACAAGTTTCCAGACCCCGTTGGAATCCATAGATTCCATATCGGTGTTCATAGCTTTTTGCTAAAGACTAAAATCAACATCCTCCATAGCTTTCTTGTACGTAGCCGGATCATCAACATGTTCTATGGATTCTGTTTCAAAAACTTCACCATTGAACATGTACCTTTCAGGTTCCCTAATAATCCTCCCACTACGACGAAGCTCCCGAGGTTATTGATTCTTTAGCGGTTTTTCCACAGGGTATTCTGTAACTTTAGGAATATCCAAACCTGAAGTCATCTCCTCAAGCGCTACTTTGCTACGAGGTTTAAAGTCTTCCATGTAACTTTCCTCCAGGAATGTTGCATGTGTAGAAACAAAGACTTTATTTTACTTCGGATTATAGAATAGACCACCTTTTGTCCCTTTTGGATAGCCAACAAACAAGCACACTTCTGATCGTGACTCCAACTTCTTCGCTTCCTTATCCAGGACGTGTGTCGGACAACTCCAAATTCAAATATGATTCAAATTAGGTTTCCTACTCGTCCATAACTCATAAGGAGTTTTAGGAACCGATTTGGAGGGAACGTTATTCAAAAGATAGCATGCAGTTTGTATGACGTGCCCCCAAAATGACAAAGGTAATGTGGAGTAACTCATCATAGAACGGACCATATCCAATAGGGTCCTATTTCTTCTCTCAGCTACACCATTCTATTGAGGAGTATTAGGTGTAGTCAACTAGAATTGTATCCCATTCTCTATCAAATATCCTAAGAACTCATCCGATAGGTATTCCCCACCTCGATCCGATCGAAGTGTCATAATGGACTTACCTAATTGTTTTTCCGCTTCAGCCTGAAATTCTTTGAACTTGTCAAAGGCTTCGCTTTTGCGGGTCATCAAATAGACATATCCATACCTTGAGTAATCATCAATAAAAGTGGTATAATACTCATACCCACCACATGCTTCTATGTTCATGGGACCCCAACCATCCGTATGCACTAGTTCTAAAAGTTCCTCGGCATGACCATCCTTGGCAGCAAAGTGCCGTTTAGTCATCTTACCCTTCAAACAGGATTCACACTGTGGTCAAGGTTCAACCTCGTACAAGTCAAGGCATTCATCCTTTACCATCCTTTGAATTCTGTTAAGGCTTATGTGACCAAGTCATAAATGCCAAAGATATGATTTGTTAGAGTGAGAAGACTTATATCTTTTAGAGTTCTTTTCCAATTCTGTATCAAGCAGTGAGTGCATCTTAGGTTTGATAAAATAAAGATTTCCATGCATCCATCCATTACAGATAAGAAAATTATTTTTCCTAATAACAACTTTATTATTAAAAGAAACTGAATAAGAATCTTTAACCAAACAAACTACCGAACATAAAAATAATGTCTCAAAATAATAAATCTAAATTCATCAAAATAAAGATGCACTTCTCCCACTGCTTTAGCTCGCACCAATGTCCCATCATCGGTTCTTAACATGAAGTCCTCCTCAAGCAGACTTCTCGTTACCTTGAACCCCTACAGAGAAATACAAACATGGTTCGTAGCTCCAGAATCTATAACCCAATTGTCTTTAGATTCTTCCACTAAACAACCCTCAAGATATAGGACATCGAAATTACCTTTTTGCTTTTGCATAGACAGGTATTCTCGGCAATCCTTCTTGAAATGTCATTTCTTCCCACAGTGAAAGCACTTAGCCTTTTTGGGATCCACCTTTCGCTTTTTAGTCTTTTTAGACTTCTTAGAAGTAGGTGCATTCACCGCAGGCTTGTACCCCTTATTCTTCCCCTTTCCTTCTTCCTTTTGGGATTAGGAGCAGGCGAACTAGGTTCAGCCACATTTACCTCAACATTAGATCCAGAACCCTTAAAAATGTTCTCAAAGGCTTGCAACTCTTTCATAAATTCCGTTAAAGACATCTCCTTCCGGTTAAGGTTATAGGATGCCTGAAACAAATCGAAATCCTTGGATAAGGTTTGGAAAACCATGACCAATTGAGTTGCATAATCGATCTCAGCCCCATTTGCCTGTGCTTCAGACAAATAAGCCATGATTTTCATCATGTGCTCCTTGATGGGAGTTCCAACCTTCTGCCTGAAATTCATGAGACCTTTGATAGCTTCGGTCTTAGCCTGGATAGTTTGTTCACCAATCATATCCTCCAGGTTATCCATGATCTGCCTAGCAGTTTGATGTTCCTCATGCTGTTTCTGGAGCACGTTAGACACGCTCGCCCGAATATAACACATAGCACTTAGGTTGGAATTGTCCCAACGTTCAAGCGCTACAAATTCCCTATCAGAAGCATCGATTGCAGGCATAGGTGGTCAAGGTTGGGTTAGGACGAAACTGTGTTTCTCAAAGTTTAGGACGATAAGCAAGTTCCTTTTCCAGTCATTAAAGTTCTCGCCAGTTAATTTGTTTTGCGTAAGTATCACAGTTAATGGGCTCGACATTTTGATCTATAATAAGAAAACATGTAATAAGTACAAGCAAACATTCCCTTTTTTTTTAACTATAAAAATTTAGTTTTGTAATGAAACAAAAAGATCTATATGCAATCTAAATGTTTATGTGTAAAACCCTTAAAACACATACCTTACAATGATAATTTCTAGCTTCTGCTTTCCAAGCTACCGAGGGGTAGTCATAGAAGAACTAGCCAAGAACACGGATCCGTTCCGATTAATACATATTCTTCCATGGAGCAAACTCTATTAAATATATATTAACTATCGTTTATTTGGCCACTACTTTACATAACAGAGTCTCGAGGGAGGGTTAATAAATAAAGTAGCATGAGTGTGTAACTATCGTTTCCAATTTTGAATCCATATTTTACATCCGCCACCGAGGGGTGATCTAAATATAAAATATGCCCAAAATTGTTATCCTTTCAGAAATCCAAATCAGTGTACGCTCTAGGTAAGATACCTATCCGAAGGGAATTCTCGGGTCAAAATTGAGTAGTAGGCACTACCATACGTAACTATTGGACCAACGATGGAGGCCGTAGGTCTTAGTGTGTAAAACTTTCTCCTACTCAATCTTTTAAATTAGGGTTTTTGTTTTTCATGCATAAACAATATTTTATTGAGTAGCACTCCTTAGTTTATATGGCATGTTATCAATACATCACGAAATAGTATAACATATTCATCTAACAACACATCATCCATGGTTTGCAAAATATATAAATAGCCGTGGATCATGATTTCATCCTAGAGAAAAGAAAATTACAAAATTTACAAAAAATAACTGAAACATGTATCGGCCTTCATTTGTAGATCCATGCCTTGTATCATTCTTCAATGTGTCTTCATTCTTCAATGTCACATCTTTTTAAATTTAAATTTAAATTTCAAAAAAAATTATATGTGATTTTTAATTTTAATCAAAATTACAAAAATATCAAATTTTAAATAAAAATCTGATTTTTTTAAATCTTAAAATTCAAAAAATTTGAAATTTCCAAATTTTAAATTTAAATCACAAAATTTTAAAATTCTTAATAATATCCATTAAATTTTAATTTTTAATTTTTAATTTTCATTTCCAAATTATCAAGATCACATATCATTAGAAAATTAAATTTTCAAAAGGATTCTAAGCAATTTTTTTTTAAATTTTATTAAAAAAAACATTTTTTTAATTGAATTAAAATTTCAAAAAAAATCACATCCTTTGAAAATTTCCATACATTCGTTTACCTTCAATCTTCTTGAATCCATTGTAGCCCGAATTTTACAAAAACAATTTCTATGCCGTTTCCGGCTTACAAAAATTCTAGGAATTAAAAGAACGACCTAGCGGTGATAATATACCGCATCTATTACACTTGAAAAACCTAGATACAAATTCTAAACTCTATGGAATCATGACCGGTAAAATTGATCAAGCATCATACATTGTAAAAATAATATAAATCATTCATTCATCCATACATCCATTCATAATATATTTAACATACACAAAATAAAACCTAGAGTGCTAACTCTCTAAAATATTTCATTAATGTATAGAGAGAAATTTATTCGATCAAATAATTTTTGTTATATACATGATCATGAGTTGTCTCTGATACCAATTGTTGGAAAAACGGTTCCGATATCAGAGTTACGGCGCAGCGGAAGTTTTAAAATTTTTATGCTGATTCGGAAAAGAAGCTCATGATGCATATAACAATAAATTAAATTCATGATCAAGCGTACCTTAATTCTTGGATTCCGGAATTGTTAGAGCGTTTGACCAACGTGTCTTCTCTACTATTCTCGAGTCCCCACATCTCAGAGTGTGTGTGGGCACACGTGCTATGAATCCAAGCGACCGGTACTTCTTTCGAAGTCTAGATCCCATCTTCTCAATTCCGATGTATCTCGTTGAGAATTCGATCCGGATTCGTTCTTCAAAACTACAAAACAGGACCGGTTAACCTTCTATGAAAAATATCACTTGGCTTAACCTTCCTCACAGTTTTGATTCAATGAAAATTTCTCTCTTTTTCTCACACCCAAGAAGGATGAATTTTCTTAAGCCCGAAAAACATAGTTTTTGTTTTTCTCTCTCCCAAAAAAAACGTCCACCTTTTATATGATATTGTAGATGGTTTTTTCAAGAACCCCTAGCCTTTATATAATACTCCAATGCTTTTTGAAAAATATCCCTTACTTGAAAAATAATTAATAATTATTTTTCTGGATAATCTTTTGAACCAAAGGATCATTCGAATTTCGAGCTAGGTTCTTTAAACCTTATGGATGTTTTTTTTTTTTTTTTGCTTGGAGAATCTCAAAAAATTCGTGCTCCCCTTCATGTGGATATTGATTGGTGGTTCAAATTTAAATCAAGAATCTAGACAAGTCAAAAAGTCCTAATCCTATCTAGATTCAAACTCCTTTTAAACCTTTGAATTTAAATAAGATTTTCTTATTTGAATTTAAATAAATATTTTCCACAAACATTAACCATATTAATTAATTTAAATCAATGGAATATTTCAAATTTTCTTTCCTCACAAAAACCGTGCACCTCTTTTAAGGAAAGAAAAATCCATTAAATAATCTCCATGATTTAAATCATTTAATAATTTAATGTTAGGAATATATTTGAACAATTTTGAAACAAAATTTTCTTCCCTCCACTCAATTAAAAAACGTGCACCTCTTTTAATTAGGAGAGAAAAATTTTGTTTTCCAAAATTAAATAATTCAAACACAATCTTATTTCCAAAATTCAATTAACCAATCACATGTTGACAAATCATATTATTTGTCTACATTAATTTCACATGTCCAATCCTTTCGGGATTGCATATTAGAGAGTACCATGTCTTAATAGACATTATTAAATTCCCATTTAATTTACCGATCTCATTAGGAACAAATCCCAAGACGCTTCATGGAACTATATGAGCTAGTAAGGGGACCCGATGGAAATATGTAAAGAGGCTCCTATAATTGTGAAAAATTAATCCCGGATTAATTATTCATCAATTATCAACTTCAGGACTATTCCATTGAAAGTCTGAAACTGAACTCCTGTTTACAAACTGTATTACGAAAGCTCTCTAACGCAGTGCTTTTTCCATGATTTATTCATCGCTTGCTTAATCCCCATATGTTATCCATGATTGAATTAAGGATTTTTTCGTTTTACCTTTTCAATCATTTTAAGTTAAAGTTCTATTATTCTCCATTGAAAGAACCACCAATTGTAAAATCATACAATTGGTAAACCATCAGAGAACACAAAGTAAACAAATGGCCAAGATCTTGTTATAATATCTTTCAATCCCCGAATAATACCTTTAAGTAGATAACATGTACTATCGTTAAGATAGCTATGGATTACATATCTATAAATCTTGATTTCTCCATCCATAAGTCATCCACCCAAAACACAAGTATATTGACCATGAATTAACAGTGTAGTGCATTAAAGTACATAAGTCATGGATACGAACTCAAGTAATCATTTCAGGATTAAGATTAATGTAGGATGATAATCAAAGCGTCATTGATTCTTATAAATGGAATTATTAAACCGAATCAATTAACACTTTAGGTCCAGTCCAATGTCATACCTCAATACTGGTATACATTAAAGTTTCTACTCGGAACCTATCCGATGGTCAAGACAAACAATCCCTCCAAGGCCAGGCTCTCCGAGCACCCTGATCGGTACTGATGGGTACCTCGACTCTGATCCCCAGGCCAGGCTCTACCAGCGGCCGGGGATGTGACATCGGTCACATCGCTGCCTTATTGGCTGCTGACGCCGCCCACCCACTCCTACCAAACGTCAAGTCGCTGCCTGCAGCCACCTACCCTGACAGGCACTGTAGCCTCCCTGCTGATGACGCCTGAGAAACCCAACTACCCACTGTGCTGGAACCTAGGGACACGTGGCATCGATCCATTAGACCAATAGCACCTGCAAGCCTACTTGCCCGCCGGGTACTCTAGGTAGCCAACCCGGCCGGGTTGCCCCGAGCGCCTGGACCCGCGGGGAGCGCCTATAAATAGAGGAATCAAACTCAGGTATGATCATTCTTGCATTGTCAAAATTTTGCCTCTCCCCTTACTCATCAGTTTCCCTGCTGACTTAAGCATCGAAGTGTCCACGGCAGACACCACACTGGTGTCCCCCTCATTCCGAGGTGCTTCCGTTTTGCAGGTGACCTACGGCGGAGTGACTGGCAAGTTTCCACTGGACTGCCCGACCACATTGGGTGTTGCTGCCGGAATCATTTTGGGCATCAACAACTCATAAGACAAAATGAAGGAAGAAATGGGAAGAAACTCTTTGAAAAAAGATACGTACTTTTTTCTCGCTCAAAAGAAATTAGTATTCTTGTATTTTTAGATACATCTTATGTACCTTTTTTTAATATCACAGAGAAATTACTGACATATTTTTTAAAATAAATAACGACTCCACAATCCTTTCCATACATTTTGATCTGATTGGTCCTAAAATAGAGCTCTATTAAACTTTATGATAGTACTCCACAAAAGGGCTCTGTCACGGACATCCACAATTATATAAATTGATTTTTAATGTTTTTGTTTTTCTTTTCAGATTTTTTTTAAAAATGTTTCTTTACAGATTTGTTTGGCCTCTATTTGCCATTAAACGGGTTTCTAGCAAATAAATAAATAAATAACTAAAATGGGTTTTCTTTTTCGCAATTTCATTTATTTTTTTAATCTTTACATTTCTTATATTTTGTTCATAGATGCAAATAAATAAAATATGACTTTTGACGTATGCAATTACTAAATTAAATAATTACGAAATTGTTTTATTTTATATTTATGTTTTTTTGATAAGGAAACTTTCAATTTAAAAAAAAATGAATCATCAAAAATGATGTCAAATATTTCCTAAAAAAAAAAAAAGATGATGTCATTTTTTTTCTTTTTTTTTTTTGCGTTGAAACACTTAGAATGTTATGTTTGCACCCCAAAAAATTTGATATTACACACATTAATTTCATCTTTATTTAATTTCTTCATCAAAATTTTGAACTTTGTTTAATGAATCAAATACATGTGGAGTAGAGAAAATTCATAGGGAAAAAAAAAAAAAAAAAAGTGAACGAACGAACGAACAAACTTTATCATACCAGGCGCTAGTTTGAGAGAGAGAGGGAAAAGAATATTAAAAGGCATCAGTTTACTTTGACAGTCTGCCTTTACAAGGGGATTGGTGTCCATGTTTCTGATTTTCTTCAACAAAGTTTCATAAGGCACAGTGTAAGTTTCGAAAATCGATTTTTTCTTTTTTTTTTTTTTACAGGGAAGTATGGTACATATCAAATCTTATATATAAAAATTTTTTTCAAAATTTTATCCGGTGATAATATTTATATTAATTTAATGAAAAATAGTTAAAGAAAATTGACTGTTGTCGAAATTCTTCTACTCATTCAAGAACCTTCTTAAAAACCCAAATCCTTCGAAAACACTAACAATTCTTTCTCAGCATTCTCCAAATTACGATGAATAAGAAATGAATTGGCATTTCTGATTTTGGGTTTGATCACACATTTGAGTTTTTAATTCACTTTACGTTCTCAACTCATAAGACAAAATGAAGGAAGAAATGAGAAGAAACTATTTGGAAAAAGGTACGTACTTTTTTCTCGAACAAAAGGAATTAGTATTCTTGTATTTTTAGATACATCATATGTATCCCTTTTTTAATATCATAGAGAAATAACTGACACATGTTTAAAAAAAAAATTAATTAATTAATTATTAGATTCTCCACTTAGTGGAAAAATCACACATCCACTACTAGAGTGGTAGGCGTTTTTAGCAGATATGGGAGAGAGAAAATCTCTCTTCCATTATTCACTAATTAGTTTTCTTTTTTCTTTTTAATATAATCATATATTCTTTTTCAAATAAGTCAAAATTCAAAATTCCACGTGCATTTTGTCTGTAGATAAAATGCGAACTACCCTATGATGCACAAATATAATGTGGTCCTTAACACATTATATAATTTTTAATTTAAAACTATTTTAAATTTATTTTAAATAATCATATCATTTAAAATAAAAATTAATCTAATTAATTTGTTCTATGAATATTAATTTAGAATTGTCGATTTCAAATTAATAAATTTAACCCAACATAAAATAATGTTCACATAATTCAATGGAGCCGTTGAGAGGAACTATGGACATTATAATTTTAAAGTTTCAATAATTTTGACAATTAATTAATATCTTAATTAAAATATCAAAATTATTAATTCCAAATTATTCTAATAAAAATTTGAAATTGTACTCTTAAAATTATAAAACTAATTATATTAAAAGGATTTGAATTGTCTATTGATATAGTCACTACATACAAATCAATCCTTTATAAATGATTCATAATTAAAATTAGGTATTTTCCGTTAACCTCTTAATTTTATGTTTCTCCTTAAGTACCTTCGATTTTCTAATGAATAATATATTTATAATCTAATCATAAATTATGTGCTCTTATTATTCAAGCCCCAAATCAATACTTATGAGAAATGTCTCGCTGACTTCTTTACGAAGTAATGGATTTCATCTTATATATTAATATTCATTGCTATTTATTATATTATATTTTCAATATATCAAGAATTTGACACTATTCATTTGTGTCATTACTCGGTATGTCAAAAAATACAATACAATGTAATAAATAGGAGTCTATTAATTACTCAAAATTAAGATCAATTCATATATGACCATCACTGATTAATTTTGAATGCTCTTTACGACAACAAAAATTATTAGAGATTTATAATTAATCGTATTCCAGTCTTATATAATTAAACCATATAAAGCAATTTCATTCCAATAATCTCATTAATAACAATCCGGATAAGATCGTTTCATTCAGAATATTATAAACCGTGCTAATAATTATAAAATTAAAGATCACAACTTTAATTTTTTAATTACGAACAGATTTAGATTATTTTATTTTAAATATATTTTCCTATATATAACACTTATATATAATATTTAAAATCACATTTAAATAATTTAGGGTTTTTGATATTTATAAAGTATCTAAACATATATACAAAAATAATATTAAAAAAAATTCTCAAATTAAATCAACAAAATAATACATCTTATTTATTTATGGATACATATCCCGAACTGAAAATATTCTTCTCATCCCATAAACTTTCACCTCTGTGAACACTGAATATTGTTGAGAGATATTCAACAAACAACAAAGCATTAAGTTAGATAATTGATGAGATTGTTTATGTTTCACTAAAACCAACTTAGATAAAGAGCGCTATCTTAATGATTAGCAATTTCTACAACTCCAGAGCACGAAACTTAAACAAATTCATAGCTGAAATATATATATGTATATATATAGGATGGTACGGTATATGTAGCATCAAATAAATATCATATAATATTAATTTATTTATGTGTAATATTTTCTGTTGATACATATCATTTAAAATTAAAATTAAAAAATGTAATATATTATACATAAAATTATATTATGATACATATAAATTAATTAGTAATTATATGAATCTAAAAATAAAATTATATTTATTAGACTGATTCTGTGACGCCCCGACTTCCCAAGCCAGGTCGACACCATACATACTTGTTCTTTACTTGAAAATTTGAGACAAATTTTTTTTTTTTTTTTAAAACATATTCACATAAGTTATTTAGTAAAGAAAAACTGGTCATGCATACATACCATACTGAAAGTATAATCTCAAGTCTTCAAACTTCATACATACTGCACAACATAATTTAATTTTGAAATATATCTATTTTAACTCAAAAGCAGTTGCGGAAAATTTTGCGTAGTGGTATCCCACACCGCCCTTCACCCGCCGCATCGTCCGCATAGCCCACCACTTAAACTGCAGGCTTCTTACCTACAGTATGAATATAAGAGTGAGCTTTCGCCCAGCAAGTATAAATGTAATCTCACAAAATAATTCAAACATCTTAAAATATGTCAATCATCATGTAGCTTATGCATGAACCATTTATGATTGATTGAAAGTCTTATGCTTCATTATTGACTCAATCTTTAATTTATTATCTTGTCTCAACATGTGGGCCCATAGTGTACGTACCAAAAGCGCGCAGCCTCCAGACAAAGCTAGGGTTTGCAAGGCCCTAACAGTTCTGGGAATTATAACTTGACCCTTCACGATCACGGAAGGTAAATGTCACAACTGAATCATGTGGCCTCCACGATCACGGGAGGTTGGTACGACACCTTACTTGATTTATCTTACCATATGATTTAACATTAGTGAACATGCCTTATGATGTCACTATGTCCTATCAAACTTAACACTTGCTATAACATGGTATTCTTGAAAACATGGCATTTTTAAAACCATGACATATTTGTAAACGTGGCATTTTTGGAAACCATGACATTTTTAGAAAACATGGCATTTTTGTTAACATGACATTCTTATAACATGGCATAACATGTAACATGTCGTAGCATATCATCGCATATCATAACACAACATAACATGTATATTTAAACATATAGTGTAAATAGGATAGCTTAACATAGCATATTTGAAAATAGTATTTACTATTTTCATACTGTAGGTGAGGTTTAATACTTGCCTGATATGCTAGGTTTCTGGTTTTGTTGCTTCAACCCAGATCGCAACTGCAGGTTACTTCCTGCTATTGAAAAGAACATAGGATAAGGATCCTATAAAATGTTGGTAATTTTTCTAACATTCATACACAATCTTAGTTATATGTCCCCCAATTATACATGATAACTCATTAGGTTACATGAGGTAACCCTTGAGGTGGTCAATATCTTATGGTCAAACTTGGCTTTGGACCAAGCCTAGTAACTCGGGTATCCTTCCCGGTTACCATCCGTCAACCTCTTGTTTCTATACTTTGGCTTTTAAAAATCTAATTTCCAAATTTGGAAAATTTGACAACAATCTTTTGTTTAACTTGAAAATTCGTGGTTTTTAAAGTGTGACTTTATAAAAATCATTAAAGGCTGAAAACTGCCATTGGAACAGTTTTCACAGTCAAAACATTTGTGTTGGTGCAAAAATATAGTTTTTCTGCATTGTTTTAGAAAATCCTGTGCAGGAATTTCCTGTTCCCGGCACAGTCTTTAGAAATCCGTGTCAGTTTAAAAATCCAATTTGAATTTGAAAAAGTTGTCTTCATGAAAGTTTTAGCTCTTGAAAAATCCTAAAACTTTCGTGTTTTACGAAAAATTTAATTCGGACTCTAACATGTTCATATTGCCGTTTGAACTCACCTGGCCGTGTATAAATCCTGGGCACGGTCAGGCTCGGGTTTTTACAAAAACGAAGGCCTTTGTAGCCTTATTTTCAAAAACTGTCCGAGTTGTCCTCTAGGAAAATCTCTTCTCTACAACTTTCATGTTTTACGTTTTTCCCAATTCGGCCTCTAAAGGCCTCAAATTTCACTTTCCAGAAAACTGGCCAGTTTGTACCCGAACTGGCAGTTTTCATTCTTAAATTCGTTTTACGTCTTATTGTCGCAAATCTAACTCAACCGAACACGCGGGAGCCTAGATAGCATACATGCAGCGTTTTCTAACGTCCCACATTAACAATCATGCTACTCAAACGCGCCCATGCAAACCAAAAACCGAACTGTCCTAGCCTAGGTTTGCATGGTTCTAGGTTGTCTCACCATTCCATAACCGAAACTAACAACCTAGCATGAAATTTTAGAACCGGTTTGCACATAAAACAGGGGACATACATTTCATCATCCATCTAGCATGCACCCTAACATTCATACAAACATAAACATAACCATTCAAACAAGCATAAACATAACCAATCAAAGCCATTAAACCAAACCACCCTTAATACCTAATCAAGCACCACACCTAAACTATTCTAGGGCAATAAGTAAATTGAGCTTATGCTCTTACATCCCTTGCTTGGAAATACATTTAAATTTCCTAATTGAAATTTAAATTGAAGAGCTTAGGGCTTAAGGGATTACCTTGATCACTCAAAGGTTAGGGCTTGGTTTTAGGGTCAACTTTTTCCTTCCTTCTTGTTCTCCTCCCACTCGGTTTTCACCCTCAAAATGGGTACCGAAACTTTGGCCTCGCTTGGTGGTTGATCCTACCAAATCCGGCCACTCTCCACACTTTCCTTCTTCACTTTTCTCTTCCCTTTCCTTGCTTTCCCACAACCGGCCACTTGGCCTAGAATGGGTTCCAATTTTTTTTCAAACTTTTTTCCTTGGTTCTAGGTGAAATCCGACCAACCCCTATCCTCTCCCCCCCTTGGGTTTTGATTTTTCTCTCTTCTCTCTTGGCCTCTCAAGTTCGGATTTGGTGAGGGAAAAATTGGGCATAGTTTAGCTTAGGTTTTCTAATTTTTTGAATTATGGGTTCACCTATTTATAGGTGATGAAGAACTCTTAGAAATTGCAAAAAGGGCCTTGAAGAAGCAAGGATTTGCACACCAAGGGTGCATAGGTGGCCGGCCATGAGTCTTGGAGAACAAGCAAGAAGTTTCTAGAACAAGACACTTGTCTTTCAAGGGTTGGTTCATGGAATTATGATGTCATAAATCCAAATAAGGTGATGTCATAAATCAAAAGGTAGGTGATGTCATCCTAAGGCCTCGTTTGGCTTTTTCTTCAATATGCAATCCATTTTTCATGCTAACACAGATAAATCTAATACTGTGTTCACTAATACACAGTACAATTCAGTACTGTTTTGCTTGACTGCAGTCCAAAATTTATCTGTGTAAAGTTGGACTGTATAAAAATATTTCTTTTTTATTTAAAGCCATTTGGTCTTTAATATCCTATTTTAGGTGCTTGATTTTTCTATGGTGGTTTTAAAACTTAATTATACTATCTTGCCCGTAAAGACGGTTTCCGCAGTATATTTCCCATACAATTGCACATAAACACATAGTACAAACTTTAGATTTCTTATATATAAGAAAATCATGAGTTCGTGAAAATTTTTGGATATTACAATCTACCCTCCTTAAAGAATTTTCGTCCTCGAAAATCAGAACAATTCGGGGTAGCTTTTCTTCATCTCGTCCTCGCGTTCCCACGTTGCCTCCTCAATCTCATGATTTCGCCATAGGACCTTAACTAAAGGTATAACCTTGTTCCTTAGCACCTTTTCTTCTCGTGCTAAGATTCGCACCGGTTTCTCCTCATACGTCATATCCTTGTGAACCTCAATTGGCTCGTGGTCCAATACATGGGATGGGTCCGAGATGTACTTCTTTAGCATTGACACATGAAATACATTGTGTACATATGCTAATTCCTGAGGCAAAGCCAACCTATAGGCCACGTTACCAATTCTTTCCAGTATTTCGAATGGCCCTATGTACCGTGGACTTAATTTCCCCTTCTTTCCGAATCTCATAACTCCCTTGAATGGAGCAACTTTAAGAAAAACCAAGTCTCCTACTTGGAATTCTAGAGGCCTTCTGCGTTTGTCGGCATAGCTCTTCTGTCGACTAAATGCAGTTTCCATCCGTCGGCGTATAAGTTTCACAGCCTCAGTGGTTTTTCGAATAAAATCTGTGGACACAAGTTCCTTTTCTCTTGTTTTGTACCAATGGACTGGAGATCTACATCTTCTCCCGTACAGGGCTTCATAAGGAGCCATTCCAATTGAAGCTTGGAAACTGTTGTTGTACGAGAACTCAATCAAAGGAAGCTTCTTATCCCAAGTTCCTCTGAAATCCATCACACATGCTCGCAACATGTCTTCCAAGGTTTGAATGGTCCTCTCAGATTGTCCATCTGTTTGAGGATGGAAAGCCGTACTAAAAGTAAGCTTTGTACCCATGGCTTGATGTACACTTCTCCAGAACTTAGAAGTGAAACGACCATCACGATCGGAGATGATTGCCTTTGGAATCCCATGGTAGCGAACAATCTGTGCAACGTATAGTTCTGCCAGCTGCTCTACTGAAAAGCTAAGCTTGATGGCGATAAAGTGTGCAGATTTCGTCAAACGATCCACAATCACCCAAATAGTATCATTGCCACTGGAAGTTCGGGGTAGACCAACTACAAAATCCATAGTCACTTGGTCCCATTTCCATTCTGGGATGGAAATTTTCTGCAATTCTCCCCCTGGACGTTGGTGTTCTGCCTTCACTCTTTGACATGTAAGGCATTTACTGACGAATGTAGCAACTTCATTCTTCATTCTG
Organism: Ficus hirta; assembly: GCA_038430175.1. Lineage (NCBI taxonomy): Eukaryota > Viridiplantae > Streptophyta > Magnoliopsida > Rosales > Moraceae > Ficus > Ficus hirta. Next base: position 30,090,340 of record CM076585.1, read on the forward strand.
GGCCACTAAAAACTTTCCTTCAGGTCCTGGTACATCTTTATAGCTCCTGGGTGGACGGAATATGGAGTCTCATGGGCCTCCTTCATGATTTGCTCCTTCAACTTGTCTTCATTAGGGATGCATAATCTATTTTTCCGATAGAGTATGCCCTCATCTGATATATTGAAGTCCGACTCCTTTCCTTCCAAGACCTCGTTCCTTGTTCTGAGCAGCGAGGCATCTCCTTCTTGTCGCTCCTTCATGCTATCCAAAATGGTAGGTTGGAAGGTTAGGGCAGCTAAACTTCCTGTGATGAGCTCTATTCCAGCTTTCACTAGCTCCTTCTGAAGAGGTTCGTTCAACGACTGTATGGACATCAACGAGGAAGACGACTTCCGACTAAGGGCATCGGCTACTTTGTTAGCCTTCCCTGGATGGTAACGGATGTCTATGTCATAATCCTTCACCAGTTCGAGCCATCTTCTTTGCCTCATGTTAAGCTCCTTTTGTGTGAAGATATACTTCAAACTCTGATGATCCGTGTAAACTTCACACTTAATACCGTAAAGGTAGTGTCTCCAGATTTTGAGCGCAAATACTACCGCCGCAAGTTCCAAATCATGCGTCGGATAGTTCTTCTCATGATCCTTAAGCTGGCGGGAAGCATAAGCGATCACCTTTCCATTTTGCATGAGAACGGCTCCCAATCCTATCTTGGAAGCATCGCTGTATATCACGAAGTTTCCTTCCTCCACATTCGGAATTGTAAGAATCGGAGCGCGAGTCAGCCTATTTTTCAGCTCTTGAAAGTGCTCTTCACACTTTGCAGTCCATTCATACTTCTTCCCTTTCCGTGTAAGTGCGGTGAGCGGCGCTGCAATCTTAGCAAATCCTTCGACGAAACGTCGGTAGTAGCCCGCCAAGCCGAGGAAACTACGTACTTCGGTGACGTTTTTCGGAGCTGGCCATTCACTTACTGCTTCAATCTTAGCCGGATCTACAGATATGTCGTCCTTGGAGACCACATGTCCTAAGAAATGGACCTTTTCCAACCAAAATTCACACTTTGTGAATTTAGCGTAGAGCTGGTTTTGCTTTAAAATCCGTAAAGCAATCCTTAAATGCTCCACATGCTCCTCCTTTGATCTTGAATAAATCAAGATATCATCTATAAAGAAGATTATAAACTTATCCAAGTAATCCTTGAATACTCGATTCATCAGGTCCATAAAGGCTGCTGGAGCATTTGTCAGTCCGAATGGCATAACAAGGAACTCGTAGTGTCCATATCGCGTACGAAAGGCTGTCTTAAGAACGTCTCCTTCCCTAATTCGAAGCTGGTGATATCCGGATCGTAGGTCAATCTTCGAGAAAATTGAAGCTCCTCTCAGCTGATCAAACAGATCATCGATCCGAGGCAAGGGATACTTGTTCTTGATGGTTATCTTGTTCAATTCCCGATAGTCAATGCACATCCTAAGAGTGCCGTCCTTCTTCTTAACGAACAAAACTGGAGCTCCCCATGGCGAGTAGCTTTGACGAATGAATCCTCGTTCCAGAAGCTCTTGTAATTGAATCTGCAGTTCCTTAAGTTCGGCAGGCGCCATCCTATAAGGTGCCTTGGATACTGGTGCCGATTCAGGAAGTAACTCAATCTCGAAGGAGATCTCTCGCTCTGGTGGTAGTCCTGGCAACTCTTCAGGAAAAACCTCTATAAATTCCCGGACTATCGGTACTTCTTCTGGTCTGCTCTCGGTCTCTTGCGTCTTGTCCACCATGTTGGCTAGAAATCCCATACATCCTTCTGCCAACAATTTTCTAGCTTTCAGCGCAGAAATGAACATTTTCGGCTGTTTTGGAGTCGATCCTCTAAAAATAAACTCCTCGGCCCCACTTGGCTTGAACGTGACAGTACGTCGTGGACAGTCGATCACTGCGTTGTACTTCCCCAAGAAATCCATACCCAGGATGACATCGTAGTCGTATAGGTCAATGATGATCAGGTTGACATACATTTCCCTACCACATATAATTATTGGAACATGACGTATCCAATAATCAGACAGCAGAATCTCCCCGGAGGGTAATGCAGTCCTAAATGTTCTTCCGATTCTATCACTTGCTCTACCTAGTTTCTTAGCGAACCTAGGTGATGTGAATGAATGCGTAGCTCCAGAATCAATTAACACGTAGGCATCATGTTGGGCAAAAGGAAGCTGACCTGTCACCACGGTGGAAGGTCCAGCTTGAACATCCTCCTTTGTATAGGCATAAATGCGTCCTTGAGGTTCCGGAGCTTCCAGCCTGCCTTGAGAGATTGCAGGTCCCTCGAGCTTCATTTGTGCAGCGTGAAGTTGAGATCCCTGTCCTCTCTGTTGGTTTTGCAGACTCTGGGGATTGAAATTGCAGTTTCTAGCATAGTGGCCTTCCTTACCACACAGAAAACAGCGACCGTTTCCAGCACGGCAATCTCCCGGGTGCCTTCTCCCACATTTCTGACAAGTGGGATAACTGTTGCTATCAGGAGTATTCTTTTTCTGGGGAAAATTCTGTTGATTCCCCTGTCCTCCTGCATTCCACTTTCTCTTCTGCTGGTTGTTGCCGTACTGCCTGTTGTTGTTGTTTTGGCCCGAAGGTCCTCCTTGACCCTTTTGTTGTGAGGTCTGGCCTTGCTTGACCTGATTCTGCTTAGCTTGGGCCTTTTCTTCTCTTTTCTCCTGGAAATACTTAGCCCGTTGCTCCTTGTTCTGTCCTACCCAGTATTCAGCTCGAATTGCCCTGCTGACACATTCAGCAACAGTGAATGGTGGATGGGGGCCACTGCTAATTACCACTGCTAATTCCGGGCGAAACATCCTCATCATTCTTCTTACTTTATCCCTTTCGGAACTGATGAGGTGAGGGCAGAGACGTGCTAGCTGCTCAAACTTTTTGACGGCTTCGGCTACCGATAGATTTCCTTGGCGGAACCTGTCAAACTCGTCTTGTTGAGCCTCCATGACCTCAGTGTTGAAGTATTTCTCCTTAAATTCCTCTACAAAGTCTTCCCAAGTCATCTCAGTAACATCTCGCCGGATTTGGACTGTTTCCCACCAGAGGCGAGCATCTTTCCGTAGCATAAAGGATGCACAGAGGACTCTCTCCTGATCATTAAGTCTGAGGAAATTTAGGGCGACCTGGAGGTCAATCAACCAATTGTCGGCCTCAATTGGGTTTGTAGACCCCTCGAATTCTGGTGCCTTCATGCGCCGAAATCTGTCATAAAGTTCTTCTGGAGTTCGAACCAGAGGTGCTGGTGGTACAGCTACAGGCGCAACAGGTATTTCAGGGGCTATGGGGTTCTCTGGAATCACCGGATCAACATCAGGAATTTCCGGTGCTGCAGGCTGATTCGCATGTGCTGGTGCATCCCAGCATCAGGAGGTCCCTGATTCTGCTGAGCTAACTGAGCTCTAAGCCCCCCTATCTCTTGTTGTTGGGCTAACATCATTTGCCTTAGCTCATTCAGCTGGGCCGTAAGATCAACGTTTTGGGTTGGTACTCTTCTACGCTTTGGTGGCATGGTTCTGTACGGAAAATAAGGAAATAAGTTCAGCTTCTTGAAATCATGCCTTTTATATAGAACCATAATCTTTATTCCATATAAAAGCATAACATGAACATATCTGAATTCATCATGTTCTTGTTCGTATCTCCTTTACAACAGGAGTTCATAACCATAATATTTTTGGAAAATATAAAACTTTCCCATCATCTGCGTACGTCACCTAGTTGCCACCACCAAGCTAAGGCACCACCCATCGTCATCCCAGTGTCCAACATTTTCCAGCATGGCCGTTGAAGAAAGATACTTACTACGCACATAAAATCTTAACTAATTGTAAGAAAATAATATAACTTACTTAGGCCGTTGCAGAAGCGATGTGAGGCGAAGTGAAGTAGGCTGGCAGGATACCGCTCTGATACCAAACTGTGACGCCCCGACTTCCCAAGCCAGGTCGACACCATACATACTTGTTCTTTACTTGAAAATTTGAGACAAATTTTTTTTTTTTTTTTAAAACATATTCACATAAGTTATTTAGTAAAGAAAAACTGGTCATGCATACATACCATACTGAAAGTATAATCTCAAGTCTTTAAACTTCATACATACTGCACAACATAATTTAATTTTGAAATATATCTATTTTAACTCAAAAGCAGTTGCGGAAAATTTTGCGTAGTGGTATCCCACACCGCCCTTCACCCGCCGCATCGTCCGCATAGCCCACCACTTAAACTGCAGGCTTCTTACCTACAGTATGAATATAAGAGTGAGCTTTCGCCCAGCAAGTATAAACGTAATCTCACAAAATAATTCAAACATCTTAAAATATGCCAATCATCATGTAGCTTATGCATGAACCATTTATGATTGATTGAAAGTCTTATGCTTCATTATTGACTCAATCTTTAATTTATTATCTTGTCTCAACATGTGGGCCCATAGTGTACGTACCAAAAGCGCGTAGCCTCCAGACAAAGCTAGGGTTTGCAAGGCCCTAACAGTTCTGGGAATTATAACTTGACCCTTCATGATCACGGAAGGTAAATGTCACAACTGAATCATGTGGCCTCCACGATCATGGGAGGTTGGTACGACACCTTACTTGATTTATCTTACCATATGATTTAACATTAGTGAACATGCCTTATGATGTCACTATGTCCTATCAAACTTAACACTTGCTATAACATGGTATTCTTGAAAACATGGCATTTTTAAAACCATGACATATTTGTAAACGTGGCATTTTTGGAAACCATGACATTTTTAGAAAACATGGCATTTTTGTTAACATGACATTCTTATAACATGGCATAACATGTAACATGTCGTAGCATATCATCGCATATCATAACACAACATAACATGTATATTTAAACATATAGTGTAAATAGGATAGCTTAACATAGCATATTTGAAAATAGTATTTACTATTTTCATACTGTAGGTGAGGTTTAATACTTGCCTGATATGCTAGGTTTCTGGTTTTGTTGCTTCAACCCAGATCGCAACTGCAGGTTACTTCCTGCTATTGAAAAGAACATAGGATAAGGATCCTATAAAATGTTGGTAATTTTTCCAACATTCATACACAATCTTAGTTATATGTCCCCCAATTATACATGATAACTCATTAGGTTACATGAGGTAACCCTTGAGGTGGTCAATATCTTATGGTCAAACTTGGCTTTGGACCAAGCCTAGTAACTCGGGTATCCTTCCCGGTTACCATCCGTCAACCTCTTGTTTCTATACTTTGGCTTTTAAAAATCTAATTTCCAAATTTGGAAAATTTGACAACAATCTTTTGTTTAACTTGAAAATTCGTGGTTTTTAAAGTGTGACTTTATAAAAATCATTAAAGGCTGAAAACTGCCATTGGAACAGTTTTCACAGTCAAAACATTTGTGTTGGTGCAAAAATATAGTTTTTCTGCATTGTTTTAGAAAATCCTGTGCAGGAATTTCCTGTTCCCGGCACAGTCTTTAGAAATCCGTGTCAGTTTAAAAATCCAATTTGAATTTGAAAAAGTTGTCTTCATGAAAGTTTTAGCTCTTGAAAAATCCTAAAACTTTCGTGTTTTACGAAAAATTTAATTCGGACTCTAACATGTTCATATTGCCGTTTGAACTCACCTGGCCGTGTATAAATCCTGGGCACGGTCAGGCTCGGGTTTTTACAAAAACGAAGGCCTTTGTAGCCTTATTTTCAAAAACTGTCCGAGTTGTCCTCTAGGAAAATCTCTTCTCTACAACTTTCATGTTTTACGTTTTTCCCAATTCGGCCTCTAAAGGCCTCAAATTTCACTTTCCAGAAAACTGGCCAGTTTGTACCCGAACTGGCAGTTTTCATTCTTAAATTCGTTTTACGTCTTATTGTCGCAAATCTAACTCAACCGAACACGCGGGAGCCTAGATAGCATACATGCAGCGTTTTCTAACGTCCCACATTAACAATCATGCTACTCAAACGCGCCCATGCAAACCAAAAACCGAACTGTCCTAGCCTAGGTTTGCATGGTTCTAGGTTGTCTCACCATTCCATAACCGAAACTAACAACCTAGCATGAAATTTTAGAACCGGTTTGCACATAAAACAGGGGACATACATTTCATCATCCATCTAGCATGCACCCTAACATTCATACAAACATAAACATAACCATTCAAACAAGCATAAACATAACCAATCAAAGCCATTAAACCAAACCACCCTTAATACCTAATCAAGCACCACACCTAAACTATTCTAGGGCAATAAGTAAATTGAGCTTATGCTCTTACATCCCTTGCTTGGAAATACATTTAAATTTCCTAATTGAAATTTAAATTGAAGAGCTTAGGGCTTAAGGGATTACCTTGATCACTCAAAGGTTAGGGCTTGGTTTTAGGGTCAACTTTTTCCTTCCTTCTTGTTCTCCTCCCACTCGGTTTTCACCCTCAAAATGGGTACCGAAACTTTGGCCTCGCTTGGTGGTTGATCCTACCAAATCCGGCCACTCTCCACACTTTCCTTCTTCACTTTTCTCTTCCCTTTCCTTGCTTTCCCACAACCGGCCACTTGGCCTAGAATGGGTTCCAATTTTTTTTCAAACTTTTTTCCTTGGTTCTAGGTGAAATCCGACCAACCCCTATCCTCTCCCCCCCTTGGGTTTTGATTTTTCTCTCTTCTCTCTTGGCCTCTCAAGTTCGGATTTGGTGAGGGAAAAATTGGGCATAGTTTAGCTTAGGTTTTCTAATTTTTTGAATTATGGGTTCACCTATTTATAGGTGATGAAGAACTCTTAGAAATTGCAAAAAGGGCCTTGAAGAAGCAAGGATTTGCACACCAAGGGTGCATAGGTGGCCGGCCATGAGTCTTGGAGAACAAGCAAGAAGTTTCTAGAACAAGACACTTGTCTTTCAAGGGTTGGTTCATGGAATTATGATGTCATAAATCCAAATAAGGTGATGTCATAAATCAAAAGGTAGGTGATGTCATCCTAAGGCCTCGTTTGGCTTTTTCTTCAATATGCAATCCATTTTTCATGCTAACACAGATAAATCTAATACTGTGTTCACTAATACACAGTACAATTCAGTACTGTTTTGCTTGACTGCAGTCTAAAATTTATCTGTGTAAAGTTGGACTGTATAAAAAATTTTCTTTTTTATTTAAAGCCATTTGGTCTTTAATATCCTATTTTAGGTGCTTGATTTTTCTATGGTGGTTTTAAAACTTAATTATACTATCTTGCCCGTAAAGACGGTTTCCGCAGTATATTTCCCATACAATTGCACATAAACACATAGTACAAACTTTAGATTTCTTATACATAAGAAAATCATGAGTTCGTGAAAATTTTTGGATATTACAGATTCGATAGTCGGACTTAATCAATCAGCATTCTATACTCCGTCACCTCTGTCAATGCATTCCTCCACTCATTAACTGACCTGAGCAATGGTTTTCCCAATGATCTCTTCAATAAAGAATTCTACAACTATGTGAGAAATCTTGCTATTTCATTACTCTTAACTGACACTGATGACACTGATGATGTATTTGTAATAATGACTTTTATATTTCTCTTTAAGTTTTTTACATCTGATTATTTTATTTTATTTTATTTTATTTTTTTGTATGTAAACACTCCATGTGACAAGTAAAAATATATTACATCTGATATCTTTAGCTCTTGAGACATGACTCAAATTTATCTTATTTGCTTTTGTATTATGCAATGGTTATTCTATATATATATATATATATATATATATTTTTTTTTTATTTTTTTTCATTTTTCCTTTTATTATAGGCCAATTCTACTGTCGTAATCTTTTTCTGTTGCTTATTGTCAAGGTTATTTTTTTAGCTTCTGACACAATTTACAAAGAGTTAGCATTGTTTGGTGTAAGGATTTAGATTGTAAAATTTAAATTTAAATTGAATTATGTATTTAGTGTAACATTTAAATCGAATTGTTTTATTTCTTTTTGAAACTATAATTTTATGTTCACGTAATGGATCGTTGTTATTCGGTTTTGTTCTTCTGGTTTGTTTATAAACATAAACATAATACAAGTATGATACTGCTTTACCAACAAATATTTTAATTCTAAAAAAGAGATAAAATTTTAAAACAAACAAGGCAATGAATGTTCAACAATATTGAACATCCTCATCCTTTTGTATAGCTTCCTTTTTGTTTTTCTAACATAAATAGAGAATTAGCTTTCAAATTAGATAATGAAATTAATTAACAATTTGACATGTTAGCTTTTAATCCATTTGAATTAATATAATGTAATTTCATATATGTTATAAAAAGATCCCAATATAAGAACAATTAAAATTAATTACGGAACAACTCAATAAGTATAACCAACAATTTAGAAGACATCATCTACGAGAAAATGATCCATTTGATTTAATTAGATTAGAAAAAAGAATGGAACGAACTTGGATTTAATTAAGCGCTTAGCTAAATATATATGTCAAAAAATAAGAAATAATGGAAGTGAAAGCAAAATATATATATATATATATATATTATTTCACTCACTGACTCACATATATAATTACACGACATGAAAACAATTAAAATCAAAAATAAAAAACTTATGAATCGTATCAAGAGCTAAAGAAATGAGATGTAAAAATAAACGAAAATTAAAAAAACCTAAAAAGTAAAAGAATCATTACATAAATCTCTATCAGTCTAAAGAAGGAACAAAAATCAGTACATCTCCCGAACTCATGAAGGAACAAAATCCAGTTGTAGCATAATGCAACACTTGGAGCATCCCTAAAACCAAGCAACAAATCTCAGTTGCCAGGTAATTTTAAATGACAAAATCTTTCCCATCAATCGAATACAAGCCGGCCGGACTAACTCGTAATTTTGTACCAAGTCCTAATAATAATGACTCCTATCAATTTAATAACAAAATCTTTCTATGATTTGATTCGTGTGCAACAACGGAGAAAACTCAGCTTCAATATTTCTTAACATTCAATTTCTTAATTATTTTTAACATTTTGTTTCCTTCTCACCTTTAAAATATCAATTAAAAAATAAAATATTAATTACTTACAAACAAACCCGAAGAAACAAACTAAATATTGATGATCCATTACGTGAACATAATTATGTTTACCAAATGAAACAAAAACAAAGTTGGTCTTTATAAATCGTGAAATGAGTTTACCACGATTGAAAACAATAATAATAATCTGAGAAATTTTCTAGAAATTTAGTTATAAAGAGTTGAGACATTATATATAAATTGATATACATGCATGTCTATGAATATAAATATAAATACTAACTCCGTTAAACTTTCTTCATTAACCAAAAAAAAAAAATGTTAAACTCTCCATCATGCTAAATCAAATAAATATATTATTATTGTTTTTTGTTTATTACTTTAAAATAAATTAATCAAACCAACTGGCACGTGCATTTGGACGTGCCCAAACAACTAAGTACTTATAAAAAAAATTCATATACAAGCCGGCCGGACTAACTCGTAATTTTGTTTAGACCAAACAGCTATCATAAAAGATCACATCTCCAAATCCGAAAGGAAAACCCAAGAAGAAAGAGCAGAGCAGACTGACAATGAACATTCAAACATTTCATCAATACTATAAAATGCAATTGCATTTACAAAGTATCTTTAATACTCAGAAAAAATAAAAGAACAAAAGATTAAAAAAAAATAAAAAATACCACTTTGAATAGTTCACCGAGATGTCTATTGACAAAACCATTCAAAGTAAGATGCTCTTGAACTAGTCTAGTCTGCCTTGGGCAGGGGACAAAAACTTCTCCTTTTCATTTTTACTCAGCCTTAGTTATACGGTTTACCGGGCACTCGGTTAGAATAGAACAAGAGCAACACCAAAATTGAAGTTAAAGGGCAGTGACCATCATCAGCAACCCTTCTCAGAATTGTTGCTAGCCCTGAAAATATGTAGCACCATCATACGTGCAAGTACTTTTTAACGTTTTTCACGTTCCGATGTTTGACGATCAAAACAGAAAATTCCGTCTCATTATAACATATAGCATACTATAGGTGTAGGGCACGAGAATGGTACCAAATTGAGGCAAACTCTGAAGACTAGATATATCCTTAAAATAACAGGGGTCAAAGTCAGCTTCAATACTGGCAAATGGAGCTAAAACTGACTGGACAAAGTATGAAAGACGAGGAAATGAGATGAAAACACGGATAAAGCCTGATCTGAAATGCAGATGGTACTTATAGCAAAACGGAATGCCAAATGTTGGTGTTAATTCAGATCATTAAACATTTGGTAAAAATTGTTGACAAATGAATTTCGAACGGAGTGAGTTTCCAGCCAAAATGGGTTAAATGGACGGAGCAAGAAATCAAAAAGTATAATTTTAATCTCAGTAAGATGTTGAGATAAATGTGGGCATGATGTAGTGCCTTACCCTGCCAAAAGTATCAAAATATAGCCGCGTTCAGTTAATTGGCATGACCCAATGTGGCCCCCAAGCAAGCAACTATTCCTCGGACAAGACCCTCCAAGTGCACCCCCTTTGAAAAGTCGAGAGTGTGACCTCGAGCATCAGTTGCCAAACCCCCAGCTTCTTCGACAATTAGAACACCAGCAGCATGATCCCATATCTTCTCCTTGTACCCAGACCGTGCAAACTTCATGAAAATCTCAGCATCTCCCCGAGCTATGGCAGCATATTTCACCATGCTGTGGACACGCAAGGGCTGTTTTCTAGTCATGAGGCAAAAATTATAGTAATTTCATTAGAATGCAAATAAACATATGAATTTCAAAACCATGCTACCTGAACAAGGGAAAAATCCACATAGAAAACGTCTAAAATTTGTAATCTAGAAAGAATATTTACATAACTTAGACCTACGCTGTGAGCAAGTCCCTGTGTGAACGAGTGATTTAAATTTGCTTTCTCAACAGGTTCACAAGAAGTAGCCAATGCAGGATCATCAATGGAAGAGACCCGGATCAATGCCGCTGAATTTGGCCACTCAAGCTTATTGTCTCCGTAGATTGGTGGCTGCATCCATGCCTCACCGCTGCCTTTCAACGCATACATCACACAGCCTTTTCCCACTTATTCGTAGCAGGTGGGGTAAAATTCAATATGGTTTGATGTTGTTGATGATGATAACTGAGCAATTCCTTCTTCATTGGATAAGTAGGGCACCCAAGAACTCCGATAACAACTTTCCCATCCTCAAGCAATGCTAGAGCTACTGCATACTGATCCCCTTGTATGAAGCCCAATGTCCCGTCAACCGGGTCAAGCACCCAGTGTCTCCCTTTGGGTCCTCCGGTTGAGTTGCATCGGCTGATAGCCTCAAGAATTTGAGAGGTCTCAAGGGCTAACGTAGGAACCTTTAATTATTATATACGACTTTTTAAAAATAAAACATCCATTTGTTAAGTTAGTTAGTGACAAAAATTTTAAGTTTGAGTTGATTAACTTTTTAAAAAATTAATTATAAATTTTATTGATTTTTTAAAATAAATAAATAAAAATTAAGATAAAAAAATATAATTTAATTAAAATTAAATTTTAATGCTAAAGGTAACCAAAATAAAAATAAGTTAATGAATAAAGAGAACAAAATAATGGCTCAGAGGACATGGCCAGACAGTAGTACTCTATTTTACATGTTTGATTTACGAGGCACTGAACCCACTCTCGGAGCCCTACACCTTAAGCTCAACCCACAACTCTTGGCAAAAACTGACCCCCACTCCATAATATGTCAAGCAACCCAAAATATCATAAAATAAAATAAAATAAAGCAACCAAAAATCAATGAGTAAAGGACTATATAGTACACATTTCATTTCTGAGGATGCAATGTACAACTCAAATGTCAACTATCAATGATTACATGTAACGATAATTTTACGATCGTCCATCTAGATTCAAATTATGCAGTCTTCCATAAGGTCTCCCATTTTAGTTTTGATTATTGATGCTTTGGTTTTGTAGGTGGTAGATTCTAAATGAATGATCGATAGAAACTAATATAAAGTTTTGATTGCTCGTTTAGTATCCCTAAAATTACAACATGTCAAAGAAGATGAGAAATAAGATGGGGACCACCTAATCCTTTTTTTTATGGGTAAAATAAAAACCCCCACTTTTTATTTTTTTTAATAAATTTTTACTATATGTATTCTCTTATAAAATTTGGAATTTTTTTTAATATTTAAAAAAATGAGTCTAAACCATATTTTTTCCTCATTAGTGACTGAAAAATAGCTGTTTACATTCCAAAATATTAATAAGAATGTTATTGTAGTTCTACAGCTTCTTCTAGCATTCCATGGAAACGGTTCAATTTTGCAATGCAAAGTTGCATCTGTCACATAACAAAAAATGACCCCATTCTTCATGAAAAAAAAAAAAGGCCCATTTTCATCAGTTGTACTTATTAATTGTAGTGCAATAGCGACCAAAAAACCATAATTGATTCATCACATGGTACCATTTATTTCCATTTAATAATGATTGATGACAAGCTTCTGTTCCTGATCGTAATATTTCACAAGCACAATTTAGTTACGATTAAACTTAGACATTAAACGAAGCCTTAGAAGCCTAGATTATGCGCTCTTCGTGACCGATTTGATCATTTTTTTTAAAATAAAAATCACTAGTATTCTTTTTTGGATTATTTGCACAGTTTGATATTTTAAAGAAAACACAAATTAAACCAAATTATATGCACAATCGATTTGAATGGTTTGACTTCGGCGTTTGAGTTTTAACTAAAATAATTTTTTTTATATTGACAAATATTATAAGCCATCCTTCTATAAAGAAAAAAATAGTATCTAGTGTAACGCCCCAACCTACGTAGGGCTGTTACCTTACATACTTGAACTTACATATAACTTAAACTTATTTGGAGAATTGAGAATAAATTTTTTTTTTAAACTTACATATATAAATAGGGTTGCTCATATGATAAACTTATCATACATACATACTGGAATGGAAAACATATATAATTCTTACAACTTACTCGAGTCTTTAAATCCTTATATATATATATATTTTTTTTTTGTACAACGTAACTTGCTTTAAATTATATATGTATATATATAAACTTAACAGAACTTGCGGAAAAATTTGCGTAGTGGTATCCCACACCGCCCTTCACCCGCCGCATCGTCCAACTGGCCCACCAATTAAGCTGCAGGCCTCTTACCTACAGTATAAAATATACTGATGAGCTTTCGCCCAGCAAGTACAAACATAATCTCACAAAACGTAACAAATATCGTGCAACTTATGCATGAATTAATTATGTACAATTATGAATCTTTTATGATCAATTATTGACTTGAACTTATTATCTTGCTTAACATATGGGCCCCTTGTGTACGTACCAAAAGCGCGCAATCCTCAGAACGTCAGGGTTTGCAAGGCCTTTAACAATTCTGGAAATCATAAACATAACCCTTCACGATCTAGCGGAATGTTGATTATCATTATACCCTCACGCATCAACGAGAGGTTAATAATCATAAACTTAAAACATGTATCCTCCACGATCTGACGGGAGGTTGGTACGACACCTTGCTTGACTTGGTTTAGTCTTAGTCTTGTATATTCCAAGGCTAAGAATCTTTAATTGTGATCTTCTTAATCATGATGCACATGAGACATAAACATGGCGTAACCATAAATCATGGCATAACTTGATACATCATGTCTTATCAATACTTAACATAGCTTAACATGTCTTAACATGGCTTAACATAGCTTAACATGACATGGCATAGCATGGCATAACATAGCATAGCATGGAACATGTCATATATTTGAAAATTGTTTACTATTTTTCATACTGTAAGTGAGGTTTGTACTTACCTCGTCTACTATGTCCGTTAATGTGACGTTCCAAGTCCAGACATAACAGCAGGTTATGTCCTGCTATAATAAAGGTCATAGGTAAGGATTAAAAATGTTGGAGGATCTAACCAACATTCATACATAACCTTAGTTATATGTTTCCCATATAAGCACATGATAACTTTCTTGGTTACAACAAGTAACCCTAGTGTTCATGGTCTACCATACTTGGATTATAACTTATTAGGTTACATAGGGTAACCTTTTGGGTTTTGGGCCCAGTCCAATAATCTGGGTATCCTTCCCGATTACTGTTGGTCATTATCTAGTCTTCCCAATTTTAAGGAAATTTGAGTTTAAATTCCTTTTTATTTTTCTTTGGAAAAACTTAATATTTTGTATCTCTTTTTATACAAAAACCCTTTGTTTAACTTATAAAATTTTGGGATTCTTAGAATGGCGTTTGAAAAAGTCATTAAGGGTTGGAACTGCTGTTAGAACAGTTTCCATAATTAACTTATCAGTGTTTGTGCAAGAATGTCTTTTTTCTTGCACAGTTTTGGAAAATCATGTACATGAATTTACTGTTTCCTGCACAGTTTTTAGAAATCTAGTTTTATTTAAAAATATGGGCTTAATTTGAAAAAGTTGTCTTCACAAAAGTTTTAGATCTCGAAAAATCCTGCAACTTTTGTGTTTTTCACAAAACTCAGTTAGGACTCTAACCCCTTCGTTTTCCCCGTTGAACTCACCTGGCTGTGCATGAAGTCTGGGCACGGTCAGGCTCGGATTTTTGTCAAAACCGAGGCCATTAGAGCCTTATTTTGAAAAACAATCCATGCTGACTACTAGAAAAAACCCTTCTCTACAACTTTCATGTTTTAAGTTTTCCCAAATTCGGCCTCTAAGGGCCTCAAATCTTGGTTTTCCAGAAACTGGCCAGTTTGATCCGAACTGACAGTTTTTGGTTTTAAATCCATTTTACATCCTAATACGCACACTCTACCTCAACCGGCCGCACCGGGAGCCTAAGATCAGATATGCAGTGCATTTCTAATGTAAGGTTTTCATTAAACACATAATCAAACATTCCCATGCAATCCATTATTTATTTTGCACCAATTAGGTTTTGCATGGGTTTTAGGTTTGCATAAACCATTTCAACATTCAAGGTTCTAACCTAGCAACCTAACATACATATTCTTCTTCATTCTTAAGCATATTGGGGACATATAACATTATCAAACACTTAGCATGCAAACCATAAGTTCATGCAATCAAAGCATAAAATCATGCAAGCATAAGTGTTTATTCATGCAAAAATTCATAAACCAAACCACCCTTAACCTAATCAAGCACATAATCTAATTATTTCTAAACTAGGGCATAAAATTAAATTGAGCTTATGCTCTTACAAATTTCAACTTGAAATACACTTAAATTTCAAATTGAAGCTCAATTTAAAAGTTTAGGGCTAGGGAATTTACCTTGAATCAAAACAAGGCTTGGTTTGATCAAGTTTCTCTCCCCCCTTGGTTCCTCCACAACCGGCCTCCCTAAAGAAAATGGGTACCAAATTTTTTTTCAATCCTTGCTTGTTGTTCTAGCTAAAAACCGACCAACCTCCTAGGGTTTTTCTTTTGAATTTTATTTTATTTTTATTTTCTCTTCTCTTTCTTTTCTTCCTTGGATTCGGCTTTGGAGAGAAGATTTTGGCAAAGTTTGGCTAGATTTTCCATTTTTTTTTTGAATAAATGGTTCACCTATTTATAGGTGATGATGAACTTTTCAAAATTGCTAAAAAGTCCTTGAAGAAACAACATTTTGCACAAAAAATTCCCCTAGGTGGCCGACCAAGGTGATTCTAGAGCATTCAAGAATTTTTTTCAATTTTTTCTTAATCCAAATGATGTCATAAATCCATGGTGAGGTGATGTCATCTTAAGGCCTTGTTTGGCTTTTTCCTTAATATGCAGTCTATTTTTATGCTAACACAGATATTTTCCATACTGCTATCTATTAATAACAGTATTTTTACACTAAACTGCAGTCCAAAATTTATCTGTGTAAAAATAGATTGTATAAAAATTTTCTTATAACTTGAAGCCATTTGGCCTTTGATACCCTAATTAATGTGCTTGATTTTCCTATGGTGGTTTTAGATCTTATTCATGCTATCTTGTCCGTAAAGACAGTTTTCGCAGTATATTTCCCATACTGCTTATCATATTACGGTATCGTTATATATTTGACCTTTCTTAGTCAACCTTTGACTTTTTTGGTCAAACTTTGACCAATATAAAATTATAGAAATTTTATTCCCTTTTTGCTCAAAGGTCACATGCTTGGCTAAGTAAACTGCTTATTGAGTCTCATGAGAACTTAAACATTAACTGATAAAATTATGAATTTCATATTGATACTCATAATTTTCATATAACATTACATAAACACATAATACAAACTTAAATTTCTTATGTACAAGGAAATCATGAATCCATAGAAATTTTGGTTATTACAATCCACCCTCCTTATAAATTTTCGTCCTCGAAAATTAGAATAATTCTGGGTGGCTTTTCTTCATATCCTCTTCACGTTCCCATGTTGCTTCCTCAATCTCATGATTTCGCCATAGTACCTTTACTAAAGGTATAACTTTGTTCCTTAGCACCTTTTCTTCTCGTGCCAAAATTCGAACCGGTTTTTCCTCATAAGTCAGATCCTCGTGAACCTCAATTGGTTCATGGTTCAATACGTGTGATGGATCCATGATGTATTTCTTTAGCATCGACACATGAAATACATTGTGCACATATGCTAATTCTTGGGGCAAAGCCAATCTATAAGCCACATTACTGACTCTTTCAAGTACTTTGAATGGCCCTATATATCTTGGACTTAATTTCCCTTTCTTTCCGAATCTCATGACTCCTTTGAATGGAGCAATCTTAAGGAAAACCAAGTCTCCTACTTGGAATTCTAGAGGCCTTCTGCGTTTGTCGGCATAACTCTTTTGTCGACTAAATGCAGTTTCCATCCGTCGACGTATAAGTTTTACGGCTTCGGTGGTTCTTCGAATAAAGTCCGTAGACACGAGTTTTTTCTCTCTTGTCTCATACCAATGGACTGGAGATCTACACCTTCTCCCATAGAGAGCTTCATAAGGAGCCATTCTAATTGAAGGTTGGAAACTGTTGTTGTACGAGAATTCAATCAAAGGGAGCTTCTTATCCCAAGTTCCTTTGAAGTCCATCACGCATGCTCGTAACATATCCTCTAGAGTCTGAATGGTCCTCTCTGACTGTCCATCCGTCTAAGGGTGAAAAGCTGTACTAAAGGTAAGCTTTGTACCCATTACTTGATGTACACTCCTCCAAAATTTAGAAGTGAAACGACCATCACGATCTGAGATGAACGATTTTGGAATCCCATGGTAGCCAACGATCGGTGCCACATATAGTTCCGCTAGTTGCTCAACTGAAAAACTAAGTTTGATGGCTAAAAAGTGTATAGATTTCGTCAATCGATCAACAATCACCCAAATAGCATCGTTGCCGCTGGGAGTTCGGGGTAGACCGACCACAAAATCCATCGTCACTTGATCCCATTTCCATTCTGAGATGGAAATTTTCTGCAATTCTCCCCCGGGACGTTGATGTTCAGCCTTCACCTTTTGACACGTAAGGCATTTATTGATAAATATGACAACGTCATTCTTCATTTTAAAAATAAAACCTCCATTTGTTAAGTTAGTTAGTGACAAAAATTTTAAGTTTGAGTTGATTAACTTTTTAAAAAATTAATTATAAATTTTGTTGATTTTTTAAAATAAATAAATAAAAATTAAGATAAAAAAATATAATTTAATTAAAATTAAATCTTAATGCTAAAGGTAACCAAAATAAAAATAAGTTAATGAATAAAGAGAACAAAATAATGGCTCAGAGGACATGGTCAGACAGTAGTACTCTGTTTTACATGTTCGATTTACGAGGCACTGAACCCACTCTCGGAGCCCTACACTACAAGCACAACCCACAACTCTCGGCAAAAACTGACCCCCACTCCATAATATGTGAAGCAACCCAAAAAATCATAAAATAAAATAAAATAAAGCAACCAAAAATCAATGAGTAAAGGACTATAGTACACATTTCATTTCTGAGGATGCAATATTGTACAACTCAAATGTCAACTATCAATGATTACACATATCATGTAATGATAATTTTAAGTTCGTCCACCTGGATTCAAATTCTACAGTCTCCTATAAGGTCTCCCATTTTATTTTTGATTATTGATGCTTTGGCTTTGCAGGTGGTATATCCTAATGAATGATCGAGAGAAACTAATATAAAGTTTTGATTGCTCCTTCAGTGTCCCTAAAACTACAACATGTCGAAGGAGATGAGAAGTAAGATGGGGATCACCTAATCTTTTTTTTTTTAATGGGTAAAAATAAAAACCCCCACTTTTTATTTATTTTTTTTTTATAAATTTTTACTATATGTATTCTCTTATAAAATTTGGAATATTTTTTTTACTATTTAAAAAAATTAGTTTAAACCATTTTTTTTTCCTCATTAGTGACTGAAAAATAGCTGTTTAAATTCCAACATATTAATAAGAATGTTATTGTAGTTCTACAGCTTCTTCTAGCATTCCATGGAAACGGTCCAATGTTGCAATGCAAAGTTGCATCTGTCACATATCAAAAAATGACCCCATTCTTCATGAAAAAAAAAACCCCCATTTTCATCAGTTTTACTTATTAATTGTAGTGCAGTAGCGACCAAAAAACCATAATTGATTCATCACATGGTACCATTTATTTCCATTTAATAATGATTGATGACAAGCTTCTGTTCGTGATCGTAATATTTCACAAGCACAATTTAGTTAAACTTAAATATTAAACAAAGTCTTCGAAGCCTGGCTCATGTACCCTTCGCGATCAATTTAATCATTTTTTTTAAAAATAAAAATCACTTACTAGACTAAAAATAGTATTCTTTTTTTGATTATTTGCACGGTTTGATATTTTAAAGAAAACACAAATTAAACCAAATTATATACACAATCGATTAGAATGGTTTGATTTGGGCGTTTGAGTTTTAACTAAAATAATTTTTTTTTATATTGACAAATATTATAAGCCATCCTTCTATAAAGAAAAAAATAGTATCTAGAGTCATAAATATTATAAAAATAATGTTCATCTATAAACGTAAAGATGAAGATAACCTCCAAAATTCTCAGACTATTTCCAAGATGACAAATGTCTTTGCCATATTTAAATTGCTAACCAAACCAACCACCAAAGTAACTTAAAAAACAAATCGATCAAAATAATTAACAATTTGATTCGGGTTGATTTGGATTGATCAGTTAAAATCATATTGTGATATTGAAATCAAACAGAGTTTAAGACGATAAAGAAATATGAGCTATAAAACTTCTATATGTCAAGACATAGCTGTTAATTGTAGCCAATAATGCAGTAATTATAGCAGTTCGAAATGCAATAAAAGAAATAAGAAAATTAAAGCTAGAAAAGAAATAAAGCTCTTCACATGGTGAGGCTAGAAAGATAGGAAGAATTTTCACTGTACATAAATTCTAGAAGTTCTATATTCACACTTCGAGCTGAAATGAGTAATTAATAATTAAATAGTAAATGTTGAAAGCTTTGTGTCTCTCATTCTAAGAGATTATTTGGTTGGTTCGATTGAGTTGAAATTTTGGATTTCTTTTAATTGGAGCTAAGTTAAGTTAAGTTTTAAAATTGTGCATTTGATTAAAAATAATTTTTTGAAATTAAAAAATATAAAAACTTGAAATGTGTTTAGAAAAAAAATAATAATAAATATAGATCTTATATCATTACTCTTGAACTTCTATAAAATTTTTTTTAGATCATCTCAATTCGACTTAGAATAACAAAGTTATGAATTTTTAAAACCTTTTAAAGTTAAAGTTAGATATACGAATAATAAAACTGAATTTACTGGAAGAAAAAGACAATAAACAATTGGAATTATTTGATTGAAGCATATGTGTGAAACATAACCTTAATGTCACTTTGATACTCTCTCTCTCTGCCGTCGTTATTAACTTTGCCCAACTTTTTTCAATCATTTTTCTTGTCAATGTTTTACTTTTTCTTTTCTTTTTTTTTTTTTTCCCTCTCTCGTGACATAAGATAGGGAGCCTCGATGTACCCCTTTATTGGACCCTTTGTTACAAGGAGGGGTGTTACGATGGATTTGATCGTTTTTTTATTATTATTATTATTAAATAAAAATCATTTACTGATCAACTAGAAAGATATATTAATATATATTTCTCTATATATATATATTTCGGATTGTTTGAGCGGTTTAATATTTTGAAGAAAAACCAAATTAAGCCAAATCACATATACAATCGATTTGAACTTTTGATTTGGACTGTTAAAGTTTAAACTAAAATAATTTTTGGTACTTACAAATATAATAAGCCATCCATTTATAAAGATAAAAATAATAGTCAAAATTCACAATCTACTTTCAAAATGACAAATGTATAAAGTTTTACTATAAAAACCTTGCAAACAAACCAGCAACCAGATTAGAAATATTCTAAAAATTAAAAAAAAATAATATAGGTATATTTTTTTTTTTGACAGATTATTGATAGGTTTGGCCAATTTTAGACCTCGAAACTACTAACCAAACCAACCACCAAAGTAACTGGAAAAAGATCAATTATGTAAAAGAGAATTAACAATTTGATTCGGTTTGATTTGGATTGATGGGCTTAAATCACACTCGTGAGATAACTAAAATCAGGTAGAGCATATTATATAAGGTCAAATACTATAATAAGATATTTTAAGCATAACAGTTGAATCCACTTTATAAGCAAAAATTTAATTTAAATCGTACAGTTAACTGCAGAGTCAGTCTACTGTTTTAATGGGGGCATTTATTAAAAAATAAAGTTTTATAGGGACTTATGTAGAGATATATAATTAATTTTTAGTATGACAAAATGAGAAAAATATAATGTTTTTCAAGGTAAAATTGAAAAAAAGAGAAACATTCACTAGGGGTGATTTTCCAAAAATAAAAAATAAAAAATCACTAGGGGCGGAAGTCCTCACTCGGTCATGGATGACTTCATCACTATATACAGTTAAAGATCAATGCCTCTTAATGTGGAATTACCTCAACATAGAATCCCATTCATTCTTCATTCTTTGCTTTTTTTTTTTTTTTTTTTTTTTTGGTGATTGAGACTTCCTAAAAGAAATGTAAATTAAAGTAACTATGCATGCTAATTAGAACGCTAGCCGTTATTATCTTAAGTACCCAAGTTGGTAAAATAAACAATAATAATTACCAAAGACAGTTTTACAAAGTGAAAGAGGGACATTACTATATGAATATCATTAACATGTTATCAATTATTAATAATGACTTTTGCTTTGTAAGCACTATCTTAATCTTCTTCATTGTACGCCTTGGTTTCCAATGCAATAATATGTTAACAGTTTCTTCTTTCCTCTTATTAATTTTTTAAACTTTCTTCAAACGGTTGGAAAATGACCTTTTCAAAAAAAAAAAAAAAAAAAGAAAAAGAAAATGACCTTTTCCTATGATTCTCTTGAGTTTAACGAAACAACAAAAATGATTTTACAAGTGAAATCAAATCCAATTTTATTTTCTTCCAATTTGATCACCACTAACAAGATGAGGACGGTGACAAGGCTCCCAATTACGTGTGTGTATATATATATATATATATATATATTTATATGTATGTATATCTATACACTAGTATTGGTTCTTTACCAAAACAAACAAAACATTAATTAAATAAACATGTCATGTGTTTGGACCAAAATTTTGGACCTACCTAACAAATTATCAACTAGTTCATAGTCGTAAAATCATACCTAATTTTTTGACTTTGGCTTAAGAATCTCTTATATTTTAATTTTCATCTAATGCTTGGTATCAAATCTTCTTAACAACATAATTTAATGGGAATTTATGGCTTTAAATTATGGTTCAAATAGCCGGCCACTAGAGTAATACCTCAGTGGATTTGGGATGGAAAAAAAGTCAAATTTAGCTTAGATAATGAATCCACAGGATTTTGGGTCCTTTAGCTTGGACAGTAGTACTAGTTGTACTTTGTTTGGAATTCATTTTGGAAACTTGTTGGAAGTTTCTTTTGTTCCCTTTGAATTAATGGATTTTGTTGAATGGTGAAATTGTACCATTGCCTAAAAAAATTGACTTTTGTGGTTTGCTAGACAGCATGAAGTTGGGGTAAGATTACGACCCATTTTATTTTCCGTATTTGTTAGAAGCGATTTAAAAACTATCTCATCTACTTAAAATTTTGTCATTTTTATTTAGTGATAGCCGAGAACTTTTTTCCAATGGTTTAAATATATATATATATATATTTTTTATTTATTATTTAGAGACTGTTTGGGAAGAAAATTGAAGACAGAATTTTGGAGATATTTTGATTGGAGATTAGTTGAGATTTTGAAAGTATGCGTTCGGTTAAAAAAAAAACAAAAATTGTTTAGAGTAAAAAAAAAAATAATAAAATCATAAAATATGTTCAGTAAAAAATATGTAATACGGTTTATAATTTGTTTCTTTTGAAATTTTATAGACTTTTAAAAGTTGAGTTTATTGTAAAGATTTGAAAATGTGAATAGTGAAAAATAGTTTTGAATTGAAGAAAAAAACCAAAAAAAAAAAAAAAAATTGGAAATGTGGTTTGGAGTTCTCCCCTAAACGAGCTCTTACCTTGTCTGGTGAATCAACTTCACTCAAACTAAACTGTACTTTTTTATCTTAATTTTTGTCTTTTTCTGAAAAGTCAACAAAGTTTATAACTATTTTTTAAAAAGTTAACTTAACTCAGACTTAAAAATTTCATCTCATCTCAAACTCAACTCAACTCATTCACCAAACGGACCTTTAGTAATTGAAAAATTAGATCTATATTAACTAGGATGTATCGTGATTTTGAGGAGGCAAGGAAAGATATTTGAGATATAGAAATGTCACGTCATACGAATTTTGATTACAACCTCAGATTTACGAGGACAAATAATTCTGCATCATGTAGGGTTGGAGAGTACTTGGACTATGCAAAGAGAATGATAATTGAGATAGTTCAGTACTTCAGCTAGAGAGAAGAGGTGTGGGAGAGCTCAGTACTTCAGAAAGATTAAAAAACTATAACATATTTATTGTTAAATTATTAAATTTTAAATATGTAATGGTTTTTAAATACCAACTTACTATTGATAATATTATCACATGACGGTATAAGAATTAGTCATTCTCAAAATTAATCAAACATAATGATCACATAAATCACTAATAGTGATGCTAGCCATCTTCGTTAATCTTATATGTGACAAGAATGATCTAATTACTATAATGTTTTAGCAAAAATGTCATATTTAATAATCTTCCATTAATATCTCAGCCAAAACATGTAACTCTGAAAATAACTTGTACTTGGATTTTCAGGATGAAAAGAGTTGCCATTATTTGGGCTACCTACATCCCATGTTGTTTCATAATTTGGGCCAAATTGTATGTCCAAACAAAGAAGGTTGACCTTGACCTTCTTCTGGGCCTCGTGGGTCATGACTGAGGGCTCTTCACAAGAATGCCACGTATTCAATCACATCTGACATTTGGTTTCCCAATTTTTTTTTGTTTTTTTTGTTTTTTCCTCGATTCAAAACTACTTTTTACTACTCATATCTCCAAATATCTATAATAAACTCACACTTTAAAAGTTCATAATTTTGTTAGTTTAAATCCAAATGAGATAATTTTTTTTAAATGTATAAAATTTCAAGAAGAACGAAATGAAATCGATGTTTGATTTTTTTTTTTCTGAATACATTTTAAAGTTAATATATTTTACTCCAAATAGTTTTACTTTTCAACCAAACATATATTCAAAACTCTAATTCAAATATCTTTCAATACTACATCTCTAAAACATCTTCCAAACGGACCTTAAATTGATTCATAAGTCATGCCAATAAAGGAAAAAATAAAACACTATTCCATAAAATGTCACATTATTATATTCTATCATCTTTAGAATCCAAAATATACCCTTAAGTTATCAGTTTGTAACCATTATGATATCGGCTGGTAACCATCGGTGGTCGGTTACCAATCAATAACCAATCAGTGACCACCGTGATGTCGACCGGTTACCAGTCAAGTACACTATGATATCAGCATATAGATCTCTCCATTGTGCGGTCTGTTGTTCGATCTCATAGGTGCGCATGAGAATGGAAAAATCTCCTCCGCGCATCATCGTCCACAAATCTTGGCATTGTGAGGTGGCAGCTGTAGCAAAGGCAGTGGCTCTTCCATGAGATCGCATCACGGAAAGATATCACATTATCAAAGCATCTATTGCACGAGGTAGAGGCGACGGTGGCCAGAGAACTTTTCGCACCAACTTGTAGCATGGATGGTGCTGGTCTGGTTCGTGGATGGTGTTTTATTGGAATGAGAGAGAGAGACCGTAAGTAATTTTGGAGGGTATTTTGGTAAGTAAATTTATTTTTTTTATTTTTTTATTTTTTCTTTTAAGGGAATTGACTTTGGCTGCGGCAGTTTTTCTTATAATTTTTTAATTTTTGGAAAAAAAATTGATCCTAAAACAAAATTTGGGGCAATTGCACATACATTTCTTTGTTTGGGCCGAATTGCACGTCCACGCAAGAAAGAAGCCTTCCCAACCTGGAGGGCTGGAGGGTAGTGAGTTAATCTG
Source organism: Ficus hirta (assembly GCA_038430175.1). NCBI lineage: Eukaryota > Viridiplantae > Streptophyta > Magnoliopsida > Rosales > Moraceae > Ficus > Ficus hirta. The sequence goes on from CM076585.1 coordinate 30,115,065, forward strand.
TCACTTTTCACTCACCTGTTCAAGTCTATGCAACTTTGCTCTCGTGTAGCACTTTAATTACATGATTAAAATTCTCTAAGATATTTCCTTTCAGAAAAGTTAGAATTAACTGTCGAATCCATGATTCAAACAGATCATCTTTGGGCCTTTTACAATACTTGAACTACAGAAAATACTAAGCATACCATTCAATAAGGTGGCTTAGCAACAAGACTAGGGCTGTGCATGAAAGTCCCGCTTAAACCGTCCGGCCCCCCTTATCCTGCCTATTTGAACGCGTTCACATCATCATCTATTTGTTTTGAACGGTTTTCTACCCACCCGCCATCACTTATGAACGGGTGCGAGTTTTACTTTTTGACTCGCAGGTTCAACCTGCTCGCCTGTCATTTTTGTAATTAATAATAAATAAATTTTCCTTTAATAAGAATATATGACTATTTGACGAAGTTACTAGTAGTTAAATTGTTTTTTAAATTTTATTATTATTATTATTGTTGTTATTGTTGTTGTTGTTGTTGTTGTTATTTAGATATTGTGTTTGAAATTAAAATCAATCTTACTCTTTTTTTTTTCCGTCTCTCTAAGTTGAACATTATAACAGATTTGATAATTGAATTGAAGTTCCAAGTTTGTTTTGGTTAAAAAAAAAACAATCGAAAAAAATAAAAGGAGAATAAAAAATTGTAAAATTATTTTCAAAATTCTCTACCTACTTGCCACACCGCATGCCCCCACCTACCACCAATCCGCCCAATCTATCTTTATGGTAGGAGGGGCTGGTTTGAGATTTTGAAAAAATTGTTATATTCCAACCCACCCATCACTGTGAACCCACCCATGCACGGCCCTAATAAGGACAATTATGATGGGTTTGTGGTCAAAAATTGGAATGTTAATGACCTTCTTTGAGGAAATATGAAGGCTTATTTATACCAGTTTACTACTCGTTTTAAATTGTATGTAATCACACCCCATATATCCTTCCATCACGTCGATGAGTCAAAATCTGCTGTCTCATTTTCCTATATGAAAGATTGTTCTCTCAATAGTATTTTGAGAATTCATCAATTTATTTAAGAATTTTTAATATTTAATATTTTTTATATATTTTAATTCTTAAATTCAAATGATATAGTATAATATTATTGAAGAGATAACCAAAGAAATAAAAAATCCGGGACAACGAGTTCTTATCGTCCAGTTCCCTAACTTAAAAAAAAAAAAAAGTTGAAAACATACCTGGCAATTATTCTTGAGGGAGATAATTGGCCTCGTCCTCAACACTAAAATGGGAAAGAGAATGGAAGTTTCCACCTCATAACAAGGACCTTTCCATGGAATTGACTAATATTTTTCTGTTGACTTCCCTTCTTCTTCTTCTTCTTCGTCTTCGCCTCACCTTTGCTTCTTTGAACATGGGTCTCGGCTAAGAACTAAAAAGCCGCTTGGATTTTCACTTCCTATATTCTTCAGAGCTAGCTAGCTAGGAACAAGAATTTAGTAATTTTCTCTTCCTTGTGTTTTTTTCCCAGGCATGTAGCTCTTGCTTCAAATTTATTTTTATTATTATTTGTTGGAACATGTCAGGTTTGCATTTTAGATTCAGACATGAATTGCTCAAACTGTCTATATATATATATATATATATATAATGAAATAAAAATGGTGATCTAAGTTTTGAGTTTGATTGCTGGTTTTCTTGATTCTTCTCCATTGAAAATTTTCTTTTTCTGAACTGTATTAGTTTCTCAAGAAAATTTTCTGTTGGAAGCCTTTGAAAGAGATTGTATGGATCTACTCTTCTTCTCTCTTGTACGGTAGCACTGAATAAAATTTTAGTATAAGTTGACTTGTTGAAAAAAGTATGGCATTTTTGTTCAATCATGTCTAAGATTGTTGCGACAAGAATAATGAGTCTGTTTTCATTTTTTCTGAAAAAAAAGAGACCGGTAGTGCCTTCACGCGTCCCATCTAATGCACCTGATTAACTACCATGGAAAAAAAATCTCGATGGGATGATCAAGGATTTTGACCTTAAGTTTTCAACAACTATAAAGCTCAAGTTTATAGAGACTATCGGCACTAAGTCATTGCCCAAGGGCAACTTTTTTGTACGCAGTATTTCACAAACCTGAGACCTGATAGTAGTGAATGTTATTAATAAGACCTCTTCAACCATTATGTCACCACCGCTAGTGATATGAGTTTGTTTTTGTTGTTGCGCATATAATTTGCATGCAAATTTTTTGTATTCTTGTAGTTTAGAATCAAGTTATTTATTTTAAAAATTGGAGCACTTTTATCTTGGTAAGAGTTAAGTACTATATATTTATTTGCAATCTAGTGGTAAGAAAAAATTTTTTTTTTTTGGGGCTCAAAACAGTTTTAATTTTTACTATATAAGAAACTTAGCCTATGATTTGTAAAATGTTTTTGTTGTTGTTGAAATGCAGTCACCAGCCTTTTCGGAATTTTTTTGTCGAAATTCCGCAATGGGTTTCGAATTCTTGGCACTTGTGACAGTGATGACACAATTTGCTGGAACAGTTCAGGAAAAAATAGAGCATGCAAAGAAAATATGCGAGTTTCTTAAGCTGTTTCCTGTGTGGCTAAATTACATCAAAGAACAAGATGAAAAACTAAAGACTCTCAAGAGGAAACTCGACGCGCTGTGTAGTTTACAAGAAGATGCTAGAGAAGAGCTAACAGCTGCAGAGATTCAGCCCGGGAAGAAGCGAAAGAGAGAAGTCAAGACATGGCTGAAAGATGTCGATGGAAAGAAAACTGACATTCGAAAAATAGAAGAGGTTAGATATAAAAGATACCTCCAATGGCCATTGCTGGACAGTAGTATAGAAAGAAATCTTCAAGAGGTAAAAGATCTTCATAAGAAGGGTAAGTTTTCCGAGGGGCTCGTTCTTGACGTGCACTCAACAAGCAAGGAGCCACTGCTGACACAAAAATTGGTCGGTCGGGGATCAAATCTGGAGGCGATTTCGAAATGGTTGAACGATCCAAGTGTGTCGAGAATCGGAGTTTATGGAGTTAACGGTGTTGGGAAAACAGCCCTTTTGACTCACATCCAAAACGCACTCGCGAAAAATAGTAGTTTTGAGCATGTTTATTGGGTGAGTGTAACCGATCAGCCCGGTATCCAGAAATTGCAGGATACATTTGCAAGACAAATCGGTTTGAATCTATCGGATGAGGAAGACAAGATCATAAGAGCATCCAAGTTACATAATGCACTGACCAAAAGAGGGAACTTTGTGATCATTTTAGATGGTGTTGGGAGGCTATTTATAGACGAAGTCGGGATTCCGAATGAGAGAAAAGGGTGTAAACTGTTGTTGAGTACTGTGTCATTGAGGCAATGCCAGAGGATGAACTGTCAAGAAACTCATGAGATAAAGCCACTTTCTCATGAACAAGCATTGGAACTTTTTAAGCAAAAATTGTCCAATAGGAACAGTATTGGACCGGAAATCGAGCTAATTGCACAGCAAATTGTGGAGGAATGTGAAGGCTTGCCTCTTTGGATTTTGAATGTGGCTGATAGACTGAGGGGAGTTGATGACATTAATGAGTGGAGGAATGCGTTGACAGAGGTGACAGAGTATAGAAAAGGGAATGCTGATTGAATAAGTCCAGCATCCGTCTGATAAATGTAACTTTATTTTTAAATTTATATAATTATTAGTTAATTTATTTAGCGTAATATAACTTTATGTGTAACATATTGTGTCTTCAAACTTTTACTAAAAGTGACATATATCAACAGAAAATGATATACATTAATGAGTTAATGTCACACGATATTAGTCTGATGTTTCATGTGCCGTACCGTCCTATAGATATACATACATATATGTCAGCCATGAATTTGCTTAAGTGTCATAATCCGGAGTTGTAGAAATTGCTAATTATAGAGATAGCACTCTTTATCTAAGTCGGTTCTAATACTTGGTGCTTTCTTGTTTGCCAAATTTCTCTCAACAAAATTCAGTCTTCAGAGAGTTGAGAGTTTATGGAATGAGAAGAATATTTTCTGTTTTGTTCCCTATAGGCTATGTATATCTCAAGGAGCTTGAAATTCTGGTTTACAAAATTATGAAACCCAAATTAGTTGAAGACTTGGTTACTCATGAGTTATTTTTATTTTATTTACTCAAATTTAAAGATCTCCATATAGTTCTTACTAAAACTTATGTGTATAATTATTATTCTTTTTGATGTGCAATCAAAGGGTGATCGAAACTACGAGTTTAATTGCTGGCTTTTTTTTTTTTTTTTTAGGGCTAAATGAAACAAAATTCTTTTTCTAAATTGTTACTTTAGTTGCTCATAGTTTGTGAAGATTTTCTTATTCTAAGCTTGTGTTTTGTTCGTCTCGAAATTTTATGCAATTAAAGAAAAATCATCTCATTTGAACTTATCTATGTAAAATTATGGATTTTTAAAATTTGAGTTATAAAACTGTGTGAATAGTGAAGTGTCCAAACAATGTCTTTCCCGGTTTTCTTTTTCCTTGGGTAGTAATTTTCATTTTTTTAATCCAAAAAATATTTTCAATGTTAAACTTTTTCTTTTCTTTTCTTTTTTAGTTCATACAAGTAAGAATACATTCATAATTCACGAGACAATCGACCAAATGATCTTTAGAAAGAGGAATTTTATTGAACATATAAAGGGACCCCACTAAATTATTACTTTCACATAATTATTGATTGTTAAAAAATTTGTGATATTTATGAATTACTAGAAGTCCTCACTCCCACTAATATGATATTCGGTTGCAGATAAGCAAAAATATCCAATACCCTTGGATGCCCTTTAACCAAAGCTCACCGATAGATCTCCTATTAAATAATTAAAATTTGACACATCATGGATTTCCACGGCTTGGATGTTATGGAATGAATTATATTATAATCTCTACTTTTTTTTTTTAATTTTTTGGTGAGTTATATTATAATCTCTACTTGCATCTTAGACTATTACTACTATTTTTTTTTTTAAGACCAGCCCGTATGTGGCAATTATTTTTCTTAAATTTATCTTTCACTTTTTCGGAGACTACTCTTTTGCACTCACTACTATTTTTCTTTCAGCGTTCATTGACCAAGCCCCACCACTTTTTATTTTATTTTATTTTATTTTTTTAGTTAAAAAAAATCTTTTTTTCTAAAATAATCAATCAATTTTATTAAATAATTAATCATTGATTCATCATATAATATTAATTATTTTTCTAAAAGTTTTTAAACAGATGACATAAATTTTTTAAAAATAAGTTAAAAGGGAAAAATGGAAAACGACCATTTTGTTAAATACAGAAAAGAGTAGTGCTAGGAATATCAACTTTAATCCTAATTTTTGAGTATCAATTTATGTGTCATATTTTCGTAAGTAAATATAATTAATTGATATGATAATATTTTAAACACTTGTTAATAAAAAAAGACAGCTCATATATTACTTAAATTGGTATTCAAAAATTAGGATTAAAGTTGATATCTCTAGTATTTTTCATAAAAAAAAAAAAAGAATCATCCATCTATTAAATTGGGTGACAAAAAAAATCAACCAACCTAATTTTTTTTTTTAAGGGAATTGACTTTGGCTGCAACATTGTTACTTATAAATTTTTTTTTTTAATTTGTAGAAAAAATTGATCCTAAACCAAAATTTGTGACAATTGCGCATACAATTCTTTGTTTGGGCCGAATTGCGAGTCCACGCAAGAAGGCTTCCAACCTGGAGGGTAGTAAGTTAACCTGTCGCTTCAGTCACTTGTTCAAGTCTATGCAACTTTGCTCTTGTGTAGCACTTTAAATACATGTTTAAAATTCTTCAACAATATTTCCTTTGATGCAAATTAGATTAAACTCTCAAATCTATAATCTAAACAGATCATCACTGGGCATTTTATAATACTTAAATCAAAGAAAATACTAAACATACTATCGAATAGGGCACTTCTATAATGGGATAAGTTACTTTACCGCTAGGGTAAAAAAATTAAAGCTCGTCCAATTATGATCTAACAGTCACTATGAAATGAACTTAGATACCAAAAAGTAGAATCAAAACTACACGATCACATATCATCCTTTCATTCTTTTTGTCTAAATATTGTAAAAATATCCTTATGTTTTTATAAAATCTCAGTTTATACCACATATGTTTTTGAATATCAAAATCAAAATTTCAAAAACTAAACTAAAATAAAAAATAATTAAAAAAAAAAAAAATCAAAATCCAAGTCTGAACGTTGGAGAAAAAAGGTCAAACACCAGCGAGAAACCCGTCAGCATCGGTCTTGCCATTCGTAGTGCCGTCCTTTCAAGCGGCATCTCGCCCTTGCCGTTGCAATCGCACCCAACATAGCCAATGTGCATCCCAACTCAACATTCACCCCCACTCCCAGCGACGCGACCCAAGGGCCGCCCTACCACGGTGAACCACTTCCCTGCAACAGCGACGCACCCCAGCACAAGCGCCCAGACACCAGAGATCTCCTTTGCACATCCCTCGACCAGCGGAGACCCAAGCCATGCCACACTCTCACAACGGCGATGAGTGGCTGACAATGAAGCCCCTGTCCTGATCGGTGGCGACGGCGTTGAGGAGGGCAATCTTAACAGGAGCAACGACATTAATGGACATCTTCAACATTTTCTGAGTGGGAAATTATCCCCTGCTCATCGGGTTTTTTTCTTCTTTTCATTTAATGGGCCTTAATTTATTCTACCCATTACACGCCATTGGATCTTACCCTATCGATGGGATAAAGTAAGTTTAACCTATTGTAGAATTGACCCATCGAATAAGATAAGACAAGAGTGATGGTTTGTGGTCAAAAATTGGAATGTTAATAATGTTCTTTCAGCATCTTAAATATGAAGGTTTATTCTTACCACCTTGGTACTCAATTTAAATTGCGTGGACTCACGCCCACATATCCTTCCTGCCACGTGGATCGTCCCCTTCCCTAACTTCTAAAAAAAGTGACAATTATTCTTGAGGGGGATAAATTGGCCTCGTCATCAACAGTAAAATGGGAAAGAGAATGGAAGTTTCCTCCTCATGACAAGGATCTTTCCATGGAATTAACTAATAGTTTTCTGTTGACTTCCCTTCTTCTTCTGCTTCTTCGTCTTCGTCTCACCTATATTTCTTCGAACATGGGTCTCGGCTAAGAACTAAAAAGCCGCTTGGATTATTTCACTTCCTACATTCTTCAGAGCTAGCAACAAGAATTTACTAATTTTCTCTTCCTTGCGTTTTTTTTTTTCCAGGTATGTAGTTCTTGCTTCAAATTTATTTTTATTATTATTTGTTGGAACATGTTTTGTTTGCATTTTGGATTCAGACATGAATTGCTCAAACTGTCAATATATATATGTAATGAAATAAAAAGGGTGATCTAAGTTATGAGTTTGATTGCTGGCTTTCTTGATGCTTCTCTATTGAAAATTTTATTTTTCTGAACTGTTTTAGTTTCTCAAGAAAATTTTCTGTTGGAAGTCTTTGAATGAGATTGTATGGATCTACTCCTCTCTCTAGCACAGCAGCACTCAATGAAATTTCGTATGAGTTGACTTGTTGAAAAAAGTATGGCTTTTTTGTTCAATCATGTCTAAGATTCTTGCAACAAGAATCATGAGTCTGTTTTCATTTTTTGATAAATATATATATATATATATATATATATATATATCGGTAGTGCGGTTATATCCCGTATAATGTACCTGATTAATTATCATGCAACAATATCGACCGGGACCTTGATGGGATATTGGTCAAGGATCCTGATTTTGAACTTTCAATGGCTATGAAGCTTAGGTTTATAGAGACTATTGATACTAAATCATTGCCTAATGGCAGACTTTTTTGCTTGTGGCTTTTATCAAACCTGGGACCTGATAATAGTCCTCAACCAACATACCGAATCATACCTCTACCCTTGGTGGTATGAGTTTGTTATTTTTGTTGTTGCATATAGTTTGCATGGTATGAGAAAAAGAAGGCAGCATTTTGCAAGCACGTTACTATTACCTTTTCTCCTTAATTTGCTTTGCTACAATGCTACGGCCCTTTTTTGTTAGAATCAAAGTCTCCGATCATAGAACTAAGAATCAATTAGACGTTGAGGTATGCTACAATTTCCATCCAAGTCAAAATCATATTCGGTTTTTCAATAAATTCAAACTTTAATTTGATTTGTTTAGTTGAATCTGAAATACCTAATTTGACAGTATGAGTTAAGTTTGTTATATGTTGTAGTAGATGATCCTTTGATAACTCATTAGTTCTATATATATGTGGTTCTCAGAGAAAAAGCAGGCAGCATTTTGCAAGCACGTAACTGTTGTTTTCTCTTCTTTGCTTCACTTCTGTGCTACGGCCCTTTTATGTTATAGTTGAAGTCTCCGATTGAAGAACTAAGAATCAATTAGATATTGAGGTATGCTACAATCCATCCGAGTCAAGATCATGCTCAACTTCTCAATATTCAAACTTTAATTTGATTTGTTTAGTTGAATCTTAAATGCTTAATTTCACAATATTAAATAATTAGTTGTATGTTGTAGTAGACAATCCTTTGATAACTCACTAGTTCTATGTATGTGTATACATTGATTAGAGTATACATAGTAGATTGGACAAATTATATTTTTTTCCCCTAAACTTTAGTGCTCTTGTAACTTTGTTTCCCAAATTTTGAAAACCGGTGCTTATACCCCTCAAACTTTCAAATGTTATATAGAATGCCCATTGGGCTTTAAACCGTTAGCAAAAACACTCATTTTGTCATATTTTAGCAATGTAAGATTTGGAAAAACTTTATTTTTGCCTCCCCTAAACTTTAGTACATTTGTAACTTTACTCCCAAACATTGAAAACTGGTGTGTACACCTCTTGAACTCTAAACTCTTAGCAAAAAACACGCACAATTTCATATTTCATCCAGTTAAGGCTAATGTGATACAAGTCGAAATAATTAAAAAAAATTTAGTTTGAACTAAAATTTTATTACACAAAAATAATCTTAAACATCTATAGAAATTCGGTATAAAATATTTTAAAAAATCGATACAAATTCATGCAAAAACAAAACAATATGTACATTTATTAATGGGTGAGTCTGTGATAGAGACCCTTTGAGAGTCTCTACTGGTAAAGCCCTTTTTTGGGCTGTTGAGATTTAATCGAACGGTTGAAACGTTGTTGGTGTACCATAATTATTATACACCTTAACTCACATTACCCTTCCCACCCAAAGTCTTCTCCGTCGCCAGCGATCTTCCCGCCACCGGCGACGGATGCCGGCGACCCACCCCCGACGCCGGTGACCCACCTCCGGCCCCAACCCCGGCTGGCCGGTTGCCGGCGACTCCCCTTTCTCTCTCTTCCCCTTTCTTTCTCTTCTCTTCTCTCTCTCTTCCCCTTTCTCTCTCTTCTCCTCTCTCCCACGGCGACCCACCTTCGGCCCCCCCACCACAGGTCCCATCCCCGGCTGGCCGGCCACCGTCGACCCCCCCTCTCTCTTCTCTTCTCTCTCTCTTCCCCTCTCTCTCTTCCCCTTTCTCTTTCTTTTCCTCTTTCCCGCGGCCCCCCAGCTTGCCCGGTGTTCCCCCCACCCCAGGGCCCCCTCCCCCAGCCTCCCCCCCACCCCCCGGCACCCCCTCGACGACCCCCCGGTCCCTTCTTTCTCTTCCCCTTTCTCTATCTTTTCCTCTCTTCTCTCTCTCTTCCCCTCTCTCTCTCTTTTCCCAGCCCTCGGCCCCCCACCCCCAGTCGGCCGGTGCCCCCCATCCCACCCCCACCCTACCCCCGACGTGAGAAGAGAGAGAGAGGGGGAGTCGCGGGTGGGGGTGGGATGGGGGGTGCCGAGCGGCCGGGGGTGGGGGCCGAGGGCTGGGAAGAGAGAGAGAGAAGAGAGGAAAAGAGAGAGAAAGGGGAAGAGAAAGAGGGGGCTGGGGGGGCCGTCGGGGGGCTGCCGGGGCGGTGGGGGGAGGCTGGGGGAGGGGGGCCTGGGGTGGGTGGTGCATCGGGCAGCTGAGGGGCCAGCGGTGGGGGGCCGCGGGAGAGAGGAGAAAAGAGAGAAAGGGGAAGAGAGAGAGGGGCGTTGCCGGTGGCCGGCCGACCGGGGCTGGGGCAGGTGGTGGGGGGGCCAGAGGTGGGTTGCCTCGGGAGAGAGGAGAAAGGGGGGTCGCCGGCGGCCGGCCGGCCGGGGTTAGGGCAGGTGGTGGGGGGGCCAGAGGTGGGTCGCTGGCGTCGGGGGTGGGTCTCCGGCGTCCGTCACAGGCGGCGGGAAGATCGCTGGCGACGGAGAAGACTTTGGGTGGGAAGGGTAATGTGAGGTAAGGTGTATGATAAGTATGGTTCAACCGTTCGATTAAATCTCAACGGCCCAAAAAATGACTTTACTGGTAGAGACCCTTTGAGGGTCTCTACCACAGTCTCAATCTTTATTAATAATTATTTTAATTTTTTCAATAAGAGTAATAGGCCCAAATAGTCCCTGAAATCTTTTGAAGGTGACGGTTTGGTTCCTATTTTTTTTCCCCCGCTAAGATGACCTTAAATTCCTATTTTTTTGGCCAATACGGTTCTTTCCATCAAACTCTGTTAGAAATCTAATGGAATCTTGCTAAAATCATCAGTTTTGTCATAAAAAGACTAAAATACCCTCCATCTCTCCCTCATTTCTCTCTCTCCCTCTCGCCCCCTCCCTCTTGCAACCCCCTCTGCACGAACCCATATTAGGGTTGCGGCGCCGCCCCCCCCCCCAACCTGTGCCGATGCAGTCGCATCCCCCACCCCCAGTATCCTCTTTCTCCCTCTTCCTTCTTCCTTCTCACCCCCTCCCTCTCGCAACCCCACTGGCACGAACCTAGGTATGGGTTGGGCCGTCACCACTCCACCCCTGCCCCCTACCCCCATGCCCTCCCCCCCCCCCCAACCTGTGCCGATGCAGTCGCATCCCCCACCCCCAGTATCCTCTCTCTCCCTCTTCCTTCTTCCTTCTCACCCCCTCCCTCTCGCAACCCAACTGGCACGAACCTAGGTATGGGTTGGGCCGTCACCACTCCACCCCTGCCCCCTGCCCCCATGCCTTCCCCCCCCCCCCCCCCCTCTTCCCTCCCTCCCTCTGGCAAACCCAAATCGGAGTCAAAACCCAAAACCCACGAACCCCAACCCCCTTCCCCCCACCGTCGCTAAGCTTGGCATCACGAACCTTCCCCCGCAGTCGCTAAGCTCAGCCTCAAAATCCAGACACCGAATTGGTTCCCCCCCAACACCTGCCATCGCTCGAGCATTCCGATCTGGGTTTCCTCCCCCCTGCCACCGCCGAGCTCAAGCCCTGACCCCCCAAACTCAACCACCCGCCATGGATATGAAAGAGCGAGAAAGAAGAGAGTGAACTATTTTTAATTTTTATTAAATTAATTATTATTAAATTACTAAAATACTAACTCATTCTATTATAAATTAACATAATTAGACAGAAATGACTATAATGGCCAATATTTTAAAGTTTAGGGTCATCTTGGCAAAAAAAAAAAAAGTACCAAACAGTCACCTTCAAAAGAATTCAGGCACTATCTGGGTCAATTACTCTTTCAATAAATATAAAGTTCAAATAATTAAATAAATCCATTCGACACAACAGAAAACAAAACAAGCACAAGTTTAACTCTTTTTTTTTTTTGTTTTCCTTTTGAAAAGTTCAAATTCATTAAACAAAAAAGTCCAAATAAAAAAGGGATTTACAAACTAAAATACCCAAACAAGCTCACAACACCTGAAAGGATAAAAGACAAATAAAATAAATACAAAGTCAATATACCAAAACCTAAAAATGACCTGTGCATTCCTAAGATTTGTTTTAAAATTTAAGTTATAACAAGAAAACAAAGAAAAATTAAAGTAACTTGCATATTTAGAAAACTTGAATTTTATAGATTTTTAAGGTTATTTTTATAATAATATATATTTTAGTTCAAATTATCATTTTATTATTTATATTAGTATCATGTTAGTCTTAAGTTGACGAAATATGACTTAACAAGTGTTTTTACAACAATTTAAAGTTTGCGAGTTATAAGCACAATACTGGTTTTTAATGTTTGTGGGTAAAGTTACAAATATACTAAAATTTAGGGGATAAAAATAAAGTTTTTTCAAGTCTTATATGACTAAAATATGACAGAAAAGAAATATTTAAAATTCGAGGGACATTCTTATTAACAATTCAAAGTTTGAGGGGGTAAAAGCAACAAGATTTTAAAGTTTGAGGGCAGACAAGAACACTAAGTTCAGGGGCAAAAACAAAATTTGTCTTAATAGATTTTGATACTAAAATTTTCTATTGGCCATGAGCTAGTTTATTTATTACTTTCAATCCATTTGCATTATAGGCCATTTTTTTCTTTAGTAATTACACAATAAATATTTATCTTTGTGTGTGAGTGTTCGTATATCTTGTTATGATGCTTCATCAAGCCCAAAGTTAAATACAATGTTCAAATTCTCATTGGCAGTGCCAGGCGCTAGTCAAAAATGGATCCTGTAGGGCCAGTTATTCAACTTTTTCAGTGGATATCAGCACCAATTTCCAGATGTTGGAAGTATCACAGTGGCCTTAAGGAAAATGTGAAGACACTCAACCAAAGAATGGAAGAGCTAGACTGTCGAAGGAGAGACATATTTCGAAGGCTAGGCACTGTGATTGTTGAAGGAGAAACAGAGTCGAAGGCTGAGGTTCAACTTTGGCTGCGAAGGGTGGAAGCCATTGATGCCGAAATCAACACGATTAACCAACAAGTTGAAACAGTGAAATGCTTCTCCCGTGCTGGAATTGGAAAGAATGTTATTCAGAAGATAGAGGACGTCAAGGAACTCCATGGAAGTGGTGAATTTCCTGACGGTTTGGTCATACGCCTTCCACAACGAATCGGAGAGATGCAACCAACAACAACCTTGGGGGGAGAAACTACATTTACAAGAAAAATGGAAGAAGTATGGGCATTGTTGATGGGCGATGAAGTTAGAAAGATCGGAGTCTATGGGATGGGTGGAGTGGGTAAAACCACTCTCATGCAAGATATAAACAATCGCCTTCTTGAAAGTAGAGAGAAGTTTGATAGTGTAATCTGGGTAACTGCATCAAAGGCTTCCAGTATTATCAAGCTACAAGATGCTGTTGCGCGCCGATTCGATATTGACATTTCAAAGTATGACGACGAAACAGAAAGGGCCAGCCATTTATATACAGAATTGAGGAAGAAAAAAAGCTATGTGCTCATCATTGATGATTTATGGGACGTTTATCCTCTTGACAAAGTAGGAATCCCGGAGCCTGGTCCTCAAAATGGAAGCAAATTGGTATTGACAACTCGACTTCTTAACGTATGCCACGGAATGAGTTGCAATGCGATACCAATGGAGCGTCTGTCAGAAATGGAGTCATTGAACTTGTTCTTGGACACAGTTGGTCGTGAAGTTCTATCCAACCCAAAAATGGAAGAGATCGTGAATTTGGTTGTCAAAGAATGTGCCTGTTTGCCACTTGCAATTGTTACAATAGCAGGAAGCTTAAAAGGTATTGTTGATTATAATGACTGGAAGACTGCACTTCAAGATCTGAAGACATCTACAAAAGGAACCAATGAAATATTTGAGAAGTAGAAATTTAGTTTTGATCGCTTAAATGATAAAGACCTTCAAGATTGTCTGCTTTATTGCTCCCTATTTCCCGAAGATTTTGCTATTGCAAGAGATAGGTTGATAGAATATTTGATTGCTGAAGAAATTATAAAAGAACCAAATAGGCAAGCAGATTGGGAAAGAGGACAAACAATGATAAACAAACTCGTGCGTGTTTGCTTATTGGAAGATACAAGAGGTGTCAAATGCGTGAAGATGCATGATTTGATAAGGGATATGGCTCTACAAATTACAAGTGAAGGACCTCGATTTCTGGTTGAAGCAGGGATGGGATTGAAACGTGTTCCTGATGAAGAAAAATGGAAAGAGGATCTTGCAAAAGTTTCATTGATGCAGAATGCTATATCAGATATCCCTTTGAGTTTTGAATCACCAAGGTGTCCCAAGCTTTCAACACTGTTGCTAAACTCAAACCGTTACTTGAGTAGTATTTCAGGCAACTTTTTTCGTCATATGACGGGACTTGGTCTTCTTGATCTATCTGCAACTAGTATTGAGAATCTTCCGGAATCAATCTCTGAGTTGGTGAATCTTACAGCATTGTTGCTCAGAGGATGTGACCAGTTGATGTATGTGCCATCTTTAGCAAAACTGACAGCTTTGAAGAGGTTGGACTTTTACGAGTCAGGAATCAAGGAAGTACCTCAAGGTATGGAAAACTTAGTTAGGCTGAGATACCTTGAATTTGACGGGTGTCGTCAGCTAGAGATAATACCTGATGGGGTCTTTTGCAAGCTTTTAAACCTTCGGTATCTTTCTCTTAATCAAGCGCGTGGAGCAACAACAAGAGGAGAGGAGTTAGTATTTCTGAAGAAGCTTGAGAGCCTCTATTGCGTGTTGCATGACCTTAACGGTTTTAACGCGTATGTTAGATCTTTGGCGGAGGGAGGACCTGCCTATTACATACTTCAATTGGGATTTGCTGGCGGTTTGGACTATCATATGTACTGGCGTGCAGTCCATAAACATGGTAAAGTTGTATATTTGATAAATTGTGACATAAGTGAAAGTGTAGCAAAAGGTGGAGACTGCCCGCTATTGCTCCCTCAAGACGTTGAGATCCTGGCTATAAGGAGTTGCATTAATGTCAGCAGTTTGTGTGAACTCACATCGTTCGAAAATACAATGAACTTCAAGTGGTGTTATATCGAGAAGTGTAGTGAGCTTAAGCATTTGTTTGTGTATTCCTCTAGCATCATTCGTCTTCTTCAGAGACTCGAGGTATTGGACCTTAAGGCAGTGCGGGACCTGCAAGGGCTGATCCGGAGGGAAAATCTAGCATTGTCGTCGCCACTTCCACCTGGCACCTTTTGCTCTCTTAAGGAATTGAGAGTGTGTCATTGTGACAACATAAAGAGATTGTCCATCGTTGCTCCACTCCCAAACCTGGAAGACATCAGTGTATTTGAATGTAAACAGTTGGTTGAAATAGTAGCAACGGCATCCGATCATGATGAAGAAGAAGAAGATCAAGAACATGTGGAAGCTGCAGGTGGAAGATCACATCAGGCCATCGGCGTTGTTACTCTTCCTAAATTGTGGAACTTACGTTTGTCTTCACTACCAAAATTAAAAAGCATCCCCGTCATTGCTGACAATTCCTTGCGCCAAGTTCGAATATGGGAATGTCCAAAGTTGAAAAAGGTCCCTTGCCTTGACAAAGTTCCAGTTCCGGTTTCTCTTCGATGTGTTCAAATAAGAGAAGATTTGTGGGAATCGCTGGAGTGGGATCACCCCAATGCGAAGGATGCCATCCAGTCTATGAGGGTAAAATGACGATGAGGTATTGGATCAACTCCAAATCAAACGAGCAACGGGTAATATTTCTATCTTACAACAAAACTATCCGTTAATTGCTTGGTTTAAAGTTATAAGCTTTTGTATATTGAGAACTTCTTTTCTAGACTTTCATTTTAGTTCACCAATCAGTCTCAAAAGCTTGCACTGCTAGGAGGCGAGTCAAATAATAATTGGGTGATTTTGAGGAATTCCCGAAAAGAGTACATCTTTGTAATATTGTCTTATCTATAATGGTTTCAACATTTTTATCCTCTTCTAATATAAGTCAAAGATTAACCTAATATATCTTTTCAAAAATACTCTAACCAATCATAAAGGTGTTCTACCACAATACGTTTTGTAATTCTACTAGAATACATATTGGTATCCAATATATTCTCCGATCACTTGTGCTAGACTCCAACCGTCAGAGAGTACTCTAATGGAATACATTTTGCTAATGTGCCAGAATAAGTTGGTATTCTGCTGAACTATTTAATATACTCTATTGGGATATTTCTTGTTATTAACAGATTTTTAACATCAAATTATTCTAAAATATATTATTTTAAATGATTAGATTATTAGATTGAAATTGAACTTTTTTTATTTAAATCGGTGAATCAAACGTGAGCGTAGTTTTTGATGTTGCAGTCAATAACCAATAAATAATCACTGTGATACGAATCGATAATTTAAGTAATATCAATTAAGAACGGCATGTATTAATTGGATTTTTCATCGGTTATGTGCATAATTTTAGTACATATTGACTCTTATTCTTATTTATTGTTAGGCATTTTTTATATAAAATTATTTGAATAATATGTTTTTGTTGAATAGGACATCACTTGGAGTTTAGAGAATAAATTAGAAGATTAGTCTTTGGAGAAGGCTTTTGGTAGGTTTGCTGAAGAGAATTGGCAACTTCTTTTATGTATGTATGTATGTATGTATGTTTATATAGCAAACAGCATAGAAAAAGCGGTTGGACAGACGACTGACGGTTGGGCCGAGGAAATAGAAGAAGGAAAGAAGACAGTGGCTATGTTTATCTATGTTCTTATTATGAATTTCAATATTTCTCAGTAATTTTTCTGATACCGAGGTTGCGGATGAAATCATATTTGACGATATGGTTCTCTTTTTATTCAATTAATTTCCTCTATGTGTTCTTTAATGTTTATGATTCTTAGTTCACTAGATAATTACATTGAGATTTCTTTCATCAGTAATATGTATGCTTGATAATTAGAAATTCTGTTTTTGAATTTAATCCGTGCTTGGTTTTTGAATTTTGAGAGATCAATATAATTTTTGTTTATTTGTCTTCTTATCAAGGGATTTTATAAATGGAATGCTTAGGGAATTATCTCTTCAAAAAAAAAAAAAAAAAGATTAATATTAGCTATTAGGTTTATTTAACGGGGGCTTACCTGTTAAATCTACAAGTTATAATAGATTGATTTCAATCTGTCGCTTCAATTTTGGGAATTAATTGATTAATAGGAAATTGCTAAATTGATGGTGGTAGATTTTGAAACTTTGGCAATTTTTTTATCTCTTGATCAGTTTAATTTTACTCATCATTTACTTTTTCTCATTAATTTTAGTTTTATTTTTCATTCAATTTTAGTTTTCTCTTCAATTAGGTTAGAATATTAATAATCTTAATAATCTGTTTTGATTTACTTTTTCTCATTAATTTTAGTTTTATTTTTCATTCAATTCTAGTTTTCTCTTCAATTAGGTTAGAATATTAATAATCTTAGGTTAGATTTATTTTTCTTAATTTTATCAATACATGTGAGTTCGACCCCGTTTGCTCATAATTCTATATTTCAATTGATTCATGCACTTACAAGTAATTAAAATTTTCCCAAGAATCGACATACTAAAAAAAATATACAAATTCAGCATATCCCAAAAAATAAAAAAAACCTACAAAATCTCTTACAAAAACACAAAACTCATATAATAAAAAAATAAAAAAATAAAAAATAAAAAAAGAACTTCATGGATGTTCTCCTTGCTGCAATGCCTGAGCAGATATGCTTATCTCAACTGACCTTGGCGTCTATGGGGCAAGATCCGAGATTTATCTTTGGTCTTGGACTTACAAGATCTTGGTGACATCTTCATTCCAGATGACGTGGTGGCATGCAGCGCGAAGGAGATCACTCCTTCACGCGGTCTATTGGTCGATTTCTTTAAACGAAGCGGTCTATAGTTTTTTAATGTGTAAAATTTGATCCATGACCCAAACTAACTGCAATCCTTGTCATTTCATCACTAACTTCTCCATCATCTAAAAATTCAGGAGTCTACTTATAAAATAAAAAAGAGCATAACTCAAATATACTCGAAAAATGAATCCAAATAAAAAAGTGCAAGACTCGGATCTATTTGAAAAGTGAATCCAATTTAACATCAACCACTCTGATTCTAAAACCGCACAACTTATTGGTCGAGAACCTTTGGATTGAGTTATGAAATATCAAACTTTGGATCTTTTTATTTTATTATATCCTGATCAGAAGTTGCTCTCATTTATAAGTTGGACTTGGATTTTCATGATGAAGATCATTTCACTTCATCTTCCAGGGCGAGCCTTGGCTTGCATTTTTCAGTTGTATTTCTTTATTTTTAGTGGCTTTTTCTCTTTTTTTTGGAAAAATGCCCCAAAAAGAGCACGTATATGAATTGCTATATCTATAATGACTTCAAGATTTTTACCCTCTTACAATGTCTAATGAAAAGTGGTTAATAGGGTAAAAAAGCCAAACCAGTAATTAAGCGGGATAAAAATCCTAAGCATGTGCACTAACGGGGCTATTCCCACAATTTTAACTTAACTTTTGTTTTTTTTTGGGTTGTGAATTACACGTCGACACAAGAAGGCTGCCTAACTGGAGGCTAGTGAGTTAAATTTTCACTTTTCACTCGCTTATGCAAGTCAATGTATCTTATGCTCCAGTTTAACATGTTTTAAACTCACTTTTTAGTTTTATTCATTTTTATGATGTTTTCTTTTTACTTAAATTTCAATTATTTGTTTGAATATATGATCAAAATGGATCCATCTTTGAACTATAGTTGAACTAAAGTAAATAACACACCTCCATCAAATGACGTGGCTTGACGATATTCGGATCATTGTAATGGTTTGTCAAAGCTCAAATACTAGTTATCTTTACTCCAATTTTATTATTATTGTTATTATTATTTTAAGTCAAAAAGGCTCTGATGGTATCATCATCCCAATTTCAACCCCACAGAAATCCACTTCACTAACTATGACAATTTCAGCCCCAATTTTATTAATTATTATTATTATTAGTTGGAATATGTCAGGTTTGATTTTGGATTCGGGCATGAATTGTCGAAACTGCAAATTTTATACTTTTTTAGGATGTGAAATCAAAGGGTGATCTAAATTATGAGTTTGATTGCTGGTTTTTTTTTTTGTTTTGGCTAAATGTGAAAAAAAAAAAAAATCTTTTTCTACATTGTTACTTTAGTAGCTCGTAATTTTTGAGGATTTTCTTACTTTAATTAGAGTAGAGAGAGTGTATGTATCTAATACTATAAATATGGGCCGCCAAACCCGTTGAGAGGGAAATATGGACCTGACCGAGCTGGTCCTAACGAAGGAAAGGGCGACCCAACCCAACCCCTTTTAGCTTGGTAGTTTATGGGCAGGATCAATCCGTAAGTTTTTTTGGAAAGTTTATCATTTGTTTGGTATTCAAGTTTAATTCCAATTAAACTGTACTATTCCATCTCAATTTTTATCTTTTTTTAAAAAGTTAACAAAATTTATAACTAGCTTTTAAAAAGCTAACGAACTCAATCTTAAAAATTTCATCTCCAACTAACGAACTAAACGCAAGTTTATAGGGTGTATGGTGAATAAGTTTGAGTTAAGATTTTTAAGTTTGAGTTGGTTGACTTTTTAAAAACTAGTTATCATTTTTGTTGACTTTTCAGAAAAAGACAAAAACTGAGATGAAAAATATGAGTTTAAACTTGTTTGCCAAACTCCCTCTTAGTGTTTTTATATGTAAAACTTAAAAAAAATATATTAATATATATATATATATATCTATATATATATATAAAGCACTGATACTCAATTTACATGCTTGTTTGCTTGCTTTATATGGACACGTGTAAGTTTGTTAGTGTATTCTTTTGTTTCTTGAAACTGAAGTTTAGTTTTTTTTTATTCAGTTTCAAGTATTTGTAACTAGGGATTAAAAAGGCCTTAAAAGACACCTATTAGCTTACCTGTTTTAAATTGATATGTGTAACTCTATGAGTGTATTTTTTTTTAGCAGTCCAGTCCGATCCTAATGGGGCGTGGGCTACACCGTTGGAGAAGACAAAGTCCCATGCGTGTTTATCATCAAAAGATTCTAAGTGGATTTCAAACTTCGAAGAACATTAAATTTGTATTTAGTTTGCCGATTGAAAATGAAATTTTTAAGTTTAAATTGGTTGACTTTTTAAAAATTAATTATAATTTTTATGGACTTTTCAGAAAAATGACAAAAACTTAGATGCAAAAGTACAATTTAATTGGAGTTAAGTTGAAATGCCAAACAAAACATAAATGTCTTTTCTCCTTTTCATTTTTTTTTTTCATTCAAACATCTTTTTTTTATTTTTTTTATTTTTGACTTTTGAATCATATATTCTTCCCAGATGAACAACAAATTAGGAGATTACTCTCTAATAAGTGAGGCACACACAAATAATTAATAAGACAAATTAAAAAAAAAATCTTATTATTTTGAAAACAATGATATTAAAATAGTAGTATTATTAATTTTTTTGTTATGTAATAGTTTTTCAATTTGATTATGAACATCAATATTGTAGAGTGTATCAATTCTTTTTATGTATTTGCTTAAAAAAAAAAATCCTTTTGTATAGTTTAGGTAATTAACAACTTTAATATCTATACAAGAGTCCAGTCAAAACGAATCCATCGTAGGGAGGATTCCGAAAAAACAAAGGAAAAAAAATTATAAAGAGTATTAACTTTACCTAAATTTGAAAAATAAATTTCTTGCAGTTCCAAAAAGTCTTTTTTAGTTAAAAACTATTATTTTGCAATATTCTTTTAAAATCATGCAGTTTTAAAGATAATAATTTTTTTTTAAATACCTCAAAAAACCAAGAAACAAAAAACACGTCAATTTTTTCTCCATATATCTATAACATCTAAAAAAAGCACCGGTGACCTATTAGGCTGCTACCTGTTAATTTTGTAATTAGTTATTCTCCTCTTGTGTTGACAAGTGTAAGTTTACAGTGAGTATATTTTTACTTGTCATAACTAATTTTAGCTCTTTTTGAAAAACTATTAAATAACAAAAAATTAATAATATTACTATTTTAATATCATTGTTTTCAAAATAATTAGATCCTTTTTTTTTTCCTTCTTTTCTTATTAATTATTTGTGTGTGCCTCACCTATTAGAGAGTTATCTCCTAATTTTTTGTTCATCTGGGAAGATTATATGATTCAAAAGTCAAAAAATAAAAAATAAAAAAGACAGTTAAATGGAAAAAGATAAAAAAAGAAAAAAGATATTCATGCTTCGTTTAATATTTCAACTCAACTCTAACTAAACTGTACTTTTTCATATAAGTTTTTGTTTTTTGTTCCTAAAAAATCCACAAAAATTATAACTAGTTTTTGAAAATCAACTAATTTAAACTTAAAAATTTCATCCTTAATCGACGAATCAAATGCAAGCGTAATGTTCTTCGAAGTTTGAAATCCACTTGGAATCTTTTGATGATAAGCACGCATGGGACTTTGTCTTCTCCAATAGTGTTGCCCACGCCCCATTAGGATTGGACTGGACTGCTTAAAAAAATACACTCATACACTTACACGTATGAAATTAAAACAGGAAAGCTAACGGAGGTCTTGTAAGGCCTTTTTAATCTCTAGTTACAAATAGTTGAAACTGAACCAAAAAAACTAAACATCAGTTTCAAAAACAAAATACACTAACAAACTTACACGTGTCCATATTAAGCAGGGAAACAGGTATGTAAATTGAGTATCCGTGTTACACGTGTCCATATTAAGCAGGGAAACAAGCATGTAAATTGAGTATCCGTGCTTTATATAAATACTAGTTTTGGCATGTGCGTTGCACGTGTTGAATCGTGATGAAAATTTTCATAACGTTTAATATGAAGAAATATTTTCTAGATATTATAAAAAAATACAGATTAATAAACAAAGTTGAAGAGTTAAACTTTATGATGCAATCATAAAATACATAATAATAATAAAATCAAACATTCTAATAAATAAAATAAAAACACACAACTCATTTGTTTTTTGTTTTTTTTTTTCAAAATATCTAGAGTTGCATTTTATTATCTCAAAAAAGATTTTAATCCCATTGTTTGCTATATAAAGAATAAAACATTGCAATTAGAAAAAAATGATTGGAAAAAGAAAACTAAAAACGTTTTGAAAATATGATAATGGAGTAAAAGGTAAATAAAAAAAAAAGTCAATATGAATATTTTACACACATTTTAATTTATATATAGAGTCACATACACACATGCATCTGCAAACAAAGTTTTAAAAAAGCAAAACAGTTTATTTTTATAAAAATTTTTAGCTGTAGAACAATATACTAGCGGCAACATTTATACCTACTTGTTCAAAGTTTTGCAGTAAAAATAAGTATAGATGAAATGCTAATACATTTCTAAACCTGAGTTCTCACATGACAAGTTGTAGTAGGTGTTATCCTAAGTAATATTGGATATATGCCTATTTCCTACACAATGAGCTCCTACAACTACAGTAGGACGGATGATTATTCTAAAAGTAGACAAAAGCAGAAAATTTCTAAAGAAGAAAACTTGATCCAAACACAAATTTAACATGAATATGCCAGAAAATAATAGCAAGATGACATAAAAGCAAAAATGAAATTCCAACATAAAAGAATTCTATTAACTTTGTTTTGAAACCGGAAGGCAATAACTCTTTTTCCTGTTGTTTAAACGAAACTTTCTAAAGCAAAAGATGAAACTTAATATTCTAAAGTAATATATATATATATATATATATATCCATGTGTGTATCGAATACAAAGAAAATGTTCTCTCTCTCTTTTGATGATAAAGCAATTCTAATCTCCAATCTCCTACTTTATCTACTATTTTATAAATGTAGGAATATATTTTGTTTTCGGATGGTAAGAAAACAAAATGAAAAAGAATAGTCTTTCACTAATGACAGGTTCCACACTTAAGAAAAGAAAAAAAAAAAAAAGTAGGAAAAAAAAAGGAAACAAAGAGAGAGAAAACCTATTATCAATGTTCACGTGAGATCCACCAAAGTATCTAAAGTAAGGAACGACACATTTCTTCAAGAAGGCTTTTAGCCAACATGTGGAACGAACAGCAACAATAATCTTTAAAAATAGTGGTTAAAAAGCCGAAAAAAGAAATAAATTAAAAAAAAGAATGAAACGAGCATTTCAACCAAAACGCTTGTTTTTGTTGAAGCTTATGAACAGTACTACATATTGACGTTTTTATATATTTATAGATATATGCTTCGTTTCGCTTTTCAACTAAAATTTAACTAATCTATATTTTTTTAATCTCAATTTTTATCTTTTTCTAAAAAATCAATAAAAATTATAACTAATTTTTTAAAAGAGTTACTTTTAAAATAAGATTAAACTATCACTTTCAAAAAATTTCGGATATTATTTAAATTAATTACTATATATATATATATTTTAAAAAATTTATATAAAATAAATATTAATACAAAAAAATCTTTTTTTCCTTCTCCTCTCTCACACTTCGTACTCTTCTCTCTCTCTCTCTCTCTCTCTCTCTCTCCCCTCGAGCAAAAGAAAAAAAAATATTCAAAATAAATCCCCTATCCCACTAACCTTTCTCTCTATCTCTCTCTCTCTCTCTCCCCCCCTCTCTTCCGACTATGTCAGTCGGAAAAAGAATCCAAAACCCAACAACTCCCCCCACACACACACACACACTCTATCTCTCTCTTTCTCTCCCTTCCCCGTGTGTTAGCTGCACAGCAGTCAAAAAAACCTCAAAAAGTTTTAAAACCCAAGTCTCTCTCTCTCTCTCCACTTCCCTCTCCTCCCATGTTAGCTACACGGCAGCCAAAAACAAAAACAACACCAAAAAACGGTGCATTTTTTACTACCAAAAATAAACAGTAACTTTTTATCTACTCTTTTATAGATATAGGATTACAGAACGTTTTTAGTTTTATCAAGAATTGCAACTAAATCAATAATTTAAGGATTGATTTGAAAAATTAATAATGGATCAAATGATCATTATCTGAAAATAAAGTTAGGGATTAATGTGCATATAGCCCAAAAGAAAAGAAATCTTAAACACAAAGTTCATAAAAAAATGGTAAACCTTATGGAAAAAAAATATACAATTTACTATGTATTTAAGATTATGATGTATTAAAAAAACTTAAAAAAAAGAAGAAAAATCAACTAACATGAGAAATTGAGATATTTTTTAGTTAAATAATATTAGTTGGGATTTTTCGTAATTAAGATTGATGTAATTTTAATATAAAAGGGCTTCATTTAACTTGAATATAAATATACATTCACCAAAAAAAAAAAAGTGAATATCAATATGCAGGTTGAAATTAAAAAAAAAAAAATACAAATTACTTTCCTATCAACATGCCTGCAAAAAAAAGTTATTGCTTGCCTATTATATATTTATGAAAAAACTCTACTCTCTTTTTTTTTTTTTTTTTTTTTTTTTTTTTTTTTTTGCCTTTTTAGACGTTTTGCACTTAAAAAATAATAAATTAAAAAATAAAAAATGTGTAGTTACAATATGGCAAAACTGTAATTTGAATTAAATGGTCTTCTTTTAAGTTCAAGTTTCAGAACTCTTGCAAGAGCATAACACGTAACAGGCAAAAAACAAATGTCAGCTGCAGTGGTTGTGAGGAAGGACAAAAAACTAAAAAAAAAAAAAAAAAAAAAACACCTAAACGGAAAAATCAACTAACATGAGAAATTGAGATATTTTTTACTTAAATAATATTAGTTGAGATTTTTCATATTTAAGATTTATGTAATTTTAATATAAATGGGCTTCATTTAACTTGAATATAAATATACATTCACCAAAAAAAAAAAAAAAGTGAATATCAATATGCAGGTTGAAGTTAAAAAAAAATAAAAATTACAAATTGTTTTCCTATCAACATACCTGCTAAAAAAGTTATTGCTTGCCTATTATATATTTATGAAAACACTCTACTCTTTTTTTTTTTTTTCCTTTTCAGACATTTTGCACTTAAAAAATAATAAATTAAAAAATAATAAATGTGTAGTTATAATATGGCAAAACTGTAATTTGAATTAAATGGTCTTCTTTTAAGTTCAAGTTTCAGAATTTTTGCAAGAGCACAACACGTAAGAAGCAAAAAGCAAATGTCAGTTGCAGTGGCTGTGGCTGTGAGGAAGGACGAAAAACTAAAAAATAAAAAAATAAAAAAAACACCTAAACGGTGCGTTGCTGTGAGGAAGGACAAAAACCTAAAAAAAAAAAAAAACACCTAAATGGTGCGTTGCTGTGAGGAAGGACAGTAAGCAAAAAAAAAAAAAAAAACCTAAATAGTGTATTTTTTACTACCAAAATGAACAGTAAAAAAAAAAGCACCTAAACGTTGCTGTGAGGAAGGAAAGAGGGAAGGAAAACAAAAAAAAAAAAAAACAAAAAACAAACAAACTAAACTTTGCTGGAGGAAGGAAGAAGAAGAGGAAAAAAAAAAAAGCACCAAACGGTGCATTTTTTACTACTAAAGATGAACAGTGCAATTTTATGCACTCTTTTAATATAGTTAAGATATATATGTGTGTGTGTGTTAATAGAATTTTTTTGTTTGTTTTACATATAAAAACACTAAACTAGCATTTGGTTTATTAGTTAGAAATAAAATTTTTAAGTTGGAATTTGTTGATTTTTCAAAAACTAGTTATAAATTTTATTGACTTTTCAGTAAAAAATAAAAATTAAGATAAAAAAGTACAGTTTAGTTGGAGTTAAACTTGAATACCAAATAATAATCCAATTATCGCCAAACCACGTCATTTGATGGGAGGTGTATTGCTTTCTTTAGTTGGACTATAGTTCAAAGATGGACCCATTTTGATCATATGTTCAAACAAATAATTGAAATTTTAGTAAAAAGAAAACATCATAAAAATGAATAAAACTAAAAGGTAAGTTTAAAACATGATATTAAACTGGAGCAAAAGATGCATAGACTTGCATAAGCGAGTGAAAAGTGAAAATTTAACTCACTAGCCTCCAGCTAGTCAACCTTCTTGTGTGGACGTGTAATTCACAACCCCAAAAGAAGAAGTTAGTTAAAATTGTGGGAATAGCTCAGTTAGTGTACATGCTTAGGATTTTTACCCTACTTAATTACTGGTTCGGATTTTTATGCTATTGACTACTTTTCATTAGACATTATAAGAGGGTAAAAATCTTGAAGTTATTATAAACATAGAGATATTTCAGATATGTGCTCTTTTTGGGTATTTTAAAAAAAAAAAAAAACCCACTAAACGTAATGAAATATAAGTGAAAATCACAAGACAAGGCTAGCCCTAGAAGATAAAGTGAAATGAGGGATATCTTCGTCATCATGAAAATCCAAGTTCGACTTCGAAGTAAGAGCAACTTTTGAGTAGGATATAGTAAAATAAAAAGATCCAAAGTTTGATATTTCATAACCCAATCCAAAGGTCCTCGACAAATAAGTTGTGCGGTTTTAGAATCAGAGTGATTAATGTTAAATTTGTTTCACTTTTCAAATAGATTTAAGTCATGCACTTTTTTATTTGGATTCATTTTTTGAGTAGATTTCAGTTATGCTCTTTTTTATTTTATTAGTAGACCCTTGAATTTTTAGATGATGGAGAAGTTAGTGATGAAATGACGAGGATTGCGTAAGTTTTGATCTTGGATCAAATTTTACTCGCATTAAAAAATTATAAGGAAAAAATTTTTCATTTAAGGAAATCAACAAATAGACCGCGTGAAGGAGAGATTTTCTTTGCGCCGCAGGCTGCCACATCATCTGGAATGAAGATGCTAAATCTCGGATCTTGCCCCATAACCGCCTAGGTCAGTCGAGATAAACATATATGCTCAGCCACTGCAGCAAGGAGAAGATCTGTGAAGGTTTTTTTTTTTTTTTTTGGGTTGATTATATGAGTTTTGTGTTTTTATAAGAGATTTTGTAGGTTTTTTATTTTTTTGGGATATGCTGAATTTGTGTATTTTTTTAGTATGTTGATTCTTGGGAAAATTTTAATTACTAGAAAGTGCACTAATCAATTGAAATATAGATTTATGAGCAAACCAGTTCGAACTCACATGAATTGATAAAATTAAAAAAAATCAATCTAACCTAAGATTATTAATATTCTAACCTAATTGAAGAGAAAACTAAAATTGAATGAAAAATAAAACTAAAATTAACGAGAAAAAGTAAATCAAAACAAAAGGAGTAAAATTAAACTGATCAAGAGAGAAAAAAAAAATTGCAAAAGTTTCAAAATCTACGACTATTCAATTTAACAATTTCTTATTAATCAATTAATTCTCAAAATTGAAGCAACAAATTGAAATCAATATTTTGTCAACTTGTAGATTTAACAGGTAAGCTCCCGTTAAATAAACCTAATATTAATCCTTCTTCTCTTGAAGAGATAATTCCTTAAGCATTCTATTTATCAAATCCAATGATAAGACGACATATGAACAAAAATTATATCGATCTCTCAAAATTCAAGAATAAAACACGGATTAAATTAAACAGAATTTCTAATTATCAGGCATACATATTAATGATGAAAGAAATCTCAATGTAATTATCTTGTGAACTGAGAATCGTAATCATTAAAGAACTACATCATCAAATATGGTTTCATCGTCAACCTCAGTATTAGAAAAATTACAAAGAAATATTGAAATTCATAGTAAGAACATAGATAAACATAGCCATTGTCTTCTTTCCTCCTCTTTCCTCTGCCCAACCGTCAGTCGTCTGTCCAACCGCTTTTTCTGTGCTGTTTGCTACACATACATACATACATACATACGTACGTACGTACATATATATATATATATATATATATATAAGAAGTTGCCAATTCTCTTCAGCAAATCTACCATTCACGTAAAAGCCTTCACCAAAGATGGGTTGGTCCTTTGTTGTCCTTTTCAATTTGAAGTAGTCCACGCTTATTGCAAGCCAATCACATTTATCATGTCTTCTCATCTTCTAATTTATTCTCTAGACTCCGATTGATGTCCAAAAACATATTAATCAAATAATTTTATATAAAACAAAAATGCCAAACAATGAAAAAGAATAAGGGTCAATATGTACTAAAATTATACACATAACTGATGAAAAATCCAATGAATACAGGCCGTTCTCAACTGGTATCACTCCAATTATCAATTCGTATCACAATGATTATTGATTGGTTATTAACTGCAACATCAAAAACTACTCTCATGTTTGATTCACCAATTTAAACAAAAAAATTTCAATTTCAATCTAATAATCTAATAATTTAAAAAAATATATTTTAGAATAATTTGATGTTAAAAATTTGTTAATAACAAGAAATATCTCGATAGAGTATATTAAATAGTTAGTAGAATACCAACTTATTCTGGCACACTAGCAAAACGTATTCCATCAGAATATTCTCTGACAGCCAGAGTCTGACACGAGTGCTTGGAGATTATATTGAATATCAACATGTATTCCGGTAGAATTACAAAACGTATTATGGTAGAATACCTTTCTGGTTAGTCGGAGTATTTTCGAAAAGACATATTAGATTAATCTTTGACTTATGTTGGAAGAGGGTAAAAATATTAAAACCATTATAGATAGGACAATATTATAGAGATGTGCTCTTTTTAGGAATTCCTCAAAATCATCCAATTATTAATTGAGTCGCCTCCTAGCAGTGCAAGCTTTTGAGAATGATTGGTGAACTAAAATGAAAGTCTAGAAAAGAAGAAGTTTGACATATACAAAAACTTATAACTTTAAACCAAGCAATTAAAAGATAGTTTTGTTGTGAGATAGAAATATTACCTGTTAGCTCGTTTGATTTGGAGTTGATCCAATGCCTCATCGTCATAGACTGGATGGCATCCTTCGCACTGGGGTGATCCCACTCCAGCGATTCCCACAAATCTTCGCCTATGTAAACACTTTGAAGAGAAACCGGAACTGGAACTTTGTCAAGGCAAGGGACCTTTTTCAACTTTGGACATTCCCATATTTGAACTTGGCGCAAGGAATTGTCAGCAATGACGGGGATGCTTTTTAATTTTGGTAGTGAAGACAAATATAAGTCCCACAATTTAGGAAGAGTAACAACGCCGATGGCCTAATGTGATCTTCCACCTGCAGCTTCCACATGTTCTTGATCTACTTCTTCTTCTTCATCATTACCGGATGTCGTTTCTACTATTTCAACCAACTGTTCACATTCAAAGACAGTGATCTCTTCCAGGTTTGGGAGTGGAGCAACAATGGACAATCTCTTTATGTTGTCACAATGACACACTCTCAATTCCTTAAGAGAGCAAAAGGTGCCAGGTGGAAGGGGTGCCGAAGATGCTAGATTTTCGCTCCGGATCAGCCCTTGCAGGTCCCACACTGCCTCAAGGTCCAATTCCGCGAGTCCCTGAAGAAGACGAATGATGCTAGAGGAATACACAAACAAATGCTTAAGCTCACCACACTTCTGGATGTGGCACGACTTGAAGTTCATCGCATTTTTGAACGATGTGAGTTCACACAAACTGCTTACCTTAATGCAACAACTACGTACAGCCAGGATCTCAACGTCTTGAGGGAGCAATAGCGGGCAGTCTCCACCTTTTGCTACACCTTCACTTATGTCACAATCTATCAAATATACAACTTTATCATGTGCATGGACTGCAAGCCAGTGAACACAGCCAGGAAATCCCAATTGAAGTATGTAATAGGCAGGCCCTCCCTCCGCCAAAGATCTAACATACGCGTTAAAACCGTAAAGGTCATGCAACACGCAATAGAGGCTCTCAAGCTTCCTCAGAAATACTAACTCCTCCCCTCTTGTTGTTGGACCAGGCACTTGATTATTAAGAGAAAGATACCGAAGGTTTAAAAGCTTGCAAAATACCCCATCAGGTATTATCTCTAGCTGAGAACACCCGCCAAATTCAAGGTATCTCAGCCTGATTAAGTTTTCCATACCTTGAGGTACTTCCTTGATTCCTGACTCGTAAAAGTCCAACCTCTTCAAAGCTGTCAGTTTTGCTAAAGATGGCACATATATCAACTGGCGGCATTCTCTGAGCAACAATGCTATAAGATTCACCAACTCGGAGATTGATTCCGGAAGAATCTCAATACTAGTTTCAGATAGATCAAGAAGACCAAGTCCCGTCATGTGACGAAAAAAGTTGTCTGAAATACTACTCAAGTAATGGTTTGAGTTTAGCAACAGTGTTGAAAGCGTGGGACATCTTGGTGATTCAAAACTCAAAAGGAATATCTGATATATAATTCTGCATCAATGAAATTTTAGCAAGATCCTCTTTCCAATTTTCTTCATCAGGAACACGTTTCAATCCCATCCCTGCTTCGACCAGAAATCGAGGTCTTTCACTTGTAATTTGTAGAGCCATATCCCTTATCAAATCATGCATCTTCACGCAACCGGACTGTAACGCCCCGACTTCCCACGCCGGGTCGTCACCTTACTTACATACTGAACTTAAACTTGCGGAAAATTTGGGGGAAATTTTTTTTTTCTTTTTAAACTTTATTTTAAAACTTTCAACTTGAACTTCATCCTCAAACTCATACCTACTGATAGGTACTTACTCGAGTACCGAACTTTCAAACCCTCCTTGAAGGCCATCGAAATCAAATTGTAGACCAAACCCGACTTAATGCGGATTGGTATCACAAGAGGCAACTTGCTTGCCATACATACATAAACTTTGTCATTCATACTTAAAACATCATGAAAATATGAAAACCCTTTTTCATTACAACATATTTTATAGAGTATATTTTTTTTATCAAAATCCGTGGCAGTGTCCATCCCACATTTCACAATCCGCAGCACCAGCCTTCCACAGTATTGCATCAGAGATTGCTGGCAGGTTGCTTACCTACAGCATAGACGTAAGACGTGAGCTTTCGCTCAGCAAGTACAACTGTTACATCCGCGACGCAAAACACATATCATTATGCATGAACCAATTATGACCTCTTATGAATCAAATATGGATTCATAACTTAGCTTAGTTCTATTCCTTTACTTATCATGTGTGCTCGTACCGTGGTACATAGCCATGGAATGGTTGAAGGCGGCAGTCCGTTTTAACTCAAACCATGAAACACAAAGTTTAACATGGAGTAGTTTAGGTAGCCATCCAATCCAACTTAAACCATGAACCATACCATTTAAACCCGCCTTTGTGGCAAGTCGGTACGACACAACATCTTACTTGTCTTGTTCTTACCAGGTGGTTTAACATTAGTGAACATGCTTCATGATGTCATAATATTACAACATGTAACATAACATAACCTCATTCATAACATACCATAACATTACACGCCATAACATATCATCACATGCCATAACATACCATCACATTAGGCAAGTAACAACAAAGGGCCTATGCTGTAGGCGGAGTTGTACTTACTTGGTTAGCTGTGTCCTATTTCGTGCGACTCCAAGCTGAGGCACAACAACAGGCTATCTCCTGTTATGTCAAAGGACATAGTATAAGGCTTCATAATTATAACCTTAAGATGCTGGTGACCTAACCTAAGCAACACCCATTCATAATCTTAGTTATATGTCCCCCCCCTATACTCATGATAGCTTACTTGGTTACATAAGGTAACCTTGGGTATTAATCCTAATCATTCATGAATAGGGTTAGGTTATCATCCTAACCTTGGCCTATGCCTGGTTAAATATCCATAATCTTTTGGGTTTAGATCCAAACCCAATCTTAACACCTTGTTGGGTTACCTTGAGTAACCCTTGAGGTAACCAAACTTAGTTCAATTATCCTAAGTCAACCTTGGGCTTTGGACCCCGTCCAGTAACTCGGGTATCACTTCCGGTTATTACCCGTAATCATCTTGCTTACCCAATTTTAGTTTAAAAATCTATTTTCCATTTCTTTGGAAACTTGGGTAAATTAACTTCAAAAATCGTTTACTTAACTCATAAAATTCATGTTTTTGAAATAGGTTTTTTGTAAAATCATTTAGGGCTGGAAACTGCCTTTGGAACAGTTTCCCTAGTCAAAACAGTGGTTTTTGAGGAAAGATACAATTTTTCCGAACTGTTTTTAGAAAATCCTGTGCAGGAATTTCATGTTCCCTGCACAGTCTTTATAAAACCGTGCCATTTTAAAGATCCATTCCGATTTAGAAAAACTTGTCTTCACGAAAGTTGTAGCTCTCGAAAAATCCTAAAACTTTCATGTTTTGAGAAAAATCCAGTTCCGCTTGTATCCTTGTCAGTTTTCATTTGAAACTGGCTGGTCGTGTAAACTAGGTCTGGGCAGACTAGTCTCGGTTTTCTGTAAAAACAGAGGCCATTGGAGCCTCATTTTGAGAAACCGTCCACGCTGTCCCCTAGGAAAAACTCTTCCGAACAACTTTTGTGTTTTACGTTTCACCCAGTTCGGCTTCTAAAGGCCTTAAATTTCCACTTTCCCGAAACTGGCCAGTTTGGAATCCGAATTGGCAGTTTCGATTGTTAAGTCCGTTTTACGTCCTATTTCGCGGATTCTAACTCGACCGAACACTTCGGGAGCTTACACAGCAAACATGCAGCATTTCTAACGTCCCACATATTCAATCATGCTAACCCAACGTGTCCATGCAGCCCTAAACCGAATCTCCTAAACCTAGGGTTGCATGGTCTAAACTTAGCA
The DNA here is from genome assembly GCA_038430175.1 of Ficus hirta. Lineage (NCBI taxonomy): Eukaryota > Viridiplantae > Streptophyta > Magnoliopsida > Rosales > Moraceae > Ficus > Ficus hirta. Next base: position 30,147,663 of record CM076585.1, read on the forward strand.
CATACCAAACCATTCATGCCATACCATTTCAATTCATACCCTAACATGCATACACATTCTCAAACACATGATTGGGGACATATAACCATAATCTAGCATGCAACCTAATATTCAATCATCATAAGCACATAAATGAACCAAACCACCCTTAAAACACCTAATCAACATATCAAACACTTAACATGCAATAATTAAACTACCAAACCAAAACCCTAATTAATCAAGCACAAACCCTAAAATTTCTAACTAGGGCAGCAATTAAAAGTGAGCTTATGCTCATACAAACCATGCTTGAAATACATTTAAATTTCCCAAATGAAATTTAAATGAAAACTTAGGGTTTAAGGGATTTATACCTCACTTTAGGTCAAGAATTTGGCTTGGCTTTTCCTTTCTCTTTGCCTCCACCAACAACCGGCCACCTTGGCTAGTTGAGTTCCAAAATTTGCCGCCACCCTTGTTCCAACTCCGGCCACCTCTAGCATCTAAAAATCCGGCCAAAAGCTTGGATTTTTCTTCCTTTCTTCTTCCTCCCCACAACCGGCCCTTTGGCCTAAAATGGGTATCAAATTTTTTTCCAACTTTTCCTTGTGTTCTAGCTCAATTCAGACCACCCTACACACTCTTGTTACTCTTGGTTTTGCAAAATTTTCTTTCTTTCCTTTCCTTCTCAAGTTCGGTTTTTGAGAGAGAAATTTGGCATAGTTTTGCTAGATTTTCTAATTTTTGTGAACAATGGCTTCACCTATTTATAGGTGATGGAAATTCCTTAAAATTGTTAAAAAGCCCTTGAAGAAACACAAAATTGCACAATGGGGGGGGCATAGGTGGCCGGCCATGCACCTTGGAGAACAAGGAAGAAGTTTCTAGAACAAGACACTTGTCTTTAAAGGATTGGTTCATGGAATTATGATGTCATAAATCCAAATAAGATGATGTCATAAATCAAAAGGTAGGTGATGTCATCCTAAGGCCTCGTTTGGCTACTTTTTTGAAAAAGCAGTCCAATTTTAAGCTAACACAGATAAATCCAATACTGTGTTCACTAATACACAGTATAATTTAGTACTGTTTTGCTTGACTGCAGTCCAAAATTTATCTGCATAAAAATGGACTGTAAAAATTTTCCTTCTTATTTCTGAAAGTCATTAGGACTTTGATATCCAACTTAGTGTGCTTGATTTTTCTATGGTGGTCTCTTAGCTTATTCCAGCTATCTTGTCCAAAAAGATAATTTTCGCAGTATATTTCCCATACTGCTTATCCTATTACTGTTCAGTCATACATTTGACTTTTTGGTCAACTTTGACTTTCTTGGTCAAACTTTGACCAACATGGAATCATGAAATTTTATCACGCCATTTTCCTTAAAATGCCTTATACTAGGCTCAGTAATCCATCATTGAGTCTCGTAGCTAATTAACCGAGAACTCAAACTTATACCGTTATTCTATTCCAAATATGATCTAGACTTAAGTTTTCCTTATTCAAAAGAAATCTAGAGTCATAAAAATTCGGGTTATTACATTCTACCCTCCTTAAAAGATTTTCGTCCTCGAAAATTCGAATAATCCTGAGTGGCTTTTCTTCAAATCCACCATCAATCCATAACAAGTTACTATGGATTGAATAACTTGTTCATGTTCCCATTTTAATACCCTAATGGGATCATGTCTTTTATAAAGAACCATAATCTTCTTTCTACATCATCATAATTCATTCCTCATACTCTCATGCTTTCATTTCATACCATCATACTTTCCTTTCATATTGCATCACAAGAACTATTTACATGAAAAACTGAGCAAGTATATCATATAACTTGCCATGTTTGAAAAGCATATATATAACTTTTCCATACTTTAAAAACATATCATATCACATAGCTTTTTCATATTTGAAAAGCATTTTGTGTTTTATTATCTTGTCTTAACATGTGGGCCCATAGTGTACGTACCAAATGCGCGCAGTCTCCAGACAAAGCTAGGGTTTGCAAGGTCCCTAACAGTTCTGGGAATTTTATAAGCCTTTGCGATTTTACGAAAGGTCTTATAGTCTTGACCCTTCACGATCACGGACGGTCAAGATCACAACTGAAACATGTAGCCTCCACGATCACGGGAGGTTGGTACGACACCTTACTGTTACTTGTCTTTTTATGTATCTTAATATGTTCTTATATTTAAGATACTTTTTGGAATCTTTTCCAATTCAATCATGAAAATCAATAATAAATAGTATTATTGAAAACATATTACTGTTCAAGTGATGCAATGAAAGGTATCGTTGTATCAACTAGCTACTTGTTAGCTAGTAGAAACATTCTTCTTGTCTTTAGCATTTCTTTTAAAGCTCAAAGGCATAATCATAGTTCTAAGGGATATCTAAAACTCCCAATCATCATCTCATAATTTCCATTACTTAAATAGTTGTCTACAGTCGACCTTAATCATCCATTATGTGTCGACTTCAGGGTTGGTGCCATCGACCTTAACATCGTTAAAAAAAATCATAGCCTAATAAATTGTTGTTGGTAGCATATTGCTTATTTGCTACCCCCAAACTAAGGCATCCTCAAAATTTTCCCCATGTCCAATATTTCTCTTATGGAGCAAAAGTTTCACAATCAGGAAACTTAACTTCCATAATCTCAATCCAATTCCTTAAATGGAAAGATCACTATACCCAAAATGAGGAGATAGGCTATCTAATCTTAGAGCCTACTCATTTCTTATTGCAATTCTAGCGATCATCATATCGTAAGCTTAGTTTATCCATCACGCTTCCACTGTGCGACTCTGATTTACTGGCAATAAAAGCCCATAAAGTCGTTCGGATAAGCATGTCAGGCTGCAACATAGCTGACGTATCGTCTCATGTACATATCCTAGTATAACTTGATATCGCGGTAATACATGGGCGATCCTTGCTGTCGTCAAGAAATCCATTTAGGAATCTCCTCTCAAGGTCTTCTTGGCCAAGGCTCCTTGCACGAGCTTCCTTGACTAGACGTCGGCTCGACTGGCAAGCATATCCTGAAGATACGTCCCTGCATGACATAATCTGAGGAGGGTCTCCATATCGTGCATCCACTCCTTGAGTCTTATTGAAGATGCGAAGCTTCTCCTCCATTCCTCGGAATGTCAACGGAGCCTCGTGGTCCTCTTTAGTCCGACCCAAATTTAACACCAGGTACATGCCATTATAATAATATTATAAAACAAAGTAAGAAAACAAACTTACAAAACTGTGGTGCTGGCAGCAGAACTGTGAAATTGGATGGCAGGAACTCTGCTCTGATACCAAACTGTAACGCCCCGACTTCCCACGCCGGGTCGTCACCTTACTTACATACTGAACTTAAACTTGCGGAAAATTTGGGGGAAATTTTTTTTTTCTTTTTAAACTTTATTTTAAAACTTTCAACTTGAACTTCATCCTCAAACTCATACCTACTGATAGGTACTTACTCGAGTACCGAACTTTCAAACCCTCCTTGAAGGCCATCGAAATCAAATTGTAGACCAAACCCGACTTAATGCGGATTGGTATCACAAGAGGCAACTTGCTTGCCATACATACATAAACTTTGTCATTCATACTTAAAACATCATGAAAATATGAAAACCCTTTTTCATTACAACATATTTTATAGAGTATATTTTTTTTATCAAAATCCGTGGCAGTGTCCATCCCACATTTCACAATCCGCAGCACCAGCCTTCCACAGTATTGCATCAGAGATTGCTGGCAGGTTGCTTACCTACAGCATAGACGTAAGACGTGAGCTTTCGCTCAGCAAGTACAACTGTTACATCCGCGACGCAAAACACATATCATTATGCATGAACCAATTATGACCTCTTATGAATCAAATATGGATTCATAACTTAGCTTAGTTCTATTCCTTTACTTATCATGTGTGCTCGTACCGTGGTACATAGCCATGGAATGGTTGAAGGCGGCAGTCCGTTTTAACTCAAACCATGAAACACAAAGTTTAACATGGAGTAGTTTAGGTAGCCATCCAATCCAACTTAAACCATGAACCATACCATTTAAACCCGCCTTTGTGGCAAGTCGGTACGACACAACATCTTACTTGTCTTGTTCTTACCAGGTGGTTTAACATTAGTGAACATGCTTCATGATGTCATAATATTACAACATGTAACATAACATAACCTCATTCATAACATACCATAACATTACACGCCATAACATATCATCACATGCCATAACATACCATCACATTAGGCAAGTAACAACAAAGGGCCTATGCTGTAGGCGGAGTTGTACTTACTTGGTTAGCTGTGTCCTATTTCGTGCGACTCCAAGCTGAGGCACAACAACAGGCTATCTCCTGTTATGTCAAAGGACATAGTATAAGGCTTCATAATTATAACCTTAAGATGCTGGTGACCTAACCTAAGCAACACCCATTCATAATCTTAGTTATATGTCCCCCCCCTATACTCATGATAGCTTACTTGGTTACATAAGGTAACCTTGGGTATTAATCCTAATCATTCATGAATAGGGTTAGGTTATCATCCTAACCTTGGCCTATGCCTGGTTAAATATCCATAATCTTTTGGGTTTAGATCCAAACCCAATCTTAACACCTTGTTGGGTTACCTTGAGTAACCCTTGAGGTAACCAAACTTAGTTCAATTATCCTAAGTCAACCTTGGGCTTTGGACCCCGTCCAGTAACTCGGGTATCACTTCCGGTTATTACCCGTAATCATCTTGCTTACCCAATTTTAGTTTAAAAATCTATTTTCCATTTCTTTGGAAACTTGGGTAAATTAACTTCAAAAATCGTTTACTTAACTCATAAAATTCATGTTTTTGAAATAGGTTTTTTGTAAAATCATTTAGGGCTGGAAACTGCCTTTGGAACAGTTTCCCTAGTCAAAACAGTGGTTTTTGAGGAAAGATACAATTTTTCCGAACTGTTTTTAGAAAATCCTGTGCAGGAATTTCATGTTCCCTGCACAGTCTTTATAAAACCGTGCCATTTTAAAGATCCATTCCGATTTAGAAAAACTTGTCTTCACGAAAGTTGTAGCTCTCGAAAAATCCTAAAACTTTCATGTTTTGAGAAAAATCCAGTTCCGCTTGTATCCTTGTCAGTTTTCATTTGAAACTGGCTGGTCGTGTAAACTAGGTCTGGGCAGACTAGTCTCGGTTTTCTGTAAAAACAGAGGCCATTGGAGCCTCATTTTGAGAAACCGTCCACGCTGTCCCCTAGGAAAAACTCTTCCGAACAACTTTTGTGTTTTACGTTTCACCCAGTTCGGCTTCTAAAGGCCTTAAATTTCCACTTTCCCGAAACTGGCCAGTTTGGAATCCGAATTGGCAGTTTCGATTGTTAAGTCCGTTTTACGTCCTATTTCGCGGATTCTAACTCGACCGAACACTTCGGGAGCTTACACAGCAAACATGCAGCATTTCTAACGTCCCACATATTCAATCATGCTAACCCAACGTGTCCATGCAGCCCTAAACCGAATCTCCTAAACCTAGGGTTGCATGGTCTAAACTTAGCACATACCAAACCATTCATGCCATACCATTTCAATTCATACCCTAACATGCATACACATTCTCAAACACATGATTGGGGACATATAACCATAATCTAGCATGCAACCTAATATTCAATCATCATAAGCACATAAATGAACCAAACCACCCTTAAAACACCTAATCAACATATCAAACACTTAACATGCAATAATTAAACTACCAAACCAAAACCCTAATTAATCAAGCACAAACCCTAAAATTTCTAACTAGGGCAGCAATTAAAAGTGAGCTTATGCTCATACAAACCATGCTTGAAATACATTTAAATTTCCCAAATGAAATTTAAATGAAAACTTAGGGTTTAAGGGATTTATACCTCACTTTAGGTCAAGAATTTGGCTTGGCTTTTCCTTTCTCTTTGCCTCCACCAACAACCGGCCACCTTGGCTAGTTGAGTTCCAAAATTTGCCGCCACCCTTGTTCCAACTCCGGCCACCTCTAGCATCTAAAAATCCGGCCAAAAGCTTGGATTTTTCTTCCTTTCTTCTTCCTCCCCACAACCGGCCCTTTGGCCTAAAATGGGTATCAAATTTTTTTCCAACTTTTCCTTGTGTTCTAGCTCAATTCAGACCACCCTACACACTCTTGTTACTCTTGGTTTTGCAAAATTTTCTTTCTTTCCTTTCCTTCTCAAGTTCGGTTTTTGAGAGAGAAATTTGGCATAGTTTTGCTAGATTTTCTAATTTTTGTGAACAATGGCTTCACCTATTTATAGGTGATGGAAATTCCTTAAAATTGTTAAAAAGCCCTTGAAGAAACACAAAATTGCACAATGGGGGGGGCTTAGGTGGCCGGCCATGCACCTTGGAGAACAAGGAAGAAGTTTCTAGAACAAGACACTTGTCTTTAAAGGATTGGTTCATGGAATTATGATGTCATAAATCCAAATAAGATGATGTCATAAATCAAAAGGTAGGTGATGTCATCCTAAGGCCTCGTTTGGCTACTTTTTTGAAAAAGCAGTCCAATTTTAAGCTAACACAGATAAATCCAATACTGTGTTCACTAATACACAGTATAATTTAGTACTGTTTTGCTTGACTGCAGTCCAAAATTTATCTGCATAAAAATGGACTGTAAAAATTTTCCTTCTTATTTCTGAAAGTCATTAGGACTTTGATATCCAACTTAGTGTGCTTGATTTTTCTATGGTGGTCTCTTAGCTTATTCCAGCTATCTTGTCCAAAAAGATAATTTTCGCAGTATATTTCCCATACTGCTTATCCTATTACTGTTCAGTCATACATTTGACTTTTTGGTCAACTTTGACTTTCTTGGTCAAACTTTGACCAACATGGAATCATGAAATTTTATCACGCCATTTTCCTTAAAATGCCTTATACTAGGCTCAGTAATCCATCATTGAGTCTCGTAGCTAATTAACCGAGAACTCAAACTTATACCGTTATTCTATTCCAAATATGATCTAGACTTAAGTTTTCCTTATTCAAAAGAAATCTAGAGTCATAAAAATTCGGGTTATTACATCCGGACCACCCGCCTTCATCTCTTGTTTCTTCCAATAAGCAAGCACGCACGAGTTTGTTTATCATTGTTTGTCCTCTTTCCAAATCTGCTTGCCTCTTTGTTTCTTTAATAATTTCTTCAGCAATCAAATACTCTATCAACCTATCTCTTGCAATGGCAAAATCTTCCGGAAATAGGGAGCAAAAAAGCAGATATGTTGAATTGTACAGCTGTCATAGTCTAACTTTAGGAAAAATCAGATTGTCTATATTTAGATAGGAAAATTATTTCTTTCCCTTTAATCATGGGATTTGTATCGTAGGCTAATTTGGGTAGTTTCCCATTCTTTTCTTCCTAGAATAGTATATATAGACATGTATGCCAAATACTCGAATAATAAGAAATAATCATTCTCTCATTCTCTTTCTATTTTTTCTCTTCATGGTATCAGAGCTTTAGGCTCTTTTCTGGGTTTCTTTGTGCAGCCTTCATTGCTGTGTTTGTCTTGAAATTATCTACTGTTCTTCGGGCGTCTTCGTTCCTTGTCTTCTCTTCTGTTTTTCTGTTCTTTCTCTGACCATTATGTCCTCCGAAACCACTAATGTCTCTGCCCAATCCGAGGAGGTTAATTCAAACCCAATGACTGGAGATCTACAGAATGTTCGGACTACCTACAGGCTGACTGAGAAAAATTATCTCAAGTGGTCTCAATTTGTCAAGACTTACCTAAAGGGTAAAGGGAGACTGAGTCATCTTCTGGGAACAGGACCGAAAAAGGGAGATCAATTTTTTGAAGCGTGGGATGAAGCAGATTCTATGGTTATGTCATGGTTATGGGATTCTATGGATCCTGCAATCAGTGATACTTGTATGTTTTTGACAACTGCAAAGGAGATTTGGGACTCCATTCGACGGACCTATTCGAAAGCTTGTGATGCAGCCCAAGTTTATGAGATAAAGGTGAAGACAGGTGCTTCCAAACAGGGAGACAAAACTGTGACAGAATATGCGAATTCATTGAAGAATTTATGGCAAGAACTCGACCACTACCGGGTGTTTGAGATGAAGTGCTCGGAGGATGCTGCCATCTTGAAGAACTTTATTGAGAAAGACCGAGTATATGATTTCTTGGCTGGGCTTAATCCTGAATTTGATCAGGTTAGGGTTCAAATACTTGGCAGGGAGGAGATACCTTCATTGGAGGAGACAATTTCTCTAATAAGGGCAGAGGAAAGTCGAAGAAGTGTGATGCTTGAGCCTCAAGTATCCGATGGTTCAGCCTTGGTGACTAAACCTGAACAGCCCCAGGTGCACGACAGAGGGAGAGCAGACCTGTTAAAGTTCTCGGAGAGAGACAACAGGAACCATCAGAGGTCAGACAGCAAGGACAACTTATGGTGCAACTACTGTAAAAAGCCGAGGCATACAAAGGAGAATTGTTGGAAATTGCATGGTAAACCGCCAAGCCGTGAATGGGGAAACCGTGGAGGTCAACAGCGATTTCAGTCTCAGGCACACATGACAGAACAAACCAACCAAAGTGAGGGACAAGAAAAAGGAGGGCTCAACAGTGAAGAGGTCGAAAAATTAAGGGGTTTAATTGGTTCCCTTGATAAACCTTCTAGTGCATGTTCATTGGCACTCTCAGGTAAGTCATCATTCCCTTTTGGATTTAATGTCTCAGATAAGTGTTTGATCAACTCCTGGATAGTTGATTCAGGAGCAACATATCATATGACTCACAACTCACAATATTTTAGTTCTTACACTCCGTGTCCTAGTAGTAGAAAAATTATTGTTGCAAATGGTTCTTTGGCTACAGTTGCAGGATTAGGAGATATCCAAATAGCACCAACTCTTGTTCTTAAAGATGTTCTTCATGTCCCAAAATTGTCAGCAAATCTTGTTTCAATTAAAAAACTCACAAAAGACCTAAGATGTTATGCAATTTTCCATCCCACTTATTGTGTTTTTCAGGATCAGGATTCGGGGAGGAAGATTGGACTTGCTAAGGAAAGGAACGGACTCTACTATCTTGAAACATCGAGTACATCAAAAAGAGTCATAAATAATTTTTCATTGTCTTTTCTTAGTTCTTCAAATAAAGAAGCCATTTGGCTTCATCATTTTCGTCTTGGTCATCCATCGTTTAGAGTCTTGAATGTCATGTTTCCCTCTTTGTTTAAAGGATTGAATATTACAGATTTTCATTGTGATGTTTGTGAGCTTGCAAAACACACTCGTGTATCCTTTCCTATTAGTAATAAAAGAAGTTTGCAACCTTTTGAATTGATTCACAGTGACATTTGGGGACCATCCACAATTCCAAACATTTCAGGGTCTAGATGGTTTGTTTCTCTTATTGATGACTGTACTAGGGTTACATGGATATTCTTGCTCAAACACAAATCTGATGTCAGTCGTATTATCCCTAATTTTCATTCCATGATTCAAAACCAGTTTGGGGTAAAAATTAAAGGCTTTAGGTCTGATAATGCAAGAGATTACTTCAACCAAATCTTAACACCCTACTTCCAAAAAGAAGGCATTATTCATGAATCATCATGTGTAAGCACACCACAACAAAATGGGGTTGCCGAGAGGAAAAATGGCCATTTACTTAATACTACTCGGGCATTGTTATTCCAAGGGAATGTTCCAAAATCTTATTGGGGGGAGGCTGTCCTTACTGCCACATACATGATCAATAGATTACCCTCACGAACTTTAGATTACACAACTCCCATGGAAAATCTTGCAAAATTCTTTCCACACGTTAGAACTTCAAATGGTCTCATACCTCGTGTCTTTGGTTGTACTTCTTTTGTCCATGTTCATAGTCCCAATAGAGGAAAGTTAGATCCCCGACCAATTAAATGTGTGTTTCTTGGCTACTCGTCTACACAAAAAGGGTACAAATGCTATCATCCTCCTTCTAGGAAATTTTATCTGTCAGCCGATGTCACCTTTGCTGAAAATAAACCATTCTTCTCACAGTCTTATCTTCAGGGGGAGATCTCACTTACAGAAGACAAAGACTGTGATAGTAATCGTGGTTCCTTCGGGTCTCTTGATCTGCCCTCCAATGAGTTTGTTGCCCCAGAAGCCGAACCCGTGTCAGCCCCAAAAACTGTGTCAGCCGAACCTGTGTCAGCCCCAGAACCAGAAGCCGAATCTTTGTCTTCTCCCATACCAGTCCATACTCCCGCGTCTGTCCGTATTTATGATTCTATGAGATTTCCTCTGGTGTATTCAAGAAAACCAGCTGTTCCTGACCTAACACAAGTTCAAACTGACAACTCGGGTCCTGCTAATGAAGAAATGGTAAGTTCTGACTCTTATTTGCATGAACAATCTGTTGAAACACCAAAAAATGATCTTGACCTCCCTATTGCTGTTAGAAAAGGTACCAGACAGTGCACAAAACATCCTTTATATCCTTTGTCTCATTATGTGTCCCTTAAGCGTTTTTCACCACTTTATAGGAACTTTATTGTGAGTTTACACACTACTTCTGTTCCAAACACTTTATCTGAGGCATTGTCTAAAAAGGAATGGAGGAATGCTATGAGAGAGGAAATGGATGCATTGGAAAAAAACAAAACATGGGAGATTGTGAATAAACCAAAAGGAAAGAATTTGGTGGGGTGCAAATGGGTCTTTGCTTTGAAATACAGGGCTGATGGCTCCCTTGAGAGGTATAAAGCAAGGTTAGTTGCTAAGGGTTACACTCAGACTTATGGAGTTGATTATCAGGAGACATTTGCTCCTGTGGCAAAAATGAACACTGTGAGGATTTTGCTCTCTCTGGCAGCTCATTTTAATTGGCAGCTCCAACAATTTGATGTGAAGAATGCTTTCTTGCATGGTGATTTGGAAGAAGAAATTTATATGTGCATCCCACAAGGATTTGAAGGAAAGGAGACAGCTAACAAGGTGTGTCGACTAAAGAAGGCACTATACGGATTGAAACAATCACCTAGAGCCTGGTTTGGGAGATTTGCTAAAGTAATGAAAGCAACAGGTTACAAACAGAGTCAAGGAGACCATACTCTCTTCATCAAGTATTCGGCCACAGGGGGTTTGACAGCCCTCCTTGTATACGTTGATGATATTATTGTCACAGGAAATGATGAAAAGGAGAAACAGGATCTAAAACAGTGTTTAATGAAGGAGTTTGAGATAAAGGAGCTTGGAAGACTAAAGTATTTCCTTGGTATTGAAGTTTCATACTCAAGACAGGGAATTTTTATCTCACAACAGAAGTACGTGACAGATCTCTTGAAGGAAACAGGGAAGCTTGGCTGTAAACCAGTAGCTACACCTATGGAACTGAATCAGAAGTTAGGAGATGTGAAGGAGGAACCGGCTGTTGATAAGGAGATGTATCAGAGATTGGTTGGAAAACTCATCTACCTGGCTCATACTCGACCAGACATCGCATACTCGGTAAGTGTGATTAGTCAGTTCATGCATGATCCAAGAGAATCACATCTACAAGCTGTCCATCGGGTGTTACACTACTTGAAAGGTAGTCCTGGAAAAGGAGTTCTCTTCAGGAGGGACAATGAACTCACATTGGAAGCTTACACAGATGCAGACTATGCAGGTTCATCATTAGACAGGAGATCAACTTCTGGTTATTGCACATTTCTTGGTGGAAACTTAGTAACGTGGAGAAGTAAAAAGCAGAACGTGGTAGCAAGGTCTAGCGCTGAATCTGAGTTTAGAGCAATGGCCCAAGGAGTGTGTGAATTATTGTGGCTGAAGATTATCCTTGATGACCTGAGAATCAAGTGGGCAGGTCCTATGAAACTGTATTGTGACAACAAATCAGCAATAAATATTGCTCATAATCCAGTACAACACGACAGGACAAAGCATATCGAGGTTGACAGACACTTCATCAAGGAAAAATTGGAAGAAGGCCTGATTTGCATGTCTTACGTGCCCTCAGGAAGTCAGCTAGCAGATGTTTTGACTAAAGGTCTCAGTAGTGTAACGTTTCATGGAGTTATTTCCAAGCTGGGAATGGAAGATATCTATTCTCCAGCTTGAGGGGGAGTGTTGAATTGTACAGCTGTCATAGTCTAACTTTAGGAAACAAATCAGATTGTCTATATTTAGATAGGAAAATTATTTCTTTCCCTTTAATCATGGGATTTGTATCGTAGGCTAATTTGGGTAGTTTCCCATTCTTTTCTTCCTAGAATAGTATATATAGACATGTATGCCAAATACTCGAATAATAAGAAATAATCATTCTCTCATTCTCTTTCTATTTTTTCTCTTCAAGATATCCTTGAAGGTCTTTATCATTTAAGCGATCAAAACTAAATTTCAACTTCTCAAATATTTCATTGGTTCCTTTTGTAGATGTCTTCAGATCTCAAAGTGCTGTCTTCCATTCATTATAATCAACAATACCTTTCAAGCTTCCAGCTATTGTAACAATTGCAAGTGGCAAACAGGCACATTCTTTGACAACCAAATTCACGATCTCTTCCATTTTTGGGTTGGATAGAACTTCACGACCAACTGTGTCCAAGAACAAGTTCAATGACTCCATTTCTGACAGACGCTCCATTGGTATCGCATTGCAACTCATTCCGTGGCATACGTTAAGAAGTCGAGTTGTCAATACCAATTTGCTTCCATTTTGAGGACCAGGCTCCGGGATTCCTACTTTTTCAAGAGGATAAACGTCCCATAAATCATCAATGATGAGCACATAGCTTTTTTTCTTCCTCAATTCTGTGTATAAATGGCTGGCCCTTTCTGCTTCGTCGTCATACTTTGAAATGTCAATATCGAATCGGCGCGCAACAGCATCTTGTAGCTTGATAATACTGGAAGCCTTTGATGCAGTTACCCAGATTACACTATCAAACTTCTCTCTACTTTCAAGAAGGCGATTGTTTATATCTTGCATGAGAGTGGTTTTACCCACTCCACCCATCCCATAGACTCCGATCTTTCTAACTTCATCGCCCATCAACAATGCCCATACTTCTTCCATTTTTCTTGTAAATGTAGCTTCTCCCCCCAAGGTTGTTGTTGGTTGCATCTCTCCGATTCGTTGTGGAAGGCGTATGACCAAACCGTCAGGAAATTCACCACTTCCATGGAGTTCCTGACGTCCTCTATCTTCTGAATAACATTCTTTCCAATTCCAGCACGGGAGAAGCATTTCACTGTTTCAACTTGTTGGTTAATCGTCTTGATTTCGGCATCAATGTCTTCCACCCTTCGCAGCCAAAGTTGAACCTCAGCCTTCGACTCTGTTTCTCCTTCCACAATGTCAGCGCCTAGCCTTGCATTTATGTCTTTCCTTCGACAGTCTAGCTCTTCCATTCTTTGTTTGAGTGTCTTCACATTTTCCTCAAGGCCACGGTGATACTTCCAACATCTGGAAATTGGTGCTGAATATCCACTGAAAAAGTTGAATAACTGGCCCTACAAGATCCATTTTTGACTAGCGCCTGGCACTGCCAATGAGAATTTGAACATTGTATTTAACTTTGGCCTTGATGAAGCATTATAACAAGATATATGAACACTCACACACAAAGATAAATATTTATTGTGTAATTACTAAAGAAAAAAATGGCCTATAATGCAAATGGATTGAAAGTAATAAATAAACTAGCTCATGGCCAATCGAAAATTTTAGTATCAAAATCTATTAGGAAAAATTTTATTTTGGCCCCCGAACTTAGTGTTCTTGTCTGCCCCAAACTTTGAAATCTTGTAGCTTTTACCCCTCAAACTTCGAATTGTTAGTAAGAATGCCCCTCGAATTTTAAATATTCCCATTCTGTCATATTTTAGTCATATAAGACTTGAAAAAACTTTATTTTTATCCCCTAAACTTTAGTATATTTGTAACTTTACCCACAAATATTAAAAACTGGTATTATGCTTACAACTCGTAAACTTTAAATTGTTGCAAAAACAATTGTCAAGTCATATTTCGTCAACTGAAGACTAACATGATACTAGTATAAATAATAAAATGATAATTTGAACTAAAATATATATTATTATAAAAATAACCTTAAAAATCTATAGAATTCAAGTTTTCTAAACATGCAAGTTACTTTAATTTTTCATTGTTTTCTTGTTATAACTTAAATTTTAAAACAAATCTTAGGAATGCACTAGTTATTTTCAGGTTTTGGTATATTGACTTTGTGTTTATTTTATTTGTCTTTTATCCTTTCAGGTGTTATGGGCTTGTTTGGGTATTTTAGTTTGTTAGTCCCTTTTTTATTTGGACTTTTTTGTTTAATGAAGTTGAACTTTTCAAAAGGAAAAATAAAAAAATAAAAGTTAAACTTGTGCTTGTTTTGTTTTCTATTGTGTCGAATGGATTTATTTAATTAGTTGAACTTTATATTTATTGAAAGAGTAATTGACTTAGATAGTTCCTGAATTCTTTTGAAGGTGATAGTTTGGTCCTCTTTTTTTTTTGCCGAGATGATCCTGAACTTTTAAAATGTTCCATTATAGTCATTTTTATCTAATTCCATTAATTTCTAATAGAACGAATGATTATTTTAGTAATTTACTAATAATTAATTTAATAAAAATTAAAAACATTCACTCTTTTCTTTCTCGCTCTCTTAGATCCATGGGGGGTGGTTGAGTTCAAGGGGTCAAGGCCTGAGCTAGGGGGTGGCGAAGGGGAGGAAACCCAGATCGGAGTGCTAGGGTGATGGCAGGTGTTTTGGGGGGGGGGGGGGGGACCAATTCAGTATTTGGGTTTTGAGGCTGAGCTTAACGACAGCGAGGGGAGTGGGGGTTGAGGTTCGTGGGGTTTGGGTTTTGATGCCAAGCTAGCGACGGTGGGGGGAGGGGGGTTGGGGTTCGTGGGGTCTGGGTTTTGACTCCGATTTGGGTTTTCCAGGGGGAGGGGGCAAGAAGGAGGGAGGGAGGGAGGGAGGGAGGGGTAGAGAGGGGGGGGGGGGGGGAGGGCGTGACTACGCTGTTGCTGATGGGGGGGGGGGGGGGAGCGGCGATGGCCCAACCCAGATCTGGGTTCGTGCCGATGCGAGAGGGAAGGAAGGGGGGGAGCGGCAACGGTGCAACCCATACCTAGGTTCGTGTCGGTGGGGTTGCGAGAGGGAAGGGGTGAGAGGGAGGGAGGGTGGGGGAGAGAGGGCGCCGGGGGTGAGGGGCGCGACTGCAGTACGGCGGCAGGGCAACCCTAATCTAGGTTCGTGCTGGGGGGGTTGCAAGAGGGAGGGGGCGAGAGGGAGAGAAAGAGATGAGGGAGAGAGGGAGGGTAATTTAGTCTTTTTATAACAAAACTGATGATTTTAGCAAGATTCCATTAGATTTTTAACAGATTTTGATAGAAAGGACCGTACTGGCCTAGAAAATAGGAATTTATGATCATCTCGGCAAAAAAAAAAAAAAGGAGAACCAAACCGTAACCTTCAAAAGATTTCAGGGATTATTTGGGCCTATTACTCTAAAGATTTTTTTTAAATATTTTATACCAAATTTTTATAGATGTTTAAGATTATTTTTGTGTTAATAAAAATTTTAGTTCAAATTACTTTTTATTTATTTATTTCGACTTGTGTCACGTTAGCCTTAACTGGACGAAATATGAAATTGCGCGTGTTTTTTGCTAAGAGTTTAGAGTTCAAGAGGTGTACACACCAGTTTTCAATGTTTAAGAGTAAAGTTCCAAATGTACTAAAGTTTAGGGGAGGCAAAAATAAAGTTTTTCCAAATCTTACCTTGCTAAAATATGACAAAATGAGTGTTTCTGCTAATGGTTTAAAGTCCAATTGGCATTCTAGATAATATTTGAAAGTTTGAGGGGTATAAGCACTGGTTTTCAAAATTTGGGAAACAAATTTACAAGAGCACTAAAGTTTAGGGGAAAAAATATAATATGTTCAATCTACTATGTATACTCTAATCAATGTATACACATACATAGAACTAGTGAGTTATCAAAGGATTGTCTACTACAACATACAACTACTTAATTAATATTGTGAAATTAAGCATTTAAAATTCAACTAAACAAATCAAATTAAAGTTTGAATATTGAGAAGATGAGTATGATCTTGACTCAGATGGATTGTAGCATACCTCAACGTCTAATTGATTCTTAGTTCTTCGATCGGAGACTTCGACCATAACAAAAAAGGGCCGTAGCACAGAAGTGAAGCAAAAAAGAGAAAACAACAGTTACGTGCTTACGAAATGCTGCCTTCTTTTTCTCTGAGAACCATATATATATAGAACTAATGAGTTATCAAAGGATCATCTACTACGACATACAACAACCATTTCACATTCAACTAAACATATCAAATTAAAGTTTGAATATTGAGAAGATGAGTATGATCTTGACTCGAATGGATTGTAGTATACCTCAACGTCTAATTGATTCTTAGTTCTTCAATCGGAGACTTCGACTATAACCAAAAAGGGCCGTAGTACAAATGTAACGCCCCGACTTCCCACGCCGGGTCGTCACCTTACTTACATACTGAACTTAAACTTGAGGAAAATTTGGGAGAAATTTTTTTTTTCTTTTAAACTTTATTTTAAAACTTTGAACTTGAACTTCATCCTCAAACTCATACTTACTTATAGGTACTCACTCGAGTACCGAACTTTCAAACCCTTCTTGAATGCCATCATAATCAAATTGTAGACCAAACCCGACTTAATGCGGATCGGTACCACAAGAGGCAAATTGCTTGCCATATATACATAAACTTTGTCATTCATACTTAAAACATCATGAAAATATGAAAACCCTTTTTCATTACAACATATTTTATAGAGTATATTTTTTTTCAAAATCCGTGACAGTGTCCATCCCACATTTCACAGTCCGCAGCACCAGCCTTCTACAGTATTGCATCAGAGATTGCTGGCAGGTTGCTTACCTACAGCATATTTTATAAGTGAGGTGACGACCCGGTGTGGGAAGTCGGGGCATTACAGTTTGGTATCAGAGCATAGTTCCTGCCATCCAATTTCACAGTTCTGCTGCCAGCACCACAGTTTTGTAAGTTTGTTTTCTTACTTTGTTTTATAAGATTATTATAATGGCATGTACCTGGTGTTAAATTTGGGTTGGACTAAAGAGGACCACGAGGCTCCGTTGACATTCCGAGGAATGGAGGAGAAGCTTCGCATCTTCAATAAGACTCAAGGAGTGGATGCACGATATGGAGACCCTCCTCAGATTATGTCATGCAGGGACGTATCTTCAAGATATGCTTGCCAGTCGAGCCGACGTCTAGTCAAGGAAGCTCGTGCAAGGAGCCTTGGCCAAGAGGATCTTGAGAGGAGATTCCTAAATGGATTTCTTAACGACAGCAAAGATCGCCCATGTATTACCGCGATATCAAGATGTACTAGGATATGTACATGAGACGATACGTCAGCTATGTTGCAGCCTGACATGCTTATCCGAACGAGTTTATGGGCTTTTATTGCCAGGAAATCAGAGTCGCACAGTGGAAGCGTGATGGATAAACTAAGCTTACGATATGATGATCGCTAGAATAGCAATAAGAAATGAGTAGGCTCTAAGATTAGATAGCCTATCGCCTCATTTTGGGTATAGTGATCTTTCCATTTAAGGAATTGGATTGACATTATGGAAGTTAAGTTTCCTGATTGTGAAACTTTTACTCCGTAAGAGAAATATTGGACATGGGGAAAATTTTGAGGATGCCTTAGTTTGGGGGTAGCAAATAAGCAATATGCTACCAACAACAATTTATTAGGCTATGATTTTTTATGATAAGGATGATGATTATGAGATTTGATGATATGAAGTTAACGAGGTTAAGGTCGATGGCACCAACCCTGAAGTCGACATCTAATGGATGATTAAGGTCTACTGTAGACAACCATTTAAGTAATGGAAATTATGAGATGATGATTGGGAGTTTTAGTTATCCCTTAGAACTATGATTATACCTTTGAGCTTTAAAAGAAATGCTAAAGGCAAGAAGAACGTTTCTACTAGCTAACAAGTAACTAGTTGATACAAGGATACCTTTCATTGCATCACTTGAACAGTAATATGTTTTCAATAATACTATTTATTATTGATTTTCATGATTGAATTGGAAAAGATTCCAAAAAAAAATATCTTAAATGTAAGAACATATTAAGATACATGAAAAGACAAGTAACAGTAAGGTGTCGTACCAACCTCCCGTGATCATGGAGGCTATATGTTTCAGTTGTGATCTTGACCGTCCGTGATCGGGAAGGGTCAAGTTTATAAGACCTTTCGTAAAATCGCAAAGGCTTATAAAATTCCCAGAACTGTTAGGGACCTTGCAAACCCTAGCTTTATCTGGAGGCTGCGCGCATTTGGTACGTACACTATGGGCCCACATATTAAGACAAGATAATAAGACACAATATGATTTTCAAATATGAAAAAGCTATGTGATATGATATGTTTTTAAAATATGGAAAAGTTATATATATGCTTTTCAAACATGGCAAGTTATATGATATACTTGCTCAGTTTTTCTTGTAAATAGTTCTTGTGATGCAGTATGAAAGGAAAGTATGATGGTATGAAATGAAAGCATGAGAGTATGAGGAATGAATTATGATGATGTAGAAAGAAGATTATGGTTCTATATAAAAGACATGATCCCATTAGGGTATTAAAATGGGAACATGAACAAGTTATTCAATCCATAGTGACTTGTTATGGATTGATGGTGGATTTGAAGAAAAGCCACTCAGGATTATTTGAATTTTCGAGGACGAAAATCTTTTAAGGAGGGTAGGATGTAATAACCCGAATTTTGATGACTCTAGATTTCCTTTGAATGAGGAAAACTTAAGTCTAGATCATGTTTGGAATAGAATATCGGTATAAGTTTGAGTTCTCGGTTAATTAGCTACGAGACTCAACGATGGATTACTGAGCCTAGTATAAGGCATTTTAAGGAAAATGGCGTGATGAAATTTCATGATTCCATGTTGGTCAAAGTTTGACCAAGAAAGTCAAAGTTGACCAAAAAGTCAAGGGTTGACCAAGAACAGTCAAAGGTATGACTGTATAGTAATGGGATAAGCAGTATGAGAAATATACTGCGAAAATTATCTTTTTGGACAAGATAGCTGGAATAAGCTAAGAGACCACCCTAGAAAAATCAAGCACACTAAGTTGGATATCAAGGGTAAAAAGGTTTGAAGAAATAAGAAAAAAATTTTTACAGTCCAAAAATACACAGATAAATTTTGGACTGCAGTCAAGCAAAACAGTACTGAATTGTACTGTGTATTAGTGAACACAGTATTAGAAATATCTGTGTTGGATTTAAAGTGGACTACATTATGAAAAAGCCAAACAAGGCCTAAGGTGAATGACATCACCTTATCCTTTAATTATGACATCATAATTATTTAATAAGCTTGGAAAGAAATTTTTGCTTGTTCACCAAGCATATGGCCGGCCATCTCACCCCCCCCCCCCCCCCCCCCCCATTATGCAATTTTTGATTTTCTTCAAGGACTAAAGTTACAATTTCAAGAAGTCCCCAACCTCTATAAATAGGGGTTGCCATTGTTCACAAAAATTGGAAAACTTAGCTAGACTATGTCAAAATTTTTCTTCACCTTAAAACCGGATTTGAGAGGAGAGGAAAGAAAGAAATCCTAGCCAAAATCAAGAGTAATTAGGGTGTAGGAGTGGTCGGTTTTGTGTGGAAAAACAAGCAAGAAAGTTGGAAAAAATTTTGGAAACCATTTTGGCCAAGGAGGCCGGTTGTGGGAACCAAGGAGGAAGAAAGGAAAAAAAATTCTAGAACTAAGGGAGATTAGGGTTTTGAGTGTTGGGTTTTCTATCTTGAGCATCAATCAAGAGCTCCAAGGATTTTGGTGCCCAAATTTTGCCAAAAGGCCGGTTGAAGGGGAGAAAGAACAAGGAAGAATCAAGCTAAGGGGTGGCCGGGTTTTGGAGCTTGTGTGGCCGGAAATTTTGAGCAAGTTGGTGACCGGAATTTAGGACAAGGAAAGCTGAAAATTTTGGGATTCAATTACCAAAGAGGGCCGGCTGTTGAAGGAGGAAAAAAGAGGAAGAAAGGCCAAGCCAAACTCTTGACCAAAGTGAGGTATAATTTCTAAATACCTAAACTTTCATTTAAATTTCATTTGGGGAAATTTAAATGTATTTAAGCATGGTTTATAATGAGCATAAGCTCACTTTAATTTGCTGCCTTAGATAGGAATTTAGGGTATGTGCTTGATTAAGTTAGGATTTATGATTTGGTGGTTTCAATTTTTGCATGCTAAGTGTTTGTGGTATGGCTAGGGTGCATGCTAGATGGATGATGAATTGTATGTCCCCTGTTTTTATGTGCAAACCGGTTCTAGAAGTGCATGTTAGGTTGTTAGTTTTGATTATAGAATGGTATGTGAATGTATGGATGTTGAGACAACCTAGAACCATGCAAACCTAGGCTAGGACAGTTTGGTTTTTGGTTTGCATGGGCGCGTTTGAGTTGCATGTTTATTCATGTGGGACGTTAGAAAACGCTGAATGTGTGCTATCTAGGCTCCCGTGAGTTCGGTTGAGGTAGTTTGCTCGAAATAGGACGTAAACCGGACCTAACAACCGAAACTGCCAATTCGGATTCCAAACTGGCCAGTTTCGGGAAAGTGGAAATTTAAGGCTTTTAGAGGCCGAACTGGGTGCAACGTAAAACATGAAAGTTGTTCAGAAGGGTTTTCCCTAGGGGACAGCGCGAACCGTTCCCCAAATTGAGGCTCCAATAGCCTCTGTTTCTATAAAAATCCGAGACTAGTCTGCCCAGACCTAGTTTACACGACCAGCCAGTTTCAAATTAAAACTGACAAGAATACAAGCAGAACTGGATTTTTCTCAAAACATGAAAGTTTTAGGATTTTTCGAGAGCTACAACTTTCATTGAAGACAACTTTTTCAAAATCGGAATGGATCTTTAAACTGACACGGTTTTATAAAGACTGTGCAGGGAACATGAAATTCCTGCACAGGATTTTCTAAAAACAGTTCGGAAAAATTGTATCTTTCCCCAAAACCACTGTTTTGACTAGGGAAACTGTTCCAAAGGCAGTTTCCAGCCCTAAATGATTTTACAAAAACATATTTCAAAAATATGAATTTTATGAGTTAAGTAAAAGATTTTTTTTGAGGTTAATTTACCCAAGTTTCCAAAGAAATGGAAAATGGATTTTTAACCAAATTGGGTAAGCAAGATGATTACGGGTAATAACCGGAAGTGATATCCGAGTTACTGGGCCAAAGCCTAAAGCTCAAGTTTGACCCGTATAGGGTTGACCTTAGTTGACCAAAAGTTGACTTTGGTTAACCAAGAGTTTGACTACAATTAACCTTAAGGGTTAGTCAAGATAACCCTAAAAGATACCAAGATTAATAAATTGGGCTAAGATATAGGGTTAATTGAGGTAACAAGGTTAGGAAGGTAACCTAACCCTAACGGTATAAAGGTTTAGCACATGAGGGTATCCAACGTAACCTCTTAAAGATTAATCCATATTGGGTTGTTTTTAAAATAATAGGGTTACTATTTATAACCCAGTAAGACATCTAGTATCGGGGACATACAACTAGGATTATGTAGGTATGTTGGTTAGATCACCAACATTCCACAATACTAATTAGAACCTCACCTATGTCCTTCAACAAGCAGGAGGGAACCTGCAGCTGTACTCAGAGCAGGAGCAGCATTGCGCAGGACATAACAAGAGAGGTAAGTACAACTCCGCCTACAGCATAGGACCTTTGTTGTGCTACCTGCTTAATGTGTTATATATGCTAGGGTATGATGTGGTACGTTATGGTATGCTATGTTATGAGGAAGTATGTTATGTTATATGTTTAATAGTGTAACATCATGAAGCATGTTCACTAATATTGAATCACATGGTAATAACAAGACAAATAAGATGTTGTGTCGTACCGACTTGCCACAAAGACGGGTTTAAATGGTATGGTTCATGGTTTGAGTTGGATTGGATGGCTACCTAAACTACTCCATGTTAAACTTTGTGTTTCATGGTTTGAGTTAAAACGGACTGCCGCCTTCAACCATTCCTTTGCTATGTACCACGGTACGAGCACACATGATAAGTAAAGGAATAGAACTAAGCTAAGTTATGAATCCATATTTGATTCATAAAAGGTCATAATTGGTTCATGCATAATGATATGTGTTTTGCGTCGTGGATGTAACAGTTGTACTTGCTGAGCGAAAGCTCACGTCTTACGTCTATGCTGTAGGTAAGCAACCTGCCAGCAATCTCTGATGCAATACTGTGGAAGGCTGGTGCTGCGGACTGTGAAATGTGAGATGGACACTGCCACGGATTTTGAAAAAGTTATCTTCACGAAAGTTGTAGCTCTCGAAAAATCCTAAAACTTTCGTGTTTTGAGAAAAATCCAGTTCTGCTTGTATTCTTGTCAATTTTAATTTGAAACTGGCTGGTCGTGTAAACTAGGTCTGGGCAGACTAGTCTCGGATTTTTATAGAAACGAAGGCCACTGGAGCCTCAATTTGGGGAACGGTTCACTCTGGCCCCTAGGAAAAACCCTTATGAACAACTTTCATGTTTTACGTTTCACCCAGTTCGGCCTCTAAAAGCCTTAAATTTCCACTTGCCCGAAACTGGCCAGTTTGGAATCCGAATTGGCAATTTCGGTTGTTAGGTCCGGTTTACGTCCTATTTCGCGCAAACTACCTCAATCGAACTCGCGAGAGCCTAGATAGTACACATGCAGCGTTTTCTAACGTCCCACATGAATAAACATGCAACTCAAACGTGCCCATGCAAACCAAAAACCAAACTGTCCTAGCCTAGGTTTGCATGGTTCTAGGTTGTCTCAACATCCATACATTCACATACCATTCTATAATCAAAACTAACAACCTAACATGCACTTCTAGAACCAGTTTGCACATAAAAACAGGGGACATACAATTCATCATCCATCTAGCATGCACCCTAGCCATACCACAAACACTTAGCATGCAAAAATTGAAACCACCAAATCATAAATCCTAACTTAATCAAGCACATACCCTAAATTCCTATCTAAGGCAGCAAATTAAAGTGAGCTTATGCTCATTATAAACCATGCTTAAATACATTTAAATTTCCCCAAATGAAATTTAAATGAAAGTTTAGGTATTTAGAAATTATACCTCACTTTGGTCAAGAGTTTGGCTTGGCCTTTCTTCCTCTTTTTTCCTCCTTCAACAGCCGGCCCTCTTTGGTAATTGAATCCCAAAATTTTCAGCTTTCCTTGTCCTAAATTCCGGTCACCAACTTGCTCAAAATTTCCAGCCACACAAGCTCCAAAACCCGGTCACCCCTTAGCTTGATTCTTCCTTGTTCTTTCTCCCCTTCAACCGGCCTTTTGGCAAAATTTGGGCACCAAAATCCTTGGAGCTCTTGATTGATGCTCAAGATAGAAAACCCAACACTCAAAACCCTAATCTCCCTTAGTTCTAGAATTTTTTTTTCCTTTCTTCCTCCTTGGTTCCCACAACCGGCCTCCTTGGCCAAAATGGTCTCCAAAATTTTTTCCAACTTTCTTGCTTGTTTTTCCACACAAAACCGACCACTCCTACACCCTAATTACTCTTGATTTTGGCTAGGATTTCTTTCTTTCCTCTCCTCTCAAATCCGGTTTTAAGGTGAAGAAAAATTTTGACATAGTCTAGCTAAGTTTTCCAATTTTTGTGAACAATGGCAACCCCTATTTATAGAGGTTGGGAACTTCTTGAAATTGCAACTTTAGTCCTTGAAGAAAATCAAAAATTGCATAATGGGGGGGGTGAGGTGGCCGGCCATATGCTTGGTGAACAAGCAAAAATTTCTTTCCAAGCTTATTAAATAATTATGATGTCATAATTAAAGGATAAGGTGATGTCATTCACCTTAGGCCTTGTTTGGCTTTTCCTTAATGTAGTCCACTTTAAATCCAACACAGATATTTCTAATACTGTATTCACTAATACACAGTATAATTCTGTACTGTTTTGCTTGACTGCAGTCCAAAATTTATCTGTGTATTTTTGGACTGTAAAATTTTTTTTCTTATTTCTTCAAACCTTTTTACCCTTGATATCCAACTTAGTGTGCTTGATTTTTCTAGGGTGGTCTCTTAGCTTATTCCAGCTATCTTGTCCAAAAAGATAATTTTCGCAGTATATTTCTCATACTGCTTATCCAATTACTGTACAGTCATACTTTTGACTGTTCTTGGTCAACCCTTGACTTTTTGGTCAACTTTGACTTTCTTGGTCAAACTTTGACCAACATGGAATCATGAAATTTCATCACGTCATTTTCCTTAAAATGCCTTATACTAGGCTCAGTAATCTATCGTTGAGTCTCGTAGCTAATTAACCGAGAACTCAAACTTATACCGATATTCTATTCCAAACATGATCTAGACTTAAGTTTTCCTCATTCAAAGAAAATCTAGAGTCATCAAAATTCGGGTTATTACAACAGAAGTGAAGCAAATAAGACAAAACAACAATTACGTGATTGCAAAATGCTGCCTTCTTTTTCTCTGAGAACCACATATATATAGAACTAATGAGTTATCAAAGGATCCTCTACTACAACATACAACAACTTAATTAATACTGTCAAATTAGACATTTCAGATTCAACTAAACAAGTCAAATTAAAGTCTGAATATTGAAAAACCGAATATGATCTTGACTTGGATGGAAATTGTAGCATACCTCAATGTCTAATTGATTCGTAGTTCTATGATCAGAGACTCCGACTCTAACACAATAGGGCCGTAGCACAGTGGTGAAGCAAATTAAGGAGAAAAAGCAATAGTAACATACTTGCAAAATGCTGCCTTCTTTTCTCTGAGAATCGAGATCCGGGTAAAGAATTAGTTTAATGCTAAGCAAATTGATGAGAAACAAATGACTATATATCATTTTACAATGAAGAAGAGATTAGATGTCAAAATTGATTTCGGTTCTTCTTACTGAAAGAATCTGTTGAGCAGTTGATGATTGACCAAAAGAAACAACTTCTCATGTTAAATTCAACAACTATTCATTCCAACAACATAAACTGACCAATTGAGTTGGCATAAACTAAAATGAGAAGGAGCAAGAGTTGAGTACGTAACTGACCTGCAGATCAAGTTGTTTTTCTAATTATCAGATATCTTCAATCTTTTCTTCTTTTTTCCTCTGAGGATGAATAATAATCGATCATTCAGATCTTCAATAATTATCAGACAAATTAACACAGCAGTGCAAATGTGAAGGAAAAAAAAAAAAAAAAAAAAAAGAGCAGTGACTGAGTGCTCTTTAAAAAAGGTCACAGTGAAAGGTAATCAGAAAAGAACTTGCTCGCTTCATGATTAAAGGCCGGTAGACGTCAATCAAAAATTTTTTTTTTAAATCTTTTTCTTATTCTATATATCTGCTCTTAATTTGGCTTTACTCACAGGCGACAACGCACCTTTCACTCTTATCTGCTTGCGATCGATATTTGTGCAAATATTATAGGCCACCCAAAAGTGATATTGGCCGTACGTGGGTCCAAGGTCCAACGATTGGACCTTGTATATTTTAATAACTATATTTTTAACTAAAATTACAAATGAAAATGAAACTCATTGATAAAATCATCTCAATTTTTACTCTTTTCGTTTTCATTTCAAACCTATTTTGTATTGTAATATTTTCTGATTTAAAATTTTTTTAAATGTATTTCAAGTTTTAAAATGTTATAATTTTTTATCATTTTATTTTTTATTAAGACGGATTTATTTTCCAAATATATATAATGAAGAGAGTAACAAATTAAAATTTATATATTTTATTAAAATATATTGAGATTTTATTAAATATGTTAGAAAATCATTTTTATAAATAAATGTGTTTTCAGTGTCTATTCAAATAGTATTTCAAAAATTATTCCATTTTCAAAATGATAATCAAATTATCATACGTTCAATCCTTTTTTTTATTTTTCCCTGACAGTGAATGATCACTTAGAATATAATAATGTATATGTGAAAAGGGATTAGGAAAATAGGTCACTTTGAAAAACAAAGAGAAACGAGTGCTATTGAAAAAGGTCAAAAATGATAAGAAAAGGAATTTACTTGGATATATGATGGGCATTAAAATATCAAGAAAGAAAAAAAATACTAAAACACCCTTTATATCTAGTCTAAAAATCGTTTTTCTCTCTTTATTTGTACAATTGCCTAATTCATCTTACTCTTTTTATAACAAAATTGATAATTTTAATAATATTTTATTTGATTTATTATGGAGTTTGACGGAAAGAAAGAAAGACCCGTGCAAATGAACACAGTAGTGCAAATGTGAAAAGAAAAAAGAATAGTGAGTGACTCCTCTTTAAAAAAGATGAAAGGCAATCAGAAAAAGGGGTTGTTCACTTGCATGATTAAAGGCAAGTGGACGTCAAAATATCAGGAAATTACTTTTTTCATTTTTGAAAGAGATAATTTTCTTCTGCTATATCTGCTGTTAATTTGGCTTTATTCAAAGGTGACAACTCACCTTCCAATCTTCAATGCTTGCCGTCGACATTTGTGCAAATACCATTGGCCAACCAAAAGTGATATTGGTACGTGGGTCCTAAAAGAGTCCTAAAATCTGATGTTTTGACCTTGTTTGACAAAACCTATCCAAGGCCTGGGCCCGTTTATTTTATGTATGTGATTCATTTTATTTTTAAAGAATGTCAAGTAACTTAAAATTACATTAAAAAAAAAATAAAACTCATTTATAAAATCATCCTAATTTTTGTTATTTTATTTTC
The DNA here is from genome assembly GCA_038430175.1 of Ficus hirta. Lineage (NCBI taxonomy): Eukaryota > Viridiplantae > Streptophyta > Magnoliopsida > Rosales > Moraceae > Ficus > Ficus hirta. Next base: position 30,174,581 of record CM076585.1, read on the forward strand.
ATTTCAAGCTTATTTTACGCTATAATATTTTGTGATTTAAAAGTTTTTTTAATTATGTTTCAAGTTTTAAAATGTTATAGTTTTTTGTAATTTTATTTCAGATTAAGATGATTTAATTTTTCATGAGTTTGTGATGAAAAAAGGAACAAATCAAAATTCATTTACTCTATTAAAATATACTGAGATTTTATGGGTTTTGCTATAAACTCCTTTTTTTTTTTAATAATTGTTTTCAAATAACTGTTTGCAGTATCTATTCAAATACCATTTCAAAAATTATTCCCTTTTTTAAATGATAATAATTCCAATACTAATTGTTTTTAAAATTATCAGACATTCAATTTTTTTTTAGAGCGTAAATGATCACTCAAAATGCAGTCAGTGAATATAAAAGATAATTCGAAACTACAGGCAAGGGGGATAAAAAAAACAGTGGGACTTGGTCAATGAACATTGAAAGAACAATAATGGCATGTTTACTTACCAGTAATCGGAGTGATCATGAATCGGAGTTGGTAGGATTCGGAGTCAGGATTCGGAGTCAGAATATGCTGTTTACTTGGGTTCCAGGAATCGGAGTCGGAATCACTGTCAATCCCATTCATGCGTTTACTTACAACAGGAATCGGAGTCAGTTGCTGTAAATTTACTTGTATATCCCTTTCTTTATTGTGTTTTCAAAAATTAAAAAATTGTGTAATTTTTTTTATATATTATCATACTATTAATCAAAAGTAAAATAACCATTATGATATTAAGGCAATAAAATGAAATTATGTAATTTTTTGTTTAAAAAAAATTTAAAAGAGTAAAAAATAAATAAATTAAAATAAGTAAAGTATAAAAAATATAATAATAGAAATATAATAATATATTGTGATAAAAAAATTATTTATTTATTCTAATAACGTTAATAGTAATTGGGATAGTTATATAATATTAAGTTAATAAAAATATATTATATTTGGTTAATAAAAATAATTAATATAGGTTATTATTATTTTTTAATACAAAATCGAAGGAAAAGTGAATAAGCGTCAAAAAATTATGGTTATTTCAATCTTTTACTTTTCCTTTTCAATCCTCAAATAAGAAAGTAAAATTGGGGGCAAAATAGTAACTTAAGTTTAATATCAGGAGTGGGAATGTTAATCCGATGGGGGGCTTAGGATTACCAATCCCCTTATTCAATTCCAAATTAATGTGGACCCCACACAATTCACTCCTATTCCAAGATAAAAATAAGTAAGTAAACATGAGATTGATTCTCATTCCTTATTCCGATTCTCTATTCTTGGAAAGTAAACAAGCCATAAGAGTGAGTGCAGAGTACTCTTGGCAAAGGTGAAAGATATATTTAAGAAAAATAATTGCTCACATGTCAGCTGGTTAAAAAATTAAAATAAATAAATAAATAAATAAAAAGTGGAGATTATAATATAATTCCACACATCCCACCAAACATCCAAACCATGAAAATGCATGGTTATTGAATTAGAGATCTAACGGTGAGCTTTGGTTAAAGGGCATCCAAGGGTATTGGATGTTTTGGCTTACCTACAACAGGTTATATAACGAAAGGGAGCGCATTAAGTAATTTATAAGTATCATAAATTATTTTATAGTCATTAATTACATGATAATTATAATTTATTAAAATCTATATATAGATTATTAAGGTTTTTCTTCCTGAATATCATTTAGTCGATTGTCTCGTGCCATTATAAGTGTATTGTTGCTTATATGAATTAAAAAGAAAAATATAAAAAATAAAAAATAAAAAAAAAGGTTAACATTCAAAATATTTCTTGGATTAAAAAATGAATATGATTGCCGAAGATAAAAGAAATCAAGGGAAGGCACTATATTTCAACAATCCTAAATAGCCGAGTGGGTTCCGATCACATGGCTGACCATCAAATCATTCTGATGTGGGCCCTACACGTAGGCTCACTTTTTTTTTTTTTTCCTCTGAGTCATATTTCAACTTTCACTCTCTCTCTTTAAATTAGACTTCTTTTTGTTTAAAAAGTTTTTCTCCCGAAAAAGATTATAAAAGTAATTTTTAACGTTTTTGTTTTTCTTTACAGATTTTTTTTTTAATGTTTCTTTACAGATTTGTTTGGTCTCTATTTGCTATTAAACGAGTGTCTAGCAAATAAATAAATAAATAAAATGGGTTTTTTATTTCACAATTTCATTTAATTTTTTAATCTTTACATTTCATCTTGTACATAGACGTAAATAAATAAAAAATGACTTTTGCGTATGCAATTACTAAATTAAACAATTACGAAATTGTTTTATTTTATGTTACGTTTTTTTTTTTAAGGAAACACTTGATTATTTAAAAAATATATATCATTTTAGATGATGTCAAATATTTCTCCAAAAAAAAAAAGATGATGTCATTTTTTTTTTTGCGTTGAAACGCTTAATGTTATGTTTGCACCCAAAAAATTTGATATTACATACATTAATTTCATCTTTGTTTAAATTCTTCATCAAAATTTTGAACTTTGTTTAATGAATTGCAAATACGCATGGTGTAGAGAAAAGTCACAGAAAACCTTTTATTGAAGAAAAAAAAAAAAAAAAAAAAAAAAAACCTATCAAAATTCTGGGCCCGTTTATTTCGTATATGAGATTCACTTTATTTTCAAAGAATGTTTAGTAACCTGAAATTACATATGAAAATGAAACTCATTTATAAAAAATTAAAAATCATCCTAATTTTCACTCTTTTCATTTTCATTTCAAACCTATTATAACTGTATTATTTTTCTCATTTAAAAGTTCTTTTAATTATGTTTGAAGTTTTAAAATGCTATAGTTTTTTATAATTTCAATTTTAATTAAGATGATTTTTTTTTTTCCATGTGTTAGTGACGAAGAAAGAAACAAATCAAAATCCATGTACTTTATTAAAATATACTAAGATTTATGAGATTTGTTAGAAACTCATTTTTTCAAATAACTGTTTACAATATCCATTTAAATATTATTTTAGAAATTATTCTATTTTCTAAATGATAATAATTCTAAAACCAATTGTTTTTAAAATTATCACATCTTCAATCCCTTTTTTATTTTTTATTTTTTCTGAGATTGAATGATCATTCAGAACACAGTCAGTGCATATGTGAAAAAAGAAGTGGGAAATAGGTCACTGAACTTTGAAAGAAAAAGAAGAGTGAGCGCTCTTGAAAATAGTGAAAGATGATAAGAAAAGGAATTTACTTGGATGTATGATGGGCATTAAAATATCAGGAAACAAAAGTACTAAAACACCATTTATATCTAGTCTAAATATCATTTTTCCCACTTTACTTATATAATTGCCTAATTCACCTTTTGGTTTTTTTTTTTTTTTTTAAATCAGTCATAAAATACTCTTGAAAATTTCAAGATTACCTTTTTAATCTATCTTAAATAATTGTGAATTAACTAAAAAAATTAAACAACAAAATATGAAAATGATTAAAGAAATATTTTTATTAGTAGGAGAAATTTTTAAGTTTTAAGATTGACTTTTTTCAATTGTTTAGTTTAATATTGCTTTAAATTGTATTTAATATAAGTTAATTAGGAAGGGTAAAACTTAGTATTTTCAAAAATGTAAATGCCTTAGGGATTATTGTACTATGAAGTGATCTTTTTCTTTTTCTTCTTTTCTTTTATCTTTTTTTTTTTTTTCCCTGGTGGAAGAGATCTTTTTCTTATTCTATATGTGGGTCTTAGGAATATTGCGATAAGTGTAACTTGAGATTTAAAAATAGCAAGAGAATTTAGCAAGAGAATTATAAAAGATAATTCGAAACCACAGGCAAGGAAAAAAAAAAAAAAAAAGTGGGACTTGGTCAATGAACATTGAAAGAAATGTAAGGGTGAGTGCAGAAGAGTACCATAATTTTCACGTTCACACACTGTGTGAAACGACAACTTTTTCCAAAGGAAAATTTCTCTTTCGAAGACAAAAATCAAAAGAAAATGACTTCCTTTTATTTTTTTTATTTTATTTTTTTCAATTTATGTTTCTAACAGCACTACATATTTGAATGGCAAACATCATCGTATACATTTATTAGTATCTTATGCAGGTTCATTTCATCTTATTGAAGTCAACCATATTGACTACGTCTAATAACATCATCTGCACACAATCTATATAGGATCTGCAACCAATGATCATAATATTGGGATCATAACATTCGCTTAATTAATTATAGGTATAATTTAACAATAATTATATATTAGACTAAAGTGTAGAATCCTGCACTCTCAAACTAAAAAAAAAATCATTCAGTAATATTTTTCTTTTTCCATATACATTTTTTAAAGGGGATTGCATATATTCATTATATATATATATATATATATATATGCATTTATATTAGTTTAAAGCATGCAAAATGCACATGATTGGATATATCTAGAACATTTATCTAAATAAGAAAAAAATATATAAGTAAAAAATAAATAAAAAAATAACAAAGTACCTGAAAATAAAAAAATAATAAAAATAATAAAAAAGAGGCAGGAAAAAAGATAAAAAAGATAAAAGAATTAAAATAAAATAAATAAACCAGTACAAAAAAGGGACTAAAATGAAAAAATGAAAAAAAAATAATAATTGGGCTAAAAAAAAAAGAAAACTTAAAGAAAAAAAACTTTAAAAAGTTTTTCATCCAAAACGTTTCATTTTGGATGAAAACTTAACGTTTTGGACAAAAATTAAGTAGATAGAAGCACACAGTAACTCAGTTTGAGATTTCTTGTACATGTATAGATATGAATTTGATGGTGAGAGGCTAGCTATACCGTACACTTTTGAATATTTATCCTTTTTTAGCTCGTATCTATGGCAATATCCAAGAAATTAACTACTTTCCAGCTTCTGGGACCGAAAAATGGAACCGAAAACGAAAATAGAGGAAAGAAAAGAGTTCTAAAATTTCGAGTTCTGCTTTTGGGTCTCGTGAGATTGAAGAAAAAATGTTGTCACAAAGAGAACTTCATCCTATTTATTCTTAGGTGATGGTTAAGGTTTTGTGGGAGTATTTCTAACGGAAGCTTCGGTAAGGAAGAAAAATTTTTTATTTACTTTTTTTTTTTAATTTTTGGTGCATAGGCTTAAGCAGAGAAAAAGTAGAACTCAAATGGCCCCACTTTTGAAGCTAAGCTTCAAAATGAAAGAGCGAGAGAGAGGGCTTAGGGGTATTGTACACGAGCTTCATGGGAGTGCTCCTCTACTTCATGGGAGTGCTCCTCTACGGCCAAGTGCATGTGGCCCTTTGTGCAACTCCACAATCCTTTCCATAAATTTTGATCTGATTGGTCCTAAAGTAGAGCTCTATTAAACTTTATGATAGTGCTCTACAAAAGGGCTCTATCACGGACATTCACAATTATAAAAATTGATTTTTAACGTTTTTGTTTTTCTTTTCAGATTTTTTTTAAATGTTTTTTTTACAGATTTTTTTGGCCTCTATTTGCCATTAAACGGGTTTCTAGCAAATAAATAAATAAATAACTAAAATGGGTTTTCTTTTTCACAATTTCATTTATTTATTTATTTAATCTTTACATTTCTTATATTTTGTTCATAGATGCAAATAAATAAAATTTGACTTTTGACGTATGCAATTACTAAATTAAATAATTACGAAATTGTTTTATTTTATGTCATGTTTTTCGATAAGGAAACTTTCGATTTCAAAAAAAAAAAAAAGATGATGTCATTTTTTTAAAAAGTTTGCGTTGAAACACTTTGAATGTTATGTTTGCACCCCAAAAAATTTGATATTGCATACATTAATTTCATCTTTGTTTAATTTCTTCATCAAAATTTTGAACTTTGTTTAATGAAGCAAAAACACGTGGAGTAGAGAAAATTCACAGGGGAAACAAACAAAAAACAAAAAAAAAAAGAAGAAAACGAACTAACAAACTTTATTATACCAGGCGCTAGTTTGAGAGAGAGAGGGAAAAGAATATTAAAAGGCATCAGTTTACTTTGACAGTCTGCCTTCACAAGGGGATTGGTGTCCATGTTTCTGATTTTCTTCAACAAAGTTTCACAAGGAGTAGAGAAAATTTTGTTTAATTTTCTTCAACAAAGTTTCAACAAAGTTTCATCTTTGTTTAATTTCTTCATCAAAATTTTGAACTTCGTTTAATGAAGCAAAAACACGTGGAGTAGAGAAAATTCACGGGGGAAACAAACAAAAAACAAAAAAAAAAAAGAAGAAAACGAACGAACAAACTTTATTATACCAGGCGCTAGTTTGAGAGAGAGAGGGAAAAGTTTCATAAGGCACATTGTAAGTTTCGAAAATCCATTTTTTTTAACAGGGAAGTATGGTACAGATCAAATCTTATAAATAAAATTTTTTTTCAAAATTTAATCTTGTGATAATATTTGTATTAATTTAATGAAAAATAGTTAAGGAAGAAAGTTCATAGATTAACTGTTGTCGAAATTCTTCTACTCATTCAAGAACCTTCTTAAAAACCGAAATTCTTCAAAAACACCAATAATTCTTTCTCAGCATTCTCCAAATTAGATGAATAAGAAACGAATTGACGTTTCTGATTTTGGATTTGATCACACATTTGAGTTTTTGATTCACTTAAAGTTCTTAACTCATAAGACAAAAGGAATTAGTATTCTTGTATTTTTAGATACATCTTATGTACCCCTTTTTAATATCATAGAGAAATAACTGACATATTTTTTAAAATAAATAAATAAATAATTAATTAATTAATTATTCCGTTTCCCACTTAATGGAAAAATCACACATCCCCTACTAGAGTGGTAGGCGTTTTTTGCAGATATGGGAGAGAGAAAATCTCTTCCATTATCCATTAATTAGTTTTTTTTTTAATATAATTAAAAAATATTTTATTTTGAACCATTCAAAATAAAAACATCTGATATTTTCTTTTTCAAATAAGTTAAAATTCAAAATTCCATGTGCATTTTGTCTGTAGATAAAATGTGAACTAGCCTATGATGCACAAATACAATGTGATCCTTAACACATTATATAATTTTTAATTTAAAACTAGTTTAAATTTATTTTAAATAATCATATCATTTAAAATAAAAATTAATCTAATTAATTTGTTCTATGAATATTAATTTAGAATTATCGATTCCAAATTAATAAATTTAACCCAACATAAAATAATGTTCACATAATTCAATGGAGCCGTTGAGAGGAACTCATGCAATAATTTTTCTCTCTCCTCCCCACTCCCCATTCCCCCCCTCCCCCCCCCCCCCCCCCCCCTCTTACTTTCTCTTCCCCCTCTTTCTCTCTCCCCTTGCAGGCAACAAACGACCATTTACCTCTCTCTCTTCCCTTCCTTTTCTCTCCAATCTATGTCGTCACATCGATCCACCGATCCACGGTCATACCGCCATGAGCTCCAATGAGGCTGCCATGGTTCTGCCATCACGATCTATCTCCATGAGCTTCAATGAGGCGCTGCACTACCTCGTAGCTTCGATTGAGGTCCCCGCATAAGAGATTTGACTACCAGAGTTTCTCTTTTGCCCAATCTCAAGCCAATTCATGCCTCCGCCTTCGCCAGCCTCCAAAGTTCCAATCATGACCTCGTACCTCCGATCCCGCCCTCACATTAGAGATCCAGTAACCAGAGGTTCTCTTTTGCCCGATCTCCACCCAAAGCCTCTCGCCTCCACCTTTGTCGGTGTTTGAAGCTCCGATTGAGCTAACGTGGAGGAGATCCAGTGACCGCGAGCGAGGAGATCCAAATCACCTCCACTCACGTTCCCCTTCTGTGGAGAGGAGATCGACTACGACATCTTCTGCATGATCTTCCTCTGGTGTTGGACATTGGATCTCTTCTCGGGATTGCATGGAGCAGGAGATCCATTACGATCTAGTCCGCTATTTCTGAACTATATAAATTGTTTTTTGTGGAATTTGGTTGAATTTTTAAGGATTACAATGATGGATTTTAATGATTTTTTTTTTTAAATTCCGGTGAAAAAAATTTAAAAATTCTGATATTTTTGTGAATTTTGGTGTTTTTGGTTTATGATTTTTATGGAATTTTGGCATTATTTGTTAAAATATGGTGGTTGTTTAAATATTTTGGTTGCAGAAGTCAAAAAATCCGATAAAATTAAAAGTTTCAGACTGGTAACCACTTGGTTATCAGTTGGTTACCAAGTTTTCGGTTAGTAACTAGTTGGTTACCATTTAGTTATCAAGTTTCTGATTGGTAAATAGTTGGTAACCACTTCGTAACCCACTGGTAGTGATGGTTACTGATCGAAAACCCGCCAGCGGTCAGTAATTAATTGGTTACCAACTGGTAACCAAACAGTTATAATATGGATACCAATTAAAAAGTATTTTAAAATAAATAGATAAATAAGTGTTTATGATATCATCTATGACATTTCTTATGAGAGTTATTTTATGTGTTGCAAAAAATAATTCAAGCCATGATTTGGTGGCATTTATCAAAAGTACTAAACATACAGTTCAATAAGGTAGCTTAGCAATGAGGACTATTGTGATGGGTTTGTGGTAAAAAATTGGAATGTTAATGACCTTCTTTGAGGAAATATGAAGGCTTATTTGTACTAATTTAGTACCCGATTTAAATTGTATGTAATCATACCCATGTATCCTTCCATCACGTTGATTAGTATTTACTGTCTTATTTTCCTGTCTCTAAGATTGTCATCTTAATAGTATTTTGATAATTCATCAATTTGCTCAAGAATTTTTAATATTTAATATTTTTTATGTGTTTAAATTATTAAATTAAGATGATATAGTATGACATTATTAGAGCGACAGCTAAAAAAGCAGAAAATCTGGACAACAGATCTACCCTCGGTCAATCGTCCACTTCCCTTCTTGAGGGACATTCTGGCAATTATTCTTGAGGGACATAAATTGGCCTCGTAATCAACAGTAAAATGGGAAGGAGAATGGAAGTTTCCACCTCATAACAAGGATCTTTCCATGGAATTAACTAATAGTTTTCTGTTGACTCCCCTTTTTCTTCGTCTTCGTCTCACCTTTACTTCTTTGAACATGGGTCCCAGCTAAGAACTAAAAAGCCGCTTGGATTTTCACTTCTTATATTCTTCAGAGTAGCTAGCTAGGAACAAGAATTTAGTAATTTTCTCTTCCTTGCGTTTTTTCCCAGGCATGTAGTTCTTGCTTGAAATTTCGTATGAGTTGACTTGTTGGAAAAAGTATGCCATTTTTGTTCAATCATGTCTAAGATTCTTGCGACAAGAATCATGAGCCAGTATTCATTTTTTGATAAATTTATATCGACTGGGACCTTGATGGGATATTGGTCAAGGATCTTGATTTTGAGCCTTCAATGACTATCAAGCTTAGATTTATAGAAACTATCGACACTAAATCATTGCCTAATGACAGAATTTTTTACTTACGGCTTTTCTCAAACCTGGGACCTGATAATAATAAAGATTATAAATAAGACCTCCCCAACCATTATACCGTATCATACAGCCACACCCGGTGGTATGACTTTATTATTTTTGTTGTTGCATATAGTTTGCATGCATATTTTTTTATTCTTGTTTCCTCAACAGTTTATAATAATGTTATTTATTTTCAACAAATCGAGAGATTTTATTGTGGCAAGAATAAGTACTACCTATTTATTTGTAATCTAGTGGTTACTTCTTCCTAACCACAAACCCCCCCCCCCCCCCCCCCCCCCCCCCCCCCCCCCCCCGAAAAACAGATATATTTAAGATATAAATAACTTATCCCTGATTTGTAAAATTGCTTTTGTTGTTGTTGAAATGCAGACACCAGCCTTCTAAGAAATGGGTTTTGAATTCTTGGCATTTGCCGGAAAAGTACAGGCAAAAATAGAGCTGGCAAAGCAAATGTGGGAATATCTTAAGTTGTTTCCTGTGTGGCTAAATTACGTCAAAGAACAAGATGAAAAAGTAAAGACCCTCAAGAGGAAACTCGATGCGCTGAGCAGTGTACAGGAGGATGTTAGAGACGAGCTAAATGCTGCAGAGATTCAGCCCGGGAAGAAGCGAAAGAGAGAAGTCGAGACATGGCTGAAAAATGTCGATGCAAAGAAAACCGACATTCAAAAAATAGAACAAGAGGTTAGAAATAAAAGATATCTCCTATGGCCGTTGCTGGACAGTAGATAGAAAGGAATCTTCAAGAAGTAAAAGATCTTCATAATAAGGGTCAGTTTTCCGAGGGGCTCGTTCTCGACGTGCACTCAACAAGCAAGGAGCCATTGCTGACACAAAAATTGCTCGGTAGGGAATCAAATATGGAGGCGATTTTGAAATGGTTGAACGATCCAAGTGTGTCGAGAATAGGAGTTTATGGGGTAAAGGGTGTTGGGAAAACAGCCATTTTGACTCACATTCAAAATGCACTAGCGAGAAATAGTAGTTTCGAGCATGTTTATTGGGTGAGCGTAACCGAACAGTCTGATGTACAAAAATTGCAGGATGCAATAGCAAGACAAGTCGGGTTGAATCTATCGGATGAAGAAGACAAGATCATAAGAGCATCCAAGTTACATAATGCACTGACCAAAAGAGGGAACTTTGTGATATTTTAGATGGTGTTGGGAGGCTATTTATAGACGAAGTCGGGATTCCAAATGAGAGAGAAGGGTGTAAACTGTTGTTGAGTACTCTGTTATTGACGCAATGCCAGAGGATGAACTGTCAAGAAATTCATGAGACGAAGCCACTTTCTCATAAAGAAGCATTGGAACTTTTTAAGCAAAAATTGTCCAATAGGAACACTCTTGGACCAGAAATCGAGCGAATTGTGGAGCAAATTGTGGAGGAATGTGAAGGCTTTTGCCTCTTTGGATTTTGAATGTGGCTGATAGACTGAGGGGAGTTGATGACATTAATGAGTGGAGGAACGGATTGACAGAGGTGACAGAGTATAGAAGAGGGAATGCTGATGGATTAAGTCCTCCGGCTGTCAAATCAGTCTAATAAATATAACTTAATTTTTAGATTCATAGAACTACTAGTTGATTTACCTATAGCATAATATAACTTTATATGTAACATATTATATTTTTTTAATTTTGACTATAAGTGACATGTATCAATAGAAAATATTACATATTAATAAGTTAATGCTATATAATATTTGTTTGATGTTACATATATCACACCATCCTCTATATATATATATATATATGTATTTCAGTCATGAATTTGTTTTAAGTTTCATGCTCTAGAGTTGCAGAAATTCCTAATCATTAAGATATCACTCTTTATCTAAGTTGGTTCTACTGAAACATAAGCAATCTCATCAATTATCTAACTTTGTGCTTTCTTGTTTGCTGATTATCTCTCAACAAAATTCAGTCTTCACAGAGGTGAAAGTTTATGGGATGAGAAGAATAATTTTTTTGTTCTATATGTTGGGATATGTGCCAATAAACAAATGAGATATATTATTTTGTTGATTTAATTTGATGACTTTTTTCAATATTATTTTCACATGTATGTTTAGATGCTTTATAAATATCGAAAACCTTAGATTATTTAAATGTGATTTTAAATATTATATATAAGTGTTGGGTCTAAATCTTAAATGTGATTATTTTCACATGTTTAGATGCTTTATACAGGAAAATAATATTTAAAATAAAATAATCTAAATCTCTCTGTAATTAAAAAATTAATGTTGGGTCTTTAATTTTATAAATACTAGCACGGTTTATTACATTTTAATGAAATACTCTTATCCGAATTGTTAATAATGAGATTATTGAAATGAAAGCGCTTTATAAAATTTGATTATATATGACTGGAACATGATCAATTATGAGTCTCTAATAATTTTTGTTGTTGTAAAGAGCATTCAAAGTTAATCAATGATGGTCATATATGAATCGAACTATATAAAGCGAAAGAGCCGAGCTAGAAGCTGCAGAGATTCAACCCGAGAAGAAGCGAAAGAGAGAAGTCGAGACATGGCTGAAAGACGTCGATGCAAAGAAAACCGACGTTCAAAATATAGAACAAGAGGTTAGAAATGAAAGATATCTCCTAAGGCCGTTGCTGGACAGTAAGATAGAAAGGAATCTTCAAGAAGTAAAAGATCTTCATAAGAAGGGTCAGTTTTCTGAGGGGCTCGTTCTCGACGTGCACTCAACAAGCAAGGAGCCATTGCTGACACAAAAATTGCTCGGTAGGGAATCAAATATGGAGGCGATTTTGAAATGGTTGAACGATCCAAGTGTGTCGAGAATAGGAGTTTATGGGGTAAAGGGTGTTGGGAAAATAGCCATTTTGACTTTTCAGAAATTTTGTTGAAGTAATGGAGATATTCTCATTGATCAAAAAGCTAGGAAATAACTAGAGAGTATATAGAGGCTAGAAACAGACAACATTGGTTATAACCCAATTCTAGCTCTCTAAATAATAGAGGTAAAAAATTAAAAAAAAAAACTAAAAAACAAATATTTCTTTATTTGCACCAAACTTAGACAAATAACTAAATGACCCCTATAATTCTAATACTCCCCCTCAAGATGGAGAGTTAATGTTGTGAACTCCGATATTGTTGAGCAAGAAGAAGAACTGAGTTAGGAACAAGGGCTTGGTCAAAATGTCTGCAATCTGATGCTGAGAAGTCACATAAAGAGTCTTTAGGCTGCCATTCAAAATTTTCTCCCTTACTAGATGACAATCTATTTCTATGTGCTTTGTTCTTTCATGGAACACCAGGTTGGCTGCTATGTGCAACGCAACTTGATTGTCACAAAATAGTAGAGATGGTCATGTGTGAGTAATATGCAAATCCTTTAGCAAGGAGAGAAGCCACATTAATTCGCACGTAGCATTTTCCATGGAGCGATATTCCACTTTAGCAGAGGATCTAGAAACGGTTTGTTGTTTCTTTGACTTCCATGAAATCAGTGAGTCACCAAGAAACACACAAAAACCACTAATAGAATGCCTTGTATCAAGGCATGAAGCCCAATCCGAGTCAGCAAAGGCCTTCAGCTGAATAGTGGAAGAAGAAGAGAAGAAAAGACCCTGCCCAGCTATACCTTTGATATATTGTAAGACATGACGAGCAGCCTGCAAGTGTGGAGCTCTTGGTGCAGTCATGAATTGACTCAATCGGTTTACAGAATATGCCAAATCAGGTCTTGTAATGGTTAAATACAAAAGCTTCCCTATCATGCTTCTATAAACTAGAGGATCTTCAAGCAACTCCCCTTCTGTTTGAGACAACTTCACATTGGGATCCATTGGACTATTTCTAGTCTTACAACCAAGAACACCTGCATCAGACAAAAGTTCTAGGGCATAGTGTCTCTGACTAACAGAGATTCCTTTGCCGGATCTAGCAACCTCCAAACCCAAGAAGTACTTTAATTGTCCAAGATCCTTGAGTTTGAAATGTTTGTCAAGCAATACTTTGAGATTTGCCACAGATTTGTCATTGTTACTAGCTATCACAATATCATTAACATAAACTAGCAGGGCAATGAAATTCTCACCATCAATCTTGACAAAAAGTGAGTGATCAACATTGGATTGAGTGAAACCTTCACCGATGATGGCTTGTGATAACTTGAAGAACCCTTGTCTTAAGGCCTGCTTCAAGCCATAAATGGATTTATGAAGTTTGCAAACAGTGTCAGCAGATAAGGTGTCCCCCTCACGGTGAAAACCTGGTGGAAGAGTCATATACACTTCTTCATTTAAATCACCGTGCAAAAAAGCATTATTAACATCTAATTGTGTGAGGCTCCAACCGTTAATTGCAGCTAAAGCAAGCAAAACCTTCACCGTGGCAAGTTTAGCTACAGGGGAAAAAGTATCGAGGTAATCTATTCCCTCTTGCTGAGTGTACCCCTTGGCTACTAGCCTCGCTTTGTACCTCTGAATGGTCCCATTAGCCCGATATTTAATTTTATATACCCATTTACAACCAACTGGGTGTTTTCCTGGCGGAAGAGAAACTAAGGACCGTGTATTGTTACTCTCCAAAGCACACAATTCAGCAGCCATTGCTTCTTGCCAAGCTGGATCACTAGCAGCTTGGGAGTAGGTGGAAGGTTCAGTGTGAGAAGAAACAGAGCATGCAAAGGAGCGGTGAGAAGAAGATAATCTATCATAACTGAGAACTTGTGAAAGAGGATGATTGGTAGAGTGTTTTGTGCCAACAGCAAAACAATGAAAATTCTTGAGATAGGAAGGAAGTTTGATGACACGAGTTGGACGAAAGGAGATGGACGAATCAAGGATGGGAGAGACAGGAGAGGCATTGGACTTTGAAGAATCAAGCACATGGGGAACAGAATTATCAACACAGGAAGGAGGAGAAATGGGAAGAACTGTTTCAGAAACAATTTCTGTCATAGGTAATTCATCTGAACTGTGTTTAAAGGGAAATATTTGTTCATGGAAAACAACATCTCTTGAGATGTAAACATTGTTTGTGGACAAATCCAGCAACTTGTAACCCTTGTAACTAGGAGGATAGCCAAGAAAAACTGATGGGATAGCCCGAGGTGAGAATTTTGTATGAAAACGTTGCAAAGTAGAACCATAGCATAAACACCCAAATACACGTAAATGAGTAAAACTTGGTTTTTTTTTCCAAAGAAGTTCAAAAGGTGTTTTATTTGACAAGAGAGGTGTGAGAGTTCTATTGATTAGATATACGGAAGTCAAGACACAATCACCCCAATATCCTAATGGAATGTTTGACTGGAAATGCAAGGCACGAGCAACATTAAGAATGTGCTGATGTTTTCTCTCAACCACAGAGTTTTGTTGTGGTCTATCAACACAGGAATGAAAAGGGACAACACCATGTTCGCGAAAAAAATCAGAAAACGCTAATTCAGGAGCATTATCAGAACATACTGACTTAATATTTACCCCAAATTGAGTGCTAATGAGCTTAAAGAATTCTGGAAAAATAACACCCACATCTGATTCTGCACGTAAAAAATAAACCCAGGTAAAACGGGTACAATCGTCAACAATGGTTAAAAAATATTTGTACCCTTCAGGTGTAAGTGTGTGATATGGTCCCCAAATGTCACAATGTATCAATGTAAAAGGCAGATTTGATAAAGAATTGGTAGACATAAAAGGTAAGCATCGTTGCTTGGACAAATGGCAAATAGAACAATGCACTGGATCATTAGGAAATTGAGAGATTTGTAATTCATGTCTGAAATTTTGTATCTTTACATAAGATGGATGACCTAAACGGTAATGCCAAAGTTCCTTTTCAGAAAGAGTGCCTTGATTACATTTAATGGAAGGTGTACAAAAATTAGATACAACTGGAAAATTGGTATTGAGTGTATTGAGGTCCAAGACATAGAGGTTTCCAACCTGCCTACCCATCCCAATCGTTTTGGCCCGAGTATTGTCCTGAATAACACAAGAATCCGCTATGAATGTAATGAAAAATTGATTGGTTTGAGTAAGACTACTAACAGACAACAGATTGAATTTGAATTGAGGCACAAACAACACATTTTAGAGAACAATTGTAGGGGATAATTTTACTGAGCCAATTTGAAAGATAGAAGCAGATTGAACATTTGGAAGGACAATAGAAGAATTTGTTGCTGGAAAGGACTGTGCAAAGAAGGATGTTGAACAACATACATGATGTGTGGCACCACTATCTAAAATCCAAGAAGCTGAATTAATGGGAAACAAAGTTAGGACTGAGGAAAGTGAAAAAATACCACTGAAGCTTGCCACTGTCCCACCAGGCTGCTGCAATTCAGAGGCTAAAGCAATGGATTTGCCTTGAAGCTGTGAGCTTAAGAGAACAATCAGCTACTGGCATTGATCCGTTGTTCGTGTGTCCAAAGGCGAAGAGGCAGACCCAGCATTGTGTCCAGCAGTAGTGCTTGTGTTCATAGACATTTGATTAGCTTGTATCTTCATCTCAGAGTTCTTGGATCGAGGCTTATACCCAGGTGGATAATCATGAAGTTTGTAACATTTATCCACGGTATGACCCTGGATTCCACAATGAGTGCAAAGAGGCCTGTCGCGTTTGGTCTTTTGAGTGAAATTGGCAGCAAAAATCAAAGCAGGAGAACTTGAGTCTGCAACAGCAATAGACCCAGGCAAGAGAGAAGATCCAGAATTAATCAGGAGTTGCCTTTCCTCTTGTACAACAAGTGAGAAAACTTTAGAAATTGAAGGCAATGGCTCCATCATCAAGATTTGACTACGTGTTTGAGAGTATGACTCATTGAGCCCCATGAGAAACTGCATTACATATTCCTTCTGTTGAAATTCCATCCAAGCCCTTATTCCCCCACAATTACATACAGGAATGGGCTGGAAATTGCTCAGTTCATCCCAAAGAATTTTGAGCTTGGTATAGTAAGTGCTCACATCCATGGACCCTTAATTAAGAGCAACTAAGTGCATCTTAATCTGAAAAATCCATGGTCTGTTACTTTGGTGAAAACGATCATGAAGATCAGACCAAACATTGGATGTAGTATCAAAGTAAAGAAGACTATCTGCTATGTTTCGTGAAACAGAATTTAAGTGCCAGGAAATTACCATCGAGTTGCAGCGAACCCAAACACCATGAAGAAGATCACCGACGGGAGGACGAGGAAGGCTTCCGTCGATAAAAGCGAGCTTGTTTTTGGCTGTGAGAGCCATCTCCATAGATCGACTCCAGGTATTATAATTAGATCCAGTGAGTTGGTGAGAAACCAGAATCTGACCCGGATGATCTCCATTATGAAGAAAATATGGGCTGCCTGAATCTTCCATCGCTGAGGCAGAAGGGGTGTTAACCACCGCACGATTGCCGATATTGGAGTTACCACCGCAAGCCATCAAGCAAGAAAATGGAAGGAAAGATGATCAGATGCAGCAAGAAAAAAATTTCTCTGATACCATTTCAGAAATTTTGCTGAAGTAATGGAGATATTCTCATTGATCGAAAAGCTAGAAAACAACCAGAGAGTATATAAAGGTTAGAAACAGACAAAATTGGTTATAACCCAATTCTAGCTCTCTAGATAATAAAAGTAAAAATAAAAATAAAAAACAAAAAAAACAAATATTTCTTTATTTGCACCAAACTTAGACAAATAACTAAATGACCCCTATAATTCTAATATGACTCACATTCAAAATGCACTAGCGAAAAATAGTAGTTTCGAGAATGTTTATTGGGTGAGTGTAACCGAGCAGTCTGATGTACAAAAATTGCAGGATGCAATAGCAAGACAAGTCGGGTTGAATCTTTTGGATGAAGAAGACAAGATCATAAGAGCATCCAAGTTATATAATGCACTGACCAAAAGAGGGAAATTTGTGATCATTTTAGATGGTGTTGGGAGGCTATTTATAGATGAAGTCGGGATTCCAAATGAGAGAGAAGGGTGTAAACTGTTGTTGAGTACTCTGTTATTGAGGCAATGCTAGAGGATGAACTGTCAAGAAATTCATGAGATGAAGCCACTTTCTCATAAACAAGCATTGGAACTTTTTAAGTAAAAATTGTCCAATAGGAACACTCTTGGACCAGAAATCGAGCGAATTGCGGAGCAAATTGTGGAGGAATGTTAAGGCTTGCCTCTTTGGATTTTGAATGTGACTGATAGACTGAGGGGAGTTTATGACATTAATGAGTGGAGGAATGCATTGACAGAGGTGACAGAGTATAGAAGAGGGAATGCTGATTGATTAAGTCGTACCGCTGTCAAATCAGTCTAATAAATATAATTTTATTTTTAGATTCATAGAACTACTAGTTGATTTATCTGCAGCGTAATATTACTTTATGTATAACATGTTATATTTTTTTAATTTTGACTATAAGTGACATGTATCAATAGAAAATATTACATATTAATAAGTTAATGTTATATAATATTTGTTTGATATTACATATATCGTACGATCCTATATATATACATACATGTATTTCAGTCATGAATTTGTTTAAGTTTCATGCTCTAGAGTTGTAGAAATTCCTAATCATTAAGATAGCACTCTTTATCTAAGTTAGTTCTAATGAAACATAAACAATCTCATCAATTATCTAACTTTGTGCTTTCTTGTTTGCTGAATATCTCTCAACAAATTCAGTCTTCACAGAGGTGAAAGTTTACAGGATGAGAAGAATTTTTTTTTTTTTTCTATATGTTGGGATATGTGCCAATAAACAAATGAGATATACTATTTTGTTGATTTAATTTGATGACTTTTTTCAATGTTATTTTTGCATGCATGTTTAGATACTTTATAAATATCGAAAACCTTAGATTATTTAAATATGATTTTAAATATTATATATAAGTGTTATATACAGGAAGATAATATTTAAAATAAAATAATCTAAATCTATCCGTAATTAAAAAAATTAAAGTTGGGATCTTTAATTTTATAAATACTAGCGCGGTTTATTACATTCTGAATGAAATAATCTTATCCGAATTGTTTATAATGAGATAATTGGAATGAAAGTGCTTTATATAGTTTGATTATATATGACTGGAACATGATTAATTATGAATCTCTAATAATTTCTGTTATTATAAAAAGCATTGAAAATTAATCAATGATGGTCATATATAAATCAAATGCATTTAAAATTAATCAATGATGGTCATATATGAATCAATCTTAATTTTGAGCAATTAATAGACTCCTATTTATTGCATTGTATTGTATTTTTTCCCATATCGAGTAATAACATAAATGAATAGTGTCAAATTCTTGATATATTAGAAATATAATATAATAAATAGCAAGGAATATTAATATACAAGATGAATTCCATTCATTCGTAAAGAAGTCAGATGGACGGTTCCCATAAGCATTAATTTGAAGCTTGAGTAATAAGAACGTTCAATTTATGGTTAGATCATAAATAAATTTTTCATTAGAGAATCAATGGTACTGAAGGAGAAATATATAATTAAAGAGGTTAATAGAAAATACTTAGCTTTAATTATGAACTATTTATGAAGGATTGATTTGTATGTAGTGACTATATCAATGGAGAATTCAAATCCTTTGAATATAATTAGTTTATAATTTTAAGAGTACAATTACAAATTTTTAGTGGAATTTTGGAATTATTAATTTTGATATTTTAATTAAGGGGTTAATTAATTGTCAAAATTATAGAGCTTAAAATTATGTCTGTAAATCCTCTCAACCGCTTCCTTGAATATGTGAATATTATTTTATGTTGGGTTAAATATTAATATGGAATTGAGAATTCTAAATTAATATTCATACAACAAATAAATTGGATTAATTTAAATTTTAAATAATATGTTTATTTAAAATAAATTTAAAATAGTTTTAAATTAAAAATTAGACAGTGTGGTAAGGACCACACCGTAATTGTGCACCACATGGTGGTTCACATTTTATCTGCAGACAAAATACATGTGGAATTTTGAATTTTGACACACGTGGAAAAGAAAAATTAATTGTTTTTATTTTAAATAGTTCAAAAATAAAATATTTTTTAATTAAATTAAAAAAAAAACTGATTAGTGGATAATGGGAGAGAGATTTTCTTTCTCCCATATTTGCCAAAAATGCCTACCACTCTAATAGTGGGCGTGTGATTTTTCCACTAAATGGGGAGTGGAATAATTAATTAATTGATTAATTAAATTTTTTAAAGATGTCAGTTATTTCTCTGTGATATTAAAAAAGGGGATACATGTGATGTATTTAAAAATACAAGAATACTGATTGCTTTTGACAAAGAAAAAAGTACGTGTCTTTTTCCAGAGAGTTTCTTCTCCTTTCTTCCTTCACTTTGTCTCATGAGTTGAGAATGCAAAGCGAATCAAAATTCATGTGCGTGATCAAATCCAAAATTATAAATGCCCACTCGTTTCCTATTCATCGTGATTTGAAGAATGCTGAGGAAGAATCATTAGTGTTTCTGAAGGATTTAGAGTTCTCAAAAAGATTCTTGAAGAAGTTCAAGAATTTCGACCTAATCGGACAACGGTCAATTTGTAAACCTTCTTCCTTAAGTATTTTTCATTAAATTATTAAGTATTGTCATCGAATAAATTTAATGTGTGATTTAATCCGTATCATGCTTTCGCTATTTAAAAAAAAAATCGATTTTCGAAACTAATAATTGGTATCAAAGTCAGCTCTACATTATATTAATTTAATGAGTGATTAAATGATAATTTTTGTATGATTTTGGGTAAGCACTTGTGCATATTGATGTAAATTAAATATGCATATTAAATCAATTGTAAATAGGATTTATGTTGTAATTTTTTCAATGATGAAGAATTGTTCTTCATATTTTTTTTAAGAAAAAGTTATTAAATTTTTATTTAAAAAAAAAAATTGGTGGGGCTGGCTACCGTACGGACGCGCCGGTGGCTGTACGGCAGCCTTGATCGATCATCGGCCTTGGCCTCTGGCTGGTGGGGAGCGCCAGCCTGGGTTGGCTTCGTCAAACCAGGCAAGGTGTGACTGCAGTTGCACAAGCTAGGGTTCTGGGAACCCTAGTTGGCGTTGAGGCCTGGGCCACCCAGCCACGGGCTAGGCCTGCCTCAGCAATGGCTGAGGCAGGAGTAAGCTGGGCCTGCCCAAGGCCCTTGCCCATTCAGCTAGCACATGGACAATGCCTAGGCGCATACCCACCGAAAAAAAAAAAAAAAAGTTTTCAGATTTTGAAAATCTGATTTTTTGTTGAATTTGAGAAATTCAAGAAGGACCACCACCACCCACAAAAAGGAGTTGGAGAATTACAAGAAGACCCAATTTATTTTATTGTTATTATTTTTTTTAATTTTGGGTTGTAATTTTAGGTTTCCATGAAACCTGATTAAGTTTTTCCATTTTGTTTGTGTTTGAATGTTTCTATTATGTTAATAATAATTACATTGTCATGCATATCACAAATCATTTACGATAAAAAAGTGCTTACCTATTTTGTATGTCATGTATTTTTACGCATTCTCATTTTTTCTAAAATTGTTTTAGCAATTAATTTAATGCGCCTAGTCGTAAAATTAATAAGGTTAAATTTGAAATTAATTTAGCAAATGGATTTACAAAATTAGTGGGTCAAATGTGAAATTTATAAATTTAAGTGTTAAATTTTAAAATATCACAATTGATTTAATTTATAATTTTAAATTGTTTAAAATTATAAAGGCTTAGTAATTTAAAGTGTTTAAATATACTAAGGTTTATGAAACAAAAGTTGTTTTTATAAATTAAATACACTTTTGCAAAATAATGAGTGGGAGTGGGTAATATGACAATATAAACCCAAGGTCTCCACTGTTAGTACAACATCTTGAGTTTTTAGTAGCGCCTACAAATGCTTTGATTTCATCCTCCTTACAAAAGTTGTCTGTTAAATACAATACCAATGTTGTCTTCCATGAGATAGGATTTTAAAATGTATTTTAGAATTAACCTACTATATGGCAGCAATTTCTAAGTTAAGTCCAAAAAATCTTATACGGTGGGTTACACTCATAAAGAGATAATTAAATTAGTTAATTATTTTCTTGACCAATATTAAAAGAAATTAATAAGTATTAGAAATAAGAGATATTTCGGATAATATTTATTAATTGAGAATGTCTTATTTTAATTAGCAATTATTTAACTTACCCTATGGCAACACTTAGTTGCGATGATTAAAATTCCTTAGGTTTATAAAATAAACATGTTTTTGTGTATTTTAACTTGTGCATTCATGCATCATATTTACTTTACCTTCAATTTTGTTATGATATTTATGCAATTATTTATTGAAAAATATTTCTTAATTATTTTCAGAAAATATGTCAAATCCGATTTTCTCATTTCTCGCCTCTCAAGTTTTAATTGGTGAAAACTTTGTTAAATGGGAAAGCAACATGGACATTCTCCTAATAAATAAAAACTGTCACTTTGTCCTTTAGGAGGATCGTCCTCTAATGCCTTCGGCTAATGCCTCTTTCTGTCTTGGACGTTAAGTGCCACTACTACTTGTTAGCGACAATGAATGAAGTGCTTAGAGCTAAGCACGAGACCCTTGAGACAGCTTGCGAAATTATGGAATCTTTGCAAAACATGTTTGGACGCCCCTCCGAGCAGGCCCGCCACAAAGCTGTGAAAGCCATTATGAATGACAAAATGAAAAATGGTTCTTTAGTTCGTCAGAACTTCATCAAAATGATTCATCATTCTTAATGAGGCTAAATTCAATGGTGCAAGTATAGATGAAAAGACCCAGGTTGGCATGATCTTGGAGACACTATTTCTCGCTTTTCTCCAATTCAGGATGAACTACGTCATGAACCATAAGATGTATAATCTGATAGAACTCTTGAATGAGCTGTAGACCTATGAGACCCTTATAGATGATAAGGGTGGCAAGACAAATGTTGCCAAAGTTAATGCAGCTGAGGGGAAGGCTTATTCTTCAAAGAATAAGAATAAGTAAAGTGTGGAAAAGCAAAAGAGCAAGAAGAAGATTCAAAAGAAGAAGGGGAATGCTGTTGAGCCTAAACCTAAGGGAAAATGTTTCCATTGCAATCAATACGGCCATTGGAAACAGAACTGTAAGAAGTAGAGTACATCCCACTTTTGAGTAGTTGGACAAGAACACAGAATAGTTTTGGTTTTTTCGGGACAAAAAACCAATAAATTAATTTGGTTACCTATGGTCAAGTATATATACTCTATTGTGCAACTCCATGATTTTTCTCATTTATTTTCATTGTGGTCCACAAATTGAGATCTATGATAATATTTATCAAAGGTGCTTTATCATAGAATAATCTTTTTTGAAGAAAAACTTTTTAAACAAAAAAGAGTCATAATTTAAAGGGGTAAGACTGTGGTAAATATAATTTTATATACTTTATCGATAGAGTTTCTTTTTAAACTGTAAAGATATAATCAAACGATTAAGATTTTGCTTGTGTAAATGCACCCTAATTTATGCTAGTATAGACTAAAAAAATTAAAAAATAATATAAAAAAAAAAATTAAACCCCCCCCCCCCAAGGCTAATGGAGCCCCCGACCCCCCACCTCTTGACCGATGCTGAGGAAGCCTCACAACTCCGGTAATCAATGACAAGCCCTCTCCCTCCCACACCGCGCTAATGACCCACTCCCCCCCTCCCCCCCCCCCCCCCCCCCAATCCCTCGACCAACACAGGGGAAGCCCCTACCACCGTAATTTTAGGTGATCGGCAACGAGCTCTATCCCCCCTCAACCCCCCCCCCCCCCCCTCCACGGTGCCGATGAGCCTAACCATGCCAATGATCCAGATTTGGTTGGCATATGAGGTGGAGGCAACAGGGCTCGTCGATCGAGGGGGGCTGTCGACGTTTGGGGGGTTTTGGCCTGGGGGAGTTTTTTTAATTTAATTTTTGATATATTATTTTTTAAATTTTTTAGCCTGTAATAATATGAGATAAAATATATTATAATTATTATATATAAATAATATCTCAGTTATTTGATTATATTTAAATGGTTTAAAAAAATGACTTTTCTGAGGGTATATTAAGGAAGTTTTATTGTAATTTTACCTAATTTAAAGAGAAAAAGTGAAAGTTGAAAGATGGCTTGGGGTGCCGGGGGGGGGGGGGGGGGGGGGGGGGAGCTAGCGTACATATAGGGCCCACATCAAAATGGTTTCATGGTCAGTCATGTGACACCAAGTTGGAAATTGGGCCCACTCGGGCTATTTAAGATTCCTGAAATATAGTACCTTCCCTTGATTTCTTTTCCCTTCGGCAATAATTTTCATTTTTTAATCCAAAAAATATTTTTAGCTCACATGTGAGCAATTATTTTTCTTAAGAGGATGTTTGGCATTACAATTGGAACTCATATTTTTAAGTTGAGCTCCAACTGAACTTGTTTAGCATGTTAGTTCAGTCCTAAACACCCTTTGAACCGTTGCACAGTAAACCAAACTTGGTTTACTGTACACCCAGTCGTCTCTGTGGTCTCTGTCTCACCCCTGTCTTGCCCACTGTTCACCACCCTCGTGCTCCTCCCCGCTGGTGCCCATCTGCTGCTTGTCAGTGTTGCTGTTGCCTGTGTCTCCCAACCCCTCGACCATCTGTTGCTTACTAGAACCTCCGTTTACTGGTCCTCCTTCCTCTCTCCCATTTGCTTATTTAATCGTTGATCTTTTGGCTTCGCCCATTCCCCGTGAAGCAGATGCGGAGCCGATTGGGGTCTGCGAAGTGAAGGCGAACCCTTGGGCTGATTACCCACTATTTCCGACTTCGGAAATCATCTCCCTGGCCTGTTGGTTCCTGCCCTAATCCACCGGCAGCCAGTGTTTACTCCTCCTCTGGCTTGAATTCGGTAACCCTAGTATAATTTCTTCCCCTATTACTCAAACAAATTAACTTCCATTTTTGGTATTTTGATGCCGAAAACTTGGTTTGTGTTAATGTTGAAGTCCGTTTGTATTGAGCGATTCTGATGTGGGTCTGGGTTTGGCTATTTTGCTGCCTGACACATGCTGAAAGATTCAATTTGAACTCGACTTGCAATGTACAACCTCATTTGGGTTAATGTTTGGTAAAATTCAAACGTTGGTTGATTTTTAGGTTGATCAGCAATGGTTTGTGTTCATTTTTGGTGCCTTAATCATGTTTGTGGTCGTTTTTAAGTTGATTAGCTGACCCAATACCTGGTTTGTGCTATATTTCTGGTGATTTACTGCTTTAATCTCGGTTTGTGCTCGTGTTTTAGTTGTTTGACAGACCCAAAACCTGGTTTGGGTTAAGGCTTGGTGATTTGGTGTCTTAGACATGGTTTGTACTCGTTTTTTAGTTGTTTGACAGACTCAAAACCTGGTTTCGGTCAAGGCTTGGTGATTTGGTGCCTTAGACATGGTTTGTGCTCGACCCAAAACCTGGTTTGGGTCAAGGCTTGGTGATTTGGTGCCTTAGACATGGTTTGTGCTCATTTTTTAGTTGTTTGATAGACCCAAAACCTGGTTTGGGTCAAGGATTGGTGATTTGGTGCCTTAGACATGGTTTGTGCTCGTTTTTTAATTGTTTGACAGTCACGAACCTTGGTTTGGGTCAAGGCTTGGTGATTTGGTGCCTTAGACATGGTTTGTGCTCGTTTTTTAGTTGTTTGACAGACCCGAACCCTGGTTTGGGTTAAGGCTTAGTGTTTTGGTGCCTTAGACATGGTTTGTGCTCGTTTTTATTGGATTTGATAGACCCAAAACCTAGTTTGGGTCAAGGCTTAGTGATTTGGTGCCTTAGACATGGTTTGTGCTCGTTTTTTAATTGTTTGACAGACCCAAAACCTGGTTTGGGTCAAGGCTTGGTGTTTTGGTGCCTTAGACATGGTTTGTGCTCGTTTTTATTGGATTTGACAGACCGAAAACCTGGTTTGGGTCAAGGCTTGGTGATTTGGTGCCTTAGACATGGTTTGTGCTCGTTTTTAAGTTGTTTGACAGACCCAAAACCTAGTTTGGGTCCCGATTTGGTGTTTTGATGCCTTAAACATGGTTTGTGTTCATTTTTAGGTTGGTGTGCAGTGTTAAACCTAATTTGGGTCCATTTTTGGTATTTTGCTCCCTTAAACTTGGTTTATGTGACGGTTGCCGTGTATTTTTCGATCCTGTTGTCTATGATATAAAAGGCCCAATAGCATGGTTTAATTTTATCTGACTGGTAAGTCAATAATCCGATATAAATTATCATCTATCGGTATATAAGCCAATGTTTGTTGTTAAGGGGCTTAATCATTTGTTATGCTTGCCATTAATTTGTTTAACCCCGAACGAATGGTTTTTATAACATGGTAACTGTATTTGTATCGGGTCATTGACATTCCTCAGATGAAATATGTCAATCAATTTATACAGAGCCAACTCCTCCTGCTTCACTTTTTTTTTTTTAAGTATGTTTTTCTATTTTGGTTCTCGCTTTCTTAAGGAAATACCTTGCAAAGTATCGGGTGAGACGTACGTTTGGGATACCACGAAGGAAAAAACTTTCCTTGAAAAAATTGATGAGTACTTGGCCTACAGTGGCGGTAAACATCCCTCCATTACAATCCTCGATCAATGGGCTGTCCAGGTTAATTCTGAGTATGGAGGAGTACCTGCATACGGAATAACATTATATCAAAAAAAAAGAGAGGATAAAGAAAATATATAGGGGATGGAAGGTGTTGTAATGTCGGACCGGTCTAGGATACGATCCGTCGACGGATAAAGTCATATGCTCAGACGATGCGTGGCAGAGCTTTATTTAAGTAATTACATTGTCTAATATATGGTCTGGACGTTATATTGTTTGATCACGTGATGATTAGACTTGTATGTTGATAAATTTTCATTTGCAGGTTTATAAGGAGTGCAACCATCTCTATTATGAGGGGCTTCGTAACAAGGAACTTTATTATAACGTTTTTGAAAAAAATCATGCTGCAAGTGCCTCGGGGTTTGGGTCAGTTACGATGCGAGATGATAGTACTCCATACGTCGAGCATGAAGGTTCAATGGACAACTATAGAACCCAGCCGGTTTTAGAAGAGGATCTAACTCCAACCACCGGTGCGTGCCATTGCAATAACAGAAGATCGGGCGCCGATGCAGGTCCGTTGCGGTCTAGGGGCAGTTCTGAAAAGAGAAAGCAAATAGAGGAAATGGATGAGATGACATACATGACAATATAGGAAATAGTGAGTCATTTCCATAGCCGATCGCAATCGTAATTATTTATTTAGTAATTGCATACGTCAAAAGTCATTTTTTATTTATTTATGTCTGTGTACAAAATGAAATGTAAAGATTAAAAAAAATAAATGAAATTGTGAAAAAAAAACCATTTTATTTATTTATTTATTTGCTAGAAACTCGTTTAATAGCAAATAGAGGCCAAACAAATCTGTAAAGAAACATTATAAAAAAAAAAAATCTGTAAAGAAAAATAAAAACGTTAAAAATTATTTTTTATAATATTTTGCGGGAGAAAAACTTTTTAAATAAAAAGGAATCTAAGGATTAATTTGGTGTAATTTGATGTATGAGTTTGAGTTAAAATTTATAAATTTAAATGATAATTTTGATTGACTTTTTTAGAAAAGATAAAAAACTTTAAAAAAAAAAGATAAAAAATATGATAAAAAAATATAATTTAATTAGTTTGAGATATTTATCAAACTAAACCTAATTTAAAGAGAAAAAGTGGGAGTTGAAATATGACCAAGTGGTGAAAAACAAAAAGTTCGCCTACATATAGGGCCACATCATAATGATTTGATGGTCAGCCATGTGACACCAGGTTGGAAGTCTATGTGGGGCCCACATTATAATGATTTTCTGCTCAGCCATGTGACATGAAGTTGGAACCCTATGTGGGGCCCACACCATAATTTTTTCTGCTCTGCCATGTGGCATCAAGTTGGAACCCACTCGGCTATTTAGGATTGCTGAAATATAGTGCCTTCCCTTGATCTCTTTTCCCTTCGGCAATCATATTCATTTTTTAATCCAAGAAATATTTTGAATGTTAACCTTTTTTTTATTTTTTATTTTTTATAATTTTCTTTTTAATTCATATAAGCAACAACACGTTTATAATCACACGAGATAATCGATCACATGATATTCATAAAGAAAAACTAAATGAATGTATATATAGATTTTAATAAATTATAATTATCATATAATTATTGACTGTATAAAAATTTATGATACTTATAAATTACTTAATGCACTCTTTTTCGTTATATAACCTGTTGTAAGTAAGCAAAAACATCCAGTATCCTTGGATGCCCTTTAACCAAAGCTCACCGTCAGATCTCTAATTCAATAACCATGCATTTCCATGGTTTGGATGTTTGGTGGGATGGGTGGAATTATATTATAATCTCCACCTTTTTCCTTTATTTTTTTTTTTTACCAGCTGGCATGTGAGTAATTATTTTTCTTAAATTTATCTTTCACCTTTGTCAAGAGTACTCTGCACTCACTCTTACTGTTCTTTCAACGTTCATTGACCAAGTCCCACTGTTTTTTTTATCCCCCTTTGCCTGTGGTTTCGAATTATCTTTTATATGCACCGACTGTATTTGATCATTTACCCTCTCAAAAAAATTTTTTTTTGAAGGTCTGATAATTTTAAAAACAATTAGTATTGGAATTATTATCATTTAAAAAAAGGAATAATTTTTGAATTGGTATTTGAATAAATACCGCAAACAGTTATTTGAAAACAATTATTTAAAAAAAATGAGTTTCTAACAAATTCCATAAAATCTCAGTATATTTTAAATGAGTTTCTAACAAATCCCATAAAAAAAAAATCATCTTAATCTGAAATGAAATTACAAAAAACTATAACATTTTAAAACTTGAAACATAATTAAAGAAACTTTTAAATCAGAAAATATTATAATGTAAAATAGGTTTGAAATGAAAATGAAAATAGAAAAAATTAGGATAATTTTATAAATGAGTTTCATTTTCATAGATAATTTCAGGTTACTAGACATTCTTTAAAAATAAAATGAATCACGTACACGAAACAAACGGGTGCAGACCTTGGATAGGTTTTGTCAAATAAGATCAAAACATCAGACTTTAGGACTCTTTTAAGACCCACGTATCACTTTTGGTTGGCCAATGGTATTTGAACAAATATCGATGGCAAGCATTGAAGATTGGAAGGTGAGTTGTTGCCTTTGAATAAAGCCAAATTAACAGCAGATAAAGCATAAGAAAATGATCTCTTCCAAAAAATAAAAAAGTTATTTCCTGATATTTTGAGTCTTTGACGTCCACTTGCCTTTAATCATGCAAGTGAACAACCCCTTTTTCTGTTTGCCTTTCACCTTTTTTAAAGAGGGCTCACTCACTATTCTTTTTTCTTTGACTTAATTTCATTAATAGCACCTATAGAAATTTTATTATTAAAAATAATATCACTTTTTTTTCCTTCATTACTAGCACTTAATATGGGGCCAGCAACATTTAATGTATATCAAATTACGGGTTTACTCTCATCTCCTATCAGCTCAAATATCCCTCTCCCTCGCATGGCCTAAAATTTTTTTTCAAACCAACATCTACAGTGTTTTAGAGAGAGAAAACTGAAATCTAGAGAAAGAAAGAGTTGCTACCCACCGAAATCTTATTTTTTTTCACTTTTCTACCTAGCCCCCCACCCATTTTGAAACTCAAATCTTCATATAATAGAGAGAAACTTGCATCTAAAAAGAGAAACTTCCATTTAGAGAGAGAAACTCTCACCGTCGGAAAAAAAAAATTTAACACTTCCATTTAACAAAAAAAAATTAAACAAAATCTAATATTTTTGGTCATTTTTGTGTAAAGATTATTTATGTTATGACCACCCGATCATAATAGTTATGACCTATGTTTACAAAATTTATAAAAAAAATCTAACATTTTTGGCCATTTTTGAGTACAGGTCATAACAGTTATGACAACCTTGTTATGACTGGGTGGGCATAATATGAATAACCTTTACTGGAAAATGACCAAAAATGTTAGTTAAAAAAAAAAAAATTTTTAGACATAGGTAATAACTGTTATGACCGATACTTATATAAAAAGTGGTCATAACGGTTATGACCACACGGTCATAACTGTTATGACCGAACTTATATGCCAATAGTCATAACGGTTATGACCATACGGTCATAACGGTTATGACCGATACACTTAAATGCAGATGGTCATAACGGTTATGACCACCCGATCATAACTGTTATGACCGATACTTATATAAAAAGTGGTCATAATGGTTATGACCATACGGTCATAACGGTTATGACCGATACACTTAAATGCAGGTGGTCATAACGGTTATGACCACCCGGTCATAACTGTTATGACCGATACTTATATAAAAAGTGGTCATAACGGTTATGACCACACGGTCATAACGGTTATGACCGATATACTTAAATGCAGGTGGTCATAACGGTTATGACCACCCGGTCATAATTATGACCGATATACTTAAATGCAGGTTGTCATAACAGTTATGACTACCCGGTCATAACTGTTATGACCGATACTTATATAAAAAGTGGTCATAACGGTTATGACCACACGGTCATAACTGTTATGACCGACACACTTACATGAAGGTGGTCATAACGATTATGACCATCCGGTCATAACTGTTATGACCGATACTTATATAAAGAGTGGTCATTTTTATAATGACCGGATGGTCATTTTCGTTGTAACCGTGTTTGACCAATACGAAATCGTATTGACTGTAGGCACAGAGGCCATAACCGTATTGACCATCTGGTCATTTTCATAATGATCGTCCCCATGGTAATACCAAGAGTCATTTTTTTTAAAAATTACATATTTACCTTCATCTCCCACCTACCCAAAAGTCACTCTCCCTCGAATACCCTAACAAAAATTCCCAACCAACCTCTACAATGTTTTAGAGAGAGAAACTCCGATTCTAGAGAGAGAAAGCTTTGCAACCGCTCAGAAAACCGCTCGGAAACTGTCCTAAACCACCCCGAGCACCCTTTATTCAAAAATGACCAAAAATGTTAGATTTTGTTAAATTTTTTTTTTTTGTTAAATGGAAGTGTTAAAGTTTTTTTCCGACGGTGAGAGTTTCTCTCTCTAAATAGAAGTTTATCTATCTAGATGGAAGTTGCTCTTTATTATATGAAGATTTGGGTTTCAAAATGGGTGGGGGGCTAGGCGGAAAAGTGAAAAAATAAAAGATTCCGGTGGGTGGCAACTCTTTCTCTCTCTAGATTTCAGTTTTTCTTTCTAAAACACTGTAGATGTTGGTTTGAAAAAAATTTTTGGGCCATGCGAGGGAGAGGGATATTTGAGCTGATAGGAGATGAGGGTAAACCCGTAATTTGATATACATTAAATGCTGCTGGACCCCATATTAAGTGCTAGTAATGAATGGAAAAAAAAGTGATACTATTTTTAATAATAAAATTCCTACAGATGCTATTAATGAAATTAACCCTTTTTCTTTTCACATTTGCACTACTGTATTAATTTGCACGGCTCTTTTTTCCTTTCCGTCAAACTCCTCCGTTATAAATTAAATAAAATATTATTAAAATTATTAATTTTATCATAAAAAGACTAAAACATCACAACTTCCCCCGGCACGAACCCCAGATCATCATGGTTAATTCATAATTACAATAATATTTAAGATAGATTGAAAAGGTAAGCTTCAAATTTTCAAGAGTATTTTATGAATGATTTAAAAAAAACAAAAGTTGAATTAGGAAATTGTACAAGTAAAAGGGGAAAAATGATTTTTAGACTAGATATAAAGGGTGTTTTAATACTTTTTCTTTCCTGCCATTTTAATACCCATCATACATCCAGACAAATTTCTTTTCTTATCATCTTTCACCTTTTTTAAGAGCACTCACTTCTCTTTGTTTTTCAAAGTGACCTATTTCCTAATCCCTTTTCGCACATGCTGCACTACTGTATTCTGAGTGATCATTCGCCCTTGGAAAAAAAAAAGAAAAAAAGAAAAAAGAAAAAAGAGGGGATTGAAGGTCTGAAAATTTGAAAAATAATTGGTTTTGGAATTATTATTATTTTGAAAATGGAATAATTTCTGAAATAATATTTGAATAGACATTGAAAATAATTATTTACAAAAATGATTTTCTAACGAATCTAATAAAATTTCAGTATATTTTAATAGAGTAGATAGATCTTAATTTTTTACTCTTTTCGTTACATATACATGGAAAATAAATTCATCTTAATCAAAAACGAAATGACAAAAGTTATTATATTTTAAAACTTGAAATACAATTAAAAAAAAATTTAAATCAAAAAATATTACAATATAAATTAGGTTCGAAATGAAAGTGAAAAGAGTAAAAATTTGGATGATTTTATCAATAAGTTTCATTTTCATATGTAATTTCAGCTTAAAATATGGATGGCAAGCATAGAAGATTGAAAGGTGCATTGTCGCCTTTGAGTAATGCCAAATTAAGATCAGATATATAGAATAAGAAAAAGATTATAAAAAAAAAAAAGTTTGATTGACGTCTACCCGCGTTTAATCATGCAAGCAAGCAATTTCTTTTCTGATTACCTTTCACTTTCACCTTTTTTAAAGAGCACTCAGTCACTGTTCTTTTTTCTTTTCACATTTGCACTGCTGTGTTAATCTGTCTGAATTATTGAAGATCTGAATGATCATTCATCCTTAGAGGCAAAAAAAAAAAAAGGATTGAAGATGTCTGATAATTAGAAAAACAACTTGATCTGCAGGTCAGTTACGTACTCAACTCTTGCTCCTACTCATTTTAGTTTATACAACTCTATCGGCAAATTTATGTTGTTGGAATGAATGGTTGTTGAATTTAACATGAGAAGTTGTTTCTTTTGGTCAATCATCAACTGCTCAACAGATTCTTTCAGTAAAGAAGAACCAAAATCAATTTTGACGTCTAATCTAATCTCAATTGTAAAATGATATATAGTCATTTGTTTATCATCAATTCGCTTGGCATTAAACTAATTCCTTACCCTAGATCTCGATTCTTAGAGAAAAAGAGGCAGCATTTTGCAAGCACGTTACTATTGCCTTTTCTCCTTAATTTGCTTCACCACTGTGCTACGGTCCTTTTTTGTTAGAGTCGGAGTCTCCGATCATAGAACTAAGAATCAATTAGACATTGAGGTATGCTACAATTTCCATCCAAGTCAAGATCATATTCGGTTTTTTTTAATATTCAAACTTTAATTTGATATGTTTAGTTGAATCTGAATACCTAATTTGACAGTATTAATTAAGTTGTTGTATGTTGTAATAGAGGATCATTTGATAACTCATTAGTTCTATATATATGTGGTTATCAGAGAAAAAGAAGGCAGCATTTTGCAAGGACGTAACTGTTATTTTCTCTTCTTTGCTTCACTTCTGTACTACGGCCCTTTTTGGTTATAGTCGAAGTCTCCGATCGAAGAACTAAGAATCAATTAGACGTTGAGGTATGCTACAATCCATCCGAGTCAAGTTCATACTCAACTTCTTGATATTCAAACTTTAATTTGATTTGTTTAGTTGAATCTGAAATGTCAATTTGACAGTATTAATTAAGTTGTTGTATGTTGTACTAGATGATCCTTTGATAACTCATTAGTTTTATATATATGTGGTTCTCAGAGAAAAAGAAGGCAGCATTTTGCAAGCACGTAATTGTTGTTTTCTCTTCTTTGCTTCACTTCTGTGCTACGACCCTTTTTTGTTATAGTTGAAGTCTTCGATCGAAGAACTAAGAATCAATTAGAAGTTGAGGTATGCTACAATCCATCCGAGTCAAGTTCATACTCAACTTCTCGATATTCAAACTTTAATTTGATTTGTTTAGTTGAATCTGAAATGCCTAATTTGACAGTATTAATTAAGTTGTTGTATGTTATAGTAGATGATCCTTTGATAACTCATTAGTTCTATATATATGTGGTTCTCAAAAAAGAAGGCATCATTTCGCAAGCACGTAACTGTTGTTTTCTCTTCTTTATTTCACTTCTGTGCTACGTCCCTTTTTTGTTATAATCGAAGTCTCCGATTGAAGAACTAAGAATCAATTAGACGTTGAGGTATGCTACAATCCATCCTAGTCAAGATCATACTCATCTTCTCAATATTCAAACTTTAATTTGATTTGTTTAGTTGAATCTTAAATGCTTCATTTCACAATATTAATTAAGTAGTTGTATGTTGTAGTAGACAATCCTTTGATAACTCACTAGTTCTATGTATGTGTATACATTGATTAGAGTATACATAGTATATTGGACAAATCATAGTTTTTCCCATAAATTATAGTGCTCTTGTAACTTTGTTTCCCAAATTTTGAAAACCAGTGCTTATACCCCTCAAACTTTCAAATATTATCCAGAATGCCAATTGGACTTTAAACCATTAGCAAAAGCACTCATTTTGTCATATTTTAACAAGGTAAGATTTGGAAAAACTTTATTTTTGTCTCTCCTAAACTTTAGTACATTTGTAACTTTACTCATGAACATTGAAAACTGGTGTGTACACCTGTTGAACTCTAAACTCTTAGCAAAAAAAATACGCACAATTTCATATTTCATCCAGTTAAGGCTAACGTGACATAAGTCGAAATAATTTAAAAAAAAAAGTAATTTGAACTAAAATTTTTATTAACACAAAATAAAATCTTAAACATCCATAAAAATTCTTCATAAAATATTAAAAAAAATCAATACAACTTTGTGCAAAAACAAAACAATATGTACATTTGTTAATAATTATATTAATTTTTTCAATTAGAGTAATAGGCCCAAAGAGTCCCTGAAATCTTTTGAAGGTGACGGTTTGGTCGCCCTTTTTTTTTTCCTGCCGAGATGACCTTAATTTCCTATTTTCTAGGCCAATATAGTCCTTTATGTCAAACTCCATTAGAAATCTAATGGAATCTTGCTAAAATCATCAGTTTTGTCATAAAAAGACTAAAATACCCTCCCTCTCTACCTCACCTCTTTCTCTCCCTCTTGCCCCCACCCTCTTGCAACCCCCCCCACACGAACCCAGATTAGGGTTGCGCCGCTGCTGCACCTCCCCCCCCTCGGTAGTGCCGACACAGTTGTGCCCATCACCCCCAGCACCCTCTCTCTCCCCCTCCCTCCCTCTTACGCCTTCCCTCTCGCAACCCCACCGACACGAACCTAGGTTTAGGTTGCACCGTTGCCGTTCTCTCCCCTTCCCTCCCTCTCGTCCCCTCCCCTCGCAACCCCACCGCACAAACCGAGATCTGGGTTGGGCTGACGGCCCCCCCCCCCCCCCCCTGATGACAACGCAGTCACGCCTCTCGCCCCCACGTCCTCTCCCCTCCCTCTCGCCCCCTCCCCCTGGAAAACCCAAATCAGAGTCAAAACCCAAACCCCATGAACCCTAACCCCCATTCCCCTCGCTGTCGTTAAGCTCAGCCTCAAAACCAAAACACCGAACTGGTCCCCCCCCCCCCCCCCCCCCCAAATCCAAACACTTGCCATCGCCCTAGCACTTCGATCCAAGTTTCCTCCCCCCCCCCCCCCCCCCCCCCCGGCACCACCAAGCTTAGGCCCCGACCCCTCGAACTGAACCACCCCCCATGGATCTAAGAGAGTGAGAAAGAAGAGAGTGAATTTTTTAATTTTTATTAAATTAATTATTAGTAAATTACTAAAATACTCACTCATTCTATTAGAAATTAGCAGAATTAGATAGAAATGTCTATAATGGCTAACATTTTAAAAGTTCAGGATCATCTCGGTCAAAAAAAAAAAAAAGAAAAAGAAAAAAAGAGACCAAACCGTCACATTCAAAAGAATTCAGGGACTATCTTAATCAATTATTCTTTCAATAAATATAAAGTTGAACTAATTAAATAAATCCATTCGACACAATAGAAAACAAAACAAGCACAAGTTTAACTTTTTTATTTTTATTTTTTTCTTTTGAAAAGTTCAACTTCATTAAACAAAAAAGTCCAAATAAAAAAGGGACTTACAAACTAAAATACCCAAACAAGCCCATAACACCTGAAAGGATAAAAGACAAATAAAATAAATACAAAGTCAATATACCAAAACCTGAAAATGACTAGTGCATTCCTAAGATTTGTTTCAAAATTTAAGTTGTAACAATAAAACAAAGAAAAATTAAAGTGACTTGCATACTTAGAAAACTTGAATTCTATAGATTTTTAAGGTTATTTTTATAATAATATATATTTTAGTTGAAATTATCATTTTATTATTTGTACTAGTATCATGTTAGTCTTAAGTTGACGAAATATGACTTAACAAGTGTTTGTGCAACAATTTGAAGTTTGCGAGTTGTAAGCACAATACCAATTTTTAATGTTTGTGGGTAAAGTTACAAATATACTAAAGTTTAGGGGATGAAAATAAAGTTTTTTCAAGTCTTATATGGCTAAAATATGATAGAAGAGGAATATTTAAAATTCGAGGGACATTCTTATTAACAATTCAAAGTTTGAGGGGGTAAAAGCAACAAGATTTCAAAGTTTGAGGGCAGACAAGAACACTAAGTTCAGGGGCAAAAATAAAATTTGTCTTAATAGATTTTGATACTAAAATTTTCGATTGGCCATGAGCTAGTTTATTTATTACTTTCAATCCATTTGCATTATAGGCCATTTTTTTCTTTAGTAATTACACAATAAATATTTTTCTTTGTGTGTGAGTGTTCGTATATCTTGTTATAATACTTCGTCAAGCCCAAAGTTAAATACAATATTCAAATTCTCACAGTTTCAGGTGCTAGTCAATAATGGAGCTTTATGGGCCAGTTACTCAACTTTTACAGTTGATATCAGCACGAATTTCCAGATGTTGGAAGTATCACTGTGGCCTTAAGGGAAATGTGAAGACACTCAACCAAAGAATGGAAGAGCTAGACTGTCGAAGGAGAGACATACATGCAAGGCTAAGCACTGAGATTGTGGAAGGAGAAACAGAGTCGAAGGCTGAGGTTCAACTTTGGCTGCGAAGGGTGGAAGACATTGATGCCGAAATCAACACGATTAACCAACAAGTTGAAACAGTGAAATGCTTCTCCCGTGCTGGAATTGGAAAGAATGTTATTCAGAAGATAGAGGACGTCAAGGAACTCCATGGAAGTGGTCAATTTCCTGTCGGTTTGGTCATACGCCTTCCACAACGAACCGGAGAGATGCAACCAACAACAACCTTGGGGGGAGAAGCTACATTTACAAGAAAAATGGTAGAAGTATGGGCATTGTTGATGGGCGATGAAGTTAGAAAGATCGGAGTCTATGGGATGGGTGGAGTTGGTAAAACCACTCTCATGAAAGACATAAACAATCGCCTTCATGCAAGTAGAGAGAAGTTTGATAGTGTATACTGGGTAACTGCATCAAAGGCTTCCAGTATTATCAAGCTACAAGATGCTGTTGCGTTCAAATTCGGTATTGATATTTCAAAGTATGACGAAGAAACAGAGAGGGCCGGCAAGTTATATGAAGAATTGAGGAAGAAAAAAAGCTATGTTCTCATCATTGATGATTTATGGGACGTTTATCCTCTT
The DNA here is from genome assembly GCA_038430175.1 of Ficus hirta. Lineage (NCBI taxonomy): Eukaryota > Viridiplantae > Streptophyta > Magnoliopsida > Rosales > Moraceae > Ficus > Ficus hirta. The sequence goes on from CM076585.1 coordinate 30,211,727, forward strand.
GACAAAGTTGGAATCCCGGAGCCTGGTCCTCAAAATGGAAGCAAGTTGGTATTGACAACAAGAGATCATGGTGTATGCCTCAGAATGGGGTGCAATGCGATCCCAATGGAGCATCTGTCAGAAACGGAGTCGTTGAACTTGTTCTTGGACACAGTTGGTCGTGAAGTTCTATCCAACCCAAAAATGGAAGAGATCGTGAATTTGGTTGTCAAAGAATGTGCCTGTTTGCCACTTGCAATTGTTACAATAGCAGGAAGCTTGAAAGGTATTGTTGATTATAATGACTGGACGACAGCACTTCGAGATCTGAAGACATCTACAAAAGGGACCAATATAATACTTGAGAAGTTGAAATTTAGTTTTGATCGCTTAAATGATAAAGACCTTCAAGATTGTCTGCTTTATTGCTCCCTATTTCCCGAAGATTTTGCTATTGCAAGAGATAGGTTGATAGAGTATTTGATTGCTGAAGAAATTATAAAAGAACCAAATAGGCAAGCAGATTTGGAAAGAGGACAGGCAATGATAAACAAACTCGTGCGTGTTTGCTTATTGGAAGATACAAGAGGTGGACTTTGCGTGAAGATGCATGATTTGATAAGGGATATGGCTCTACAAATTACAAGTGAAGGACCCCGATTTCTGGTTGAAGCAGGGATGGGATTGAAAAATGTTCCTGATGAAGAAAATTGGAAAGAGGATCTTGCTAAAGTTTCATTGATGGAGAATGCTATATCAGATATCCCTTTGAGTTTTGAATCACCAAGATGTCCCAAGCTTTCAACACTGTTGCTAAACTCAAACCGTTACTTGAGTAGTATTTCAGGCAACTTTTTTTGTCATATGACGGGACTTGGTCTTCTTGATCTATCTGAAACTCGTATTGAGAATCTTCCGGAATCAATCTCTGAGTTGGTGAATCTTACAGCATTGTTGCTCAGAAGATGTCACCAGTTGATGTATGTGCCATCTTTAGCAAAACTGACAGCTTTGAAGAGGTTGGACTTTTACGGGTCAGGAATCAAGGAAGTACCTCAAGGTATGGAAAACTTAGCTAGGCTGAGATACCTTGAATTTGACGGGTGTCATCAGCTAGAGATAATACCTGATGGGGTCTTTTGCAAGCTTTTAAACCTTCGGTATCTTTCTCTTAATCAAGCGCGTGGAGCAACAACAAGAGGGGAGGAGTTAGTATCTCTGACGAAGCTCGAGAGACTCTATTGCGTGTTGCATGACCTTAACGGTTTTAACGCGTATGTTAGATCTTTGGCGGAGGGAGGACCCGACTCTTACTTACTTCAATTGGGATTTACTGGCGGTGGTAGCTGGTGTCCAGTCCATGAACATGGTAAAGTTGTATATTTGATAAATCGTGACATAAGTGAAAGTGTAGCAAAAGGTGGAGACTGCCCGCTATTGCTCCCTCAAGACGTTGAGATCCTGGCTATAAATAGTTGTTGCATTAATGTAAGCAGTTTGTGTGAACTCACATCGTTCAAAAATGCGATGAACTTCAAGTCGTGCAATATCGAGAAATGTGGTGAGCTTAAGCATTTGTTTGTGTATTCCTCTAGCATCATTCGTCTTCTTCAGGGACTCGAGGAATTGGACCTTGAGGCAGTGTGGGACCTGCAAGGGCTGATCCGGACGGAAAATCTAGCATTGTCATCGCCCCTTCCACCTGGCACCTTTCGCTCTCTTAAGAAATTGAGAGTGTGTTATTGTAACAACATAAAGAGATTGTCCATTGTTGCTCCACTCCCAAACCTGGAAGAGATCACTGTCTATGAATGTGAACAGTTGGTTGAAATAGTAGCAACGAAATCCGATCATGATGAAGAAGAAGAAGATCAGGAACATGTGGAAGCTGTAGGTGGAAGATCACATCAGGCCGTCGGCGTTTTTACTCTTCCTAAATTGTGGAACTTATATTTGTCTTCACTACCAAAATTAAAAAGCATCCCCGTCATTGCTGACAATTCCTTGAGCCAAGTTGAATTATGGGAATGTCCAAAGTTGAAAAAGGTCCCTTGCCTTGACAAAGTTCCAGTTCCGGTTTCTCTTCGATGTGTTAACATAAGCGAAGATTTGTGGGAATCGCTGGAGTGGGATCACCCCAGTGCGAAGGATGCCATCCAGTCTATGAGGGAATATTGGTTATGAGGTATTGGATCAACCCCAAATCAAACGAGCAACAGGTAATATTTCTATCTTACAACAAAACTATCCGTTAATTGCATGGTTTAAAGTTATAAGTTTTTGTATATTGAGAACTTTTCTAGACTTTCATTTTAGTTCACCGATCAGTCTCAAAAGCTTGCACTGCTAGGAGGCGAGTCAAATAATAATTGAGTAATTTTTGAGGAATTCTCAAAAAGAGTACATCTTTGTAATATTGTCTTATCTATAATGGTTTCAATATTTTTATCCTCTTCTAATATAAGTCAAAGATTAACCTAATATGTCTTCTCAAAAATACTCCGACCAATCATAAAGGTGTCCTACCACAATATGTTTTGTAATTCTACTAGAATATATATTGGTATCCAATATAATCTCCGACCACTTGTGCTAGACTCCAGCCATCAAAGAGTATTCTGATGGAATATGTTTTGCTAATGTGCTAGAATAAGTTGGTACTCAACTGAACTATTTAATATACTCTATCGGGATATTTCTTGTTAATAACAGATTTTTAACATCAAATTATTCTAAAATATATTATTTTAAATGATTAGAATATTAGATTGAAATTGAAATTTTTTTATTTAAATCGGTGAATCAAACGTGGGCGTAGTTTTTGATGTTGCAGTCAATAACCAATCAATAATCACTGTGATACGAATCGATAATTTAAGTAATACCAGTTAAGAACGGCATGTATTGATTGGATTTTTCATCGGTTATGTGCATAATTTTAGTACATATTGACTCTTATTCTTATTTATTGTTAGGCATTTTCAATATAAAATTATTCGATTAATATGTTTTTGTTGAATAGGACATCAATTGGAGAAGGCTTTTACGTGAATGGTAGGTTTGCTTTTATGTATGTATGTTTGTATGTATGAATTTATGTATGTTTATATCGCAAACAGCATAGAAAAAGCGGTTGGACAGACGACTGACGGTTGGGCAGAGGAAAGAGAAGAAGGAAAGAAGACAGTGGCTATGTTTATCTATGTTCTAAAAATATATATATATATATATATATTTATCTGTAATTTTTCTGATACTGAGGTTGCGGATGAAACCATATTTGATGATGTGGTTCTCTTTTTATTGAATTAATTTCCTCTATGTGTTCTTTAATGTTTATGATTCTTACTTCACAATATAATTACATTGAGATTTCTTTCATCAGTAATATATATAGAGTTTCCTTCTCTCTCTCTTTCTCTCTCTTTTCTTTTTCATTCTCTCTCTATGGGTGTCGCACGTATACTGCTGTCACAAGAAATCGCATCTCCGGCCAGCCACCACCGCACGTGCCGATGATCCTTGCAGCCCATCACCCGAGCATCGAATAGCCGGAGTTTGGCCGCGTCACTCGCCGCCGTTCGCCAGAAAAGTGCCTTGAAAGTTTCGGTAACAAAAACTTTCAAGCATGATTTCGGTGTAATCCGACCTCTATTTTGTGAGCCGTTGGTTTCGTTGAGTTCCACTCGTCGAGAGGAACAAAGCCCAGTCCATCACCACTCCGATTGTTGCCGGAAATTTTCCCGGTCAGCCGCCGTCTTCTAGTTCGTTTTCTTACTTTTTAGAGAAAACCGAACGTCGTTTAAAGAAGTGGACACCAGAAATGGGTTCCTCTCGTTGAGATCTTCGAAGCGGTGGCCATCTCTGTCCCTTTTGCCGACGGTCAATGTCGGTAAAAGCTGGTCACTGCCGGTCAACACCGGTCAAAAGTTGGTCAATGCCGGTCAACATCGGTCAACGCCTTTGACGAGTTTTGGAAGATCGCGTTTTCGATCTATTTTCGATGTTCCAGACATGTTTACAACCTCGGATTTGCGAGATGGAATTTCGAAGGTTAAGAATGTAATAACCCGAATTTTTATGACTCTAGATTTCCTTTGAATGAGGAAAACTTAAGTCTAGATCATGTTTAGAATAGAATATCGGTATAAGTTTGAGTTCTCGGTTTATTAGCTACGAGACTCAACGATGGATTACTGAGCCTAGTATAAGGCATTTTAAGGAAAATGGCGTGATGAAATTTCATGATTCCATGTTGGTCAAAGTTTGATCAAGAAAGTCAAAGTTGACCAAAAAGTCAAAGGATTGATCAAGAACAGTCAAAGGTATGACTGTACAGTAAGGGGATAAGCAGTATGAGAAATATACTGCGAAAATTGTCTTTTTGGATAAGATAGCTGGAATCAGCTAAGAGACCACCCTAGAAAAATCAAGCACACTAAGTTGGATATCAAAGTCCTAATGGCTTTCAGAAATAAGAAGAAAATTTTTACAGTCCATTTTTACACAGATAAATTTTGGACTGCAGTCCAGTATAACAGTACTGAATTGTACTGTGTATTAGTGAACACAGTATTAGAAATATCTGTGTTGGATTTAAAGTGGACTACATTAAGGAAAAAGCCAAACAAGGCCTTATGATGACATCACCCAAGTTTGGAATTATGACATCATCCCATTTTTGAATTATGACATCATAAATGGTGGAAACAAATCACACCTAGCCACCTTGCACCATGGATGGCCGGCCATGTGGGGGAGGGGGGGGGGTCAAAATAGAATTAATTTTGCTCTATGGATTTATGAGCAAAAGTTGAACAAAAATTTTTGCAAAAAGATCCCATTTTTTTCACCTATAAATAGGCTCATGGGGGGATCAGTTTTGGCTGATAAAAATTCAGAAAAAGCAGCCAAATTCTGCCCATTTTTCCTCTCCAAAAATCTGCAATCTCAAGTGGGTGATTAAGTGAAGAAAAAAATTGAGAAACTTAGGGGTTTTGATGATTGTAGTCTTCGGTTTCCCCTAGCAAGTTCAAGCAAAAATTTTGGCAGTTTTTGTGCCCAATTCTGGGGCCAACAGCCGACTGCCAAGGGGGGTGAGTGAGTGAGAAAATTTGGATTTAAGAGTGCTTAGCTTAGGTGCAAGCAGCCACCAAGAATCAGCCAATTTTGGTGCCAATTGGTGCAACAAAACCGGCCTTGGGTGGTGTTCTAGGAGGAAAATTTTTGTGACCAAACCCTAGCCTCAATATCTTCAATAAATCAAGGTAAACCATTCTAGACCTTAATCTCTTTCAATTAAGCATTCAATTTGAAATTTACATGTATTTCAAGTTGAAATTGTAAGAGCATAAGCTCAATTTATTTTGTGCCCAAAGTTAGGAATCTAGGGTTGTGCTTGATCTAGAATTAGGGGTGGTTTGATTTTTATGTGCATGCTTGCTTTAATTTTCTTAATTTGCATACTAAATACTATTTTATTATATGTCCCCAATCTGCCCTAGGCAGTGCATGTTTGGCTGCTAGCTTAAGAGTGAATGATTGATGCTTGTTTGAATGAGATGCAAAAGTTAGGACCTTGCAAACCTAGGATTAGAGCTTTTTGGGTTTGGTTTGCATGGACCCATTTGAGCTGCATGATTGTTCATGTGGGACGATAGAATATGCTGCATGCTTGCTATCAAGGCTCCCGCAAGTTCGGTTGAGGTAGTTTGCGCGAAATAGGACGTAAACCGGACTTAACAACCGAAACTGCCAATTCGGATTCCAAACTGGCCAGTTTCGGGAAAGTGGAAATTTAAGGCTTTTAGAGGCCGAACTGGGTGAAATGTAAAACATGAAAGTTGTTCGGAGGAGTTTTTCCTAGGGGACAGCCTGGACGGTTTCTCAAATTGAGGCTCCAATGGCCTCCGTTTCTATAAAAATCCGAGACTAGTCTGCCCAGACCTAGTTTACACGACCAGCCAGCTTCAAATTAAAACTGACAAGAATACAAGCAGAACTGGATTTTTCTCAAAACACGAAAGTTTTAGGATTTTTTGAGAGTTACAACTTTCATGAAGACAACTTTTTTAAAATCGGAATGCATCTTTAAACTGACACGGTTTTATAAAGACTGTGCAGGGAACAGAAAATTCCTGCACAGGATTTTCTAAAAAAACAGTTCGGAAAAATTGTATATTTCCCCAAAACCACTGTTTTGACTAGGGAAACTGTTCCAAAGGCAGTTTCCAGCCCTAAATGATTTTACAAAAACCTATTTCAAAAATATGAATTTTATTAGTTAAGTAAAAGATTTTTTTTAAGGTTAATTTACCCAAGTTTCCAAAGAAATGGAAAATGGATTTTTTAACCAAATTGGGTAAGCAAGATGATTACGGGTAATAACCGGAAGTGATATCCAAGTTACTGGGCCAAAGCCTAAAGCTCAAGTTTGACCCGTATAGGGTTGACCTTAGTTGACCAAAAGTTGACTTTGGTTGACCAAGAGTTTGACTACAATTAACCTTAAGGGTTAGTCAAGATAACCCTAAAGGATACCAAGATTAATAAATTGGGCTAAGATATAGGGTTAATTGAGGTAACAAGGTTAGGAAGGTAACCTAACCCTAACGGTATGTATAAAGGTTTAGTACATGAGGGTATCCAACGTAACCTCTTAAAGATTAATCCATATTGGGTTGTTTTTAAAATAATAGGGTTACTATTTGTAACCCAGTAAGACATCTAGTATCAGGAACATACAACTAGGACTATGTAGGCATGTTGGTTAGATCACCAACATTCCACAATACTAATTAGAACCTCACCTATGTCCTTCAACAAGCAGGAGGGAACTTGCAGCTGTACTCAGAGCAGGAGCAGCATTGCGCAGGACATAACAAGAGAGGTAAGTACAACTCCGCCTACAGCATAGGACCTTTGTTGTGCTACCTGCTTAATGTGTTATATATGCTAAGGTATGATGTGGTACGTTATGGTATGCTAAGGTATGATGTGGTACGTTATGGTATGCTAAGGTATGATGTGGTATGCTATGTTATGAGGAAGTATGTTATGTTATATGTTTTAATAGTGTAACATCATGAAGCATGTTCACTAATATTGAATCACATGGTAATAACAAGACAAATAAGATGCTGTGTCGTACCGAATTGCCACAAAGGTGGGTTTAAATGGTATGGTTCATGGTTTGAGTTGGATTGGATGGCTACCTAAACTACTCCATGTTAAACTTTGTGTTTCATGGTTTGAGTTAAAACGGACTGCCGCCTTCAACCATTCCTTGGCTATATTCCACGGTACGAGCACACATGATAAGTAAAGGAATAGAACTAAGCTAAGTTATGAATCCATATTTGATTCATAAGAGGTCATAATTGGTTCATGCATAATGATATGTGTTTTGCGTCGCGGATGTAACAGTTGTACTTGCTGAGCGAAAGCTCACGTCTTACGTCTATGCTGTAGGTAAGCAACCTGCCAGCAATCTCTGATGCAATATTGTGGAAGGCTGGTGCTACGGACTGTGAAATGTGGGATGGACACTGCCACGGATTTTGAAAAAAAATATACTCTATAAAATATGTTGTAATGAAAAAGGGTTTTCATATTTTCATGATGTTTTAAGTATGAATGACAAAGTTTATGTATGTATGGCAAGCAAGTTGCCTCTTGTGGTACCAATCCGCATTAAGTCGGGTTTGGTCTACAATTTGATTTCGATGGCCTTCAAGGAGGGTTTGAAAGTTCGGTACTCGAGTAAGTACCTATCAGTAAGTATGAGTTTGAGGATGAAGTTCAAGTTGAAATTTTTATAATAAAGTTTAAAAGAAAAAAAAAAAAAATTTCCCCCCAAATTTTCCGCAAGTTTAAGTTCAGTATGTAAGTAAGGTGACGACCCGGCGTGGGAAGTCGGGGCGTTACAAAGAATGGCGATTAAAAGTTCAGTCACTCGAAATTAAAAGGCGTTTGGAACGCCGACCAGGAATCGTTTTACTCCCCCGAATGTCGTCGAACGATCTCGGTAGTAATCTTGACTACTTTAAGTCATTTATTGGATTGATTACACGCCTATTTATATGCTTTGAATTGAATATCAAAATATATATATGTATATATATTTGATGTTCAAGTTAATTAAGTGAAGTTGAATTATATCGAGATATGTTGTATGTTAATATGATGAATGTGTTATGGATGGCACATCTTGCAGTTATGGTGTGCCGAAACTTTCTATAAACTGGTTTTATTGCAGGTTTAAAATTTGGGTATTAAGGAAAATAAGCCGTTATGCTATCGGATTTTTATTAAATCTAACCATAATTGGTGATTGAACTTATAATTAGTTTTATAAGTTTCACTCTCAGAATAATTTTATAATCGAGAGCTCATGTCTTGAGTCTTAAGTGGGAATGATCTATGAAGGAAGTTTTCCCAGATTCTAAGCAGATTTTTAAGTAAAACCTGATTTTTTGGGACTGTGCAGAAAATAGGAAGTTCATGCACAGGTTTTTCAGAGACAGTGCAAAAGCAAGAAATCATTGCACACGCACTGACACTTAAGTTAAGAAACTATTTTTAAGGATGTGTTTTCTAAGTTTGACAGTTTTAACTGTCTTTACTTATAAGTTATGGTTGTGTTAAAATACGGTTTGTATAAGATTTGATGCAAGGATAACCTTTAATAACCGGTTAGGATACCGAGTTATGGGGTTGGGCCTTACCCTATGGTTACCAATAGTAATCTAGTAGGGTGTTACTCTATAAGTGATAAGGCCTTAGTAAGATTAGTAACTGAACGGGTTACTGTTTATGTCTGGTTGGGCCATGAGCCCTAAGGTTACGGCTAGTAACCGAACGAGTTTTTATCAGTAGTTGTGGGGGATATAACTAGGATTACCCATTGTTATTGGTTGGGATACCAACATTTAATAATTATGATTTATGGTAAGATAGAATGTAAATGATTCTTATCTTACACCCTGTTTGGAAACAGGAGTAGGAACTGTTATCGTACCATGTTGGGACGATAAATCAAGAGCGTAGGACGGCAGGTAAGTACAACTCTGCCTGCAGCATGAACAAAACGTTTTTGTTACATGACATGTTTTTGTTTAAGAAATCATGAATTGATTTACATGATTTACAAATATGGTATGATATGATATTTTATGTTACGATGTAGTATGTTATGTTACGATGTAGTATGTTATGGTATGTTCTGGTACGATGTGGTATGTTATGTTGTGATGTATTATATTATGATGTTTTACGTTATGAATGATATTATGTTATGTTATATATTTTGATATCGTGACATCATGAAGCATGTTCAATGATATTGAATCACATGGTGAAAACAAGTTCTTAAGATAAGAGATAAGACAAGTTAAGATTGTTGTGTTGTACTGACTTGCCACAAGGGCAGGTTTAAACGGTATGTTCCATGGTTTGAGTTGGATTGGATTGGCTGTCTCAACTACTCCATGTTAAACGGTTTGTTTCATGATTTGAGTTGGTATGGACTGGCTGCCTTCAACCACTCCATGACTATGTACCACAGTACATGCACGCATGATATGTAAGGAAACAGAATTATGTTAAAATATGGAACCATAATTGATTCATAAGAAATCATAACCAGTTCATGCATTTTTGCACTATCAATGCATTGCGGATTGAATATTGTACTTACTGGGCATAAGCTCATTACTTACGTTCATGCTGTAGGTTAGTAACCTACCGACAATACTCGATGCAAGGCCGTGAAGGCTAGCGCTACAGACTGTGAAATGTGGGATGGACACCGCCACGAGTTTTGTAAAATTATGTTATGTAAAATATGTTTTGTAAAATATATTTGTAAAATGTGTTATGCTATATTATGATATAATAAAGTGATAGTATGGGCAATGAATTGTTTTCAAGAAGAAAACTATTTTTAAGAAATTGTTTTCAAGAATAAGTTAAAGAAAAGTCTTCAAGTATGATGGCAATAAGTTACCTCGTGTTGTACCGACCCGCATTAGGTCGGGTTTGGTCCACAGTTTGAATATGATAGCTTTCAATATGGTTATGAAAGCTCGGTACTCGAGTGAGTACATATAAGTATGTATGAGAATAAGTCAAGTTTAAGTATGAATTTAAAATCAAGTTTGAAGTAAAAAAAAAAAAAAAATTCCCTCTTGAATATGGGGTAAGTTTAAAGTATGTGAATCTATAAGTAAGTTAAGTAAGTCAAGTAATAGCCCACATTTGCATAGTCGGTCCTACGTGGATGGCCCGGGACGTTACAGAGATGGTATCAGAGCGAGTTTTCCTGCCATCCAGTTTCACAGTTCTGTCGCTAGCGCCACAGTTTTGTAAGTTTGTTTTCTTACTCTGTTTTATATATATTAGTTAAAGTTATGTGAGGTTATAGTATTACTATGATAAAGATATGTACCTGGTATTAAACTCGGTTGGATTGAAGAGGACCGCAAGGCTTTGTTGGCATTCCAAGGAATGGAAGAGGAGCTATGCATTTTCGACAAGACCCAAAGAGTGGTTGCATGGTGTGGAGATCCTTTTCAGATTTTGTGTTGTAGAAACGTATTTTCAGGTTATGCTTGCTAGCCGACATCTAGACGAGGAGGCTCGAGCATGGTGCCTTGGCATGGAGGACTTGAGAGAAGGTTCCTAAATGTTATTTTATGACACCTAGGACCGCCTATATTATGTATTGTCACGATATCGAGATATACCAGGATACGTATATGAGACGATACCTCAGCTTTATTGCAGCTTGGCGCGTTTATTCAAATGAGTCTATGGGTTATTACTGCCAGTGGATTAGAGTTGCGCAGCGAAAGCGTGGTGGAAAAGCTAAGTTTACGATATGATATGATATGATGAGATCATGATGAATCTCTAGTATGATAAGCTGATAAGTTACGATGTTTTCATGATATGATATGTTAAGATATGAATGAATGATGAGTATTAAAAATGCCAGAAATTAGAATTAGAAACTAGAAGTTGGTTTGTCGCAAGTACGACCGAACCAAAATTCCGTAAAAGCCTAATCTTGCAACTGTAGTGCCTAAGTTGCAACGATAAATGCTAGAGCAGCAATAAGAAATAGGATTGATGCTATAGAATTTAAGTTTCATGTTTGTGAAACTTTTGCCCCCGTAAGAGTAATAGAAGATAGGGGAGAAAAGAAAAATGTTTGGTAGTGCCTTGACTCGGTGGTATCATCAAGGCAATGTGCAAACCATAAGTTGGATATGACCAATAAAAATTTAGTAGATTACGATGATAATTATGAGTTTGACGATGAAATTGAAGATATGATTCCCTATTAAGGGAAATTATGTAATGATGGGAAGTTTAGATATCCTTAAGAATTATGATTATGCCCTTGTGCTATGAAAGAAAAGTTTGAAGTAATGAGAGAAGCTTCTACTATCCAGGAAGTAGTTTGATGTTTTAAGTATACCTTTCAATGCGTAACTCGAACGATATTATGTTATGAAAACAGAGTATATTTTCATATATAGTAATTATTATGGTTTTCTATTATTAACTTTGAAAAAATTCAAAGATAATATTTTTATAAGAGATGCTCAAACTATGATCTCATGTTAATAGAACCCTTTCATGTTAAGTAAGACGGCCGAATCCTTGAGGAAGAAATTCCAAGATAGGGGCTATCATAAGCATAAAGGTTCCGAGTTAGGAGCCATTATGAAAGGCCGAATTCTTGAGGAAGCAAGTTCCAAGATAGGGGTCTTAGGCCAAATCCTTGAGGGATGAGTTCTGAGAAAGGAACGAGTTCCAAGATGGGGGCCATTAAGAAAAGCAAAGGGTTCTAGTAGCATAGGATCAAGTTTCAAGAAAGAAACTATTAAATATAGGATACGATATGTTTTCCAAGTAAGGAAAAACTATATGATACGATATATTTTCCAAGTATGGAAAATTATACGATATACTTTTCAAGTACGAAAAAGTTATATGATATGATATGTTATTTAAAATATAGCAAGTCATATGATATACTTGCTCAGCTTTTTACGTATATAGTTCTTGTGATGCAGTACGAAAGGAAATTATGCAGTATGAAAGGAAAGTATGCAGCACGAAAGGAAAGTACGTAGTATGAAAGGAAAGTATGATAAGTATGAAAGTATGATAAGTAAGAAAGTATGTATGAAAGTATGTATGCTAGCATGAAAGTATGTATGATAGTATGAAGGTATGAATTATGATGATATGAAAGTACGATTATGGTTCTGTATAATAGACATGATCCCATTAAAGTGTTAAAATGGGAACATGAACAAACCACTATGGATTTGTGGTGGATTTTAAGAAAAGTCACCTAAAAGTATCCGAATTTTCGAGGACGAAAATTTTTAAGGAGGGTAGAATGTAAGAACCCGAAATTACGATGAATTTATGATTTCCTTTGAGAAAAGGAAAATTTAAGATTTAATTATATATGTCGATATGAAGCTCATGATCTGAGTAAATATCAATATATGTTTGAGTTCTCGTTTAATTAGCTACGAGACTAAAAATATATATATATATATATATAGTTTGCTTAAGCAGAAATGAGGCATAATGGGAGGACACTTCATCTAATGATAATTAGATGAATTTATGGAATTTTAGAAAAAAAAAAAAAGAAGAAGAAGAAACAGTAAGTAAACTTTCTACCGAGTGTATCTCTTATAAAGCATTGGCTTTATGGGATGAGGATAAGAATAAATAAGGAAAATAAGAGGATAACATCAGACCTCCTTTTTCCTTCTCTCTCTTTCTCTCTCTTTTCTTTTTCGTTCTCTCTCTATGGGTGTCGCACGTATGCTGCCATCACAAGAAATCGCGTCTCCGGCTAGCCACCACCGCACGCGCTGGTGATCCTTGCAGCCCATCACCCGAGCATCGAATAGCCGGAGTTTGGCCGCGTCACTCGCCGCCGTTCGCCGGAAAAGTGCCTTGAAAGTTTCGGTAACATAAACTTTCAAGCATGATTTCGGTGTAATCCGACCTCTATTTTGTGAGCCGTTGGTTTCGTTGAGTTCCACTCGTCGAGAGGAACAAAGCCCAGTCCATCACCACTCCGATTGTTGCCAGAAATTTTCCCGGTCCGCCGCCGTCTTCTAGTTCGTTTTCTTACTTTTTAGAGAAAACCGAACGTAGTTTAAAGAAGTGGACACCAAAAATGGGTTCCTCTCGCCGAGATCTTCGAAGCGGTGGCCATCTCTGTCCCTTTTGCCGACGGTCAACGTCGGTCAAAGCTGTTCACTGCCGGTCAATGCCGGTCAAAGCTGGTCACTGCCGGTCAACGCCGGTCAAAGCTGGTCACTGCCGGTCAACGCCGGTCAACGCCCGTTGACGAGTTTTGAAAGATCGTGTTTTCGATCTATTTTCGATGTTTCGGACATGTTTACAACCTTGGATTTGCGAGATGGAATTTCGAAGGTTAAGAATGGCGATTAAAAGTTCAGTCACTCGAAATTAAAAGGCGTTTGTAACACCGACCAAGAATCGTTTTACTCACCCGAACGTCGTCGAACGATCTCGGTAGTAATCTTGACTACTTTAAGTCATTTATTGGATTGGTTACATGCCTATTTATATGCTTTGAATTGAATATCAAACTATATATATGTATATATATTTGATGTTCAAGTTAATTAAGTGAAGTTGAATTATATCGAGATATGTTGTATGTTAATATGATGAATGTGTTATGGATTGCACATCTTGCAGTTATGGTGTGCCGAAACTTTCTATAAACTGGTTTTATTACAGGTTTAAAATTTGGGTATTAAGGAAAATAAGCCGTTATGCTGTCGGATTTTTATTAAATCTTACCATAATTGGTGATTGAACTAATAATTAGTTTTATAAGTTTCACTCTCAGAATAATTTTATAATCGAGAGTTCATGTCTTGAGTCTTAAGTGGAAATGATCTATGAAGGAAGTTTTCCCAGATTCTAAGCAGATTTTTAAGTAAAACCTGATTTTCCGGGACTGTGCAGAAAATATAGGAAGTTCATGCACAGGTTTTTCAGAGACAGTGCAAAAGCAAGAAATCCTTGCACACGCATTGACACTTAAGTTAAGAAACTGTTTTTAAGGATGTGTTTTCTAAGTTTGACAGTTTTAACTGTCTTTACTTATAAGTTATGGTTGTGTTAAAATACGGTTTGTATAAGATTTGATGCAATGGATGACCTTTAATAACAGGTTAGGATACCGAGTTATGGGGTTGGGCCTTACCCTATGGTTACCAATAGTAATCTAGTAGGGTGTTACTCTATAAGTGATAAGGCCTTGGTAAGATTAGTAACTGAACGGGTTACTGTTTATGTCTGGTTGGGCCATGAGCCCTAAGGTTACGGCTAGTAATCGAACGATTTTTCATCAGTAGTTGTGGGGGATATAACTAGGATTACCCATTGTTGTTGGTTGTGATACCAATATTTAATAATTATGATTTATGGTAAGATAGAATGTAAATGATTCTTATCTTACACCCTGTTTGGAAACAGGAGTAGGAACTATTGTCGTACCATGTTGGGACGATAAATCAAGAGCGTAGGACGGCAGGTAAGTACAACTCCGCCTACAGCATGAACAAAACGTTTTTGTTACATGACATGTTTTTATTTAAGAAATCATGAATTGATTTACATGATTTACAAATATGGTATGTTATGATGTTTTATGTTACGATGTAGTATGTTATGGTATGTTATGTTATGATGTATTATGTTATGATATTTTATATTATGAATGATGTTATGTTATGTTATATATTTTGGTATCGTGACATCATGAAGCATGCTTACTGATATTGAATCCCATGGTGAAAACAAGTTCTTAAGATAAGAGATAAGACAAGTTAAGATTGTTGTGTCGTACTGACTTGCCACAAGGGCAGGTTTAAACGGTATGTTCCATGATTTGAGTTGGATTGGATTGGCTGCCTCAACTACTACATGTTAAACGATTTGTTTCATGGTTTGAGTTGGTATGGACTGGCTGCCTTCAACCACTCCATGACTATGTACCACAGTACATGCACGCATGATATGTAAGGAAACAGAATTATGTAAAAATATGGAACCATAATTGATTCATAAGAAATCATAACCAGTTCATGCATTTTTGCACTATCAATGCATTGCGGATTGAATATTGTACTTACTGGGCATAAGCTCATTACTTACGTTCATGCTGTAGGTTAGCAACCTACCGGTAATGTAATACCTAAATTTTTCCGATATTACTATTTCCTTCCAAAGGAATTAAATGTATACCACAGAGGTATTATTGAAAGAGAAGCTCGGTTAAGAGTTTTCTTACATTTTATGAGTTTTTCAGGTTCAATAAAACTCAAAATGGATTATGTAGATTAGCAACGGACCTTTTGAGTCAAAAGGGGCGAAAAAGTACATGATTTAAAGAAAGTCAAAGTTTGATCAAGAACGGTCAAAGGATTGACTTTGCAGTATTGTGAAATAGAGTATACTGCAAAAACCATCTTTACGGATGAGATAGCATGAATAGGCTTTAAAAACCACCTTAGAAAATCAAGCACACCTAGTAGGAATTAAAGACAAAAGGGCTCGGAAAAATAAGAAAAATTTTATACTGTCCATTTATACACAGATAAATTTTGGACTGCAGTCAAGCAAAACAGTACTGAATTATACTGTGTATTAGTAAACACAGTATTAGAAATATCTGTGTTGGATTTAAAGTGGACTACATTAAGGAAAAAGCCAAACAAGGCCTTATGATGACATCACCCAAGTTTGGAATTATGACATCATCCCATTTTTGAATTATGACATCATAAATGGTGGAAACAAATCACACCTAGCCACCTTGCACCATGGATGGCCGGCCACTTGGAGGGTTCTTTGGCAAAATTTTGTGCAATTATTTTTGCTCCAAGGATTTATGAGCAAAAGATGAACCAAAAATAATTGCAAAGAGATCCAAATCCTCACCTATAAATACCCAAGGGGGGTGGGCGGATTTTGAGCCAAAAAAATTCAGAAAAAGCAGCCAAACTCTGCCCATTTTCCCTCTCCAAAAATCTGCAATCTCAAGTGGGTGATTGAGTGAAGAAAAAAATTGAGAAACTTAGGGGTTTTGATGATGGTAGTCTTCGGTTTCCCCTAGCAAGTTCAAGCATAAATTTTGGCAGTTTTTGTGCCCAATTTTGGGGCCAACAGCCGGCTGCCAAGGGGGGTGAGTGAGTGAGAAAATTTGGATTTAAGAGTGCTTAGCTTAGGTGCAAGCAGCCGCCAAGAATCAGCCAATTTTGGTGTCAATTGGTGCAACAAAACCGGCCTTGGGTGGTGTCCTAGGAGGAAAATTTTTGTGACCAAACCCTAGCCTCAATTTCTTCAATAAATCAAGGTAAACCATTCTAGACCTTAATCTCTTTCAATTAAGCATTCAATTTGAAATTTACATGTATTTCAAGTTGAAATTGTAAGAGCATAAGCTCAATTTATTTTGTGCCCAAAGTTAGGAATCTAGGGTTGTGCTTGATCTAGAATTAGGGGTGGTTTGATTTTTATGCGCATGCTTGCTTTAATTTTCTTAATTTGCATACTAAATACTAGTTTATTATATGTCCCCAATCTGCCCTAGGCAGTGCATGTTTGGCTGCTAGCTTAAGGGTGAATGACTGATGCTTGTTTAAATGAGATGCAAAAGTTAGAACCTTGCAAACCTAGGATTAGAGCTTTTTGGGTTTGGTTTGCATGGACCCGTTCGAGCTGCATGATTGTTCATGTGGGACGATAGAATACGCTGCATGCTTGCTATCTAGGCTCCCGCAAGTTCGGTTGAGGTAGTTTGCGCGAAATAGGACGTAAACCGGACTTAATAACCGAAACTGCCAATTCGGATTCCAAACTGGCCAGTTTCGGGAAAGTAGAAATTTAAGGCTTTTAGAGGCTGAACTGGGTGAAACGTAAAACATAAAAGTTGTTCAGAAGGGTTTTTCCTAGGGGGCAACGCAGATGGATTTGCAAATTGAGGCTCCAATGGCCTCCGTTTTTACAAAAATCCGAGGCTGATCTGCCCAGACCTAGTCTACACGTCCAGTAAGATTCAAATTAAAACTGACAAGAATACAAGCAGAACTGGATTTTTCTCAAAACATGAAAGTTTTAGGATTTTTCGAGAGCTACAACTTTTGTGAATACAACTTTTTCAAAATCGGAATGGATATTTAAACTGACACGGTTTTATAAAGACTGTGCAGGGAACAGGAAATTCCTGCACAGGGTTTTCTAAAAACAGTTCGGAAAAAAATTGTATCTTTCCCAAAACCACTGTTTTGACTAAGGAAACTGTTCCAAAGGCAGTTTCCAGTCCTAAATGATTTTTGCAAAGACCTATTTCAAGAATATGAATTTTTATGAATTAAGTAAAAGATTTTTGAAGTTAAAATACCCAAGTTTCCAAAGAAATGGAAAATGAATATTTTTAAACCAAATTAGGTAAGCAAGATGATTACGGGTAATAACCGGAAGTGTTATCCGAGTTACCAGGCCAAAGCCTAAAGCTCAAGTTTGACCCGTATAGGGTTGACCTTGTTGACCAAAAGTTGACTTTGGTTGACCAAAAGTTTGACTATAATTAACCTTAAGGGTTAGTCAAGATAACCCTAAAGGATACCAAGATTGATAAATTGGGCTAAGATATAAGGTTAATTGAAGTAACCTAATGGTTTATGAGCAAAGATAAAGCCCAATGTTAGGAAGGTAACCTAACCCTAATGGTATATATAATGATTTAGCACATAAGGTTACTATTTGTAACCTAGTAAGATATCTTGAATTGGGGACATACAAATAGGATTATGTAGGCATGTTGGTTAGATTACCAACATTCCACAATACTAATTAGACTCTCACCTATGTCCTTCAATAAGCAGGAGGAAACCTGCAGCTGTACTCAGAGAAGGGGCAGTACTACGCAGGACATAGCAAGAGAGGTAAGTACAACCACCGCCTACAGCATAGGCTTTGTTGTGGTACTTGCCCAAGTATGTTATTGTTAGATGTATGCTAGGGGTGTATGCCTTATTATATGTTATGTTATTGTTATTATGCTATGTTATTATATATGCCATGTTACGTGTTATAATATGCTAGGCTATGTAGTGTGTTATGTCATGTGCTATGAAATATTATGAAATATGCTAGAATCATGTTATGAGAGGATATAGGATATGTTATGGCTATGGTATGGATAAGATAGGATCATGATTTAATTGTGTGAGACATCACGAAGCATGTTCACCAATTAATAAGAATAAGATTAAGATATGAAACGATGAAAGTTATGATGGCAAGCGAACTTACCTGTGTCGTACCGACCCGCGTGAGGTCGGGTTGAGCTATGGCAAGAGTAAGTCCATAGTTGCGCGCCCGGTACAGACACTTATGTTATGGGGCCCATAAGTAAAGATAAGTTAAGAAAGAATGTTATGAAGAAATAAGAAAGCATAATGAAGCATAAATGGTTCATGCATATGCCATGATAAGTTATGACATGCTATGATAAGTTATGATATGCTATGAAATGTTATGTTACGATGTGTTATGATATGTTAGAATATGTTGTGTTTATTTATGTCGCGGTATAGGAAGTTGTACTTGCTAGCGAAAGCTCACTGTCTTACGTCTATGCTGTAGGTAAACAACCTGTCAGCAATGGTTGATGCAAGATGGAAGGGCGTGGCGGGGCAAACTGTGAAATGTGGGAAATCTAGCCGCTACGCGTTTTGTTTTCTTATGTATTTATCTTAGTTTTAAAATCCTTACTACAGAAACGTTTATATGATGCACGCGTTATACGCTTTTATGTATGTAAAAAAAGAAAAAAAAAAAATTCCGCTGTTTTTTCGTAAGTATGTAAGTATGTATAAGAAGTTCAGTATGTATGTATGTATGGTAACGGCCTGTGCTAGGCGGCTCGTTACAGAGTTGGTATCAGAGCGGTTTCCTGCGATACGATTTCACAGTCTGCCTGCCATCGCCACCATCATTGTAAGTTAAATTTATATTTTATATATATGCGTAAATAATTATGATGGGATTATGCTATGATCGACTCATGGATATGGATCCCGCACGGATCGATGCGGATCGCGCGATAGTTACGACATTTTACAGATCACATCCTCTTTTATATGACGATACGGGACGATTGGTCACGGTATCGGCTTGGTTATACGACATGGAGATGATTTTCTACACCTGCCACATCGAAGACCGTTTACAGGTCTCGTTAGCTAGTCGTTGCCTGATCGCGGATGCTAGGCTATGGTGGATGATCTACGGAGAGCAGCAGATGCCCAATCGGATGTGGGCACATTTCCGCGCTGTGATACTTGCACGATACGGGCTGATTCCTATGGAAGGGCCCGGTGACGATGAGCAGTACCGAGATCCCGAGATCTATCGAGACATGCATTATAGGCGAGACCAGAGTTTCGTGGCAGATTGGCACGCGTACCCGCAGGAGTCTATGGGCCATTACTGCTGCAGATTTCAGGAGGCTATGCTGCCCTATACTCCTCAGGATATGCCTCACCCCTGCTGCAGGCATTGGAGATATTGCGGAACGGGGTACCACCTCGTATCCGACGGTTTGTCATGGAGCCCATGCTAGAGAGGACAGTTGGGGATATGATGGATGACATCTTGCAGGCTGAGGTTACAGCACATATGGCGCAGGCTGACGCCTATATGGATGAGTATCAGGTCCCAGTCGATGATGCCGGGATAGGAGAGCCTCAGTATGAGGTAGGTCCGATATTTCCCGAGGACCCGATTCCCGCCATGCCCGTACAGGAGATCCCAGCCCAGGAGGCTGAGGACCAGATGGACGCCGAGGGCGCTGCTGATGATTTGATTGCTCCGGTGGACCCATCGGAAGACCCTCCCGTTATTATCATCTCTAGTGACGACGAGGACGAGGAGGACGGTATAGAGCCCGAGGCCGAGCAGGGTGACTGGGTGGAGGACATTGATGACGCCAAGGGCGATCCCGAGGAGATACTATTCCACGATGGAAATTGGGACGTAGACTCCGACGCAGAGTCCGATATTTCGATGATTACGCTTGAGATTATAGTCTAGTTAGGACTGATGTGTGTATGTACTTTTGCAGGATGGTAAAGTGGTAGACACTTCCATCCCATTATTGACCATGTATGATGGTAGAGTGGTAGACACTCCCATCACATTTTTTTTGAGTATGTACAGTACGATGGTAAAGTGTTAAACACTTCCATCATATTTTGACCATGTATATATAAAGATATGTATGTACAGTATGACGTAATCAATTTGTAATTACAGTATTGTAAATTACGATGTACAGAGTATGTACCTAATGTACTTTTGAAATGTATAAAAAGACCGTGCAGACACGGGACATATAACAAGGGTATGTTATATATTATGAAAGTTATGTTATGATAAGTATCTGATATGATACAATGATGCCTTTTATGTTATGGTGTGAAATGTATGTTATTACGATATGATGTGTTAATTCATGATACGATAAGTCCTGTATGAAAGAAAGGATACTAATAGTATGATGATATCTTTTCTTGTGATAGGATTTAGAAGATGGTACGTCCACGTAGAACGGTACCACTTAACCCGCCCGAGCCAGACCTCGCAACCGTTGTAGCTAATCTACAACGGCAGCTGCTAGAACAGCAGCAAGAGACGGACAGACTTCGAGCTCAGATAGCTCAGATGAACCAGGGACCCCGGATTAACGAGGTTCCACCCCGAGCTCAACCAGTACCTCCAGTAGTACCCCCGGTACCTGAGGCTCAACCAGAAGTTCAACCTGAGGTGCAGCCAGAAATTCCTCCGAATGCTAACATTCCGATGGCACCCACTGGAGGGCAAGTGAACCTACAGCCAGTGAGGGAGGACCTACTGTACGAGCGGTTCAGGCGAATGAAGGCGCCTGAGTTCGAAGGCCCGACGGACCCGATTGCCGCGGACAATTGGTTGATCGATATCCAAGTTATCTTGGATTTCATGCGACTAACGGAACAAGAGAAAGTTCTCTGCGCTTCTTTTGCCCTGAAAAAGGATGCGCGACATTGGTGGATGACCGTACAAATGCGCCGTGATGTTACGGCCATGAGCTGGCAGGATTTTGTGATCGAGTTCCGCGCAATGTACTACAATAGAGAGATCCTTGCTGCTCAACAAGATGAGCACAAGCTTTAGACAGGGTTCGATGACGGTAATGGAGGCCGTAAAGAAGTTTGAACAGTTAGCTCGGTTATGTCCAGATTTGGTGCCGAGTGAAACAGAGAAGGTACGAAGGATGATGAAGATGTTTCGAACCGACATCGCCAAACAAGTGAGTGCTGGCAGCAGCCCGCCTACCTTGGTGTCTGACTGCATAAGTCGGGCGATAAGAGCCGAATACTGGATTAACCAGGATAAGGAAGCTAGGGCTCAAATTTTCAAGGCAAAAAGGGAGGAAAAGGCGGCAGCAAAACCAACGCAGCCTCGACAAGACTCGGAGTCGCACCCGAAAGGCCAAGCTAGCAACCCTATACAAGGTTCCAAACAATCTGGGAGGAACAAGAGAAAAGGAAATTTCTCGGGCCAGAATCAACAAGGAAATTTTTCTCAAAAGAAAAATAATCGAGAAAATGAGGATACTGACATTTACTACCCGGTGTGCGCAACGTGTGGGAAGAAACATCAGGGAGTATGCAGAATGGGGACAAATGCTTGCTACCTTTGTGGCAAGGAAGGGCATTATGCACGGAGCTGCCCCCAGAACAACCAGAACCAGAACCAGAACCCCTCTTATGCAAACCGGAATGCAAGCAGCCAGTTACATGCAGTCCAGGCAAGGCTCGAAGGACCCTCAATTTCGCAAGGAAGATTAGAGGCTCCTGAACCCCAAGTTAGGATTTATGCCTACACTAATGGAGATGCCGAAGCTGGAACTTCGCATGAAGTGACAAGATAGATCCTTATCGCCACATAAGACATTATTGCATTATCTAATTCTGGTGCCACTCACTTGTTTGTATTTATAGAGTTTGCCCAGAAATTAGGAAGTAGTATAAATAGTTTAAAACAGCCTTTTTAAAATTTCTTTGCCTTTTTGGAGAGATTTTGTGATCCGAATATTTAATGCAAAATACTTTTGTAAGTTATAATGGCAGAGAATTGCTTTTAGATCTCATCGCAATCAAGTTTTAGGATTTCAATGTGGTCTTAGAAACGAATTTCTTAAGTTATTACAACGCTAAGTTTGACTACCAAAAGCGTTGAGAGACGTTTAGCTCTTACGACAAGGAAAAGTTTAACCTCTACGGACTT
Organism: Ficus hirta; assembly: GCA_038430175.1. Lineage (NCBI taxonomy): Eukaryota > Viridiplantae > Streptophyta > Magnoliopsida > Rosales > Moraceae > Ficus > Ficus hirta. The sequence goes on from CM076585.1 coordinate 30,234,119, forward strand.
GCGGAGCTCAACAACCGGATTAATTTTGGCAATGAAGGATCAGATAATGTCAGAAGCCCATAAGACGCCATATTCGGTACATCCAGGAGCTTGTAAGATGTACCAAGACTTCTGAGAGAATTATTGGTGGCCAAACATGAAGAATAAAGTGACGGAATTCGTGTCAAAGTGCCTAACTTGTCAGAAAGTTAAGGCCGAACACCGACATCCTGAAGGAGATTTGCAGAAAATAGAGCTTCCAGAATGGAAATGGGAGCAAACTACTATGAATTTTGTAGTAGGATTGCCCAGGACTACAAGTGGAAATGGCACGATTTGAGTTATCATGGATAGATTAACCAAATCAGCCCACTTTATCGTGATAAAAGTCACCTTTTCGGTGAAAAGATTAGTAAAAATCTACGTAGCCCAGATCATTAAACTGCATGGAGTGCCAAAATCAATCATCTCAGACCGGGATGGACGTTTCATTTCTCGATGTTGGACGAATGTTCCTACTGCCATGGGGTCGAAATTGAAGTTCAATACGGTTTTTCACCCCAAACTAATGGCCAATCGGAAAGAACTACCCCGAATTATTCTGATTTTCGAGGACGAAAATTTTTAAGGGGGGTAGATTGTAATACCTAAATTTTTCCGATATTACTATTTCCTTCCAAAGGAATTAAATGTATACCACAGAGGTATTATTGAAAGAGAAGCTCGGTTAAGAGTTTTCTTACATTTTATGAGTTTTTCAGGTTCAATAAAACTCAAAATGGATTATGTAGATTAGCAACGGACCTTTGGAGTCAAAAGGGGCGAAAAAGTACATGATTTAAAGAAAGTCAAAGTTTGACCAAGAACGGTCAAAGGATTGACTTTGCAGTATTGTGAAATAGAGTATACTGCAAAAACCATCTTTACGGATGAGATAGCATGAATAGGCTTTAAAAACCACCTTAGAAAATCAAGCACACCTAGTAGGAATTAAAGACAAAAGGGCTCGGAAAAATAAGAAAAATTTTATACTGTCCATTTATACACAGATAAATTTTGGACTGCAGTCAAGCAAAACAGTACTGAATTGTACTGTGTATTAGTAAACACAGTATTAGAAATATCTGTATTGGATTTAAAGTGGACTACATTAAGAAAAAAGCCAAACAAGGCCTTATGATGACATCACCCAAGTTTGGAATTATGACATCATCCCATTTTTGAATTATGACATCATAAATGGTGGAAACAAATCACACCTAGCCACCTTGCACCATGGATGGCCGGCCACTTGGAGGGTTCTTTGGCAAAATTTTGTGCAATTATTTTTGCTCCAAGGATTTATGAGCAAAAGATGAACCAAAAATAATTGCAAAGAGATCCAAATCCTCACCTATAAATACCCAAGGGGGGTGGGCGGATTTTGAGCCAAAAAAATTCAGAAAAAGCAGCCAAACTCTGCCCATTTTCCCTCTCCAAAAATCTGCAATCTCAAGTGGGTGATTGAGTGAAGAAAAAAATTGAGAAACTTAGGGGTTTTGATGATGGTAGTCTTCGGTTTCCCCAAGCAAGTTCAAGCATAAATTTTGGCAGTTTTTGTGCCCAATTTTGGGGCCAACAGCCGGCTGCCAAGGGGGGGTGAGTGAGTGAGAAAATTTGGATTTAAGAGTGCTTAGCTTAGGTGCAAGCAGCCGCCAAGAATCAGCCAATTTTGGTGCCAATTGGTGCAACAAAACCGGCCTTGGGTGGTGTCCTAGGAGGAAAATTTTTGTGACCAAACCCTAGCCTCAATTTCTTCAATAAATCAAGGTAAACCATTCTAGACCTTAATCTCTTTCAATTAAGCATTCAATTTGAAATTTACATGTATTTCAAGTTGAAATTGTAAGAGCATAAGCTCAATTTATTTTGTGCCCAAAGTTAGGAATCTAGGGTTGTGCTTGATCTAGAATTAGGGGTGGTTTGATTTTTATGCGCATGCTTGCTTTAATTTTCTTAATTTGCATACTAAATACTAGTTTATTATATGTCCCCAATCTGCCCTAGGCAGTGCATGTTTGGCTGCTAGCTTAAGGGTGAATGACTGATGCTTGTTTAAATGAGATGCAAAAGTTAGAACCTTGCAAACCTAGGATTAGAGCTTTTTGGGTTTGGTTTGCATGGACCCGTTCGAGCTGCATGATTGTTCATGTGGGACGATAGAATACGCTGCATGCTTGCTATCTAGGCTCCCGCAAGTTCGGTTGAGGTAGTTTGCGCGAAATAGGACGTAAACCGGACTTAACAACCGAAACTGCCAATTCGGATTCCAAACTGGCCAGTTTCGGGAAAGTAGAAATTTAAGGCTTTTAGAGGCTGAACTGGGTGAAACGTAAAACATAAAAGTTGTTCAGAAGGGTTTTTCCTAGGGGGCAACGCAGATGGATTTGCAAATTGAGGCTCCAATGGCCTCCGTTTTTACAAAAATCCGAGGCTGATCTGCCCAGACCTAGTCTACACGTCCAGTAAGATTCAAATTAAAACTGACAAGAATACAAGCAGAACTGGATTTTTCTCAAAACATGAAAGTTTTAGGATTTTTCGAGAGCTACAACTTTTGTGAAGACAACTTTTTCAAAATCGGAATGGATATTTAAACTGACACGGTTTTATAAAGACTGTGCAGGGAACAGGAAATTCCTGCACAGGGTTTTCTAAAAACAGTTCGGAAAAAAATTGTATCTTTCCCAAAACCACTGTTTTGACTAAGGAAACTGTTCCAAAGGCAGTTTCCAGTCCTAAATGATTTTTGCAAAGACCTATTTCAAGAATATGAATTTTTATGAATTAAGTAAAAGATTTTTGAAGTTAAAATACCCAAGTTTCCAAAGAAATGGAAAATGAATATTTTTAAACCAAATTAGGTAAGCAAGATGATTACGGGTAATAACCGGAAGTGTTATCCGAGTTACCAGGCCAAAGCCTAAAGCTCAAGTTTGACCCGTATAGGGTTGACCTTAGTTGACCAAAAGTTGACTTTGGTTGACCAAAAGTTTGACTATAATTAACCTTAAGGGTTAGTCAAGATAACCCTAAAGGATACCAAGATTGATAAATTGGGCTCAGATATAAGGTTAATTGAAGTAACCTAATGGTTTATGAGCAAAGATAAAGCCCAATGTTAGGAAGGTAACCTAACCCTAATGGTATATATAATGATTTAGCACATAAGGTTACTATTTGTAACCTAGTAAGATATCTTGAATTGGGGACATACAAATAGGATTATGTAGGCATGTTGGTTAGATTACCAACATTCCACAATACTAATTAGACTCTCACCTATGTCCTTCAACAAGCAGGAGGAAACCTGCAGCTGTACTCAGAGAAGGGGCAGTACTACGCAGGACATAGCAAGAGAGGTAAGTACAACCACCGCCTACAGCATAGGCTTTGTTGTGGTACTTGCCCAAGTATGTTATTGTTAGATGTATGCTAGGGGTGTATGCCTTATTATATGTTATGTTATTGTTATTATGCTATGTTATTATATATGCCATGTTACGTGTTATAATATGCTAGGCTATGTAGTGTGTTATGTCATGTGCTATGAAATATTATGAAATATGCTAGAATCATGTTATGAGAGGATATAGGATATGTTATGGCTATGGTATGGATAAGATAGGATCATGATTTAATTGTGTGAGACATCACGAAGCATGTTCACCAATTAATAAGAATAAGATTAAGATATGAAACGATGAAAGTTATGATGGCAAGCGAACTTACCTGTGTCGTACCGACCCGCGTGAGGTCGGGTTGAGCTATGGCAAGAGTAAGTCCATAGTTGCGCGCCCGGTACAGACACTTATGTTATGGGGCCCATAAGTAAAGATAAGTTAAGAAAGAATGTTATGAAGAAATAAGAAAGCATAATGAAGCATAAATGGTTCATGCATATGCCATGATAAGTTATGACATGCTATGATAAGTTATGATATGCTATGAAATGTTATGTTACGATGTGTTATGATATGTTAGAATATGTTGTGTTTATTTATGTCGCGGTATAGGAAGTTGTACTTGCTGAGCGAAAGCTCACTGTCTTACGTCTATGCTGTAGGTAAACAACCTGTCAGCAATGGTTGATGCAAGATGGAAGGGCGTGGCGGGGCAAACTGTGAAATGTGGGAAATCTAGCCGCTACGCGTTTTGTTTTCTTATGTATTTATCTTAGTTTTAAAATCCTTACTACAGAAACGTTTATATGATGCACGCGTTATACGCTTTTATGTCTGTAAAAAAAGAAAAAAAAAATTTCCGCTGTTTTTTCGTAAGTATGTAAGTATGTATAAGAAGTTCAGTATGTATGTATGTATGGTAACGGCCTGTGCTAGGCGGGTCGTTATAGGTAATACTTGATGCAAGGCTGTGAAATGTGGGATGGACACCGCCACGAGTTTTGTAAAATTATGTTATGTAAAATATGTTTTGTAAAATATATTTGCAAAATGTGTTATGCTATATTATGATATAATAAAGTGATAGTATGGGCAATGAATGGTTTTCAAGAAGAAAACTATTTTTAGGAAATTGTTTTCAAGAATAAGTTAAGGAAAAGTCTTCAAGTATGATGGCAACAAGTTTGCCTCGTGTTGTACCGACCTGAATTAGGTCGGGTTTGGTCCACGGTTTGAATATGATAGCTTTCAATATGGTTATAAAAGCTCGGTACTCGAGTGAGCACATATAAGTATGTATGAGAATAAGTCAAGTTTAAGTATGAATTTAAAATCAAGTTTGAAGTAAAAAAAAAAAAATATATTCCTCTAGAATATGGGGTAAGTTTAAAGTATGTGAATCTATAAGTAAGTTAAGTAAGTCAAGTAACGGCCCATATTTGCGTAGTCGGTCCTATGTGGATGGCCTGGGACGTTACAAAGGGTGACCGGATTTGTGGTGAAAACAAGCAAAAGGTGGCTGAATTTTTGAAACCCATTAGAGGGGAAAACCGGTTTTGGTGGCAGCCAAGGAAAAGGGAAAATTTTTGGGATCCAAGCTTGAGAACCCAATTCCAAACCCTAGAGGTAAACCTTCAAACCCTAAGCTTTTAAATTGAACCTTAATTTGGGAAATTTAAGTGTATTTCACGCATTAGATATAAGAGCATAAGCTCAATTTAATTTTTATGCCCTAGTTTAGAATTTTTAGGTTGGTGCTTGAATTTATAGTGTAGGTGGTTTTATTTACTAAGTCATGCATAATTTTATGCTATGGTTGCATGAAATTAAGGTTTATATGTTTGATGCATGCTAAGGTTATATGTCCCCAAGTATGTTTAAGTTTGTGCTTGATTATGCATGCTAAGTGTTTGATGTAATGATTGTTGATGTATGTGATGATGGTATGGAACGTTAGAAACCGCTACATGACTGATATTAGGCTCCCGCTGTGGGCGGTTGAGGTAGGGTGCGCGTATTAGGACGTAAAACCAAGATAAGAATAAAACTGCCAGTTTTCGAGTAAAACTGGCCAGTTTTCTAGAAAGATGATTTTGAGGCCGTTAGAGGCCGTATTTGTAATAACCCGAATTTTGATGACTCTAGATTTCCTTTGAATGTGGAAAACTTAAGTCTAGATCATGTTTGGAATAGAATATCGGTATAAGTTTGAGTTCTCGGTTAATTAGCTACGAGACTCAACGATGGATTACTAAGCCTAGTATAAGGCATTTTAAGGAAAATGGCGTAATGAAATTTCATGATTACATGTTGGTCAAAGTTTGACCAAGAAAGTCAAAGTTGACCAAAAAGTCAATAATATGACTATACAGTAATGAGATAAGCAGTATGAGAAATATACTGCGAAAATTATCTTTTTGGACAAGATAGCTGGAATAAGCTAAGAGACCACCCTAGAAAAATCAAGCAAACTAAGTTGGATATCAAGGGCAAAAAGGTTTGAAGAAATAAGAAAAAAAATTTTCAGTCCAAAAATACATAGATAAATTTTGGACTGCAGTCAAGCAAAACAGTACTAAATTATACTGTGTATTAGTGAACACAGTATTGGATTTATCTGTGTTAGCTTAAAATTGGACTGCTTTTTCAAAAACTAGCCAAACGAGGCCTTAGGATGACATCACCTACCTTTTTGATTTATGACATCATCTTATTTGGATTTATGACATCATAATTCCATGAACCAAGCCTTTAAAGACAAGTGTCTTGTTCTAGAAAATTCTTTCTTGTTCTCCAAGGTTCATGGCCGGCCACCTAGCATGCCTTTTTGGCAATTTTTCAAAAATTTAGGGGTCAAATTATAATTTTTAAAAGTTCCTCTTTTGCCTATAAATAGGGGTGACCTTTATTCATTTTATTCACAACATCTAGCCAACCTCTTGCAAATTTTCTGCCCACCAAAACCGAGAAAGAAAAAGTGAGAGGGAGCCAAGAAAAACCAAAATTTTCCTAAGCCAGGCCTAGGTTAGTGTTCGGTTTGCAAAGGGAAGCTAAGGGGAGAGTTTGAGAAATTTTCCCAGCCCTTTTCTAGGCTTGCTGCCGAATGATTGAGTGCAGGGAAACCAAGAGAGAAACCAAAAATTTTAAGGGAAAAGTTAGGGTCAATTCGGGTTTGATTTAATCAACCGAAAACAAGATCAAAAACAAGTTTTGAGACCATTTTTTTGGTCTAGGGCAGCCACTGTTTTGAGCAGGGGAAAGTAGTTGAAAAAAACTGCAATTTTTGGTGTTACAAGGGTGGTGTGGCCGAGCCTTAGGTGAAGGACAAATCTTGAGGCCAAGCCAAAATTTTTGGTATCTTGGTGTGGTGAGAAGCCGTGTGTGGTGTAGGAATTTTGGTGCCCAAAACCAACCCAAGCCAACCCTTGATTGGTTCAAGGTATTTCTCAAAACCCTAACCCTGTTTTCATTCAAAGTTTTCAAGTTTAAATTTTAAATGTATTTCAAGCAAAGTTGTAAGAGCATAAGCTCACAATTTTAATTTCTTGCCCTTAGTTTAATTATTGTGCTTGATTAGGTGTTTTAACGGTGGTTTGGTTCATTTATGTGCTTATGATGATTGAATATTAGGTTGCATTTAAATTGAATATTAGGTGTTCATTTAAGTTTAAATTGAATATTAGGTTTGGTTCATTTGTTTCCCCAATCATGTGTTTGAGAATGTGTATGCATGTTAGGGAATGAATTGAAATGGTATGGCATGAATGGTTTGGTATGTGCTAAGTTTAGACCATGCAACCCTAGGTTTAGGAGATTCGGTTTAGGGCTGCATGGACACGTTGGGTTCGTATGATTGAATATGTGGGACATTAGAAATGCTGCATGTTTGCTGTGTAAGCTCCCGAAGTGGTCGGTCGAGTTAGAATCCGTGAAATAGGACGTAAACCGGACTTAACAACCGAAACTGCCAATTCGGATTCCAAACTGGCTAGTTTCGGGAAAGTGGAAATTTAAGGCCTTTAGAGGCCGAACTGGGTGAAACTTAAAACATGAAAGTTGTTCAGAAGGGATTTTCCTAGGGGTCATCATAAACAGTTTTCCAAAATAAGGCTCCACAGGCCTTCGTTTTTACAAAAACCCGAGACTAAGAATTCCTGGGCGAGTCAGATTTGTGCTCTCGGTCTGGGGAATTCAACAAGGAAAATGACTAAGTTAAAGGCAGAACTGGGTTTTTCTCAAAACAAGAAAGTTTCAGGATTTTTTGAGATCTAAAACTTTCATGCAGACAACTTTTGCAAATTCAATTCAGATTTTTATACTGACATGGATTTCTAAAGAGTGTGCAGGAAACAAGAAATTCCTGTACAGGATTTTCTAAAACAATACAGGAAAACTGTATTTTTGCACCAACACCAATGTTTTGACTGTAAGAACTGTCCCAAAGGCAGTTTTCAACAGTTAATAATTTTTACAAACCTTTCTCCAAGAATTACAATTTTTCAAAGTTAAACTAGGGTTTTTGTAAGAAATGAACAAAGAGAACCAAGTTTTTCCAAAGCAAAGAGAAAAAACAAGTTTTTGGATTTAAAAGTTATCTTTCTTTTGGTAACAAGACAATGATGGATGGTGACCGGAAAGGATACCCGAGTTACTGGACAGGGCCCAAAATCCAAGGTTGACTTAGGATAATTGAACTAAGTTTGGTTACCTCAAGGGTTACTCAAGGTAACCCAACAAGGTGTTAAGATTGGGTTTGGATCTAAAACCCAAAAGATTATGGATAGATAACCAGGCATAGGCCAAGGTTAGGATGATAACCTAACCCTATTCATGTATGATTGGGATTAATACCCAAGGTTACCTTATGTAACCAAGTAAGCTATCATGAGTATAGGGGGGACATATAACTAAGATTATGAATGGGTGTTGGTTAGGCCACCAGCATCTTAAGGTTATAATTATGAAGCCTTATGCTATGTCCTTTGACATAACAGGAGATAGCCTGTTGTTGTGCCTCAGCTTGGAGTCGCACGAAATAGGACACAGCTAACCAAGTAAGTACAACTACGCCTACAGCATAGGCCCTTTGTTGTTACTTGTCTAATGTGATGGTATGTTATGGCGTGTAATGTTATGGTATGTTATGTCATGTGATATTATGGTATGATATGTTATGGTATGTATGGCATGTCATGGTATGTTAAGAATGAGGTTATGTTATGTTATATGTTGTAATATTGTGACATCATGAAGCATGTTCACTAATGTTAAACCACCTGATAAGAACAAGACAAGTAAGATGTTGTGTCGTACTGACTTGCCAAAAAGGCGGGTTTAAATGGTATGGTTCATGGTTTAAGTTGGATTGGATGGCTACCTAAACTACTCCATGTTAAACTTTGTGTTTCATGGTTTGAGTTAAAACGGACTGCCGCCTTCAACCATTCCTTGGCTATGTACCACGGTACGAGCACACATGATAAGTAAAGGAATAGAACTAAGCTAAGTTATGAATCCATATTTGATTCATAAGAGGTCATAATTGGTTCATGCATAATGATATGTGTTTTGCGTCGCGGATGTAACAGTTGTACTTGCTGAGCGAAAGCTCACGTCTTACGTCTATGCTGTAGGTAAGCAACCTGCCAGCAATCTCTGATGCAATACTGTGGAAGGCTGGTGCTGCGGACTGTGAAATGTGGGATGGACACTGCAACGGATTTTGAAAAAAAAATATATACTCTATAAAATATGTTGTAATTGTAATAACCCGAATTTTTATGACTCTAGATTTCCTTTAAATGAGGAAAACTTAAGTCTAGCTCATGTTTGGAATAGAATATCGGTATAAGTTTGAGTTCTCGGTTAATTAGCTACGAGACTCAACGATGGATTACTGAGCCTAGTATAAGGCATTTTAAGGAAAATGGCGTGATGAAATTTCATGATTCCATGTTGGTCAAAGTTTGACCAAGAAAGTCAAAGTTGACCAAGAAAGTCAAAATTGACCAAAAAGTCAAGGGTTGACCAAGAACAGTCAAAGGTATGACTGTACAGTAATAGGATAAGCAGTATGGGAAATATACTGCTAAAATTGTCTTTTTAGACAAAATAACAAGAATGAGCTATGAGACCACCCTAGAAAAATCAAGCACACTAAGTTGGATATCAAAGTCCTAATGACTTTCAGAAATAAGAAGAAAATTTTTACAGTCCATTTTTACGCAGATGAACTCTGGACTGCAATTTAGTGAAACAGTACTGTTTTAAGCGAAAATAGTATTTGTAAATCCTTATTAGTATGATTATGGACTGCATTGGTGGAGGAAAATCAAATGGAGCCTTAATTAGGAGGACACCTCATATGGTGATGACCAATTGGATTTATTGGATTTTTGAAATTATGGAAAGTAAGATTTAAGTATGAATTATGGTTGAAAAATTGGCCAACAAATCACATTGAATGGCCGGCCACTCTAAGGACTTAGGCGAGGCAAATATGTTTGCTTGTGAGGACTTAAATGCAAGAAAGAAAAAGGTGTGGTAGGTCCACCTTTGGACACATCACCACCTTGGCTCACACACACATGTTCTAGAACTAGCTAGCATGACCGGTTTCTTTAGTAAGACTTGGTGAACAAGTTTTGCTTTTGTGATGCAAGCAAGATGATGTCATCATGGTGATGTCATCAAGATGAGGTAAGCAAGTAGTAGCTTGTTGAACAAGCCATTTTTTTTGGCTCACACCTTGAATGGCCGGTTGTTAGGAGCCTTGGTGAACAAGCCAAATTTTTGGGTTCATGCACTAGTATGGCCGGTGGTCCTTGAAAGCCTTGGTGAGCAAGTATTTTTGCTTGATGATGTAGGCCATGTGATGCAAGCAAGGTGACATAGGCTTGATGAGGTAAGCAAGAAATTTGCTTGGTGAGCAAGCAAATTCTTGGCTCATTCTCACCTTGAATGGCCGGCCACCTAGGGAGGGTTGTTGGGCAAATATTTTGCTCACTAAACCCTTATATGCAATTGTAGAAACTTTAAGTTTCACCTATAAATAGAGGCAAGGGGGGGGGGGGGGGGGGGGATTTTAGTGGAAAATTGGGAAATCTAGCCAAACTATGGCAAAATTTTCCCTCACCCATTTTCTCTCAAAACCGAAACCCAAAGGAATAAAAAAAAATGGAACAAGGAATTAGCGTAGGTAATGGTCGGATTTTGGTGAGAAACCAACAAGGGTGGCTGAAATTTTGGAACCCATTTGGAGGGCAAAGGCCGGCTGTGATGGCAGCCAAAGGAGAGTGAGGAAAAGTTGGAATCCAAGTTTGAGAACCAACTTCCAAACCCTAGTGGTAAACCCTAAAACCCTAAGCTTTTTAATTGAGCTTTAATTTGGAAATTTAAGTATATTTCCATGTTGATTATGTAAGAGCATAAGCTCACTATTTTATTTGCATGCAATAGGTGTAGTTGCATGATTTTATGCTCTAGAATTTCATGCTAAGGGTGTATGCACACAAGGTGTTTGATATATGTCCCTAGATGTTTGAATGATGCATGGATGTGTGTTTTACGTTAGAAAGCACTGCATGACTTGATATTAGGCTCCCGCTGCGGGCGGTTGAGGTAGTGTGCGCGTAATAGGATGTAAAACGAACTTAAAACCGAAAACTGCCAGTTCGGGTGCCAACTGGCCAGTTTCGGGAAAAGTGAAATTTGAGGCCTTTAGAGGTCGAATTAGAGGAAACTTAAAACATGAAAGTTGTTCAGAAGGGTTTTTCCTAGGGGGCACCATGGACAGTTTTCCAAAATAAGGCTCCAAAGGCCTTCGTTTTTACAAGACTAAGAATTCCTGGGCGAGTCAGATTTGTGCTCTCGGTCTGGGGATTTCAACAAGGAAAATGACTAAGTTAAAGGCAGAAATGGATTTTTCTCAAAACACGAAAGTTTTAGGATTTTTTGAGAGCTACAACTTTTGTGAAGACAAATTTTTTAAAATCAGAATGGATCTTTAAACTGACACGGTTTTATAAAGACTGTGCAGGGAACAGGAAATTCCTGCACAGGATTTTCTAAAAACAGTTCGGAAAAAATTGTATCTTTCCCCAAAACCACTGTTTTGACTAGGGAAACTGTTCCAAAGGCAGTTTCCAGCCCTAAATTATTTTACAAAAACCTATTTCAAAAATATAAATTTTATGAGTTAAGTAAAAGACTTTTTTTAGGTTAATTTACCCAAGTTTCCAAAGAAATGGAAAATGGATTTTTTAACCAAATTGGGTAAGCAAGATGATTACGGGTAATAACCGGAAGTGATATCCGAGTTACTGGGCCAAAGCCTAAAGCTCAAGTTTGACCCGTATAGGGTTGATCTTAGTTGACCAAAAGTTGACTTTGGTTGACCAAGAGTTTGACTACAATTAACCTTAAGGGTTAGTCAAGATAACCCTAAAGAATACCAAGATTAATAAATTGGGCTAAGATATAGGGTTAATTGAGGTTACAAGGTTAGGAAGGTAACCTAACCCTAACGGTATGTATAAAGGTTTAGCACATGAGGGTATCCAACGTAACCTCTTAAAGATTAATCCATATTGGGTTGTTTTTAAAATAATAGGGTTACTATTTGTAACCCAGTAAGACATCTAGTATCGGGGACATACAACTAGGATTATGTAGGCATGTTGGTTAGATCACCAACATTCCACAATACTAATTAGAACCTCACCTATGTCCTTCAACAAGCAGGAGGGAACCTGCAGCTGTACTCAGAGCAGGAGCAGCATTGCGCATGACATAACAAGAGAGGTAAGTACAACTCCGCCTACAGCATAGGACCTTTGTTGTGCTACCTGCTTAATGTGTTATATATGCCAAGGTATGATGTGGTACGTTATGGTATGCTAAGGTATGATGTGGTATGCTATGTTATGAGGAAGTATGTTATGTTATATGTTTTAATAGTGTAACATCATGAAGCATGTTCACTAATATTGAATCACATGGTAATAACAAGACAAATAAGATGCTGTGTCGTACCGACTTGCCACAAAGGCGGGTTTAAATGGTATGGTTCATGGTTTGAGTTGGATTGGATGGCTACCTAAACTACTCCATGTTAAACTTTGTGTTTCATGGTTTGAGTTAAAACGGACTGCCGCCTTCAACCATTCCTTGGATATGTACCACGGTACGAGCACACATGATAAGTAAAGGAATAGAACTAAGCTAAGTTATGAATCCATATTTGAATCATAAGAGGTCATAATTGGTTCATGCATAATGATATGTGTTTTGCGTCGCGGATGTAACAGTTGTACTTGCTGAGCGAAAGCTCACGTCTTACGTCTATGCTGTAGGTAAGCAACCTGCCAGCAATCTCTGATGCAATACTGTGGAAGGCTGGTGCTACGGACTGTGAAATGTGGGATGGACACTGCCACGGATTTTGAAAAAAAATATATACTCTATAAAATATGTTGTAATGAAAAAGGGTTTTTATATTTTCATGATGTTTTAAGTATGAATGACAAAGTTTATGTATGTATGGCAAGCAAGTTGCCTCTTGTGGTACCAATCCGCATTAAGTCGTGTTTGGTCTACAATTTGATTTCGATGGCCTTCAAGGAGGGTTTGAAAGTTCGGTACTCGAGTAAGTACCTATCAGTAAGTATGAGTTTGAGGATGAAGTTCAAGTTGAAAGTTATAATAAAGTTTAAAAGAAAAAAAAAAATTTCCCCCCAAATTTTCCGCAAGTTTAAGTTCAGTATGTAAGTAAGGTGACGACCCGGCGTGGGAAGTTGGGGCGTTACAGTAATGAAAAAGGGTTTTCATATTTTCATGATGTTTTAAGTATGAATGACAAAGTTTATATATGTATGGCAAGCAAGTTGCCTCTTGTGGTACCAATCCGCATTAAGTCGGGTTTGGTCTACAATTTGATTTCGATGGCCTTCAAGGAGGGTTTGAAAGTTCGGTACTCGAGTAAGTGCCTATCAGTAAGTATGAGTTTGAGGATGAAGTTCAAGTTCAAAGTTTTAAAATAAAGTTAAAAAAAAAAAAATTTCTCCCAAATTTTCCGCAAGTTTAAGTTCAGTATGTAAGTAAGGTGATGACCCGGCGTGGGAAGTCGGGGCGTTACAGTATTAGGCAAAACGTAAAATATTAAAGTTGTAGAGAAGGGATTTTTCTAGGGGGCATTGTGAACAGTTTTCAAAAATAAGGCTCCAAAAGCCTTCGTTTTTATAAAAACCCGAGCCTAACTGTGCCCAGGACTTATGCACGACCAGGTGAGTTCAACAGGGAATAAGAGCACGTTAAATTTCGAACTAGGTTTTCTGCAAAACACGAAAGTTGTAGGGCTTTCCAAAAGCTAAAACTTTTGTGAAGACAACTTTTTCTAATTCAAACCAGATTTTTAAATAGAAATGAATTTTTAAAAACTGTGCAAGAAACAGGAGATTCCTGCACAGGGTTTTCTAAAACAATACAGGAAAACTGTATTTTTGCACCAACACCAATGTTTTGATTGTGAAAACTGTTCCAATGGCAGTTTTTAGCCCTTAGTGATTTTTATAAAGTCCCACTTTGAAAACCACGAATTTTTAAGTTAAACAAAAGATTTTTGGCCAAATTTTCCAAATTGGATTTTAAAAGCCAAAGTTTAGTAACAAGACAATGACGGATAGTAACCGGGAAGGATACCCGAGTTATTAGGCTTAGCCCAAAAGCCCAAATTTGACCCATAGAATGTTGACTTTGGTTGACTAAGTTTGACCACCTCAAGGGTAACCCTATGTAACCAAATAAGTTATCATGTGTATAATTGGGGGATATATAACTAAGATTGTGTATGAATGTTGGATAGGTCACCAACATTTTATAGGATCCTTATCCTATGTGCTTTTTAATAGCAGGAAGTAACCTGCAGTTGCAACCTGGGTCGGAGCAACGAAACCCAAGATATAGCATAACAGTCAAGTACAGACCTCACCTACAGTATGGAAAATAGTAAATACTATTTTCAAGTATACATACTATGTTATGCTATGTTATGCTATGATATGTGATGCCATACTATGATGTGCTAAGTTATGTTATGACCTGTTATGCCATGAGAAGTTATGCCAAGTCATACTATGTTAAGTATGTTATGTCATGCCATGCTAAGTTATGTTAAGTCATGCCATGAGAAGCTATGATAAGCCAAGTTATACCATGATTTATGGTTATACCATGTCTGTGTCACATGTGCACCATGACTAATAAGATCATAACTAAAGATTCTTAGTTTTGGAATATGCAAGACTAAGACTAAACCAAGTCAAGCAAGGTGTCGTACCACCCTCCTGTGATCGTGGAGGATACATGTTCAAGACAAGTTATGAATATTAACCTCTCGTTGATGCGTGAGGGTCAAGTTTATGATTCCCAGAACTGTTAGGGCCTTGCAAACCCTAATTTTGTCTGGAGGCTGCGCGCTTTTGGTACGTACACTATGGGCCCACATGTTAAGACAAGATAATAAGTTCAAGATTAAGTCCATAATGAAGCATAAGACATACAAATCGATCATAAATGGATCATGCATAAATTACATGATGATTGGCATGTTTTAAGAGGTTTGAAATGTTTTGTGAGATATGTTTGCACTTGCTGGGCGAAAGCTCATTTGTATATTTCATACTGTAGGTAAAAAGCCTGCAGCCTAGTTGATGGGTCACGCAGACGATGCGGCGAATGAAGGACGGTGTGGGATACCACTACGCAAAATTTTCCGCAACCACTTTTTAGTTAATATGTATATATCTCAAAAGTAAATTATGTTATGCAGTATGTATGAAGTTTGAAGACTTGAGAATGTATTTTCAGTATAGTATATATGCAAGACAAGTTTTTCATTACAAGATAATCTATGTATATATGTTTAAAAAAAAATTATTCTCAAATTTTCAAGTAAGATAAGTACAAGTATGTATGATGTCGACCCGGCTTGGGAAGTCGGGGCGTCACAAAATATGAGCCTAAGCTCAATCAATAAAATCCATATGCATACTTACAATTTTTAACTTGATCGACACCAAAATCTATCATTGTTCCCACTTCATTTAAATCTATACTTAAATCAATCGCACTTGGGTACAAATATAAAACTTAGGGTGCTATCTGATATTTATGGAACTTATTCTTATTAAGTGGTTGCTCCATCTTGGTCCTTATTTACCAATAGATTCAAATGCAATCATCAAGTAACAAATGGAAATTAGAGCATGCCGGAAAAGTCATATCTCAGTTACTATGATATTAGTTATCCTCTTTCATCATTCACTTAGAAAATGATAGAATCATACAGAGCATGTTCACTACATATGATTGTAGAATTAGCCTTATCGGCCCACGAATGTTGTTATACTCATACTGTTTTTCGAAAATGACCGTGGCTTGATTGAGACTTGATATCTTTCTTGTGAATATGTTTCCATGAAATAGCCTGGTGGTTTTGGCAGAAGTAGCTCGCCCTCAGTACTACTTAACATGAGAACAACAGATGAGATATCAGGTCTATCCAGAGGGCATTGTTGCACACATAAGAGGCCGACATTTATGCAACGAAACACTTCCTGTAGATTGTCGTAAGAATCCTTCAAACTTGCATCAATCAAATCAAATGGCTTTCCTTCTTTCAGCAAAGTCCATGCCTAAAAATATCAAGAAACAATGTGTCATTCATCAATTTTAACATGATGGCAATCTAGAAAAGTAATTCAACGTTTTTTGACTTACATGCCCAATAAGAGTAAGCCCCACGTTATTCTCACGAGGAAAGCGTGTACTTCTCTTCCCACTTACAATCTCCAACACCATTATACCAAAGCTAAAAACGTCGGACTTTGTTGAGAATAGACCAGTAAATGCATACTCTGGTGCTATGTAGCCACTATATGCATAGAATGAAAGACAAAAATGAACGGAACTGTATGGAATAGAACTAAAAACTTATTCTATACAAAGAGCTTCCAAGAATACTCACTAAGTTCCTACTACTTTTTTTGTCTTTCCTTCAGTTTGATCTCCTCCAAAAGTCTTAGCCATGCCAAAATCTGAAATTTTGGGATTCATCTCCTTATCAAGTAGAATATTGCTTGCTTTGAGATCTCTATGTACAATCCGCAATCTAGAATCCTGGTGGAGATATTGAAGCCCCCGAGCAATACCACATATAATTTGGAAACGTTTAGGCCATTCTAATAGTTTACTTTGCACTGGATCTAGAAAATATATTCCTCAAGTTAGCCAAGTAATATATCGAAGTTTTACAATAATGTTACAAAATAGAATAAAGTGAGCTGGGGTTCTTACCAAAAATAACAGCGTCGAGGCTTTTGTTGGGCATATATTCATAGACCAGCAACTTCTCTTTTTCATGAATGCAGCAACCAAGAAGCTTTACTAGATTTCGATGCTGAAGTTTGGCGACAAGCATTACTTCATTTTCCAATTCTGTTATTCCTTGCTGAGAACTCAATGAGAGCCTCTTGACAGCAATCTCTTGCCCATCAGCCAGGGCACCCTGATATTTCATATTGACAAAATATTTGTAAAATTCATTTTCCAAAATTATATATGTTTGCATTTTTCTACAATGTTCTTGAACTAGCATACGAACAGTTTACCTTGTATACAGGTCCGAAACCACCTTCTCCGAGCTTATTTTTTAATGAAAAATTATCAGTAGCAGCACTTATTGTAGCTAGGCTGAACAAAGACAGTTCAGTGTCTTGCACTTTTGCTCTGTTTTTCTGCGTTGCTTTTTTAGCTCTGCTTCTATTCTCTGAAACATTGTTACAAGTTCAAGCTTCTCAGAAATCATAAGAAAACTACGTTATTGTTTTGAAGAAATCCAAAGTATTCAGAGTTCAGGCCTCTTATACAAAGTACCATAGAGTAGTATTGTACTTGTTCCCCTTAAGAATATATATATATATATATATATATATTTATATATACGTTTTCCGTAGAGCTATAATTCATGCCAATTGTTTGGGATTTATATATACTCCTTTTTTTTTTCAGTTAGTGAATGAATATGACAATGATTTTGAACCACACCCTGATTAAAGGTACAAAAATTCCAATAGATGAGATCGTTCTTAAACCTCATTAATCGGTTCCAAATCAGGAAGCATGTATATCGCTGAAAAGTTACGTATTGTAGTACTACTTAATTATTTAATAGCGAAAACAGATGAACATAATGAATTCAAAAAAAAAATGTAAAAAGAAATAAAGAGTGGTATGTTCCGAGAAATGAACTGAGCAAGAGTACCAGTAATATTACCTCTCGATGTCTTCGTACAAAAGTAACAGCCAACAAAGAGCATCCCACAAATTGATCCAAGAACTGGTATGAGTACTCTTATTCCCAGCTTTGGTGAAGCTTTTGCTATTTCTTTAGTTATTTAGGGACCGAATAAGAAAAAGAAAACGTTAATTTCCAGCCAAAAGATGTGACAAATCAAGGAAAAGTACTTAAACTTTGATAGAAATTATTGGGACTTACCCAGCTCTAAAGCCGGTATTCGTATATATAGCTCTTGCTCACTTGCAGAAATTTGTCTAACATCCAGAAGATCACCGTACCAAATACGACAACCCTTTCCTTCTCCTCGGATATCACAGTTCGAATAAGCCACGCAAGAACAGTCGTTCAGGCATTTGACCCTGCATTCGTTTAGATTCATACTTTCGTTGACCGAACTATTTCTAGTATCTGGCATTTTGATGCCATCAAGTTTGACAAAATCATCTTCATCACTAAATATTTCCTTGTCTTTATCTCCATCCTTACAATTCAGCGGGTTTTCTCGGACACATCCTTCGGACCAATCCCTTAAATCCCATTTTTCTGGGGATTTAGGCTTAAATCCTTCCAAACATTGGCATACCGCAGTCTCACTTATGACACATTTCCCATTGGCTCCGCAGTGACCATAGTGGTCGCAATCGTCCCTCGGTGCTGAAACATATGACCGCCAACTCCGCTCTCCTTCCATCCATACAAGTCGTTGACATACATTATTTGTTTCATTCAAAACAATGATTGAAATTATGGAGCAGTTCTTAAGACTGTACCTGGAATACATGTCTATACCATTGTAAACATAGTGGTAATCAAAAAGTTGATTAGGCCTTAACTCTGGTGCACCACTGAAGCCAACGCCGTTCCATGGTCCAGAGCGGACGTATATTGTCGTGCCCTTCCGCATAAAAGTTTCCGGGTAATTATCATCTGCAGCCAAGGCAAAACTCGAATCTCCAGGACAAGGGTCGTCCCAATTCTTCCATGCTGATAATTTCCAATTAAGCCCCCTCCTCAAGTCCCACCCGAATTTCATCTCCGGTAAAAGTGTATCAGAAGGATGATCGAAGCTTTGCCACAAATAATTAGTCTCTAAGTTTTCAACTTCCTCGTCTCTTAGTATAAGATTCCCCGAATCTAAAAGCTGCACTATCGGTTTCTTGGCTTGTTTTGATGAGCTCGTGGACCAAACAACACTCTTGTTATGATTCAAAAGCACAAGATTTCCGGTGCCGTTTATGATCAACAAGCCGGAGGAACCATTGATGGGGTTGCACCGGTTTGCAACCCAAACGACTGTTCGAACTGGGATGTTCCTGTACCAAATTCCTATGTAACGATTCTTGGAATTTCCGAGGCTGAAGAAACCGAGCTCGAACACTCCTCCCTCCGAAACCATGGTTGTTCCATCACGGATGGATTGGAATAGACCAATTGTGTTGACTGCAAAAGAAACTGTTTGGAAGAGAAAAATAAAAAGAATTAAACTGAAAGAAATGGCCATTTTTCATTACACAACATGATCGGAGAACACACCTAATAATCTTTGGTTTCGAGTTCTTTTGGCCTCAACTTTATTAAACATTAAATTAGCAACAAGTGTCAAACCCATTTAATTTTAGCTTTGAGAAATTGCATGACGTGAACAACCCGGCTATTGACATTTCCAAAACGTGACGTTTCTAAAATATGGGTCCCATTAGTTTTTGTTTGTACTTTTAAGTTTGAGTGGTTGAATCCCGATTATTAATAAAATTATGGGTCTTATTACCTCAGTTCATTCATATTTCCCTTTATTTACATCCTTATTCATGTTTTCCAATAATATTATGACATGTTTTTAATTAAAATAATTTTTTTAATTAATGTAATATGATTTTATAATTAAATATATACTTTTAGTTGACGTATCATAATATAATTACAAAGACATAAAATGAAAAAAAAAAAAAAAAAAAAAGAAAAAAAAAGGAGGATATAAGAGATAAATCCACCATTAGTTGTCACACTTGGTGTATCCATCTAGTGTGAATAATAAGAATTCAATCAGACGGGTTCCTATTCTTCTTTAGTTTTTATTATAAGAAGTGTTAGAGATACCCACTCTTATATTAACTTCTAAGAATCAAATCATATGTCGATGAGTTATATTTTTTTCATTAATTAATATAATTAATTAATATGATAATACTTTAAATACTTATTAATAAAAAATATCGACCCTTCCTCAAGACCAGTTAAACACCTACTTAAGGCCCCACTTTGTGGACGGCCCAAAATTTTTCTCCCAATTGCTTCCTTCCTTCCCTTCCTTTGTCAAAGAAAGAAAAGTTCAAAATACATTTTCTTCATTTATTACTTTTGACATTTTGTTGTCGTTATCCCTGAGAAGGAAAAAAAACTGTTAGAGTTTTTTTGTTTTTGTTTTGTTTTGTTTTGTTTTGTTTTTTGTTTTTTTGTTTTTTTGTTTTTTTGTTTTTTTTTGTTGAGGAGTTATGAATTAAAACGGTTCTTGTTAAAAAAAAAATTACCATAATTCCCGTTCAGAATTTTGTGGGTAATTAATAGGACTACAGCATTCCAAAACAAAATAATAATAATAATAATAATAATAATAATAATAATAAAACACTTTACCCTTTTTTTTCTTGTAATACTTGAAAACTGTAGTGCCTTATTTGTATTTTTTTTTATATTAGAAAATTATGTCCTTTATGTTTCTTTCTTCTTAATTCTTCTTCTATGTATATCTCTCTTTTTTAAACTCCTCTCAGAACAAAGGTCTCTCCTCCTTAAGGTCTTCTCAAGATTGTAAAATAAAGGAGAGGAAAAAATCATTGAAAAATAAAGGGAAATTAAAGAATGTTATTGAAAGACTTTAATTCGGAAAAAAAAATATTTTTGGTCATAAAATCTTCAGGTTATATCTTTTTTTTTATTTTTTAATTTGTGTTAATCTACTTGATAATTGTTTGATTGAATTTTGATACATACCTAAATAAAGAATAAATGTATAAATAGAAAATATTAGTATATGACAAACTCAAGGAAAAAAAGAAAAGGAGAATAGAAAGTTTGATTCAATAATCTCAGAAAAGAGCTTTTGACAATTTCTCCCAAGTAGTAAGAGAAATGTAATGAGATCAAGTGAAGAGACGATTGAAGAAAAAAAATTTAAAGTTTTAGAGAACGATGACGTGATGTAGAAAAAATCAAAGAGAAGAATGATAAAACGTGTTATTATGTACAAATTGATGAAGAAGATCAAGACCAAATGAAGAATATGAAATTAAAATAAAGACTAAAGAACGACAATTTAAGTTACGTGTGAATATAATGATATGGGAAAAATGAAAAATATTAATAACAAATTGAGAGATTTATTAGTAAAAAAATGCCTCATTTTAAAATTTTTGCTTAAGACCCCAAAATATGTTGCACCAGTTCTGTCAATAAATAAAATGACGACTCAAAAAATTAATATTAAAGTTAGATTAGTCCCAATCATTTTTATTCTTTAGGAGAATTAGAGAACCGGAGTCACAAGTGGTAGGAAAGTTTGATGAAAGCAATATAAATTTTTCTGTTTTAAAAACTAAGTAATACAGTTTGACAAAACAATAAACAAATTTAGAAATGTTGAAATCTAAAATCAATGTTAATTTATATTACTAATTATAGGAGCATTAGGCTGAAAATCCATTTTTATTTCTGGTATTTACTTCTTGTTCGACACAATCTGTTTTTCTTTTTTTCAATTTGAAGTTAATAAATAGTTGATATTTGTAACAAGAATTCCAATTGCATAAAAGTAAAAGGTCTCACTTCCTAAATTTAGTACGTAGTTTCTTCCATCGTCATCAAAATAGAAATTTTTCTTGTCAAAAACTAATGCATTAATTTCCATTTCTCTCTTTTTATCTGTAAGGAAGAATTTATCAAATTTATTCACTGTTAGTAAAAAAAAAATCTAGATTGAAAGTTAGCTGAACTCACAAGTCATAAAGATTATCCTAAGCACAAAAAAAAAAAAAAAAAAAAAAAAAAGATCACAAAAAGACGTCTAGCTGTAGGACAACTTTAATCTAAAGTAATAACCAATTTGACAAGTAACCCTAAATTGTGACATTTACAGGGGTGGATTGGTTGGTGAAGGGGATAACACCTTTTTTAGCATCTTCCTTCGTCTACTCAGGTTTGAATCCTATGGAACTCTCGTAAAACCCCCACTCCAGTTTAGGTTGTGGTAGCATTTTCTTTTTCTAGTTTCGTAAGAGGAGTTCGGCATTTTTTTCTGTAATAATCCGAAATTTTGATGAACTTGTGATTTCCTTAGATACAAGGAAAATCTAAGACTGAATCATGTATGTCGATATGAAACTCATGATCCGAGTTGAATATCAGTATATGATTGAGTTCTCGTTTAATTTGCTATGAGACTTAATAGCAGTTTGCTTAGTCAAGCATGAGGTCTTTTGATGAAAAAGGTAGAATAGGAATTTATGATTTTATGCCGGTCAACGTTTGACCAGATTGACCTAAGGTTTGACTAAGACGGTACTGCAGTGTAATTAACAGTATGAAAATTATACTACGATAAACTATCAGTACGGACAAATAAGCAAGAATAAGGCTCAAGACCACCCTAGAAATATCAAGCACATTATTTAGGACAATAAGGGCTAAGTAGCTCTAAGTCATAAGAAAAATCTATACGCAGTCCAATTATATGCAGATGAATTATGGACTGCAGTCCATTATGACAGTAATGTTATTAGTTGAAAGCAGTATTTGTAATGTCTGCAATAGTATGAAAATGGACTGCATATTAGGAGAAAAGCCAAACGGAGCCCTAATAGGGGGACACCTCATTATTTTTGGATTTTTGGAAAATAGAATTAAGTAGATAATTATGAAAACAACTTGGCCTCCAAAGAAACCCATCATGGCCGCCCACCTCATAAGGACCAATGAGCAAATATTTTGCTTTTGGGATTAGAAGTGGAATTTTGAGAATAAAAATAATTCTAAAAAGAAATTAATTTTCACCTATAAATAGGTGATGAAGGGAGGGTGTTGGATCATTGAGTTCTACCCCAAAACTCTGGCTCATTTCCAACTCAACTTTCTCTCTCTCACCCTAGGAACCGAAACCAAAAGAAAAGAAAAAAAGAAAGAAAGAAAGAAAGAGAGGTGGGTCGGATTTTTGAGAAAGAAAAGCAAGAAGAAAAATGTGTGATCCAAGTTATAGATCCAATCTCAAGGAGTTAAGGTAACTCTCCTAAACCCCCTAAGCAATTCAATTAAGTTTTCATTCAAGAGTTTATGTGTATTTCAAGATTGGGTTGTAAGAGCTTAAGCTCACCCTTTTATTTTCCATGCAAAAGCTTAGAGTGCTTGATATGTGCTTGATTAGGGTTTAATGGTCTTAATTTATGGTTTCATACATGTTTTTGATGATATGCTGAAGAGAAATTATGGTATGTGTGTATGCATAGTAGGTGTTTGTTATATGTCCCCATATGTCAAGAAGAAGTATGTTAGGCATGGATGATAGAATGAGATTGGTAATAAGCTTGTATGATGAATTAAGGATGCAAACCAATCCTAAAACCCTAGTTTGGTACATGGATACCATGCGGGTTGCATGGGTAGAAACCAATGCATGTTGATGGAAAACTTATGTAATGCGCTGCATGTTTGTCATAGGCTCATGCTTGCAACCGCTTGAGGTAGTGTGCACGTAATTTTATGTAAAACTTGATCTAAAACAAAACTGTCAGTTTTCGGGTAAAACTGGGCAGCTTTTTTGGAAACATGATTTTGAGGGCCTCTAAGGCCGAATTTGAGGAAAGTTAAAACTACAAAGTTGTAGAAAATTTAAAATCCTAGGGGTTAGCTTGGAAATATTTTGAAAAATAAGCTCCAAAGGCTTCCGTTTTTGTGAAAATCCGAACCCTGGTCTGCCCAGAACCTGTGCACGGCCAGCCGGATTTAACTAGGGATATGAACAAGTTAAAGGCAGAATTAGATTTTGAGTAAAACATAAAAGTTGTAGTATTATTCGAGATCTACAACTTTCATGAAGAAAGATTTTCTAAATTCTAAACAAATTATTAAGGTAAAATTAGATCTTAAAAACTCTGCAGGAAACAAGAAATTCCTGCACAGGATTTTCAGAAAACAGTGCAAAAGCAGGATATTCCTGCACATGCATTGATAACTGAAATTAAGAAACTGTTTTCAAATATTGTTTTTAATTTTTAACTGTTTTTGCTTAAAAGTTTCGGTTTTATAAGAATACGGTTTTTATAAGGAATATAAAGTTTTACAAAAGATTTTTAAAGATGACTTGACAAAATTTTGTCAAGAAAAGAGAAAAATAAATACTTGGGCCAAAAAGTATATCAAAGGCATAATAACAAAATAGATGACCGATAGTAACCAGTTAAGATACCAAAGTAATTGGGTTGGGCCTTTCCATATGGTTACCAATAGTAACCTAATGAGGTAATACTTTAAAAGTAATTGGGCTCTAATAACCCAATAGGGTATCATTAAAGTATGATTGGGCATTACCCTAGGGTTACCAATAGTAACCTAATGGGGTATTTATTTAAAAATTAGTTGGGCCTAAAACCTAGGGTTACTCATAGTAACCTAGTGGGAGATGAATTTAAAATTGGGCTTAGGCCCAAGGTTACTAATAGTAACCTAATAAGACACTATTCAAGTATGATTGGGCATGATACCTAGGATTACCTGAAGTAACGTAACAAGATACTGTTTAAGTCTGGTTGGGCCATGAGCCCTAGGGTTATGGCAAGTAACCAAACGAATTATCATAAGAAGATGTGGGGGACATATTGTAATAACCCGAATTTTGATGACTCTAGATTTCCTTTGAATGAGGAAAACTTAAGTCTAGATCATGTTTGGAATAGAATATCGGTATAACTTTGAGTTCTCGGTTAATTAGCTACGAGACTCAACGATAGATTACTGAGCCTAGTATAAGGCATTTTAAGGAAAATGGCGTGATGAAATTTCATGATTCCATGTTGGTCAAAGTTTGACCAAGAAAGTCAAAGTTGACCAAAAAATCAAAGGTATGACTATACAGTAATGGGATAAGCAGTATGAGAAATATACTGCGAAAATTGTCTTTATGGACAAGATAGCTGGAATAAGCTAAGAGACCATCCTAGAAAAATCAAGCGAACTAAGTTGGATATCAAGGGCAAAAAGGTTTGAAGAAATAAGAAAAAAAATTTTCAGTCCAAAAATACACAGATAAATTTTGGACTGCAGTTAAGCAAAACAGTACTGAATTGTACTGTGTATTAGTGAACACAGTATTGGATTTATCTGTGTTAGCTTAAAATTGGACTGCTTTTTTCAAAAAGTAGCCAAACGAGGCCTTAGGATGACATCACCTACCTTTTTGATTTATGACATCATCTTATTTGGATTTATGACATCAAAATTCCATGAACCAAGCCTTTAAAGACAAGTGTCTTGTTCTAGAAAATTCTTTCTTGTTCTCCAAGGTTCATGGCCGGCCACCTAGCATGCCTTTTTGGCAATTTTTCAAAAATTTAGGGGTCAAATTGTAATTTTTAAAAGTTCCCCTTTTGCCTATAAATAGGGGTGACCTTTATTCATTTTATTCACAACATCTAGCCAACCTCTTGCAAATTTTCTGCCCACCAAAACTGAGAAAGAAAAAGTGAGAGGGAGCCAAGAAAAACCAAAATTTTCCTAAACCAAGCCTAGGTTAGTGTTCGGTTTGCAAGGGGAAGCTAAGGGGAGAGTTTGAGAAATTTTCCCAGCCCTTTTCTAGGCTTGCTGCCGAATGATTGAGTGCAGGGAAACCAAGAGAGAAACCAAAAATTTTAAGGGGAAAAGTTAGGGTCAATTCGGATTTGATTCAATCAACCGAAAACAAGATCAAAAACAAGTTTTGAGACCATTTTTTTGGTCTCGGGCAGCCACTGTTTTGAGCAGGGGAAAGTAGTTGGAAAAAAAAAAAAAAAAAAAACTGCAATTTTTGGTGTTACAAGGGTGGTGTGG
Source organism: Ficus hirta (assembly GCA_038430175.1). Lineage (NCBI taxonomy): Eukaryota > Viridiplantae > Streptophyta > Magnoliopsida > Rosales > Moraceae > Ficus > Ficus hirta. The sequence goes on from CM076585.1 coordinate 30,259,967, forward strand.
CTGAGCCTTAGGTGAAGGACAAATCTTGAGGCCAAACCAAACTTTTTGGTATCTTGGTGTGGTGAGAAGCCGTGTGTAGTGTAGGAATTTTGGTGCCCAAAACCAACCCAAGCCAACCCTTGATTGGTTCAAGGTATTTCTCAAAACCCTAACCCTGTTTTCATTCAAAGTTTTCAACTTTAAATTTTAAATGTATTTCAAGCAAAGTTGTAAGAGCATAAGCTCACAATTTTAATTTCTTGCCCTTAGTTTAATTATTGTGCTTGATTAGGTGTTTTAAGGGTGGTTTGGTTCATTTATGCGTTTATGATGATTGAATATTAGGTTGCATGCTAGATTATGGTTATATGTCCCCAATCATGTGTTTGAGAATGTGTATGCATGTTAGGGTATGAATTGAAATGGTATGGCATGAATGGTTTGGTATGTGCTAAGTTTAGACCATGCAACCCTAGGTTTAGGAGATTCGGTTTAGGGCTGCATGGACACGTTGGGTTAGCATGATTGAATATGTGGGACATTAGAAATGCTGCATGTTTTCTGTGTAAGCTCCCGCTGCGGGCGGTTGAGGTAGTGTGCGCGTAATAGGACGTAAAACGAACTTAAAACCGAAAACTGCCAGTTCGGATGCCAACTGGCCAGTTTCGGGAAAAGTGAAATTTGAGGCCTTTAGAAGTCGAATTAGAGGAAACTTAAAACATGAAAGTTGTTTAGAAGGGTTTTTCCTAGGGGACAATGCGGACAGTTTTCCAAAATAAGGCTCCAAATGCCTTCGTTTTTACAAAAAACCGAGACTAAGAATTCCTGGGCGAGTCAGATTTGTGCTCTCGGTCTGGGGATTTCAACAAGGAAAATGACTAAGTTAAAGGTAGAACTGGGTTTTTCTAAAAACATGAAAGTTTTATGATTTTTCGAGATCTAAAACTTTCGTGAAGATAACTTTTTCAAATTTAATTCAGATTTTTATACTGACACGGATTTCTAAAGAGTGTGCAGGAAACAAGAAATTCCTGCACAAGATTTTCTAAAACAATACAGGAAAACTGTATTTTTGCACCAACACCAATGTTTTGACTGTGAGAACTATCCCAAAGGCAGTTTTCAACAGTTAATAATTTTTACAAACCTTTCTCAAAGAATTACAATTTTTCAAAGTTAAACTAGGGTTTTTGTAAGAAATGAACAAAGAGAACCAAGTTTTTCCAAAGCAAAGAGAAAAACAAGTTTTTGGATTCAAAAGTTATCTTTCTTTCGGTAACAAGACAATGATGGACGGTGACCAGGAAGGATACCCGAGTTACTGGACGGGGCCCAAAATCCAAGGTTGACTTATGCTATGACCTTTGACATAACAGGAGATAGCCTGTTGTTGTGCCTCTGCTTGGAGTCGCACGAAATAGGACACAGCTAACCAAGTAAGTACAACTCCGCCTACAGCATAGGCCCTTTATTGTTACTTGCCTAATGTGATGGTATGTTATGGCAAGTGATGATATGTTATGGCGTGTAATGTTATGGTATGTTATGAATGTGGTTATGTTATGTTATATGTTGTAATATTGTGACATCATGAAGCATGTTCACTAATGTTAAATCACCTGGTAAGAACAAGACAAGTAAGATGTTGTGTCGTACCGACTTGCCACAAAGGCGGGTTTAAATGGTATGGTTCATGGTTTGAGTTGGATTGGATGGCTACCTAAACTACTCCATGTTAAACTTTGTGTTTCATGGTTTGAGTTAAAACGGACTGCCGCCTTCAACCATTCATTGGCTATGTACCACGGTACGAGCACACATGATAAGTAAAGGAATAGAACTAAGCTAAGTTATGAATCCATATTTGATTCATAAGAGGTCATAATTGGTTCATGCATAATGATATGTGTTTTGCGTCGCGGATGTAACAGTTGTACTTGCTGGGCAAAAGCTCACGTCTTACGTCTATGCTGTAGGTAAGCAACCTGCCAGCAATCTCTGATGTAATACTGTGGAAGGCTGGTGCTGCGGACTGTGAAATGTGGGATGGACACTGCCACGGATTTTGAAAAAAAATATACTCTATAAAATATGTTTTAATGAAAAAGGGTTTTCATATTTTCATGATGTTTTAAGTATGAATGACAAAGTTTATGTATGTATGGCAAGCAAGTTGCCTCTTGTGGTACCAATCCGCATTAAGTCGGGTTTGGTCTACAATTTGATTTCGATGGCCTTCAAGGAGGGTTTGAAAGATCGGTACTCGAGTAAGTACCTATCAGTAAGTATGAGTTTGAGGATGAAGTTCAAGTTGAAAGTTTTAAAATAAAGTTTAAAAGGAAAAAAAAAATTTCTCCCAAATTTTCCGCAAGTTTAAGTTCAGTATGTAAGTAAGGTGACGACCCGGCGTGGGAAGTCGGGGCGTTACAGTTTGGTATCAGAGCAGAGTTCCTACCATCCAATTTCACAGTTCTGCTGCCAGCACCACAGTTTTGTAAGTTGTTTTCTTACTTTGTTTTATAAGATTATTATAATGGCATGTACCTGGTGTTAAATTTGGGTCGGACTAAAGAGGACCACGAGGCTCCGTTGACATTCCGAGGAATGGAGAAGAAGCTTCGCATCTTCAATAAGACTCAAGGAGTGGATGCACGATATGGAGACCCTCCTCAGATTATGTCATGCAGGGACGTATCTTCAGGATACGCTTGGCAGTCGAGCCGACGTCTAGTCAAGGAAGCTCGTGCAAGGAGCCTTGGCCAAGAGGATCTTGAGAGGAGATTCCTAAATGGATTTCTTGACGACAGCAAGGATCGCCCATGTATTACCGCGATATCAAGATGTACTAGGATATGTACATGAGACGATACGTCAGCTATGTTGCAGCCTGACATGCTTATCCGAACGAGTTTATGGGCTTTTATTGCCAGTAAATCAGAGTCGCACAGTGGAAGCGTGATGGATAAACTAAGCTTACGATATAATGATCGCTAGAATAGCAATAAGAAATGAGTAGGCTCTAAGATTAGATAGCCTATCGCCTCATTTTGGGTATAGTGATCTTTCCATTTAAGGAATTGGATTGAGATTATGGAAGTTAAGTTTCCTGATTGTGAAACTTTTGCTCCATAAGAGAAATATTGGACATGGGGAAAATTTTGAGGATGCCTTAGTTTGGGGGTAGCAAATAAGCAATATGCTACCAACAACAATTTATTAGGCTATGATTTTTTATGGTAAGGATGATGATTATGAGATTTGATGATATGAAGTTAACGAGGTTAAGGTCGATGGCACCAACCCTGAAGTCGACATATAATGGATGATTAAGGTCGACTGTAGACAACCATTTAAGTAATGGAAATTATGAGATGATGATTGGGAGTTTTAGATATCCCTTAGAACTATGATTATGCCTTTGAGCATTAAAAGAAATGCTAAAGGCAAGAAGAACGTTTCTACTAGCTAACAAGTAGCTAGTTGATACAAGGATACCTTTCATTGCATCACTGAACAGTAATATGTTTTCAATAATACTATTTATTATTGATTTTCATGATTGAATTGGAAAAGATTCCAAAAAGTATCTTAAATGTAAGAACATATTAAGATACATGAAAAGACAAGTAACAGTAAGGTGTCGTACCAACCTCCCATGATCGTGGAGGCTACATGTTTCAGTTGTGATCTTGACCGTCCGTAATCGTGAAGGGTCAAGTTTATAAGACCTTTCGTAAAATCGCAAAGGCTTATAAAATTCCCAGAACTGTTAGGGACCTTGCAAACCCTAGCTTTGTCTGGAGGCTGCGCGCATTTGGTACGTACACTATGGGCCCACATATTAAAACAAGATAATAAGACACAATATGCTTTTCAAATATGAAAAAGCTATGTGATATAATATGTTTTTAAAGTATGGAAAAGTTATATATATGCTTTTCAAACATGGCAAGTTATATGATATACTTGCTCAGTTTTTCATGTAAATAGTTCTTGTGATGCAGTATGAAAGGAAAGTATGATGGTATGAAATGAAAGCATGAGAGTATGAGGAATGAATTATGATGATGTAGAAAGAAGATTATGGTTCTATATAAAAGACATGATCCCATTAGGGTATTAAAATGGGAACATGAACAAGTTATTCAATCCATAATAACTTGTTATGGATTGATGGTGGATTTGAAGAAAAGCCACTCAGGATTGTTCGAATTTTCGAGGACGAAAATCTTTTAAGGAGGGTAGGATGTAATAACCCGAATTTTGATGACTCTAGATTTCCTTTGAATGAGGAAAACTTAAGTCTAGATCATGTTTGGAATAGAATATCGGTATAACTTTGAGTTCTCGGTTAATTAGCTACGAGACTCAACGATAGATTACTGAGCCTAGTATAAGGCATTTTAAGGAAAATGGCGTGATGAAATTTCATGATTTCATGTTGGTCAAAGTTTGACCAAGAAAGTCAAAGTTGACCAAAAAGTCAAAGGTATGACTATACAGTAATGGGATAAGCAGTATGAGAAATAAACTGCGAAAATTATCTTTATGGACAAGATAGCTGGAATAAGCTAAGAGACCATCCTAGAAAAATCAAGCGAACTAAGTTGGATATCAAGGGCAAAAAGGTTTGAAGAAATAAGAAAAAAAATTTTCAGTCCAAAAATACACAGATAAATTTTGGACTGCAGTTAAGCAAAACAGTACTGAATTGTACTGTGTATTAGTGAACACAGTATTGGATTTATCTGTGTTAGCTTAAAATTGGACTGCTTTTTTCAAAAAGTAGCCAAACGAGGCCTTAGGATGACATCACCTACCTTTTTGATTTATGACATCATCTTATTTGGATTTATGACATCAAAATTCCATGAACCAAGCCTTTAAAGACAAGTGTCTTGTTCTAGAAAATTCTTTCTTGTTCTCCAAGGTTCATGGCCGGCCACCTAGCATGCCTTTTTGGCAATTTTTCAAAAATTTAGGGGTCAAATTGTAATTTTTAAAAGTTCCCCTTTTGCCTATAAATAGGGGGTGACCTTTATTCATTTTATTCACAACATCTAGCCAACCTCTTGCAAATTTTCTGCCCACCAAAACTGAGAAAGAAAAAGTGAGAGGGAGCCAAGAAAAACCAAAATTTTCCTAAACCAAGCCTAGGTTAGTGTTCGGTTTGCAAGGGGAAGCTAAGGGGAGAGTTTGAGAAATTTTCCCAGCCCTTTTCTAGGCTTGCTGCCGAATGATTGAGTGCAGGGAAACCAAGAGAGAAACCAAAAATTTTAAGGGGAAAAGTTAGGGTCAATTCGGGTTTGATTCAATCAACCGAAAATAAGATCAAAAACAAGTTTTGAGACAATTTTTTTCGTCTGGGGCAGCCACTGTTTTGAGCAGGGAAAAGTAGTTGGAAAAAAAAAAAAACTGCAATTTTTGGTGTTACAAGGGTGGTGTGGCTGAGCCTTAGGTGAAGGACAAATCTTGAGGCCAAACCAAACTTTTTGGTATCTTGGTGTGGTGAGAAGCCTTGTGTAGTGTAGGAATCTTGGTGCCCAAAACCAACCCAAGCCAACCCTTGATTGGTTCAAGGTATTTCTCAAAACCCTAACCCTGTTTTCATTCAAAGTTTTCAACTTTAAATTTTAAATGTATTTCAAGCAAAGTTGTAAGAGCATAAGCTCACAATTTTAATTTCTTGCCCTTAGTTTAATTATTGTGCTTGATTAGGTGTTTTAAGGGTGGTTTGGTTCATTTATGCGTTTATGATGATTGAATATTAGGTTGCATGCTAGATTATGGTTATATGTCCCCAATCATGTGTTTGAGAATGTGTATGCATGTTAGGGTATGAATTGAAATGGTATGGCATGAATGGTTTGGTATGTGCTAAGTTTAGACCATGCAACCCTAGGTTTAGGAGATTCGGTTTAGGGCTGCATGGACACGTTGGGTTAGCATGATTGAATATGTGGGACGTTAGAAATACTGCATGTTTGCTGTGTAAGCTCCCGCTGCGGGCGGTTGAGGTAGTGTGCGCGTAATAGGACGTAAAACGAACTTAAAACCGAAAACTGCCAGTTCGGGTGCCAACTGGCCAGTTTCGGGAAAAATGAAATTTGAGGCCTTTAGAAGTCGAATTAGAGGAAACTTTAAACATGAAAGTTGTTCAGAAGGGTTTTTCCTATGGTGAAATGTGGACAGTTTTCCAAAATAAGGTTCCGAAGGCCTTCGTTTTTACAAAAACCCGAGACTAAGAATTCCTGGGCGAGTCAGATTTGTGCTCTCGGTCTGGGGATTTCAACAAGGAAAATGACTAAGTTAAAGGCAGAACTGGGTTTTTCTCAAAACATGAAAGTTTTAGGATTTTTCGAGATCTAAAACTTTCGTGAAGATAACTTTTTCAAATTCAATTCATATTTTTATACTGACACGGATTTCTAAAGAGTGTGTATGAAACAAGAAATTCCTGCACAAGATTTTCTAAAACAATACAGGAAAACTGTATTTTTGCACCAACATCAATGTTTTGACTGTGAGAACTCAAAAAAAAAAAAGGATTAATATTAGGTTTATTTAACGGGGGCTTACCTGTCAAATCTGCAAGTTATATAATAGATTGATTTCAATTTGTCGCTTCAATTTTGGGAATTAATTGATTAATTAGAAATTGCTAAATTGATGGTGGTAGATTTTGAAACTTTGGCAATTTTTTTTATCTCTTGATCAGTTTAATTTTACTCATCTGTTTTGATTTACTTTTTCTCATTAATATTAGTTTTATTTTTCATTCAATTTTATTTTTCTCTTAATTAGGTTAGAATATTAATAATCTTAATAATCTATTTTTGATTCACTTTTTCTCGTTAATTTTAGTTTTATTTTTCATTCAATTTTAGTTTTCTCTTCAATTAGGTTAGAATATTAATAATCTTATGTTAGATTGATTTTTCTTAATTTTATCAATACATGTGAGTTCGACCCCCATTTACTCATAATTCTATATTTCAATTGATTCGTGCACTTTCGAGTAATTAAAAATTTTCCAAGAATCGACATACTAAAAAAAATACACAAATTCAGCATATCCCAAAAAAATACAAAACCTACAAAATCTCTTACAAAAACACAAAACTCATATAATCCAAAAAAAAAAAAAAAAGAAAAAAAAAAAAGGGAACTTCATGGATCTTCTCCTTGCTGCAATGCCTGAGCAGATATGCTTATCTTCGACTGACCTAGGCGGCTATGGGGCAAGATCAGAGATTTATCTTTGGTCTTGGACTTATGTGATCTTGGTGACATCTTCATTCCGGATGACGTGGCGGCATGCGGTGCAAAGGAGATCACTCCTTCACGCGGTCTATTGGTCGATTTCTTTAAACAAAGCATTTTTTCCTTATAATTTTTTAATGTGTAAAATTTGATCCAAGACCCAAACTAACGGCAATCCTTGTCATTTCATCACTAACTTCTTCGCCATCTAAAAATTCAGGAGTCTACTTATAAAATAAGAAAGAGCATAACTCAAATCTACTCGAAAAATGAATCCAAATAAAAAAGTGCAAGACTCAAATCTATTTGAAAAGTGAAACTAATTTAATATCAATTACTCTGATTTTAAAACCGCATAACTTATTGGTCGAGGACCTTTGGATTGAGTTATGGAATATCAAACTTTGGATATTTTAATTTTGTTATATCCTGATCAGAAGTTGCTCTCATTTATAAGTTGGACTTGCATTTTCATGATTAAGATCATTTCACTTCATCTTCTAGGGCTATCTTTGTCTTGCATTTTTTACTTATATTTCATTCCTTTTAGTGGCTTTTTTTTTTTTTTTTTGAAAAATGAAAAGAGCAGGTATATGAAATATTGCTACATTTATAATGACTTCAAGATTTTTACCCTCTTATAATGTCTAAGGAAAAGTGATCAACAGGATAAAAATCCGAACCAATAATTAAGTAGGATAAAAATCCTAACCATGTGCAGTAATAACAGGGCTATTCCCACAATTTTAACTTATCTTTTTTTTTTTTTGGGTTGTGAATTACACGTCGACACAAGAAGGCTGCCTAACTGGAGGCTAGTGAGTTAAATTTTCACTTTTCACTCGCTTATGCAAGTCAATATATCTTTTGCTCCAGTTTAATATCATGTTTTAAACTCACTCTTTTTAGTTTTATTCATTTTTATGATGTTTTCTTTTTACTAAAATTTCAATTATTTGTTTGAACATATGATCAAAATGGATCCATCTTTGAACTATAGTTGAACTAAAGAAAGTAACACACCTCCCATCAAATGAGGTGACTTGGCGATAATCGGATTATTGTAGTGGTTTGTCAAACTCAAATATTATTATTATTATTATTATTATTATAATAAGTAAAAAAGGCTCTGATGATGGTCCCATCATCATCCCAATTTCAATCCCAGGCGGAATTCACTTCCCTAGGTATGACAATTTCAACCCTAATTTTATTAGTTAATATTACTATTAGTTGGAACATGTCAGGTTTGCATTTTGGATTTGGGCATGAATTGTCGAAACTGCAAATTTTATACTTTTTTAGGATGTGAAATCAAAGGGTGATCTAAATTGTGAGTTTGATTGTTGGGGGTTTTTTTTTTGGCTAAATGACGGAAAAAAAAATCTTTTTTTCTAAATTGTTACTTTAGTAGCTCGTAATTTTTGATGATTTTCATACTTTAATTAGAGTAAAGAGAGTGTCTGTATCTAGTACTATAAATATGGGCCACCAAACCCGTTGAGAGGGAAATATGAACCTGACCAAGCTGGTCCTAACGAAGGAAAGGACGACCCAACCCAACCACTTTTAGCTCGGTGGTTTACAGGCTGGATCAATCCGTAAGTTTTTTGGAAAGTTTATTATTTGTTTGGTATTCAAGTTTAACTACAATTAAACTGCACTATTCCATCTCAAAATTTTTTTTTCCTGAAAAGTTAACAAAATTTATAACTAGTTTTTGAAAAGCTAACTAACTCCATCTTAAAAATTTCATCTCCAACTGCTAAACTAAACGCAAGTTTAGTGTTTTTACATGTAAAACTTTAAAAAAAAAATCTATTAATATATATATATAAAGCACGGATACTCAATTTACATGCTTGTTTCCTTGCTTTATATGGACACGTGTACGTTTGTTAGTGTATTCTTTTGTTTTTTGAAACTGAAGTTTAGTTTTTTTTTTTTTTTTATTCAGTTTCAAGTATTTGTAACTAGGGATTAAAAAGGCCTTACAAGTCACCTGTTAGCTTACCTGTTTTAAATTGATATGTGCAAGTCTATGAGTGTATTTTTTTGAGCAGTCCAGTCCAGTCCTAATGGGGCGTGGGCTACACCGTTGGAGAAGACAAAGTCCCATGCGTGTTTATCATCAAAAGATTCCAAGTGGATTTCAAACTTCGAAGAACATTCAGTTTGCGTTTAGTTCATCGGTTTGAGATAAAATTTTTAAAGGAATGTTTAGTAACAAAGTTTAACTTCAACTAAACTGTACTTTTTTATCTTAATTTTTATCTTTTTCTGAAAAGTCAACAAAGTTTATAACTACTTTTTAAAAAGTCAACTCAACTCAAACTTAAAAATTTTAACTCAACTCATTCACCAAACACCCTCTAAGTTTAAGTTGGTTGACTTTTCAAAAATTAGTTATAATTTATATGGACTTTTCAGGAAAAAAAAAAAAAAAGACAAAAACTGAAATGAAAAAGTACAATTTAATTGGAGTCGAGTTGAAATGTCAAACAAAGCATAAATGCCTTTTCTCCTTTTCATTTTTTTTTTCATTCAATTATCTTTTTTATTTTTTTAATTTTTGACTTTTGAATCATATAATCTTCCCATATGAACAAAAAATTAGGAGATTACTCTCTAATAAGTGAGGCACACACAAATAATTAATAAGAATTTTTTTAAAAAAAATATCTTATTATTTTGAAAACAATGATATTAAAATAGTAATATTATTAATTTTTTGTTACTAAATAGTTTTTCAATTTGATTATGAACATGAATATTGTAGAGCGTATCAATTCTTTTTATGTATTTGCTTAAAAAATATCCTTTTATATAGTTTAGGTAATTAACATCCTTAATATCTATACAAGAGTCCAGTCAAAACGAATCCATCGTAGGGAGGATTTCGGAAAAACAAAGGAAAAAAAATTATAAAGAGTATTAACTTTACCTAAATTTCAAAAATAAATTTCTTGTAGTTCCAAAAAGTCCTTTTTAGTTAAAAACTATTATTTTGCAATATTCTTTTAAAATCATGCAGTTTAAAAGATAATAATATTTTAAAAAAATACCTCAAAAAACCAAGAAACAAAAAAAACGTCAATTTTTTCTCCAAATATCTATGACATCTAAAAAAAGCACCGGTGACCTATTAGGTTGCAAGGTTACAGTGAGAAATCTGGCTATTTCATTACTCTTAACTGACACTGATGATGTATTCGTAATAAAGACTTTTATATTTCTCTTTAATTTTTTTACATCTGATCTTTCTTATTATTATTATTTTTATTTTATGTAAGCACTCCATATGACAAGTAAAAATATATTACATCTGATATCTTTAGTTCTTGAGACATGACTCAAAATTATCTTATTTGCTTTTGTATCATACAATGGTTATTATATATTTATATATATATATATATTTTTTCATTTTCCCTTTTATTATGGGTCAATTTTACAGGCTGTAATCTTTTTCTATTGCTTATTGTCAAGGTTATTTTTTTTAGCTTCTGAGACAATTTACAAAGACTTAGCATCGTTTGGTGCAAGGGTTTAGATTATAAAATTTGAGTTTGAATTGAATTATACGTTTGGTATAACATTTAAATTGAATTATTTTATTTCTTTTTGAAACTATAATTATGTTCACTTAATGGATCGTTGTTATTTGGTTTGGTTCTTCTGGTTTGTTTATAAACTTAATAGAAGTATGGTTGTTGCTTTACCAACTAATATTTTAATTCTAAAAAGGAGATAAAATGTTAAAACAGACAAGGCAATGAATGTTCAACAATATTGAACATCCTAATCCGTTTGTATAGCTTCCTTTTTCTTTTTCTGACATAAATAGGAAATTAGCTTTCAAATTAGATAATGAAATTAATTAACAATTTGACATGTTAGCTTTTAATCCATTTAAATTGATATAATGTAATTTCATATATGTTATAAAAAGATCCCAACATAAGAACAATTAAAATTAATTACGGAATAACTCAATAAGTTTAACCAACAATTTAGAAGATATCATCTACGAGGAAATGACCCATTTGATTTAATGATTAGAACAAAAATTGAAACGAACTTGGATTTAATTAAGCGTTTGGCTAAATATACATGTCAAAAAATAAGGAATAATGGAAGTGAAAGCAAAAAAAAATAAAAAATTCATTTCACTCGCTGACTCACATATATAATTATACGACATGAAAACAATTAAAATTAAAAATAAAAAAATTATGAATCATGTCAAGAGCTAAAGAAATTAGATTTAAAAATAAAAGAAAACTAAAAAAACTAAAAACTACAAAAATCATTACATAAATCTCATCAGTCTAAAGAAGGAACAAAAATCAGTCCATCTCCCGAACTCGTGAAGGATTTGTCTAAGTGCCCAAAACCCAAGCAACAAATCTCAGTTGCCAGATAATTTTAAATGACATCCATAAATTATATCAAGTCCTAATAATAATCACTCCTATCAATTTAATAACAAAATCTTTCTATGATTTGACTCATGTGCAACAACAGAGAAAAATCAGCTTCAATATTTCTGAATATTCAGTTTCTTGATTACATTTAACATTTTGTCTCATTCTCACCGTTAAAATATCAATTATAAAATAAAATCTCAGTTACTTACAAACAAACCCGAAGAAACAAACTAAGGCTATGTTTGGTTCACAAGTTCATTTTGAATTAAATTGTACTTTTTTCATCATGTTTTTTATCTTTTCTGAAAAAAATTTTTGTCTTTTCTGAAAAAGTCAACAAAAATTACTATTCAAACTTAAAAATCTCAACTCAACTCAAACTCAACTTATACACCAAACACCCCCTAAATATCAATGATCCATCACGTGAACATAATTATAGTTACCAAATGAAACAAACGAAGTTGGTCTTTACAATAAATATAAATACTATCTCCGTTAAATTTTCTTCATTAGCCAAAATAAAAAAAAATAAAAAAAAAAGTTAAACTCTCCATCATGCTAAATCAAACAAATACATTATTATTGTTTTTTTAATTACTTTAAAATAAATTAATCAAACACACTGCACGTGCCCAAACAACTTAGTACTTAAAAAAAATTCATATATGCAAGCCGGCCGGACTAACTCGTAATTTTGTTTAGACCAAACAGCAATCATAAAAGATCACATCTCCAAATCCGAAAGGAAAACCCAACAAGAAAGAGCAGAGCAGACTAACAATGAACATTCAAACATTTCATCAATACTATAAAATGCAACTGCATTTAAAAAGTATCTTTAATACTCAGAAAAAATAAAAGAACAAAAAATAAAATAAAAAATAAAAAATACCACTTCGAATAGTTCACCGAGATGTCTATTGACAAAACCATTCAAAGTAAGATGCCCTTGAACTAGTCTAGTCTGCCTTGGGCAGGGGACAAAAACTTCTCCTTTTCATTTTTACTCGGCCTTAGTTATACGGTTTGCCGGGCACTCGGTTAGAATAGAACAAGAGCAACACCAAAATTGAAGTTAAAGTGCAGTGACCATCATCAGCAACCCTTCTCAGAATTGTTGCTAGCCCTGAAAATATGTAGCACCATCATACATGCAAGTACTTTTTAACGTTTTTCACGTTCCGACGTTTGACGATCAAAACAGAAAATTCCGTCTCATTGTAACATATAGCATACTATAGGTGTAGGGCACAAGAATGGTACCAAATTGAGACAAACTCTGAATACTAGATATAACCTTAAAATAACAGGGGTCAAGGTCGGCTTCAACACTGGCAAATGGAGCTAAAACTGACTGGACAAAGTATGAAAAACGAAGAAATGAGATGAAAACACGGATAAAGCCCGATCTGAAATGCAGATGGTACTTATAGCAAAACGGAATGCCAAATGTTGGTGTTAATTCAGATCATTAAACATATGGTAAAAATTGTTGACAAATGAATTTCGAACGGAGTGAGTTTCCAGCCAAAATGGGTTAAATGGACGGAGCAAGAAATCAAAAAGTATACTTTTAATCTCAGTAAGATGTCGAGATAAATGTGGGCATAATGTAGTGCCTTACCCTGCCAAAAGTATCAAAACATAGCCGCATTCAGTTATTTGGCATGAAATGAAAGGCCTCACAAATTAGAAGAATCCCAGCTAGCATAAACGGCACTGATGATTTTCTCATGCAATGTGGCCCCCGAGCAAGCAACTATTCCTCGGTCAAGACCCTCCAAGTACACCCCCTTCGAAAAGTCGAGAGGGAGACCTCGAGCATCAGTTACCACACCTCCAGCTTCTTCGACAATTAGAACACCAGCAGCATGATCCCAAATCTTCTCCTTGTACCCAGACCGTGCAAACTTCATGAAAATCTCGGCATCTCCCCGAGCTATGGCAGCATATTTCACCATGCTGTGGACACGCAAGGGCTGTTTTCTACCGTTTAGTCATGAGGCAAAAATTATAGTAATTTCATTAGAATGCAAATAAACTTATGAATTTCAAAACCATGCTACCCAAACAAGGGAAAAATCCACATAGAAAACATCTAAAAATTTGTTATCTAGAAAGAATATTTACATACCTTAGACCTACGCTGTGAGCAAGTCCCTGTGTGAACGAGTGATTTGAATTTGCTTTCTCAACAGGTTCACAAGAAGTAGCTAATGCAGGATCATCAATGGAAGAGACCCGGATCAATGTCGCTGAATTTGGCCACTCAAGCTTATTGTCTCCGTAGATTAGTGGCTGCATCCATGCCTCACCACTGCCTTTCAACGCATACATCACACAGCCTTCTTCCCACTTTTTCCTAGCAGGAGGGGTAAAATTCATTACGGTTTGATGTTGTTGATGATGATAACTGAGCAATTCCTTCTTCATCGGATAATTAGGGCACCCAAGAACTCCGATAATAACTTTCCCATCCTCAAGCAATGCTAGAGCTACTGCATACTGATCCCCTCGTATGAAGCCCAATGTCCCGTCAACCGGGTCAAGCACCCAGTGTCTCCCTTTGGGTCCTCCAGTTGAGTTGCATCGGTTGATAGCCTCAAGAATTTGAGCGGTCTCAAGGGCTTTTGTGGGACGTTTAAGACCATACTTTGGTGCTTCGTCCAAGCATTCATTCACGGTGTTCACTACAGCTGCCAGCAAACCTGCAGAATCAGCCTTGGAGAGAGTCTTCACATCTTCTTCAGCAATGATGGAGATGTTTTGACTCCCAAAGGTTTCCGACAACACCAAGCTAACGGTTGCCTGGACACTCCAATCTGTTAATAGAGATATGTTATACTATCAACGGAAATCATTTTGAAACCAACTTAATCAAAAGTGAAATCCAAAGAAAAAGTTAAAACAAAAAGAAAAAAGAATAACGTATGGCATTCATTTCATCTTATTTGTCGACTACTCGTTCAAGAAAAAACCCTATAACAATTTCTTGTAACAATGTAAATTCACTAACTAAAATAATTGTTACATTCAAAGTTGCAAGAGTTTTAATTATCATGATTCATTTTCACAAATAAACCTGCAGATACTCTTTTTATCAAGAGAAATTCTCATAATCCTGCTCGTGTTAAAAGCTCACCGATGTCAAAATTAAACTTTTGTTTCCTTTACAAAAAATAACAAAAGGAAAACATTAAACTATACTATTTTTGAATATATATATCCGTTTGAAACGGTCAAAGTCAGAGACCTATTTGTGGATACACGCAGCATACAAAGCCAGAGGAAATCCATGCATGAGCATCAAAATCAACAACAACCTCTTTAAGAAAATTGCAAATGCATCGAATTTTAGCCCGTTTTGCACAGCTTATTGGAGGTTGTTGTCCGTTTATTGAGTCCAAAAACTGCTCTTCAGAGTGCTTTGGCGAGCTCTTCAGAAGAGCTTCCAATGAAAAAAAACCTCTAACAAGATTTTACAAACATCATTACAACATTTCATTATTATATATTTTCTTTGGCTGAAGAAATTTTTATTAGTTATTTTTTAAAAAATCATTTTTGTCCTATTCCAAACACTTACTAAACTTTCACTTCTCTTCTTCAGCTGCCTAAAAACAATAAGCAAAACGCAATACCAAATGAATTCCAGCCACCCTTTAGGCTTTTATCCAATAAATTCCATCAAAACTCCAAAAACAAACACACAGTCTATATGTGCATATAAATATATATATATTTATGTGTGATAAAATTCAATTGAAACTTGAAGAAGAATGAATTACCTGCAATGGTTACAGGAGAATCATCATCCTTAGATTGAATTTGCTGAGTAGTAGTCTTCTTCTTGTTGTTGTTCTTATCAGAAACCAAATCATTTTGAACTCTCTGACACAGAGAACACGCCATGTGAACCACTCGAACGGCAACATCCAACTCCTTGGAGTACTTTTCACTTCCCATAATTGGATTTCAACAAGTTTCTGGTAATACCCAGAAAACGAAAACCACAAAAAATAAAAAAATAAAAACAAAAACACAAAACCAGAGAGAGAGAGAGACAGAGAAACAGAGAAATCTCTACATTGCTACATTCTCGGAGAAGTGAAATTGCGGCTGCTGATTTTACCGTTTAGATACGCGAGACGAGGACATCATTTGGCTGACGCATTCTCTCTCTCTCTCCGGTTTTTGTGTCGTTTAATGAATGGGGTTTTGGTTGATGGGGTTGGGTGGCATATTTTTGGAGAGACCAGCTTGTTTGGCTGCAGGGAAAATGAAGTAAGAAAAGCGCATGGAAAATTGGAAAGTGGGGGAGAGAAAATGAAAAATGTTATTCACGGGAAGAGTGTTGGTCATATTTTTTTTTTTTTTTTTTTGGTGTGGGATTCTGAAAACCATTGGTGTCCGGCTCTCCGCGTTCAACTTTGGAGCCTAGGTGGGGCCAAAAGTACGACTACGTGGTTTGTTAAAAATTTGCCACCTGGATGATATAATAATCGAAATGTTTATCTATATTTTGAATTCGTTTGGGTCACGTTTAAATACAGTATTTTAGAGGTTGAAGATGATTTAAGTTTTGAAAATATGTATTTTATGAAAATAAATTGTTTGGTGTGAAAAAATGTAAAAACTTGAAACATATTCAGGAAAAAATTAACAATATGGATCTTGTTTTATTTCACACGAAATAATATGCAATTTGAAAAAAAAAATTATATGATTTTGACTGAAAATGATAAAGTTATAAATTTTTAAAATTTGAGTTTTTTGAAAATATTTGAAAAAGTAAATAGTAAAATTGCAGGAAAATAACAAAAAAAATGTTTGGAAACCACTTTTCCAAACATCACCTCAAACAGGACCTAAATAACAACTGGCGTTGACTGGGCCGCCATATAGACAGCCACGTGACGATGACTTGGTTGTTATGTGGCAACTGAGGAGGGGATGACGAGAAAGCACATTTATGCTTTTAAGAGAGTGGTATAGATATGTTATTTGCTAAGAATTTGTTTAGGGAAGCATCCAAATAGAAACATTTGAAATGAAAACAATTAAATGAAAATTTTTGAATAGATGCATTTAAATACGTGTTTGGAAGCAACCATTTGAAAAGACGTGAGTAAGATGGGAAAATGATATCTAAAATGGTTTTCAAAGGTTTTTTTTTTTTTAATCATTATAGAATTTTAGGTTTGATTGTGTTTTTAGATAAATTGATTGGAGTGGAAAAAAAAAGTAAAATTTTATTTGAGTCTATTTTTGAAAATACTTATCGAGTGTATAAGTCTTAGAAAATGAAAAAAATAAATGGATAAATAACTTCATTCCATTTTCTTATTCCTTAACAAAAAAATGAAAATGAGTTTTTATTTTGGTTTTTGTTTTATGAATTTGTACAAAACAAACATTATTTCAGAATTATTTTTGAAATATCTTTATTGAAAACCATGAAATTCCTTTCCAAAACTTTTTTAAAACAATTCAAAACGGGCACATCTCTTTAACGGATTTTTTCATTCGGTTTTACTCTGGCAAAAGGTTTTAATGAGGCACCGGATTTATCAGCATAGTTCCAATAAGATGTAAGTATAGTGGTTATTTCTTTATTTTAGCTCTTACTTGGAGTGGCTTTCAGCTTTGTTCTTTCATTGAACTTTATGATATTTTATTTTTCATCTAATATGGGTAAATAATGAGAGTGCTAGAAAGGTGCTAATCAAATTAAGATGTCTTAGAGTGCATACTAATTCCTATCACCACCATTAGATAAAAAAAAATATTTTTTTTTCTTCCTATTATAAATAAAATCTATATTGTTAGCATTATTACTAAAATAAGTACATGTAAATTATCTCAAACACATGTACAAATTGAACTTATATATTTTATCATCATTATTAATATTTTTTGAATACATGGATGGGAATTTAAAATCTACATTTTATGGTGGAGTCAACGTAGAATTATTATCGACACATATTGGAAACTAATATATTTTATTAATTTTACCTATTAATAATATGGTTGTACGTAGACTCTATCATATCATGTAAAATTCAAATCCACTAATCCCAAAATGAAAAAAAAAAAAAAAAAAGAACTATTATAACTTTTTTTTAAATCATTGTTTTAGTGATTGTCCTGAATTCTATAATGTTAAACAAATGGTTATTTTCGTAAAAATGGTCAAATAATGATTGATTGATTGATTGATTAAATTATGCTTAATTATTAATTTTGACAAATATAAATAAGCAATTCATCAATGTGAGTAATAATTTATCAATTAATAAGTAATCAATTGCCATTGTAAATAGCATATTAATATAACAAGAAGATAAATGTGCATCCAGGTTTTTTTTTTTATAAATAATTTAATTATCTCTTTCTCCCTCTATTATCTCTCACCTTTCTCTCTCCAACCGTCACCTATCTAACCACGTTGTCGTCGTACTATACTCACGGAATCTCCTCACCATGTCATCGCCGTCCCTAACTGGTCACTACGTCTCTTCACTAGCATGTCATCATTGTCCCTCTCTGGCGATGGGATCAGCTGCGAAGCCCCCGTCATGTGATCTAGAAGTGGCGTCTTTGTGCGTCGCTATCCTACCGCCATTGCAAGATCTAGCCCCAGCATCGTAAAATCCTGCCAACATGGGCCTTCGCATAGAAAGAATCAATGTCGTCGCGGGGAAAGGGAGTGGGATTTGAGGAGGGAGGAAGGACCTCAACATTCCAAATATGAGCAGGTGATTAGATCGGCAGGTTGAGATTGACCAGCGCATCAATCATTTTAATAGTTATTTAAAATAAATACTATTAGAAATTTTTTTTAAAGAGATTCATCATAATTTAAGAAAAATAAGTCGTTAATGTCTCTACTTTTGTACAAAGGCAAAAAAAAAAAAAAAAAAAAAAAAAAAAGAAAGAAAAGAAAGAAACACTAACTCATTTACTACTAAAGACTATGAAAAAAAGCTACTTAGCTTATCTTTAAGAACAATATTAAAGGACGTCAATAATGTTGAGAATCACCTACTAATTAAACGTGGGTGAGACCTACCCCAAACATTTTTGCAATATCTTTGATGTCTTCTTTAAAAAAATAATTAAAAATAATTAAGAATAAAAAATCATAGAGCAGGACATTGAAATCCTATCAACAGTGATTTTTTTAATTGTCAAACTTATACGATTTAATTTTAATTTAGGTTGACGTTCAAATACATGTACTAGTAATAGATAATTTCTCTGTTACAAAACTTTCTAGAAGGTTATACTTGGTAAATCCTAGTCTTTGAACAGGAGAATTACACCTTTTCTTTTTGTCTAGATTACAGACATACACTTTTTACCAAATATTTCACTTGAACACTCCATCGGCGTGATTTAAAATATATACCTTAAAAATTTTAGTGGTCGATCTACTTGTTGCATCAATCCTTTACAATGTTTGTTTGTTTGTTTTTTTTTTTTTAGTAAAGAAACTATTAGATAGTTTGTTTGGTAAATAAAATGGGATTGGTGGTATCCTTACATCGCCATCTCAGTGGTCATTGGGTGAGCCTAAGTCACACCGATGGGATTACAAACAACCTGACTCTAAGTTTTCACAGTTAGCATAATTTAAGTTTTAAGAGCAGACAACACGTGACCTTTCTTACTAAAGGTCAGACTCTGCATGCATCACAGCGAACCTAAGACCTGATAAAAATGAAAGCTCTAAGTAGGTCTTACTTGCCACCAACCCACCACCGTAAGAAACTATTAGATAGTTGTGAGTGTGTAAATATTGCTTAACCTCATTTTTGTCCACCAAGTAAGGGCAAAAGAGTTTAAGGTCCTTAAATGCATCTGGCTTAATTTGTCAAGAGGTATTTTTGCAATTTAGGGGAGTAAATAAACTACTTTTTTTTTCCGTCAGGTTTGACTTAGGGAGTGTTTGGTTGAAGGGATTGTGGGAATGCAAGAAGGGTATGAAGGAAAATAAGGAGGGATTAGACGAATCCCATGTTTGGTAGAGGGGATAAGCTTATGGAAAGGATTGAGCTAGGGGAGACTAACATGATTAATTATCCCCTTAAAAAAAGACCAAGAAAAAGGGAAAGATCTTGTTTGTAATTGTACCATTTTCACGAATCAAAAAAAAAAAAAAAAAAAAAACACGACGACTACTTTCAATCAAGAGAAAGACAGACAGATGAGATAGCATAACGTTTTATCACCCAAACCAGATGGCGATGTGTTTTGACATTTTTTTTTCTTCTAGGAGAAGTCTTAAAAATAAAATAAAATAATAAAACTTGTGGATATTTCATTCACATTGATCACTCAATTTGCCCCTTTTTGTCCCACATTTCACACTCCAATTGAAGGAAATTAGGAATTTAGGAGAGGTGCGAGTTGAATAACTGGCCCACCTTATGAAAAATTGGACCTTATGTCGTTTGTTGCTTTGTCCTCGTTAAAATTCTCAATTATATATCTAGCAAACATATAGATAGGGCCTAAGACTATCCCAATACTAAGCTTAATAATATGCTGTTATAAAATTGTAGATTTAATGGAAAATTATTTTTCATTATAGTACTATTTTTTTATGTTCAATTTGCTAGTATCAAACTTGACAATATAAATTCAACCAAAAAGAAAAAAAAAATTTTGTCAATATTAAAAAGATAAATTGCTCAATTAGTCCCTATATAAGTTTGTATAATTTTAGTTCATGATCTTTTTTTCGTAGCTATAATGTCCCTAGACTATTAAAATGTTTATATAAAAGTCATTTTCATTAATTTTTTAACGGAATAGTTGTTAGTAATTTGATAAAAAAGTGATGCTAACTAACAGATTGAGCCAAAAATTAACAGAAAAAACTATTGTAGTAACATTTTAAAAGTTTTATAACAAAATTTTTATAGTTTAAGGACATTATAACTTTGGTCCTTGATTTTTTTTTCATAGTTAGAATACCCCTAGATTATTATTTACCCAATTCCATATCTATCTTTGTGGTATTACTTTTACATTATCATACAAATACTCCCTCTATAAATAATGAGTCAGAACTTGAACGAAAAATGTCACGTGAGAGTGACTTTAAAATCATTATTAAGTTTCTCATTATGCATTGCTCTATGCTAGTTCATCACTATCATTAAGTACCCTTCTTATTGATAAGGGTTCCGCAATTGAAAGTAGTGATCATTTTTTGAATACATTTATTATTATTATTATTATTTTGGTTTGGAAATGGCTAGTGTAAAGTTTGTGTCTAGTTAATAGACTATAAATAGGTCTATTGTGTTTAGAGGTGTGCGTGGTCAGAAAAATAGAGAGAATGCATATGTGCCTTGCCTTTTGCTTGAGAGAAAGTGAGAAGAGAGATAGACAAAGAGTGTAAGGGATTTTGACTAGAGAGAGGTTGAGAGAGTTTGTTGAGTGTGTAATTCTGAAAGTGATAGTAAAATTATTATACCTCTCTCATAGACTTAAACAATTTTGTCAAACTACGTAAATTCTTTGTCATCTCTTTATTTCTATTTGAGTTTATTTTTCTGCTACTTTTTATGTATATGGGTGTTTTCCCCAACAGCTTTAGACATCTTTTAGTTTGTATGAATTTGTATCTGGTTAATGGATGAGCGTGTCCCTTATTTTTAGGGATTAGTTTATAATCATTTTCCTTTTAAAAACCTAGCTAGAATGAAAGTATTATAAGGTGTGGAAGAAATATTTTGACATGTATTGTGCTATATATCGAGATGTTTGGGACCTTGGGTTCCTTGAAAACCCTATCAATAATGGAAGTTTTGCTCATCAAATAAGAATCCATCCATCCTTTTTGTTGATGGTGTGGCCGGCATCTTCAGCCAGGAACTAAGACGTCAAGTCCGACCAGGTCACAATCAGACTGCGTTTGAACATTTTAGTGCCTGTTTGAGGGAACATCTAGAGATTGTGTTTTAGAGATGGATTGGAAATGTGTGTTTGGGGAAAAATTTTTGAAAAAGTTCTGTGATATATAAAATAATATAAAAATTTGAAATGTGTTCAAAAAAATATGCAAAATGGATCTTGTTTTATTCGTCTCATTGTTGTGAGCAATTTGATATAAAAATATCTCATTTTGATATAAAAGGAGAAATACACAACTTTTTAAAGTTTGAGTTTTTTGAAAATAAAAGAAAGAGAAAATTTGATATAAAGTTAAAAGTTTTGCATCCAGATAGTAAATACCATCTGGAGTGGTTGTCCCAACTGGCCACTTAATGATAATTATACAATTAGTATAATTCCATTCCGGTGCTTGCCAGGGCCAACTGACCAAACAAATGCCAAGAACACACTTGCAAGACACAATACATGGTTGGGTTGGTCGACCATTCCAGACAGATCATGTTAGTCCGACCTTCGCCTACTTTTTGAACCTTCACCTATCGAATCGGTCCACGTAGCATTCATCCCACAGCCCTTAAGAAAGATCATGTGGATGTGGTACCATCTTATTGGAACTCCTCTTAGTTGTGGACCCGTACCACACTAACCAACCGGGCCATATCCAGGTATCCTTAGTCATATTGCGCCTATAAATGGGGAGCATTTCATATTCTCACAGTTATGAACACTTTTCTTGCTAATACTCTGCCTCTCTGCTTGTTGATCAAAACCTTTTTATTAACTTAAACATCGGAGAGTTATTCGTAGACACCCTGCTGCTGTCCCTTCCGAGGTGCTCTTTCCCATTTTGCATGTGGCCCTAATAGAGTAGCAAGTTCTGATACCGTATGCATCCGCACGTAGGGTTGATTCGATATTATGACATCAACACTTTTTATTTTATTTATTACGAGTTATATCCAATCCATTTTATCTCCTCTTTTTCTTTTTATTTTTTCTCTCAAAAATTAAAATTAATTTAAAAATAATAGAAGAAAGCTAATGCATACGACAAGATGTAGGTCGTGCTTGTGTAATAGTTAAAGTCGTTGAATACATTTCTTTTTTAATTAAGGGACGGGAGAATTCAAACTCTATATTTTAAAATAAAGTTAGGTGTGGATTTATTATTAGGCAATCACAAAAAAATAGAATATTAATGTTACTCATTAATATTCCATTTCAAACGTAAAAAGAGATTAGGAAAAAAAATAAATATGGACAGTAAATTAAAAAAAAACAAAAAAATGTGTATTAATTGATGATTCCTGAAATGAAAATTACTCTCTCAAGTCTCAATCGTTGAGAGCTATCTTCAGCTACCGAGTACCTCACGTTTCACTCATAAATTAACTCAAACACTCGAGTACAAATCATATGCTTTTTCTGCCCACAAGAAGCACTAAAGCCAATTAAGAGAAAAGAACAAAAAAATCATGATCCAGAAAAATTCTTTAATTTCCACAAAAAAAAAAAAGGCCGTTAATTATTCAATTATTCAATTTTGATAAATTAGTTCTTGTAACTTCTGATTTTTTTGGCAGCTTTAGTCTCTGGTATTAAAACTAATTGAACAATTTCAAAATTTAATACAGATAATCACATGTCTATTTCATGGTAACACGAGATTTTACAAAAATAATTACATTGACTATAAGATTCTATCTTTAATACTATTAAAAACCTTAAAACTATAATAGTTTACACTTAATATAATAATTTCTTCAAAATTTTCATTTTATGTTACAGAGACGTGACTATCTATGTTAAATTTATGAAATCTCTCATGAATTTTAGTGTCAGAAACCGAAATTTTGACAAAACAAAAACAAAAGTCCAAGATATTTGTCAAAATTTGGAACAATGGTTGGAGTTGAAGTTTTGTAGGTTGGAATTAAAATATGTGTTTTGTTGGAGTGTGAATTAAAAATGAACTGGAATTTAAATTTTGTTTCTCTCATAATTTAATGCAATTAAAAAAAAAGTTATCTCATTTCGGTTTCAAACAAAAAAGTTAGGGACTTTTGAAGTTCGAGTTTTTTGAAAATGAGAGAGAGAGAGAGTATGAGATGTATATCATTTAGGAGTTTTAAAGTTGAGGCGGAAAATTTCAATTGGAATCAATGTTCCAATTTGCTCCTAAAAATTCAAGGGCCAAAGTGACTTATTATTCATAGTTCAAAGATAAAACGAGACAATTATGCAACTTTTAACACTTTTGGCATACCGTTTTTCATTTACTTTTAAAATTTTTTCTATTTTTTAAAGAGTAATTGATTAAAATAGTCTTTAAATTCTTTCAAAATTGATGATTTGATCCCTGTTTTTTTTTTTTTAATTTTTACCAAGACGATCTTAAACTCTCTAAATGGTGACAATCTAGTCTTGTCTGGAAAAGGTCACGTGACCCATCACATGAGTTGGATTAATCATTAAAAGATGAAAATATATTTATTTTTTTTTTCAAAAAAACAATAACCAATAAACATTAAAAAATAAAAAAAATAAAAAAATAAAAGAGAGAGAGTGTGCTGACTGAAAACACAACCCCCCTACCCCGCCTCGTCCTCCTTTGTCGGAGTCAGCGAGCTCATTCCCTCCCAACCCCCCCGGAGGGGCGATTCTAGGCCCCACCAGCATACAATTCCAAGCGTCCCCCCCCCCCCCCCCTCCCCTCCCCCCCTCCAAACAGAGCCATTTTAGCGCAAAGGAGGGGGGGAGGAGGAGAGAGATGAATTATTATTATTTTTATTCTTGTTAAACTTTTTAGTGTTAGATTATTAAAATACCATTTCAAATTATATTATATATATTACACATGACTCATTCCATTAGAAATTTAACGGACTTGAATGAAAATGACTATAATAATCAATATTTAGAGAGTTTAGGATTATCTCGATCAAAATTTAATTAAAAAAAAAAAAAACTAAATCGTCACCTCTACAATAGTTCACGTACCATTTATTCTTTTTTAAAATGCTTTCTCTTTCAAAAATTTGAATTTGTTATTTGAATTCTAAGTTTGGTTAGTTTGGGGTTAAAGTTTAAACCCAAAATTTTCAACTCAATTTTTATCTTTTTCTAAAAAAGTTTTTTATTTTTTCTGAAAAAGTCAACAAAAATTACTATTGAAACTTAAATATCTTAATTTAAACTCAAACACCAAACACCCTTTAACTTTATGATTCAAACAGGGGCTTAAACTCATAATAATAGTTCTTAACTCAAAACCTATAGTTAATAATAGTTGTATGCATTAACTAACAGTAATTTCATACCTAATTCTATATAAAGGCGAAGAACTCGAATTCCCACCTTAATTTTAGAAAATTAATGTACGTATGTAATAATAAATAAATAAAGAACCACAAAAATCTGTAAGAAGCTTTACAAAGTTAAGACAATTTAAAAATTTAAAAAAAAATAATAATAATAAAGGGACCACGTGCTCCCATTCCACATAACGTGAATATGTGCCTCAGAATAGCAAACCAAAGTTATCACGTAATTGTTTGATACCTAACTATCATATTTTATATTATGTGATTAAAAAAACAATACGTTACTTTCTTTGTCTTATTTTATTAATTTATTTTTTAACCAAAACCAATACTTGTATTTGACGTGTCACTTCTGTACAACAAAACAATTAAAAAAATAGGGTACTCTACAAACAAAGTTTTTGCTCGAAGATGCAATTAATAAAATTTGGCAATTTACGAAAAAAAATAATAATAAAATTTGGCAAAGCCGTACAATGTCTCTGAGGAAAAAAAAAAAATCTATCTATAGCTAAAAGTGATATGTACTTCTTTTACCTTTAATCAGAGAAATTTATTTACAAATATTTACTGTCATATTTACTCGACCCAACTGCCTCCTCCATATTCCACACAACAATTTTACCATGAGCTGCCAATAGTAGGGTTTTAGTTGACCCTTCACATTTACATGAACAACAGCTTAAACACCGAACATCTTCTCCATCATTTTCACAAGTGTCAACCATCAAACAACACATTTTTCCCCTCAAGTGTTCGACCTTTAACATCTCTCCACCTATATTTATTTGAACAAGTTACATGAGGTATAAGAGATTTCACCATTTTCATAAGTACTAGTCCTGAGAAGTTTGAAGATATTATTCAAACGTGTAGAGATTATTAACAAATAAATTTAAAAAAAAAATGGTTTGTTTTTGCTTCTTGGTGGATCAGACGAGGAAGGTGAAGCGGAGCAAGCCCGCGGCGGGGACGTGCTCGCGGTGCGGCAGCGGGGCCAGCGTGGCCGACATGAAGACGGAGACGAGGTTTTGTTATGTTCCTTTCTATTGGAGATCTTGGAGAGCCATTATGTGTACTTTCTGTGGAGCCATTCTTAAGTCCTACAGATAAATTTCTTTTTTTTTTTTTTTTGTCCCCTCTTTTGTATGTTCATCTTTTCATTCCGTTTTTTTTTTTTTTTTTTCCCTCTCTCTCTCACTAATATTTTTGAAAAGTTTGTCAAGATAGTCAGAGATGTTTGGAGTACATATATATATATATATATACATATTTTTTTTTTTATTCATAACTTGCAATATAGTGGTTGTTTTAGAAGAAATAAAAGTAGCCGGTAGTTTATTTTTCTTTTATTAATTAGGCCAGTAAGTTCATTCTTTTTTTGGTAACTTGCGATATAATTTTTTTTTTTTTTTTTTTTTTTTGGGTAAGCATGTAAGACTCAGAAGTAGAACATATAATAGAACATTTCAAATTACCATTAATTGCTAATTAAAGAACGAAGAGAAGTATTAGTTGTGGCAAAATTGAAGTTCTTGTCATGCATCTTTGATGAGCATATATATTATTGGAATAATGATTCCAAGTTTGAAGCGGTTCACCAGTATCTATAGTATATATTTATCTTTATATATATATATATATATATATATATATATATATGAATATACACCCCTTTCTGATTTAGCTACTTTTTTCGTTCTTGATCTCTTTAAGAATTCAGTTTTTTTTTTTTTTTCTTTCTCTTCCTTTTTGGAAAAAAAATAAAAAAAAAATCATCTGTTAGTCGGTGAAAGTTGGACCAACATTACGGTAATATTTATAGTTTTATTTAATGCAACCAATTATCGATACACCTAATTAAAAAACAACAAACAAATATCCTGCTTAAAATTAACACCACCATTAATATAGAGTTCAAATTTGTCATATCAAATTCAAAAAAACAAATCGCTGCTTAAAAATTATAATATCTATCCCTTAATTTTCTCCTGAAATTAAGAATCTCAAGCGCTCTATATGGTCAAATATTGATCAATGGAGAAAACAAAATTAGCAAGTATAATTTTCAAAATAAAATTAATAATAATAATTAGCAAGTATGGAGAACTCTGTTTCCCTCTTATCTGCAAACATTTTACACTAAAGACAAAAACAGATAGAAGTGGAAGAGAAAGGTATTAATTATTTTGGGGAAACCATCTGTATGGCACAAATTTAGACATCATTGTATTAACATGACACAAAAAGTTAACACTAAATCAATATGACAGAAAATTAAATTAAAATTAACTAAAATTTATGTTATATTGATCAATAATAAAGAATTTAAATAATATATTGATAGACGAAAAAAAATAACTATTTAGATAATTTTCTCAATTATTTATGTACGTCATCAATCATCAATAACACCAGTACTGTTAATGTTTATTGTCTCATAGGGGGGGAAAAAACAAAACAAAAAAGAAAAAAACAAAACAAAACAAAACCAAACCAAACCAAACAAGAAAACAGTGAATCATTGGACTTATTCTTATTTAGGATCCGCTTGGAATAATAATTGCAGTTGAAGTTTTGTAGTTTGAAATTAAAATGTATGTTTGATTAAAATATGAATTGAAAATAAATTGTGATTTGAAAATAATATATAAACATTTGAAATGGATTTAGAAAAAAAATAATAATGTGAATATTGTTTCGTTGTTCCATCATCCAACAATTTATAAAAAAATTCATCTCATTTCGACTCGAAATAATTTTCTTATGGACTTTTAAAATTTGAGTTCTTTAAAAATAAAACAGAGAAAAAATAAGATGTAGATTTGAGAATTTTAAAATTGACTTATAAGATCAATATGAAAATATTGTTCTAAACGGCCCCTTATAAAGTTAAAGAATATGCAAATAAGTACTTATAGAGTACCCAAGAGGCATTCAGATTATTACGTAAATATTCGAGTAATTATATCCTCAAAGGAAGCGAAAAACATAAAACCAACACTGTCCCCAAAAAAAAAAAAAAAAAGGCGAGATAAGTATGAACCTTTGAAAATGTACTAATTAATAATAAATGCTTGGAGAAAAACTAAAATTTGTAACTTGTGATTGATAACTGAATTGATGCAACCCCTTAGGAATTCAATACCAAGAGAACACATCTTACGACGATAACCATGATCAATTTGTAGATTTTTGTCTTATTTCTACCATTAATGCAGTTGTTTCTTGTTGATGAACCTCATAAACTATATATATATAATGTACATGTGTGTGTGTGTGTGTGGTTTTTTTTTTTTTTTTTTTTTTTTTTTTTTTTTTTTGGCTGAGAAAAAAAGTACTATAATATATACATGTGTGTAGACCGGTCTTTGGTGACTTATCAACAAAATACACAACAAAGTAGATTGAGTACGACGTATTTCCTAAGACATTATTGCTCAACTCTTTTCATTGGGGTTCACTGAAAGCATATTAAAAATATAAAATGTAATTTTTTTTAAGATAACAACATTTATTTTTTAACATTAAATTTAATCATAATAGAATCTAAAATATATATATTAAAAAATTTAAGTCTGACGAATATTCAAAACAAAGTTCTTTCGATAGAAAAAATACTTCAGAACACTATTTGTATTTAACACTATCATAAATAGAAGATGAATTTTGTTTGTAAATCTTATATCCTGATATTATCTTTTTTATTTAATAGACATTACTGATACTCTGTAATACTAATTTATCGATGATTTTTTTTTTCGTATTTTATCGATAGAATTTTTCAACCATATAAATAACGTACACCAACAATTAAATTTGCCGACCAGAAAATATAGAAAAGTAGAACAAAAGAAAGATATGGCAAACCGACTTGCTCACGCATTTCTACAAACATAGGATTGAAAACTAGCCAGTTATAATAAATGACAAACAAAAGTCAAAAGGTACAGATGAACGTAGAGCAATGCTATATATATATATATATATATATAAATAGTTGACTATGTATGCATTCATATATATACTATGTATTTACATATATATATACACGAGTCCCCTCCCTTCTCCTCCTCTTTTAATTTTCTCCAAAATAGGTATGGCCTTTCTCCTCCTTTTAACATAAAGTTATGGCCTTCATTTTTTTCATGAAGAGAAAACTTGTAAGTTATACATGTATCTTCTAAAGCTGTATATATAGCTTGGTTTGGTTCATCTACATATGCAATGCACATATATATACATATATACATATATAAATATATAATGTGCCATGACCTCTAATGCATTTAATGCATTTGGTTCATGATTAAAAAAAATCAATAAAAATGAGTAAATAATGTGCCATGACCTCTAATGCATTTAATGCATTTGGTTCATGATTTAAAAAAATCAATAAAAATGAGTAAAACATATATGTGTGTGTGTGAGCTACTTTATTCTTACCGATTGCATACATAACTAGAGCCGTACACCTTAAAGAGAAAATTCGTGACCTATTCCAATCATACAGGTGTATATACATGTATAATGCCATTTTTCTTGTAAGATTATTAAAAAGACACCACATCCTTTTTTCTTTTCACATAAAATATACACGGGGTAATTTACTCGTTTTCTGATTATCTCTCAAATTAGATTAATATTTGTATCCATTAATATATTCACCACATGAAGAGTATGTTAAGAAGATGTCGACTTAGTCAAGATATTCAGATGCATCAGTTGATTCAGATATCCATTATTTATTTATAAAAAAAAAAAGGTCCAAGTATTTATCCCAACAAGAAAAAATAAAAATGAGTTTCAATCATGTCGGGTTAAATCCTCATTATTAATTAAAGAAGACCTATCAGTTTGTGATAATCGAAATTTAATTTGAGAGGGTTGAATCCTATTACTCTCAGAATTTGGTTAGTGTGTGTGATCGATGACTACCTCACAAGTACCAACCACGTTGAAAGGAGAGACATGTCAAGGGAAAGAAAGGGTGAGTGAATAGAAGAAAATGAGATGTTTGGAGTGACATATAGCATGCAATTTCAGTGTTCATATTTTGACCAAAAATTTCCGTGTTTCTAGCATTCTTATTCCCGGTTTGATTAACCATTTCAAAGCAAAATATTTCAATTATTTTTATCTTTTTTTTTAGTCAATAAATTTTTTAACTAATTTTTGAAAAGTCAAACAACTCTAATCCAATTATTTCAACTCAAACCTGCCAATTAAACACATGCTTAATAACTTCAATTTCAAATATGAAATCCACTTTTTCCCAATCTAACCTACTAGGGGGATTTGAAGACAATTGTAAATATGAAAGGTTTTTTGTATAATTTTTAGATATACAAGAGGCATTTATAGTGGGGGGGCAAAAGCAAATCATGTGTGTCATTTATGTTATTTACCCGAGCATACTTTCAGTTCGTTTGGAAAAGTATCCGAATGAAAACCTTTAAATGTAAAAATTTGAATAAAACATTTGAACTATCAAATATTATAAACAGAATATTTAAATACGTTGACAATAACTATCTGAAAAGACATAAAGAGAGACAAGTAAATTATATATAAAATGATTTTCAAAATTTCATATAGAATAATATATCAGAATAGGCTTCTTCTTTTTTTCTGAAGGGGAGAAATTTTACCATTTAAGTATAAAAATTCAAATGAATATTTAGATGTTCCATTTTCAATTGTGTCCAAACACATATTTGGATGGACTATTAAAATATTATGGTCTAAATGTCATCGAATAATTGCGCCAAAAGGGTGGTGGAGGTGGGAATACTTTTGTAAGAAAAATAAGGACAAGTACAAACTTGAAATTGGGTTTATCTAGTTTCCTTAATATTTGAGCTCCACCAAATTGGCAATCTAAAATATATTCATAAATACATGAAGGGATGAAAAAAAAAAAAAAAAAAAAAAAAGGTTGGTGATGTTTTTTTGCCACTTCTTAATACAAAAATCGCGAGCCTTTTTTTTTATAATGGCAAATGGTCATTTTTTTCGTTTTTATTGAACGTTATCCTGGTCAATCAATGATTATCAATAATCCATCACTAAAATCAATTAATAACTAATAGACTAATGGTATATTCTAATGGATTCGTATATTATTATTTCATATTGGTTACAATAGTGCTAGTAACTAACTTTTATCCAATTTTTAAGAACCAACTCCCATGTTGGTGAATCGTATATAATCTTTTCATTAGTAGATATAATTTGATGTGTAGTCCTTTGAATCCCAACCAATAAAAGAATCCCAACTCACATGCCAAGTAAGTTAGTTCTTAAAACTAAGTTAAAATTAGAGCTGGTAAATTTAGTAACCTTTGGTTTTTTTTTTTTTAATTATTTAAGAATATTAGGTGGAGAGCCATTTGAGTACCTATTTATAATTTTGTCCACTCTAATATTAAATTTGATAATTTTAGTGTGATGAATTGACAAAATAATCAACTTTAATATTATACTGGATATAAATATAAGGAGATATCAAATTTATGACATTCTTATATATAACCCATTAACAATGGATGACAAAAAAAAAAAAAAAGAAGTTGTCGTTTTTCTAAATAAAAAAAAAAGATATTTATTTAAAAAATAACTTAAAGATCCATTTGCCTACAAAGGCAAGACAAAACTCTACTTCACATCCTATTTCTTATTCATAATAAGTTTTTTTTTTAATTAAACATAATAGTAAGAGATCTGAACTCAAAATCTTTATATTAAAGGTAATTGGGTGTAAGCTTACAATCACCATTCATAATAAATGTTGAAGAACGTAACATGTGGGCATTTTTTTTTTTTACTCAATTTCATTGTCAAAATAATATATATTTTTTTTTCAACCTCACTTTCCAAGCCCAAATGCGAGAGTAGATTAGGAACTTATTTCTCTTTCATTTTGACTCAGAAATTTTTAAAATAGCAAATAGGGATACATAAAAAACCTACCAACCAGCTCCCCTTGTTGCCCATAAAGAAATTTATGTAATCCTTATTAGACATTAAGAAAATTAAAGTTATGCAACTTCAATAGTAATTCATATGAGAATTGTCTATATTATATCTGTAAGCATATGTTATAAATACCATATGGTAGCTAGTATTCTTCAATTATATATATGAGTATATAATCTGAAATAACATAGTAAAATTGTTAGTTGTTAAATTGTGCATTTTGTTTTGATAACAATGTGATGCTACAATTTCAAGTTTGAATATATTGATCTCATCTGAATCATTATAATGCTGATTATAAATTAGAGACTATAACATTAACTTAGACCACAGTAAAGTTTATTCTTTTGTAAATTTGTTTAAAAAAGAACTATACCTTTTGATTTATCAATAGGTGAGGTTACTTTTATTAATAAAAATAACTTCTTAGCATTATTTGCGACCTGGTACTATGGATAACTGGGAAAAATAACTCAAAAATATAAAATTAGTACAACTTCGTTAATAAGAGTAATAGTGATCCCTTGAGAGTTAATTCAGTATATACTTTGGTAAATAGATATCAAAACCGTTTGATATGTAATCAAATAAACCCAAAACATAGTCAGATATTAGTGTTGGGATGTGCACCCATAAACAAATGAGATGTATTATTTTGCTGATTTAATTTTAAGAATTTTTTTAATATTATTTTTGCATGCATGTTTAGATGTTTTATAAATATTGAAAATCCTATATTATTTAAATGTAACTTTAAATCTTGTATATAAGTGTTAATGACACAAATGAATAGTGTCAAATTCTTGATATATTGGAAATGTAATATAATAAATAGCCAGGAATATTAATATACAAGATAAAATTCATTCCTTCATAAAGAAGTCAAATGGACGGTTCCTATAAGTATTGATTCGGGACTTGAATAACTCAATTTATGATTAGATCATAAATATATTATTCATTAGAGAATCTATAACAACCCAAAATTTTGACGAACTTGTGATTTCCTTAGATAGAAGGAAAATCTAAGTTTGAATCATGTATATCAACCTAAAGCTCATGATCTGATTTGATAATCAGAGTATGTTTAAGTTCTTATAAGTATTATGAGACTTAATGATAATTTATTAAGTCAAGGATAAGGTTTTATGATGAAAAAGGCCGAACCATGAATTATGATTTTCGTTCGGACCAATGAATGACTAGGATAATTTATGACTTGAATAAGACGGTACTGCAGTATAATAATCAGTTTTGAAATTATATTATGGCCGACCGTCATTACGAATGAAAAAGTAAGAATAAGGACTGGGATCATTCTAGAAAAATTAGAAATAACATTTGGAGTAACAAAAACTAAGTAGCTTCAAGTTCTAAGAAAAACCTATACGC
Organism: Ficus hirta; assembly: GCA_038430175.1. Taxonomy (NCBI): domain Eukaryota; kingdom Viridiplantae; phylum Streptophyta; class Magnoliopsida; order Rosales; family Moraceae; genus Ficus; species Ficus hirta. Next base: position 30,293,247 of record CM076585.1, read on the forward strand.
GGTCCAGTTAAGTGCAGATAAATTATGGACTGCAATCCTACAATACTATACTGTTGATATTTAAAACAGTATTGGCACTATCTGGATTATCAAGAAATTAGACTGTGTATTAGGGGGAGTGTCAAACATAGCCCTACTTGGAGGCAAAATAATTATGGATAAATATGTAATTTTTGATTTATGTAATTGTGGCCGGTTACATTGGGTGGCCTTGGGGAACAAGAAAACAAAATAGAGATAAGTTTGAAAAGGTTTTTTTTTTGCTCCAATACATGCATGGCCGGCCACTTGGGGACTAGAAGATAAATATTTTGTCTTTTAAGGACCAATATGCAATTCAAGGAGAATTTTAGAAATAAAAATAATTGTGAAAAATTTGGAAATTTCCACCTATAAATAGGGGTGATTAGTGAACTTCCCAACTTCTAGTTCCTTCTCAACATCAACTATTCATCTCTAGCCTTAGGGAAAAAAAAAAAAAAACAGAGAAAGAGAGGGGGAAGCAAGAATTTTTACTCATGTAAGGATCTAGAACTACTCTTTCAAAGCTTTAGAGGTACAATCTCAACCCTCTAACTAAGAATTTCATTAAGTTTTCGTTTATGGGATTTATGTGTATTTCAAGCTGTGGATTGTAAGAGCATAAGCTCATGCTTCTTATCTTACCATGTTATGGTTTTTATATGCTTGATCTAGGCTTAGATTATTTTGCTTGTTAAGTTTTAAGCATGGATTTGAGTTTATGCTCTAGAATGAGTTTTAGGGTTGCATGTGCTTACCAAATGTTTGTGAATATGCCTTCACATGTTTAAGTAGGAAAAAATTATGTATGATGATGAATGATGAAGATGATGATGATGATGTATATATGGGTTAAGAAAATTAACCTAAAGACACAACTTGGTAAGCTAGTAAAAGTTATCAACATTGTATTTTTCAAGCCAAAAGATAAGTATATGGTTAAATATTAAGAACAAATCCGACGTGCTGTATGTTGATGTAGGCTCACGGCTTTACCCGTTTGAGGTAGGGTGCACGGATTTTAAAGGAAAACCAACAAAAAAATGCAAACAGCCAGTTTTTGAAAAATAATCTGGACAGTTTTCTGGAAACTGGATTTTGAGCCTTTTAGGTACCGAATTTGAAAAAAGTTAAAACTGCAAAGTTTTAGAAAACAGAAAATCCTAGGGGTAATAGGGACAATTTCTGAAAAACAGGCTCCAAATGTCTTCGTTTTAATCATTTTTTAAAACTGGTTGGTTTAAGTAATGTACACGGCCATAACTGTTCAAAGAGAAAAACAAATAAGTTAAATGCAGATTTAAGTTTTGAACAATAATAAAAGTTGTAGGTTTCAATAAGAACTATAATTTCCGTGAAAAAAGTTTTCCCAAATTTTAAACCAATTTAAAGATAAAATGAGATTTTTAAAACTGTGTATGGTACAGGAAAGTTCATGGACACATACATTCCAGTAAATTAAAAGGATGTTTTAAAAGTAGTTTTTAAGGTTTTATGATCTCTTTAAATGAGACTGAGATTTTATAAAAATGGTTTCAAAAAGGTTTAAATCCAATGGAATTTCCCAAGTGATTTAAAAAAACAAAAAACATACTATGTTTTATGAAAGGTAATTTCAAGTATTGTGATAGGAAATACTTGATTTGTAAAGTTATGATATTTTCAAGTAAACAATATATTTTTAAGAAAGGAAAATACACTAAGTTACATAAGAATATGGTAACAAGTATATGACTAATGATAATCGGATGGGATACCAATTTGTTATGTTAGGGCCTGTATCCATAATTACCAATGGTAACCGGATAGGATACCGGTTTACTATGTTAAGGTACTAATGGTAATCGGATAGGATACCGGTTTATTATGATAGGATTTGTATATATGATTACCAATGGTAATCGGATTAGATACCGATCTAATATGTTATGGTTTATAGTAAGATAGAACGACTCTTATCTTACGCCTTGTTTGAAACAGGAATATGACCTGTTGTTGTGCCTTGATGGAATGATAGACCAAGAGTATAGGATAATTTGTAAGTACAACTCCGCCTACAGCATGGCCAAAATGTTTGTATTACATTGCATGTTCTTCAAAAATTCATGCATTGATTTACATGATCTACATATGCTTTATATTTTATGTTTTATTATTGTGACATCAGGAAAGCATGTACACTAATAACAAATCACATGATAAGAACAATATTAAGTTTTCAAGTAAGAAACAGTTAAGATTCAAGTTTTCAAGTATGATCAACCAAGAACAAGTTTTCATGTAATAAGATAAGACAAGCCAGTTTTCTTGTATTATATCGACTTGCCATGAGGGCAGGTTTAAATGGTTTGGTTCATGGTTTGAGTTGAATTGGATTGGCTACCCCAACCACTCTATGTTAAGTGGTTTGGTTCATGATTTGAGTTAGATTGGACTGGTCGCCCCAATCACTCCATAGCTATGCGCCACGGTATGTACACTCATGATATGATATGTAAGGGGCCCAGAACCATGTTAAAATAAGAAAGCATAATTGATTCATAAAAAAGCATAATTGGTTCATGCATTATCAATTCATACATTCTTTTACTGAAATTGTTTTGTAGAATAGAAAGTTGTACTTACTGAGTATAAGCTCATAATTTACGTTCATGCTGTAGGTAAGTAACCTATCGGCAATACTTGATATAAGACTGTGGAGAGATGGCACTACAGACTGTGAACACCGTCACATGTTTTGGAAATACATTATGTAAAATGTGTTTGTATTATGTTATGATAAGTCGATGGTACTAGTATATGATAACAAGTATGATTTGTTAAAATGTGGTTTGAAAGCTCAGCACTCGAATGAGTACATATAAATAAGTATGAGTTTTGAGTTTTAAATTGAGTTTAAAAAGGAAAAAAAAAAAAACATTTCCGTATTTTTACGTAAAGCAAAAATAAATTTTAAGATAAAGTATGTTTAAGTAAGCGTGGTAAGGTAACAACCCCACGAAATCGGATCGTTGTAAAGCTAGTATTTAAGTTAAGTAAGTACGAAGTCACGGCCCTACATAAGTCAAATCATGATAGAATCAATGGTACTTAAGGAGAAAGATATAATTCAAGAGGTTAACAAAAAATACCTAGCTTTAATAATGAACTGTTTATAGAGGATTGATTTATATGTAGTGACTATATCAATGGGCAATTCAAATCCTCTGAATATAATTAGTTTTATAATTTTAAGAGTGCAATTTCAAATTTTTAGTGGAATAATTTAGAACTAATAATTTTGATATTTTAATTAAGTTGTTAAATAATTGTCAAAATTATTGGAGCTTAAAATTATAAAGTCCAAAGTTCCTCTCAACGGCTCCATTTAATCATGTGAACATTATTTTATGCTGGGTTATTTTATTAATTTAGAATTGAGAATTCTATATTAATATTCATACAATAAATTAATTGGATTAATTTGTATTTTAAATAATATGATTATTTAAAATAAATTTTAAACTAGTTTTAAATTACAGATTATACGGTGTGGTAAGGACTACACCGTAGTTGTGCACCACATGGTAGTTCACGTTATATCCACAAAATGTATGTGGAATTTTGAATTTTGACACATATGGAAAAGAAAAGATCAGTTGTTTTTATTTTGAATAGTTCAAAATAAAATATTAAAAAACAAAAAGGATAACCGATTAGATCATATCTATCAAACACACCCACTCTACGGAGATAGTGGGCATGTGTGTTGTTCCACAGGGAGAAGTGGATTAATTAATTAATTAATTAATTTAAAAAAAGATGTTAGTTATTTCTTTGTAATATTAAAAAGAGGGTACATACGATATATCTAAAAAAAAGAGTACATACGATGTATTTAAAAAAGGGGGAAATCCTTTTTGACAGAGAAAAAAAGAATATACGTACCTTTTTTTTTTTAAGAGAGTTTCTTCTCCTTCACTTTGTCTTATAAGTTGAGAACGCAACGTGAATCAAAATTCAGGTATGTGATCAAACCCAAATTCAGAAACGTCCACTCGTTTCCTATTCATCATGACCTGGAGAATGCTAAGAAAGAATCGTTGGTGTTTCCGAAGGATTTAGAGTTCTCAAGAAAGTTCTTGAAGGAGTTCAAGAATTTCGACCTAATCGGACAATGATCAATCTTTAAACTTTCTTCTTCATTTATTTTTATTAAATTAATATAATTATTGTCGCCAGATAAAATTTTGACAAAAAATTTTATATATGCGATTTGATCCGTATCATGCTTCCGCTATTTTTTTAAACTGGTTTTCGAAACCAACAATTAGTTCATAAATAAATATCCATTAGAGAACTTATAGAACTCATCAATAAACATATAATTAAGAAGATTAACAAATTTAATTCTTCGTACTTATAGAACTCATCAATAAACATATAATTAAGAAGATTAACAAATTTAATTCTTAGTTCGAATTACTAATATTATTTTTGATGGTCAAATCACATTAGCTACAGTGATGAACAAGAATTAACTATATTTATTGTTGTTTTTGTGATGTCAACATAATATGAGGTGCAGTTTTGATTATAATGACATAAGTCAAAATTATAATATTGTTTAATTTAAGAGATTAAATAAATTAGATAATAATTACTGAAGCTTAAAATATACAGGTACATTTTATCCCCTTTCTAGCTTCATGATTTTCTTGGACGTTTCCAGTTTCTCGAGACTTTGTAAATCGCTCGAGCAGGGTGGCGCCAACTGATCATAGTGTTAGAGATATTGGGTGCATAAAACACTGATATATATATACATATACATGTTGCATTTATGTGACAATGTGGATATGGATTACGCATAGAAAGTTGCTTTAAATGTTAAGCTAATATTGGATAGTAATAATTTATTTAATTTTAAAACCAACTAATACTAGATAATTTTAAAATATATTTATTTTAATTGTTACTGTTGGGTTTTTAGGTGTTAACATTTATGATAACTTGTTTAAAAAAACCAAAAATAATGGTTTATTCGGGTTAACTCAATGTCCCAGTCAGTGTTACAACAACTGTTACAACATCAACATGTAGTCACGTGAAGATGAAGATTTGAAGTTTGAATATTTGTAGCTGTGGATTTTCTTGAAGATAATTATTGCTGAGAAGATTATGCTGCTGGATAATATTAAAAAACGTGGATCGTATCTTGTGGATTTGAATTTAAATGGAAAATCTAATTTAGGTAGTATTCCTAATGTTATTCAAATTAGAATTTCAAAATATCCCAAGATTTTTTAAAGATCATGTTTTTAATCAAAGAGATATTCATTAAAGATAGTCTGAAGATTAAATGAGCAACCAAATACAAATTTTGTGAGTAGATCATTCTGCTTTTTCAGAATTCAAAATTTTGAAATTCAGGTTGTTACAAAAAGAGTTTTTTTTTGTTTTTTGAAAAGAAATACGACGACATCCGATGTACCAGGAGATGTTACAACAAAGTTTGTAACAATTTGAAATTTAAATTGAAAATTGAAACAATTTGAGACTTGCTTTGGGATTTCGTGCTGCACTATATGAAAGTCTCAAAAACAATTTGCAAGGTGTAGAACACATAGCGATTCACATGGATTTTGAGATTTTATATCTTTGGTGTTCTATGGGAAGAGAATTTGGAGTTTTCAGGAGTAGACGTCATTTTTCGGAAGAAGAACTTGAAGTTTTCAGGAGAAGGTACTTTTTAGTTGAAGAGAGTTCAACAATAAGACAAGTGGTGCTAGCCAAATAGATCCGGGTAATTGATTCAAGGCGACAAGTGGCAATAGGAAGAGAGATACTTTAAGTTATTTAATTCCGAGTGTACTTGTAATCAATTCGAGATTAGTGGATTATTCGATAGCTGGGTGTAGCCTCGAAGAGTAGGTATGACCGAACCTCATAAAAATTGCCTGAGTCTTTTATTTATTTACGATTTCAATAAATAAAATTAAATTGGTAATTTAATTCAATCCGATAAATTGATAAAAATGGATCTAACAATTGGTATCAGAGAAGGTTACTGACGTATTTGTTTCAAGTTAGATCTTGGATACAAGCCCACCAATGCTAGATGGAATGAATCATCCCTATTGGAAGGCTCAGATGAAGGCGTTCATTAAAGCTCTTGATGAAAAAGCTTGGCGTGCTATCTTAACTAGTTGGACACATCCCACCAAAACTGATGACGGTGGGAATATCATTCTCAAACCTAAAGAGACTTGGTCTACTGATGAGGATCACCTTGCTAACTACAACTCCAAGGCCTTGAACACTATTTTTAATGCAGTCGATGCAAACCAATTCAAACTTATCTACACTTGTGAGACTACTAAGGATGCTTGGAATATCTTGGAGAATATCTATGAATGAAAGTCTACTGTGAAAATGTCAAAGCTTCAGTTGTTGGCTACTCGGTTTGACAATCTCCGGATGCTTAAAAGTAAGACAATTTCCGAGTTCAATATTAGGGTGTGTGATATAGTTAATGAGGCATTTGCACATGGAGAAAAATATTTTGAGACCAAGCTTTGACAAAAATCCTTAGATCTCTTCCTGAAAGATTTGTCTACAAGGTCACTGCCATTGAAAAAGCCTAAGATGTGAGCACAATGAGATTAGATGAATTAATGGGGTCACTACAAACCTTTGAGATTAACATGAAGTACAACAAGGAGGAGAAAGGCATCACTCTTCAAGCCGAAATCCAAAAATCTGCTTGGGAAGAAGACATTGAAGGTGGTGGAGACTTGACTAAAACACTTGCCTTGATTATTGAAAATTTTGAAGAACATAAATAAGATGAACAAGCATTCAAGTTCCGACAAGTCTAATAATTCTCAAAAAGGAAAATTGCGGCAAATACCTTTGATTCCAAGAAGAAAGGTAAAGGAATCCAATGTCGTGAGTGTGAAGACTTTGGGCACATACAATCCAAATGTGCAAATACCTTCAAGAAAAAGGGTAAATCACTCAATACCAATTGGAGTGGTGAGGAATCTGAATTTTGAAATTATCATTCTTCGAGAGGAGAATTTGGACTCTTTGAGAGGAGATGTTATCGTTCTTCGGGAAAAGCACTTGAAGCTTTTAGGAGAAAGTGTTTTTCAGTTGAAAGGAATTTAACAACAAGACTAGTGATGCTCGCTGAATAGATCCGGCTAATTAATTCAAAACGACCGGTGATAATAGGAAGAATGATTCTTTAGGTTGTTTAAGTCCAAGTGTACTTGTAATGAGTTTAAGATTTGGAGATTGTTTGATTGTTGGGCATAACTCCGAGAAATAGGTGTAATCGAACCTCGTAAAAATTACATGTCTTTTATTTATTTACATTTTCGACAATTTAATTAAATCTGGTAAATTGATAAAAATGGATCTAACAATTACAATAATGAATAGAAGTAGAATTAAATGTTGGTTTGTCCAAATGTCGGACTGTGATTGAAAAATACACGTCGTGTATTAAGTTACCGACACGTCACTTCCCCTATGAGGATTTGTATTAAACGCCCACTCTTTAGAAAATTTCCAATCACGGTTAATTACCTAATGAATTAAATAGACCATTATAGGTATCTACTACGTTTATTATTATTATTTTTAAGTCTTCATATCCACATTTTCCATGCTCTCCCCTTTAAAGCTAAGGAAGCCATAGCCTAGAAGGATTGGGAAGATAATAGGGAAGGCTAAGAAAATTCAACCGGCGCACACATAATGATTGAGAAGCCACGTTACATCATCCAAAAATTATTTTGTAAAATAAGTTCGAATAAAATTTAATTACGAACGATTACTCTATAGATGATTACGTTGGCTTTCACTGTGGTACATTCATTTTCAAAATTGTAACTTCGTTTTAATGATTTTCTGACGAACATTCTCGCCCGCACCCTTAACTGCAAGTATGATTTGTAACAAGTGTATAACGTGCAACTCGACCTAGGCGGGCCAGATCTGCATGAATTTATGAAGCGCTTGACATCACAACAGGAATCTACTTTCACAAAATTTGTAACGACCCACACATATATTTGGGATGATTTTAATCCTTGTTTTATTTTTTTTTAAGCTTGCACAATTTTGTGCATAAACTTTATCCCAAAATGCATCATATATATATATATATATATGAAAAATGCTTTACAACATCATTGATGCTCAACATCACACTAATAGAGAAATAAGCCTTACTGAAATATCTATATTGTGAGACCCACCCTTGATTAGTGAGTGATGTTAAACATCACTGATATTTCCTATTATTGTTCTATTTATATTGTTAGGATTTTTAATCCTATTTATGTTGGCATTTAATATAAAAAACTAATTAATTGAGATTTCTGAATTTTCGCATCATTTTATGTTTATCTTGCTGCAGGAGATTCAAATTTGGACCTTGAAAAAATTCGAATAAATCGGTTTTTTGAATTCGAATTGGAGTATCTTTGTATCTTTTGATATTCGAATTTGGTTGGATTAATCTTGTGCTTACATTTTAGCAAGATTCATTTGAGTTTAATTTCCATACATCTTTGTGATTTGTTGTTTGGATTTCAGTTTGAAATTGAAATAAAATTCGCGAATAACAGATATGATCTTTGTTGCAATTTCAATCTATAATGCAGCAGATTCTATCTAGATACTGTCTAGATAGCGGATAAAGAAGCTTTTAGAAGATTTGATTTTCAAATAATTTCAAGATCCTAAAATTTGTTTTTAATTGAGATATTCAGTAGATCTCACCCTAGATTTAGCAGAATGAACCTAGACACATTCTCATATATGGGTGTTTCTTATTTAAGTGTTCTATTGTTGAGAATCACGTTTCTTAGGCGCTTAAACGTGAGTCTTTATGAGTGTGATAGAGACTCAATTTCTGTAGCTCTCAACTAGTTGCCATTGGGCATTTGAAGATCCAGAGCTAAAGGCGGATCACGTTCGGAGTCCATCAAGGATTGAAGGCGAGTGATATAGCTTGGAGTAGGACGGGTGGTTTGAAGGCGAGCATTGAAGCCGGGCACCTGTGTTTTTTTCCCTTAGAGGTTTTCGGCCACATTAAATAACCATAGCAATCGTGTCGTTTATTTGATTTATGGTTATCTAATTTTTCTATCTTCAACAGACTACACAACAAGCCTATGTGTTTCGTCTAAACAGACAGATTTCCGTCCCTTTGATCCTAACATAAATATCATTAGAAGTTAGTATCTTTACTTTATTAACATAACCTTCATTTGTCACCTTCCTCAGGTGATATGCATTGCATAGCCACCCTTGTCTTAAACTTTTTTTACCTCAAGGGAATGTGTCTATCACCAAGGTTGGAACCCAAAAAAAAAAAAAAAATGACGCTGAATTTAAAAAAAAATTAGGGGATCTTGCATAAAGTCAAAATCTGGAAATAAATTAATAGTATAATAAATATATTTTCTCTCTTCAGTCAATAATATGATAACATATGTAATATTGTATTCTAATTTTTTAATTTGAGTTCCGGACTTTGAAAATTATGAAATTGCAAGATTGATCTATGAACTTTTAATCTTATATAATTTTAGTTTTTGATCTTTTTTTAATATCTAGAATGCCCTAAAATTATTAAAATATTATTACAAATAGTTATTTTTATTAGTCAGTACAACTTTTTGACCTAATTATTAAATGATTCCATCTAAAATTAATGGAAATTACTAGTAGTAATATTTTAATAGTTTAGATATATTTCAATTTTTTTTAGCTGAAATGAACATAAACTGTTGAAAGCATTGTTATAGTAATCATTTCTACTAATTTTTGGATGAAATCCGTTTGTTAGCATTATTTTTTGACGAAATTACTAACAAATTCGCTCTAAAAAAATTAACAGAAATGATTATTATAGTAATATTTTAATTATTTAGGGGTATTCTAACTACAAAAAAAAATAAAAATAAAAAGATTACGGATCAAAGTTATACAATATTAAAAATTTGGGGACTAATTGAGCATCAAATTGTTATCAGTCAATAATCACCTCCATCACCTGGGTCACCAACCGAAGAACCGATAACTGCCAAATTCCCCAAATTGATCACCTAATTACCAAAAAAATAACAAAAATCATTACAAATCACCAAAACCGTCAAAAACCATGGAACATATTATAAAATGAAAAATCAAATCAGAACATAATCAGGGAAAAAAAAAAAAAAAAGTTTGAGATGACATCAGAGATCACCTCTGTACCGCCACCATGGCCACCGCACCAGTGAGAAGGAAAATCCGGATCCCCGCTCCCTCGAAGGCTATCGCCGGAGAAAATCTCCGATCTCCTCCACGAGCACTATCGTAGCGTGGCCACGAAGAAGATCGGCGCAAGGAGGAGATCTCAATCGCGATGGGTGGAGTCACCGCAAAGCTCTACCTGAGATTGGCACCCAGCGTCGAAGGGTAGGTGGGAGAGAGATTTTTGAATTAATTATTACATCATCATTATGACTTTTTTTACAATTGATTTTACAAAAATCAATTTACCCATATTTTTATGGAATACATCCTAATTATCCCAAAATCAAAGCCTTTAGAAGCTTATATTTAGAAGCTTTTAAAAAATAAGAAAATCGTTAAAACAACCCCTCGAATAAACATATATAGATATATATATATATATATAGCTCTTTTTTATTTAGATTTTTTTACTTATTTAATGAATTTTAAAAAATTGAAACTATTATAATTAAGGGTGTGTTTGGGACCACAACTCAAACTAAAATATTTCAACTCAATTTTTGTCTTTTTCTTAAAAAGTTTTTGTCTATTCCCAAAAAGTTTTTTATCTTTTCTAAAAATTCAAAAAAATTCACTATTGAAACTTAAAAATTTCAACTCAAACTAACTAACCAAACTCCCCCTAAGTAATTGTATTCTTCTTGAAAGGCAATTCATCTCAACAAAGATTAGACGACAATGCGACTTTGCTTTCTATTCCTTTCTTATTTTATTTTAACTAAAAATATATATATATATATATGTATCTATATATATATATATAGAGAGAGAGAGAGAGAGAGAGAGAGCCTAGGCCTTTGGGCCAGATTATGGGCCTGGGATTGCTAGTCACCCCGGATAGGACCTCAGGCCATGCTTATAGCCCATAAGTGCTGTCCCCAGCCTTTCCTAGAAAAGCATTCCATAGCGAAAACCTGACAAACTACCCCAACATACACGTACTTTTCAAATTAATATTGTTTCGGATTTTTTGACCTGTTAATTATTTATTCTATTTTGACTAATTATGAGAATGACCAGTTTAATCTTATTTTTAACCATTATTCACCAAAACAAATTTCTCTCTCTCTCTCCCCCCCTTCACACACACACACACAAGTCGGATCTCTCTCTCTTCGCGGCGTCACTAGCGGCCTTCACACATCGCAGCTCGCCATTTGCATTCACATGTAGATCCATATCCAAGACAAGATCTGCTCGAGAGTGGCCGGAGAAAGAATAAGGCGGCTTCACGAGCCGCCGGTCACGATCTGCTTGCGAGATTGTCAGAGAAAGAGCCCTTGGATCTTGGCAAACTCGGTGATTTTGGCCCCGTGATTCGTTGTTGCAGAAGATCAAGCTCGCCTAATCTGGACGTCTATTTAAGCCCCTTTTTTTCATTTGTTTTGAGCCCGTTTGGTATTGTTTTCATTTGTATTTTGTATAATACTTTTTGACAATCGGAGACCGGCGGTGATGGCCGTGTTGACTCCGGTTGTCAAAGAGTATTCTGGGTAGTCTACTAGAGTACCCTTTTGACTAGTCGAGGATTGGGCCCGTTTGATACTGTTTTCATTTGTTTTGAGCCCATTTGGTATTGTTTTCATTTGTATTTTGTATAATACTTTTCAACAATCGGAGACCGGCGGTGATGGCCGTGTTGACTCCAGTTGTCAAAGAGTATTTTGGGTATACTACTAGAGTACCTTTTTGACTAGTTGAGGGTTTGCCCGTTTGGTATTGTTTTGAAAATGATTTTTTTTTATTATACCTTTTGGTATTGTTTTGAAACAATACCAAAACCTTTTGGTATTATTTTCATTTGTTTTGAAAATGATTTATTATAAGAAAATAGAAATGAGATTATCTTGGGAATGATGTTGAGATCATTTTTGAATTATATTTGGTTATGTAATTAGAGATCTTGATTTTCGTATAAGAAAAAGATTAATTGTATTTACGTATATTTTTGAAACATGCGTCAAGTTATATAACCTTAAGTGAAAACGAAAACGAAAAAACAACTTTTAACATGTTTTCATTTCCTTCACAAAAACCATTCTCAACATTTTTTTTGTTTTCGTTTTCGTTTTTAAAGCATTGGCAAAACAGACACTATTTAAGAAACATTTTCATTTCACTCCTCAAAAGGCGTATAGAAGTGTTTCCAAAACAATTGAAAATAGGACCAAACTGGCCCTTAAAGTCACTATGAATAAGATGATATTTTCAGGAAAAACACCTAAATGACATAAATTTAAAGACTGTTGCACCAATATGATACAAAAAATAACACTAGACTAACATGATACAAAATTAAACTAAAGTTAACTAAAATTTGTATCATATTAATCAAGAATGGAGAATTTATGTCATGTTGGTTAAAAGATTTTTAAAAAAATATGATTATTTAAGTAATTTTCTCAATATTTTCATAGATATGCTATTTGAGAGCCCATCCTCAAACTTCCCCTGATCAATTTTGAGCTATGTTTCAAAAAAATGGGCTGATATAGGAAGAATAAGGCTCTGTTTGGATTGCGTGTCTATTTTCGAAAAGGAAAATTTTCTTATCTTCAATGAGAAAGTATTTTCGTTTTGAGAATAAGATGATGTTTGGATTTATGAAAAATTTTCTTTTTAAAAACAAAAAATTGTTTGGAACGAGAAAAAAATTGTGTTAAGAATAATATATAGTGAAAAAAATTCAAAAAAATTCATTTTCTTTTTCTAAAAGTGTACTGTATAAAATAAGTTTAATAATAAGTTAGTTTTTCTTTTTTAAAATGAGACGATGATAGGGGAAAAAAAAGTTGAAACATATATTTTTTTATGGGAGAGGCTGTGGTAGAGCCTCTCCCAGAGTAACTAACGGTAGAGTTCTTTTTTGAACCGTTAAGATTTGATCGAATGGTAAACATATTGTTGGTGTATCATAATTACCATATATCTTACCTCATCTTACCCATTCCCACTCCCAATCTTCTCCGTCACCGGTGACCTGCGCCCCGTCACTGGCGACCCCCCCAACGTCAGTGACCACACCCCCAGCCCTCCCACCCCAGGCCCGGCAGGCCCCCAACCCCATCCTTGGCAACACCCCCCCCCCCCTCCCCCCAACCGCAGCCATGCCCCTCACTGGGTCGGCCCCCACTCCCCGACACCCCCTCTCCCCCACCCAGCCCAACGCCCCCCCCCCCCCCCCCACCCAGGCCTCCCTGGCCCCCCCTCTCTCTCTCTTTTCCTCTCTCCCTGCCCCCAGCCCCCTACCCCCGGCGCCCCCCTCCCCCCCCCCCCCCCCACCCTCGACGGGGACCCCCTACCGGCTCCCCCCAGCTCTCTCTCTCTCTCTCTTCTCTCACCGGGGGGAGTCAGTCACGTCGGGGGTGTGGGGGGGTCCGGGAATGGGGGCCCCGGGCCGGGAAGAGAGAGAGAGGGGAAGAGAGAGAGAAGGGGTGGGGTGGGGGTCCCCGTCGGGGGGCGTCGAGGTGGGTCGGGGGAGGGGGGACTTGGGGTGTGGGGGGCGTCGGGCAGAATGGGGGCCGGAGGGGGGTGGGGGGGCCTTGGGTGGATCGCAAGCGTAGGGGCACTCGCCGGCGTCCGTCGTCGGGGGCGATGGAGAAGACTTACGATGAGAAAGGTAATATGAGATAAGGTGTATGATAAATATGATACACTAACAGCATTTCAACCATTCGATTAAATTTTAACGATTCAAAAAAAAATTATACCGATAGTTAATTTGAAAGAGGCTCTACCAGAGTCTCTACTTTTTTTTTTTTATAAAAATTTTTCAGTTTGGGAAATGGTTAGAAGCCTGATCCACATTCACAAATGGAAAGCTCAAGAGGTGTCCAATCCACACAAACCACCCATGTCCTAAAATTGCAAAGTGGGGCCCACGTTAAGGAATGTGGAGTGATGACGTGGGACGATGGGAAGCACAGATAATTAAAAAAAATTAAAATAAGAGGTGGAAGATTACAAACAATATACCAATAAATAAACAAATAAATAATAAATTCCTCAAAAAAATAATTAATAAATATAAATTATGAACATATAAAAGGTGGAGAGAGATATTGGAAACGTCAGCCACGTGGGGAAGTTGCATGACAGTGTCAGTGAGTCTCGCAGCCACATGTTTGATGGTGATATTTCATTGCCATGTTCGAATTTCTTTTCAGTCCCTATCATTCCTCCTCCAAAAAATTTAATAATAAATAATCTCGTCTATTCTTCCTCCTCCTCCTCGATCATAATTTTATAAGATCGGTATTGTTATTTGGGAATTTCTATAATAGAACTTTCCATTTTATAAAATCAATTAAGACTGTTATTGTTATTATAATTGTTAGATTAAATTTTTGACAGTTAGATTTATGATTAGAGTATTTATATATTACATGTTATAAATTTTTGATATAAACACTCATAAATTAGATTATTAAAATATTTATCCAACGATTAAAAAACAGTTCATACTGATTATATCGTTAAATAAGAGGTCATACCTGAAAAGCTCCAATGTTATTTAACTATTTCAATAGAACTATTAGTCATTTGATTAATTTTTTAACGATCTAATTTGTTAATATTCATGTTAAAAATGTACATTGTTCTACCTAAAAAAAGCTTTCAATTTTAGATTAAATTATCAAAATTTAATCTAACAACTAAAAAAACTTGCACTATCAATAGAGTAAAATAAATTGCCATACCAAGAAAATTTGGTTTGTGTCCTACGTAACACTAACATATGTTAAACTTTCATATCTGGAGTTGATTTTTGATCTTTCAGTAAAGAATTACACAATTATCATGTAATAACGTTACGGGAGATTCTCGGGATTACCTCGCTAAAAACAAACCTTTGGATTATGTTGCCAACTCTAGTAGTTTCAAGTTTTCTTTTTAGCCCTCAATTAAATTAGTCAAAGGTCAATATAATATATCTTGTCAAAATTATCCTTGAACGGTCAAAAAAGAAGTCTACTAGATATCGATGAAATAAATATTGACTATGGACGATCTCCAGCTGCCAGTCTCCGATTAGGTTGCCAGTCTCCGGTCAAGTACGAGTATTCTTGTAGATTACTCTTGGTAGTCTATTATATTATTTTTCATTTCAAACACAAAATGATCGGTTGTCACTAGCATTGATGACTAAAGAGTATTCTGATATATTATTTTTGGTAATTTGCGATAATATTTTCTATTTTGTCAATACAAAATGATTATATCTATCCGACTCCGATCGTCAAAAAGTATTATGGTAGATTTCTTTTAAGAATCTAGTAGAATACACGGGTGGGTCCAAAATTCTAATAGAATATTTTTGAAAATTTATCAATATATTTTCATTTTTGACATAAACGGATGTCTTCAACTCCAATTATTGAAGAATAAACTAATAATTCAAACAAGAAAAAAAAAATTTCTCCACACAAATATCATAAATCGAATTAATTACAAACTGACTAAGATATAAACAAAACTTTATATGAAAATCAGACCAACAAATTAAAGATCTAGTTTCCCTTCGGCCAAATACGAAACTCTTCGTCCACACTACATCAATATTTAGCAAACATAAAATATATTATTTAAGAAAAGAGAATAGGATTAAAATTCTTGCTAAGCATAAACTCAAATAAGATAAAATTTTGAGAAGGAAGAAATAATTCAGTTTGAGGCTTATAAGGAAATTAAATAAACAAAAGGAACAAATTACAAGAGAAAAAACCATCGTATCATTGCCATGCCGCTTATTCGGAGTGGGCAAAAGATTCAGACTATATTTGGTAAACTAATTCAAACTTAAATTTTTCATCTTAGTTTTGTATTTTTCTAAAAAATCAATAAAAATTATAACTAGTTTTTAAAAAGTCAACCAACTCCAACTTAAAAATTCAATTGCAACCGTAACACCAAAGGAGGCTGAGTCATTCAATTGATCGAACTGGTTTATAATTAATATAATCTATAAAAAATGAATGTCCAAATTGGATCAGATGATAAATGATGAAAAAGAAGTCGGTTATGATTCAATGCCCACCCATGTGCTTCTCATGTATGTGTCATGCTCTTGATGTACTTGTGCCTAAAACCTGCGCAAAACCTGAATCATTTAATAAACATGTTAGGCCAAACTTTTAAGTATATATTGTGTTTATCGTTCTCATACCGGTCTATATTAATTTAGTCCGAGTTTATTTTGATATCTCTAGACAAGACTTGAATTATTTTAACGAATCAAAAGCACTTTGTTACTTGTATGGAGCCTTGCAAACCAAATCATTTTCTGCCTATTTTTTAAAAGGAAAAATCTATTTCAAAGCATGAAAGATAATACAATCACCGATTTATACACAGATCTTAGTATAGAAAACATAACACTTTATAGATAATCAGTTCCATCAAGAAACTCGAATTTAATGCTCAATGGGAATAATATGTATCAGGCTCTACAAAAGGGACGACATCCAAAGAGAGACACACCTAATATGAGATCAACTTATGATGAGAAACTAAAATTTCTTTTTTTATTTTGCCCCAAAAAAATTTGTTTTTTTACAATTTACCTCCACTGAAAATAAAAAATTCTCATATAATCCTTATTTTATCCCAATTACAAATAAAAAAATTCTCACATGAGCCCCACTAATATTAATTCTATAATAAAAAGTTATATTTTTACTGTTTTGGCCCATTAAAATTAAAAATTCTCATATAAATCTACTAAAATTAAAAATTATCCACTAAAATTTATTTTATCTTGAAAAAAAAATTTTAGCATTCACCCCCACCAAAAAATATATTTTTGACTCCGCCCCTGCAAAAGACTGTAAAGAAACAAATTTTATAGACAAAAAAACACAATGAAAATACTAAATAAAAACAATATGAATATCCCAAAAAAAAAAAATCCACGAGTCAATACATCAAAACACCAAGATGCGTGAGACTCCCCAACATTGGTGGAAAAAAAGGCCTAAAAGACAAGGCCGACATGTGCACTACCAAATGACTGCCTCCTCACACAGATAGAAATCTCCAAAAGACGGGCCAAGACGATAATATTAATCGGAACGTCTAAAAATGCCTCACGACCGATGAACCCTCCTCAATATAATAACCCTCCTCAGTAGATGGCATGAACCCTACTTTTAAATATTAGATATTGCATCCAATGACAAACTCATAAATGAAATTTGATAATTAGAGACCGATGGTAGACCAAACCTCCGGTAAAGAACTCTCTTCTTTATCCCTCACTCACTCCTTTTTATACATGTATATATATATATATATACACACACACACATACATAAAATTGCAACACGTATTTTCATTATCCGAGAGAAAGAGAAAGAGAAAGTTGCAATGTGAGTCATTAACTTGAGATTTGGTTAAGGGTCAAGCAATTAGTTAGAAGTCTTGCTTGCAAGCTGGTGATTTCAATTCATAATTTTGGAAGGTTGTTGCGGGAAAAACGATAACGAAGGTGAAAATTACCAAAAAGTAATTTACATTTTGGTCACCAGCTAACAACTGCGTTGACTTGTAAGTTTCAGTCGTGATTGACTTGGGAAAGTTGAAGTGAAGAAAATCAATATGGTAGAGAGAGAAAGAGGAGAGAGAAAGAAAGGGGAAACAGTGGACGCGCGCCGCGCGGCTGAATTCCCGTCAGCAGCGTGATCGGCGGTGCGTGGACTCAGAAACACAACCCTTTAATGTACTTTTATTAATCTTGTCTTTGTCTATGTCGTTTTTCATAACGTGAGGAACCCAACAAGAAATTTCTTACGTGTCCCTTTTTGATTGGATTATCTTATCCTAATTTTATATTTTACGTGTTTTCTATGGCGGTGTTTTGTGGACCAAAACAATTACCAAATCATTGGGACCTTTTCTTTTTTCTTTTTTCTTTCTTCATCCTGTTTGAAGTGATTTGATAGAATCAATGAACGTTGAAATTATGTCATGTTATTAAAAGCTAAATTGAATTAAAAATTATTTTCATCCATATCTTTTTACTTTCAAAAATTTTATTTTACCTCTTAAATTTTAAATTAGTCTTATTTAATTCTTTATACCAGAGTTTTTATTACAAAGAGGCAAAAAAGAGATGTTCAATGTATTCATATAATCTTTTTTCATTTAAAAAACTTTAAAAACTCTCAATTTATCTTGAATTTTAAATTAATCTTATTTAATCATTTTTATAAGAAATTTCTTTTAAAAAAAACATATGAAAAAAAGACCAATTTATGAAAATACTAATAGAAGGATTAAATAGGACAAATATAAAATTTAGAAGGTATAGTAAGAGTTTTTATGAGAATGACGTTGAAATTTGATGATATGGATGAGATTGCTTCATTAACTAATTTCCTCTAGAAAGCTTAATTGGCCGCATTTTCAAAAGAAGTTGCTTTTTTTTTTTTTTTTTTTCCCTCATACTATAATGATATAATTCGAGGTGTACAACACAATGAAATCCATGAAGAAAAAGAAAACGCGGTACCTGCACTACAACAAAGACTTCCCCGGACTAATACGAAGAAAAACATATACCTAAACTTGAAAAAAAAAAAAAAAAAAAAAAAGCAAACGTTAATGCAAAATAATAAATTATAATGTATACGAAACAAAGAGAGTTTATTACGCTAAACTTAATATCTTAAAGTTTCAAAATGGCCTCCCGTAAATCACAATATTTCAAGAGTTATAAGCATAAAGGCAATTTGATTCGGTTTTTTTTTTTTTTTTGACAAATTATTCAAAACGTTTTTTTTTTTTTTTTTTTAAATTTTGGTCAAGCTAACACTACAATTAACTATTTTGAAATCTAACAATAATAATCACATGCCAATCACAAGATAACTTAAAATTTTACTAATATAGTTACAATAGTGCAAACGTCTTAATTTTCATGTAAATGGCTTTAATTTCACTATTTTTATAAGATATTAAGTTAGCATGCGATTAGCACATAGTTATCATTGGTAAATTTTAGAATCCATAATCAATTAGGATTAGAGTAATCTATAAAATAATAATAATAAAAGGGGTTTAAAAACCGAAGTGTTATTATATTTATAGTTCAAGAATTGACAATGTTAATTATTATAAATACTCTATTGGGATTAGCTCAAAATTCTTAAGCACTATTGAGATTAATAATGTTATCAGCTGGACAATTTATCTCTTAAGCACGATTGGGAAAATGATGATAGCCAAAATAACTAATATTAGAATTCTTCAAAATATATCAATTAAATTGGCACCTTCTAAAAATGGAGTTTACATAAAATTTCCAATCAAATTCATTAAATAAAGAAACTAAAAACAAAAGCTTAAAATAAAACGAATAGTAACCGAAACTTAATATTACAAAAAAAGAATTAACAAAAAACAAAAAGAAAATATGCTTAAAAAGGAAAATAAAAACAGGAATTGATTTTACTTCTTAAAATAAAAAATGAAAAAATAAAAATAAAAAATAAATAAAACAGGAATTGATCCTAGAGCTACATATCTATCTACAGGTTTGTTTGATGAATGAGTTTGAGTTGAAATTTTTAAGTCTTAATAGTAAATTTTTTTGAATTTTCAGAAAAGATAAAAAACTTTTTAAGAAAAAAACAAAAACTTTTTAAAAAAAAGATAAAAATTAAGTTGAAAAATTTGGATTTGAATTAAAGCTCCAAACTCCCCCGTATACATCTTCATATAAAAGAAATCTTATTAGAACCTTTTATGGTAAAACCTCGATGGGAAAAATCCTTAAAAAAAAAAAAAATTCATGATTCCAAGCTAGAGAGTTGTACACAACTCGTCAAGTCACGCCAAATCGTCATTAAAATCGATACTAAGGGCGGATGAGGAAATACAAAAGTTTCTCTCAATCTTGATCTTATCATATATTTAATTTGTCTTGACGAAATAAATTGAATATTTCTTTTTTTTTTTTTGTCTCATATATATATATATGTATATATATGTCTATTTTCTTGATGTTCTAGTTAATAAAGAGTAGTGTCTCTACTCTCTAGAGGTCAAGAAAATTGCTATATTTTTTTCCACGCAATTAGAATTTGTGGCAATTATTTAATTGTTTTAATAAATTAATTAACTAATAAAGGAGGTGAGAGAGACGTTAGTGATGGTGGCCATGTGCTTGGCAGTGGCGTTTTATAGAAATAATAATAATTATAATAATAATAATAATAATAATAAAGAAAAGAAAAGAAAAGGAAAAAGACTTTTTGTTGAGACGTTGGCGACTTGACGTCAACTATAACGGCTATAACGGCCATTGCGTCTTCGTTGTGGATAGATTCCGTCTGTGGTTGTCATTTGCCGTTCCACTCTCCACAACTTGACCGTCACAAACGTAACGAAACAAATTCTGCCGTTCCAAATTTCGTTAACTTTTTTCTTTTTTCTTTTTTTTTCTTTTTCTCATCTTTCATTCCTTTTTTATTCACAATTTAAGCATGCATTTAGTACAAGGATTTTGATTGTAGAATTCGGATTTGAATTAAATTGCTCGTTTGGTATGACATTTAAATTACTAGAGTTAAAAAGTGTGAAAACTTGAAATATGTTTGGAAAAAAAAAAATATAGAACTTATTTTGTTCGTCTCGAAATTCTATGAATTTAAAAAAAAATTCATCTCATCTGAACTTTTGTATGCAAAGTTATGGGTTTTTAGAATTTGAGTTGTAAAATTGTAATAATAACTGTGAATAGTAAAACTGATATTGACTTTTTAGAAAAAAAAATAAAAATTAACTTGTAATTTGTAATCCAAACCGGATGTCTAAACATGTGCTAAGTGTACATTTTGAACAAATCCGCATCCACTTTTCTTTTTCTTTTTTTTTTTTTTAATCCACCACATGTTTTTTTTTCCTCTTAAACATCCATTTATTTTAGAAACACTATTTTTCTCATTTTAGATTATCAATTCAAGTTGAATATTTTAGATTCAAGACAGTTTTCCAAGTGCACTGTAAGAATTAAAACTTTTGTTGTGTTTGATTTTGTTTGTTTGTTTTATTTATTTATTTATTTATTAAGTTGAGGATTAAAACATTTGGGGTTATTTTGATAAATAGCCCCCAAACTATATGCAATATCTTATGTTCGTCTCTAACTTTTGATTTTATAAATCACACTATTCCTTAAATTAGCCATTCTTATGTAAGCATGCCCTCTATTAGTATTCAATTAAAAATTAAATAAAAATTAAAGATGTTCTTATCATATAAGCTTTGATTAAAGATAAAATAGTAATTAAACATTTTTGGAGGGAAATTATACTTTCATCTGAAATATTATAGGATTAAATTATATCATTATCAAAGATTTATAGTTTTATTAGAGATATTTTAGACGCATAGTTTTCTTCTGAAAATGTTGTATTATGTTGTTACCATTAGTTAAAGTGATATGATGAAAATGTGTTCAGTTTTCTATCAATTTTTGATGGATCAAATACCGATATAAAAGCCATTTGCATAACAATAGAATTATTCGGATGACATGTAAAATAAAAAATCATGAGACAATAGTGTAGATTTTAAGGACAATTTGAAAATAACCCAAAAATTATTTTTTTGTTTTGTAATATCAAAATTACAAGATGAATTCACTAGTAGTGTAAAAAGAAAATAAATTGCCCATAGGCTTTAAGTAATTATAAAGTTGTTTTATTTTATTTTTAAATTTAAGTTAGAGATCCAAACTTTATATCTTACAATGAAGTTAGGTATAAATTTTTTACTAGATTATGTCTACAATCACAAGTAATTGTGTAATTTTAAGCTATCAAAATTCATTGTATTTACGGTCCGTTTGGGGGACATCTGGAGATGATATTTTGAATATTGGGTTGAAAATGTGTGTTTGGAGGAAAAACTTTTAAAAAAGTTCTCTGATATAGAAAATAGTACAAAAATTTGAAATGTATTGAGAAAATAATATGTAAAATTGATCTTGTCATATTTGCCTTGTCATTATGAGCATTTTAATATAAAAATCATTTCATTTCGATTTAAAATAAGAAAATTATGAACTTTTAAAATTTGAGTTTTTTTAAAATAGAAGAGAGAAAATTTAATTCAAATTTGAGATTTGAAATCCAGATTTTATAATCTGGAGATGGCGTCCTAAACGGGTTTAGGATTGTTTGATTATATTGTGATCATGATATTTAGGAGAATTTTCCGAAACTCGCGCCATTTAGAGAAGCCCCAATAGGCAGAGATATTTTACAATGCAAGGCCTTTAAATCAAAAAGTTGTTACTTTCTGACTTCAAAGGTAACTAACTAGGCATAAAAAAATAAAGCAACATTTTTCATATTGTACAAGTATTATTTCATCATAGTACTTGACTTTTTAATATGTTGAAACTTATAACAATTCAAATTTTCAAAATATTGTATGACATGCTTAATTTTCAAGTGACAGCATTATTTTTTTTAGGGGGTGGAAAGCATTATATTTGAAGAACAAAAAACTATTTTTACTTACCATATAAAGTTTATGGCTTCATCAACTTATTAAAAAAAATGACTTACCAAGAAAAAACTTATAAAAAAATGAAAAAACTCTTAAATTAAAAAAAAAAAAAGGACATAAAACACTTAATAAAAAAAATGAAAAACTCTTAAATTTTAAATCTAAAAACTCCTAACTAAACACCTCCCTTTCCCTGACCGAGCTAAAACAACACATGTGAAAGTGTGTATACATCAATATGTGTGTATATAATAAAACATACATATAGAAATAGTTTTGATTGACTTTGAGGGGAAGTGTGCGTCTGTATTTATAAGCAAAGAATAATTCTTTTACTTATCTTCTTTTTTATGGAAATGCTATATTTTATTTTGTGTTTTTGGAAAATTTCACAATAATGTATTATATTTTTAATTTTATGTTAAAAATCTAATTTAAAAAAAAATTTGGTCAAATTTAAGTTGTGAAAAGACCATTTAATGGACCTTATTATACCTTACCAATTTGATCAATCTCGTGGTTTTTCTCTCTCGACGAGTTAATTTCGTGGTTAAAAATGATCTTTTCGCACCTTTCATCTAATAAACATTTGTCAAAAAAGGAGGTTTTTAATTAGGGAAAATATCATTTTATTATCGTGTAGTTTAACACTTTTCCAATATTTTGATACTTTCTTGTTCAAAAAATCTCATTGAGGTACCCTGTTTTAAGAGAATATCACTAAGGTAGCTTGATATGTGATTTCTTGAACATGTAGGTCCCAAATTGAGGGGACAAAAATTATTAAACTGCAACTTACTATTTTCCCTTTCTATTATCATAAAATTAAAATGCACGAGAGATGATCATGATATACTAAGAATGTAAGGTAAAACGTGATATTTTTAATAAAATCTAAAGAAAGATTAGGTATTTAGCCCTATATAAATTATAACAAATTCTATCTTCTTCTATCTTCGACTACTAGGAATTTAGGAGGCAAAAGTTTGATCTAATTTAATTCCATCTAAATTTTCAGAATGTCCAATTCGGAATAATTTCCTAATTTAGTAGCAAATATTAAAAATTCATTTTAGTAAAAATGATTTCATTACTGCAAATTTTGATCGAATATAGATTTTTACCGATTTCTTTTTTCTGGAAGAAAAATGAGGGGCCATTTTGATACCTATTTGTCAAGATATCTCCATGATAAAATTCTCATTGGGGAGCAAAATCATGTGTAATTGTTTTTCTTTCTTCTCTTTTTTTTTTTTTTTTTTTATTTTGCTTGAAATGGGCAATAATACAGTTGTATTTACATAAGCTGTCCTTGAAATGGGCAATTATTTTTTTGTTTTGTAATATCAAAATTACAAGATGAATTCATTAGTAGTGTAAAAAGAAAATAAATTGCCTATAGGCTTTAAGTAATTATAAAGTTGTTTTATTTTATTTTTAAATTTAAGTTAGAGATCCAAACTTTATATCTTACAATGAAGTTAGGTATAAATTTTTTACTAAATTACGTCAACAATCACAAGTAATTGTGTAATTTTAAGCTATCAAAATTCGTTGTGTTTACGGCCTGTTTGGAAGACATCTGAAGATGGTATTTTGAAGGTTGGGTTGAAAATGTGTGTTTAAAGGAAAAACTTTTGAAAAAATTCTCTGATATAGAAAATAGTACAAAAATTTGAAATGTGTTGAGAAAATAATATGTAAAATGGATCTTGTCATATTTGCCTTGTTATTACAAGCATTTTAACATAAAAATCATCTTATTTTGATTTAAAATAAGAAAATTATGAACTTTTAAAATTTGAGTTTTTTAAAAATAGAATAGAGAAAATTTAATTCAAAGTTGGGATTTGAAATCCAGTTTGTGTTTTATAATCTGGAGATGGCGTCCTCAACGGGCTTATGATTGTTTGATTCTATTGTGATCATGATTTTTAGGAGAATTTTCCGAAACTTGCGCCATTTAGAGAAGCCCCAATAGGTAGAGATATTTTGCAATGCAAGGCCTTTAAATCAAAACGTTATTACTTTCTGACTTCAAAGGTAATTAACTAGGCATAAAAAAGTAAAGCAACATTTTTCATATGGTACAAGTATTATTTCATCATAGTACTTGACTTTTTAATATGTTGAAACTTATAACAATTCAAATATTCAAAATATTGTATGATATGCTTAATTTTCAAGTGAAAGCATTTTTTTTTTTAGGGGGTGGAAAGCATTATATTTGAAGAACAAAAAACTTTTTTTACTTACCATATAAAGTTCATGGCTTCATCAACTTATTAAAAAAATGACTTATCAAGAAAAAAATTATAAAAAAAAATGAAAAAACTCTTAAATTAAAAAAAAAAAAAAAAGGGACATAAAATACTTATTAAAAAAAATGAAAAATTCTTAAATTTTAAATCTCAAAACTCCTAACTAAACACCTCCCTTTCCCTGGCTGAGCTAAAACAACTCATGTGACAGTGTGTATACATCAATATGTGTGTATATAATAAAACATACATATAGAAATAGTTTTGATTGACTTTGAGGGGAAGTGTGTGTATATATATATAAGCAATGAATAATTCTTTTACTTATCTTCTTTTTATGGAAATGCTATATTTTATTTTGTGTTTTTGGAAAATTTCACAATAATGTATTATATTTTTAATTTTATGTTAAAAATCTAATTTAAAAAAAAAATTGGTCAAATTTAAGTTGTGAAAAGACCATTTAATGGACCTTATTATACCTTACCAATTTGA
The DNA here is from genome assembly GCA_038430175.1 of Ficus hirta. NCBI lineage: Eukaryota > Viridiplantae > Streptophyta > Magnoliopsida > Rosales > Moraceae > Ficus > Ficus hirta. The sequence continues at coordinate 30,318,839 of CM076585.1, forward strand.
TCAATCTCGTGATTTTTCTCTTTCGTCGAGTTAATTTCGTGGTTAAAAATGATCTTTTCGCACCTTACATCTAATAAACATTTGCCAAAAAAGGAGGTTTTTAATTAGAGAAAATATCATTTTATTATCGTGTAGTTTAACACTTTTCCAATATTTTGATACTTTCTTGTTCAAAAAATCTCATTGAGGTACCCTGTTTCAAGAGAATATCACTAAGGTACCTTGAGTCTCTCTCTCTCTCTCTCTCTCTCTTAGATTTAAGATGACAGTTCTACCCTTTCAATTAAAAAATTTTAATTAAAAGACCATAAAATTTTTATTAAAAAAGAAAAATTCAAATAAAAACAAGTTCATTCATATTTAACCATTTTGAATCATAAAAAAATGAAATTAGAATAAATGTTTCTATTTAAAGAAATGTTCTTGAACTAAATTGGTAGAACTGTCTTCACTGTCCCCAAAAAAAAAAAAAAAAGGAGTCTCAGAGTCCTAAATAATGGTTTCAAATAATTTGATACCTCAACGTGATTTCTTGAACATGAAGGTCCCAAATTGAGGGGACAAAAATTATTAAACTGCAACTTACTATTTTAATAATAAGTTACTATTCTATTATCATAAAATTAAAATGCACGAGAGATGATCATCATATACTAAGAATGTAAGGTAAAACGTGATATTTTAATAAAATCTAAAGACAGATTAGGTATTTAGCCCTATATAAATTATAGCAAATTCTATCTTCGACTACTAGGAATTTAGGAGGCAAAAGTTTGATCTAATTTAATTCCATCTAAATTTTCAGAATGTCCAATTCGGAATAATTTCCTAATTTAGTAGCAAATATACAAAATTCATTTTTAGTAAAAATGATTTCATTACTGCAAATTTTGATCCAATGGTGTTACCCATTTTTACAGATTTCTTTTTTTCTGGAAGAAAAATGAGGGGCCATTTTGGTACCTATTTGTCAAGATATCTCCATGATAAAATTCTCATTGGGGAGCAAAATCATGTGTAATTGTTTTTCTTTCTTCTCTCTCTCTTTTTTTTTTTTTTTTTTTTTTTTTGGCTTGAAATGGGCAATAATACAGTTGTATTTACATAAGCTGTCCTTCAGCCAAAAAAAAAAAAAAGAAAAAAGAAAAAAAAAAGGTCCTAGCTAGGGTTGGAGAATAATCCTTTCAAGCCATAGAATTCGAAGGTGGTGTCACATGGTTTTGTTTGCTGTTTGGCTACTTTTAGGGGCTTCATTGAAAATAAATCATTCCAATTTGTTACACTAAAAGCTAGCAAGTTAATTAGGTAACATGATGGAAGTGGCCGTTCACTTGTACGTGAATACTATATGCAATGCTTGTGGGTGAAAATGATTGCATAATTTGGAAATGTTTGAAAACAAATTAAAACAAGAAAATTCGGATTCGTAAAGTGCGAAAAAAGATTGAACATCACATAAAATTAATTATGTTATAATTAGGTCAAAGAGATGTAAGTGGGAAAATTAGAGCTAGATATTATGAACTAATTAGAGTAACACATTTTTGTCAACATTCCTCAAAGCCACTTTTATCTTATTTTAGAAATCTTGTATTTTCAATCATTATATTACTCTTAAACTTAATACATGCATGCATTTATATGTAATATTATTGAAAAGTATTATGATTCCATGTGGCGATCTGACTAGGAATCACTCCATTTTTAAATATTATTATGTACACGCATGCACATATACAGAGAATGGTTTTAAATTTGGTACCTGATGGTATCTGGCATATGAACTTCGGTTACTATGAATTTGAACTTCAGTTATTAGGATTGTGAATTCATGCAGAAGAAAATGTAAAATAAGGGGAATTTATATTCACTTTTGCTACAATTCCTTCGGCATGAATTTACATTGCTAGTAATTGAAATTCACATTCACAATAACTAAATTTCACATGCCGAGTACCATCAGGTACGGGATTTAAAACTTTACATATATATACTATGTGAATATATTTTGTATGTGTGTGTGTGTGTTTTTTTTTTTTAATTTTTTTTTTCCTGTAAAAAAGGATTGTTAATAGCAAATACCATCTCCCATCTCTTCATCTTTTAGAAATATTGGGACAACCAATAAAACATGAAAGGCTTAACCTAATTTATTGGAAGATATATCTAATTTTCACTCCCATCCTCATGAGTTTAGTGACACACAATTAGTTAGCTGGACAAGACATTTGATTGGGAATTTGGAGTATCAAATTTTGGATTCATTGTGTTATGATGTTTCATCAAAATAGTTCTCAATAAACTTTTTTGAACTTAGGGACGGGGGATTTGAACTCTATATCTTGCGGTAGAATCAGATGTGAAATTACTGCTAAACTATACTTGTAATAACAATTCTCAATAAACTTATTATTTAAAAGAAAGTTAATAATTATATTCCCTATTACTATAATCCAATAATTGGTATGTTTGGTTGGTACCCTCCAATCAAAATTTTAAATTTTTTTTTTGTCATTTTCTCCAAAAATAAGCTAATTTCACTATTCACTTATTCAAATTTTTAAAAATTCAAAATTTAAAAGTTCATAACTTTCTTATTTCAAGTTAAATGAGATATTTTTTTATTACATAAAATGACTAGAAGAATAAAACAATATCCATATTATTTAAAATTTTTTCTAAATATATTTCAAGTTTTTTATATTTTTTAACTTTAAACAATCCATTTTCAACCAAACCCACAATTCAAAATATCAACTCAGTTCTAATTAAAATATTTTCAAAACTCAAACTCAAACTCGCACACCAAACATGTGCTAAGGTTTAATGAATTCGATAATTGTAAGATGGTTCTAAGGTCCTTGCAGCTTGCAATATTTATGAAAACATAAGATCATAGATTGAAACTTTTTAAGTACTTTACTTTTTTTTTTTTTTTTTTTTTCAAAGGAACAACTTTTCAGCACTTATTCAACCAAAAAAAAAAAAAAAAAAAAACTTTTTCAGCACTTAGGGGGTGTTTGAGGGGGATTCTTCAAACCACATTTTCAAAACTTTTTTTTTTTTATATCTTTTTCTTCAACTTAAAATAACTTTTAACTATTCATACATCCAGTTATTTACAGTAGATTCAAATTTTTAAAGTTCATAATTTTGTTATTTCAAGTCCATATAAGATGATATTTTTTTTATAAAACAAATTACATAGAATTTTAAGAAAAATAAAATAAGATCTATGGGGGTGTTTGGTGAATGAATTTAGTTTAAGATTTTTAAGTTTCAATAGTAATTTTTCAGAAAAGACAAAAATTTTTTTCAGAAAAGACAAAAAACTTTTTCAAAAAAAGATAAAAACCATGATGAAAAAAGTACAGTTTAGTTTAAACTAAACTTGTGGCCAAACAGGCCTTATATTTATTTTTTTTCCCGAACATATTTCAAGATTCTATACTTTTTACTTCAAAAAGTTTTTTAAACAAAACACACATTTTTATAACTTATCTCGAATTCTAATATAAATATCTTCAAAACTCCATCTCCAATACCTCCCAAACAGGCTCTTAACCCTTAATTTTTTTTTTGAAACAAAAAAAACATAATGCTAAACAAAAAAAACATAATGCTCTTTTTTTCAATCAAAAAAAGAATATGAGAGAGAAAAATAAAACTTGCCATGTGAATGACGCCGTGAAGTAACGTCGGAGAAAGAAACGCAGCCGTCAACTCCGCGAGTCAGCGCCGCTAATACACACTCAAAGCCGCGTAAAAGCGGGTCCCACAGATAGTTGGTCCCAGCGGAGCAAACCAGTCCTTTCTATGAAGCCTTAACTACGATTATAACTATTTATAAAAAAAAATATGATTATGACTATTATTTATATTTCATATCAAATTCAAGGGAACAAAAATATAAATAAAATAAACCCAAAAAAGAAAAAAGAAAAAAGAGAAGGAAAAAAAAAAAAAACAGCGAAAAAAACTCGAGAGAAGAGACCACCAGACATACCAGGGCAGAAGAACTTTCCTTGCGTTTTCTGTTATGTTATTATTATAATATTCGTATCCTTGTTAAAGATTCTGGGTCTCAATCAAACAGCATCTTTAGGAAAACAGCTGTTTCTTTTTTTCTTTTTCTTTTTATAAAATTTTTTTCGTTTCTTTTTAAAGTGAAGAAAGGAAATAGGATGTTTTTTTTTTTTTTTTTTTTTTTTTGTGAGTTCTGAAGTTTCAAACCCTTTTTCCCTTTTTTCCTCTTCTCTTCTTTGTGGGTCCTCCACATCTTTTCTGCCCCGTAAATGACAGCCTAATTAACAGCCTGGAAAGGTTGGCTCTACCAAAAAAAAAGAAAAAATCCCTTAGCTTGATGAGATTTTCATGTAATAATCTCAACTGGGTTTTTGTTATTATTACTCCAGTTTCCACTAGCTGTGTCTAGCTGATTGAGGTAAGGATTCTGAGCAAAAACTTGAATATTTTTTTTTTCCATTTTTTGTCTGGTTTGTGTTGGAGTACTTGAAGAACAGATTTTGAGTCTTGTTTGTTTCTGGGCAAAGTTTAGTTCTTTGTTTTATGCTTTTCTGTTAGTCTTTCCACTGATTTAGATCTGGGATTGGTGAAGTTTTGGGTGCTTTGTGCATGAGTCAGTATAAGGGAAATGTAATGTGATTCTGGGTTTTTTGAAATTTTTTTTGTAGAGTGATTTTTGGGTCGGGAATATTGGCATTATTTTGGTTCATTGGGCATTTTTTAGGATTTGGGTTTTTGTTAGATATGGTGAAGATGAAAGTTGTTGAATGGAAACTTTTGGTTCTAGCTTTTGTTCTATTGAGTAGTTTGGGATCTTTTGCTTCATTCACTCCTGTTGATAACTACTTAATTGCTTGTGGTTCTTCGAGAAATGTCACCTTCCAAGGTAGAACTTTTGTCCCTGATTCGGGCCATTCCCCTCTTGTTCTAAAGAGCGGGAATTCCGTAGTCGTAAGCTCGAATTCCGGTGCCCCGTCTCCGATTTACCAATCTGCCCGGGTATTCACGGGCATTGGTTCGTTCAAATTCGAGATTGAGGAAGAAGGGCGGCATTGGATCCGCCTTTACTTGTTCCCGATTGCGAGCTCGGGGCAAAACTTGGCCTCGGCGTCGATGAGTGTGGTCACCGATGATTTCGTGCTCTTGAACAACTTCACTTTCAAGAACTACAATGGTTCTTACATGTTCAAGGAGTATGCGATCACTGTCACCTCGGATGTCTTGACTCTCAGCTTCATTCCGTCGAACAACTCGGTCGCTTTTGTTAACGCGATCGAGGTTGTCTCCATTCCGGATTGGGTGCTTCCTGACCAGGCAATGGCTGTAAATCCGTCTTCTCCTTTCAGCGGCCTTTCGAGCCGTGCGTTCGAGACTGTTTACAGGTTGAATATGGGAGGTCCTCTGATCACTTCTCAGAATGATACCCTCGGAAGAACTTGGGAGGATGATGAGAAATACCTTCATGTCAACAGTTCTGCGGTGCAAGTATCGGTCGAACCTTCCAGCATAAAGTATCCTACTGGTGTCACACCGGAAACAGCACCGAATTGGGTTTATGCTACGGCTGATACCATGGAGGATCCGAATGTGGCGAACGGAAACTTCAACATAACTTGGGTCTTCCAAGTCGATCCAGATTTCATGTATTTTGTTCGAGTACATTTGTGTGACATCCTGAGCAAGTCTCTCAATTCTCTAGTTTTCAATCTCTACATAAATGATGATTCTGCACTCGGGAGTTTCGATATGTCATCCATTACCGGCGACTTGGGTGTGCCTGTTTACAAGGACTTCGTTGCCAACTCCTCGGATGGTTCGAATACATTGACCGTCAGTGTTGGTCCGGATACAATGGCGGATATGACCAATGCAACCATGAACGGGTTGGAGATTATGAAGATGAGCAATGAATTTGGAAGCTTGGACGGTCTTTTTTCTGTTAAAAGTCTTCATCCCAGTTCGTCTTCGAAGCACAACAAGATCGGAATCATAGTCAGTTGTACTGCAGGAGCTGTAGCTGTTTTGGCGCTAATCGGAATCTGCTATTGTTGCCTGGCTTGTCGCAAGTCAAAGACTACTAACCACGGTCATCCATGGCTTCCTCTGCCATTGTATGGAAACTCCCAGACCATGACAAAAGTATCCACAACTTCGCAAAAGAGCGCCACAGCAAGCTGCATCTCGTTAGCGTCAACCAACCTTGGCCGTTTATTTGGGTTCCAAGAAATCCTAGACGCAACCAACAAGTTCGACGAGAGCCTGCTTCTTGGGGTAGGTGGTTTTGGAAGGGTTTACAAGGGAACACTTGAAGATGGGACTAAAGTAGCGGTTAAAAGAGGAAACCCCAGATCCGAACAGGGTCTTGCTGAATTCAGAACCGAGATCGAGATGCTATCCAAGCTCCGCCACCGCCACCTCGTGTCTCTGATTGGATACTGTGATGAAAGGTCGGAAATGATTCTTGTCTACGAGTACATGGCGAATGGACCTCTTAGAAGCCACTTGTATGGAACGGATCTCCCGCCTCTATCGTGGAAGCAAAGACTCGAAATTTGCATCGGTGCTGCAAGGGGTCTGCATTATCTTCACACCGGTGCAACTCAAAGCATAATCCACCGAGACGTGAAGACAACGAACATCCTCTTGGACGAGAATTTTGTTGCAAAAGTTGCTGATTTTGGTTTGTCAAAAACAGGCCCGTCTCTAGATCAGACTCATGTAAGCACAGCTGTTAAAGGTAGTTTTGGTTACCTTGATCCCGAATACTTCAGAAGGCAGCAACTTACAGAGAAATCGGATGTGTACTCATTCGGGGTAGTTTTAATGGAAGTTCTCTGCACAAGACCGGCTCTAAACCCTGTACTTCCGAGGGAGCAAGTCAACATAGCGGAATGGGCAATGACATGGCAAAAGAAGGGAATGCTGGATCAAATCATGGACCCGAATTTGGTGGGGAAGGTGAATCCAGCTTCTCTTAAAAAATTCGGCGAGACAGCAGAGAAGTGCCTTGCTGAACATGGCGTTGACAGGCCGTCTATGGGAGACGTCTTGTGGAACCTCGAGTATGCTCTTCAGCTTGAGGAGACCTCGTCCGCTCTCATGGAACCCGAAGACAACAGCACAAACCACATTCCGGGCATCCCCTTGACCCCAATCGAGCCATTCGACAACAGTGTGAGTATGATTGATAGGAACTCTGTCACAGACGACGACGCAGAAGATGCAGCCACAAGCGCCGTGTTTTCTCAGCTAGTAAAACCCCGCGGAAGATGAGGACATGGGATCTTTCCGGATCAATGATCCTCTCGCCCGGTCGACGTCCACGAAAAGGTGGTGGTTGTTGTCCTGGCCTTGAGAGTGCTTGGAAATATAGGCAAAAGCAAAGAATGATTGAAGGTGATTTCTTTTTTTCACATGAAAAATTCTGTCTTAGTCTCTCCATTTTTCTTCCAAGATTATTTTGTAATATAGTTTTATGGTGGTGGGTGCCAATTTAGTCCAACAGAAAAAATTGCTTGTAAGCTTACTATAAAAGATTTACTGTTGTTGTCTTGATACAATTTTTCATCATATTTTCAGTTTCCCTCGGTCTCACAAAGATTACGAGATACAATATTGTATTGACCTCATTATGTGGTTCATGAAATGAGTATAGAAAAATAAAAGCAGGGTTTGTTATTTCTCTGGCCTAATTTACATGTCTATGATTCCTTCAATATGCTGATTTGTTCATTTTTATTTCGGGTAGGGGATTTGAACTCCATGCCTTGTGATGAAGTCGGATGCGAAATTACAGTTAGTTTACGTTTATAAGCATGGAATGTGTTAATTTTTTGTTTTTGGAAACTTGTCACTCTGAAAGGCAGAGCATATCTTAGAATTGGCGACTAAGCAAGTATGGAGTGGAAATTTGAAGGAAAATGTCCAGGAAGAAAGAGTAGAAAACAAAATAGAAAATTGAAATTGACTTCAGCAAATTTATTTTTATTTTAATTTTTCGTGAAAGAGTGAAAAAGGGAACAAGGCTGGTCCAGAGAATCTAACAATTTATATTGGAGTCCATTTAGTTTTAGATTATTTTTATCTATACTCTCTAAATTTTAGGATAACTTCTATTTTATACTAAAGTTTAAAATCTTTCATTTTGCCTCATGTACTTTGAATTTAACTCCACTTATCCTTTTCATTAGGATTTCAGTTAAAAATACAAAAATAGTCTTGCACATTTAAAGACAAATGAAGACATTTTTAGCTAATTCTATTAGGATTTTTGTTCAAGATAAATGAAAAACAAATCATATGATTGTACTTAGCAAACTTTTTTTTAGTCTGTTTTTATTGAAATTCTGATAAAAGGGTAAAGTGTAGTTAAATCAAAAGTTCAAAAGGATAAAATGAGAATTTTTAAACTTAAGAAGATAAAATATATCGACTCTAAAATTCAGAGATATAAATGAGAATAATTATTTTAGTTATTTTTTCTTTTTGAATTTGAAATCGGATATTCAACATCTTATAGTGATTTGTTAAATTAGGCGTGAAATAACGGTTAAGATAAATCCGTAATTGCTAGAGTATTTAATATAGGAGCCACTGAAACAGACAGACTTCTACTTCCAGGTCTCGATTAGGGCTTTCAAATCTTGTATAGCTATCCTAGAAAGTTAGAAAGAAACCCTTGGATTAGGAACCTAGAGAATATCACCAAGTCGCTCAACTAGGCACATCCCACGTTGGTGGAACCAAAAAGGAGAAAAATAGGAAAAATAGGAAAAATAAGATTCCTATATCTATACTTTTCTCATCAGCAATTTAGGTAAGGCCAGTGTGAAAATTTTCCCTACTTATTGAACTCTCAATGACTCCAATCTTTTTAAACTTTTTTTTTTAATTTATTTTTTACTTGGAAATTACCCTCTGTTTGGACAAGATTTCCAATTTCGAAAATTGAAATTTTTTTGCAAAAAAGCATTTGTCTTCACTTTTTTTTTTAATCATTATCTCATTTTAAAAAAGAAAAATAATCTTATTTTCAAACTTATTTTGTATAGTACTCTTTTAGAAAAAAAAAATAAATCTTTTTAAAATCTTTTTACAATGCACAATGTACAATTCCTAATATCATTTTTTCTCATTCTAAATAACTTTTTGTTTTCAAAAAGAGATTTTTTTACACATCCAAACACCATCTTATTCTCAAAATGAAAATAATTTCTCATTTAAGGCACAAAAAAAAATTTCCTTTTTGAAAAATAGGCATGTGATCCAAACAGGAATAATGTTTTCCATACATTTTTTTTGGTCATGTTTCTCCAATTTTACTATTTATTTTTTTAAATATTTTCAAAAAACTCAAATTTTAAAAGTCTACAACTTTAGCGTTTTAAATTGAAATGAGATGATTTTGTTTTAATTGCATAGAATTTCGAGAGGAACAAAACAAGATCCATATTGCTAATTTTTTTCCGAACATGTTTCAAAATTTTGCATTTTTTCACTCAAAACAGCTCATTTCACCAAATACATATTTTCATAATTCAACCCATCTACAACCTTTAAAACACCATCTTCAAACGTGACCCCAAACAAGAAGTAATTAGGTTGTCTTTTCTTTTTTGTTGTTATTATTATTTTTTTAAAACATGTGGGTTGTCTCTTAACATCAAGACAACTTTTTATTACCAAAAGGCTGACTTTTACTTGAACGATGGCCTTTCTGAAAAATTTTTAAACTCACAAATCCACACTCACTACTAATCCAGTTGGCATGAATATTGAAGTTAGCTTCTTTTCTGCCTTTCCCTTCAGAAAAATCGTAACTTTCTGCGTAATTAAACGAAAAACGACAAGAGCTTTACGTGTACACTGAAATCTTATAACTCCAAGCATGCATAAAGATATGAGCTATCATAAACAACTTCAGCAATGAAACAACAAGAGGGATAATCATAAAAGTTTCTCATGTCTTTTAACCAAATTCGGGTTTACTTAATATGTTTTTGGAAAAGACTAAAGTATCATTTGTTTTACATACCACACAAACATCTTCTCCTCTTGATTAAAGAGTACAAATTTTTTTTTTTCAACTATTACTTCTATTTAATTTTGAATTTTATTAGTTTTTAGGGTTTTGCGAGTAAATGACTTTTTTATAATTTTTTTAAATGGTCATTTTTTAAGTGGTCAATCAATGATTGAATGATTGATCAATATCATTATTTGTTTTTAGCGGTCTATAATAAGTTATTGACTGGATGGGTTAATCGAATATTTTACTAGTCACCACTATTTTTTTTTTAAATAAAAAGAAAGGTCAATCATTTTTTTTAACCAATGTTTAAAAACTGTATATTTACCTAATTTTTTCTTTTGTTAAATAGTGTTTTTATTCATAGAAGGCAAGGACGGAAATTTCAATATCGACAAAACATTGGTATTTTAATTTTACGGAAATCTCGAAAATATTTATGATAGCGGAAATATATACATATAAATGTATAAAATGATAGCATAAACATAAATAAAGAAGTTTAATATGAGAAACTTATTATATCTTACCTATTTTAGCACCAAAAGGAAGTTCTATGAGGCTGAAAGATGATTATGATGCCATTTTAATTCAAATAATATTAGTATCAGGACTTGATTTTTGAATAACGCTGTATATATATAGTTGTTTCTTTTTGTTTTTTATGAAAATTTTAGCATCTTTATGAAGAAAAAGATCAGTAGAAGATAAAAGTTCGAAATTCACGGATATTATCTACATGACAGAAATTTCGCTAATATTATTCCATCATATCTCGATAAATTTCACAAACAATAAGATTTGAATCTATAATTATTTTATGATATTTTGACGTTAATAATTTTATACCCAAATATATTTAATACTCTCTAAAATCGAAATTTTGGTCAAAATTTTGAAAATATGGGGGATAGTTGCATCCATGATACAGAAGGTAAGTAGTCATGTCTTTTGGACATGACATTTGGTCGTTTTTGATAGCAGAAAAAGTTTTATTTTATTTTATTTTATTTTTTATGAGATTTGTAAACCACATAAGAAATACTTTAATCTTCTAAAAACACTAATGAAAATCTGCATTTCACTAAAACACATTACAAGATTACGGTAAATTGTTAGGCTGGTCTTTAAATTTTTAAATTTATACAATTTTGATTCCTATTTTTTTTTCGTAGTTGGAAAGATCTTGAACTATTAAAAACGTTGCTATATTCTATCAATTTTTAGATAAAACCGGTTATTTAATATCATTTTTTGATTAAATTACTAACATATTTCATCCAAAATTAACCGAAAAAGCTAAAATTATAGCAAGATTTTAATAGTTGAGGGTTTTCAGCTAGAACAAAGAGTAGTGATTAAAATTACACAAACTTAAAAGTTTAGATACTAAATGAACAATTTACCCACATAATTATTATAATCATCCAAAGGAAAAAAAAAAAAAAAGAAATTTCAATTATTCAATTAACCAAATTAAAAAACTTTCCCTCCACTTCATTTCCTGCAAACTATCCCATTCCCACTCGCACCACTCGCACTACAATCCAACGTCCCATGCTCCATCACCGGCGAGTCCTCCTTCTCCTCCAAAACCCTAACACCCGAGAACAAGCAGTTGCCGCAATCGGCCGCCAAAAGCGACGTCGTTCGGTACCTGTCTTCGCCTCCCAACACCGGCATTGCCACTCCAGGCTTCGCGGGGTTCTCGAAATCCGGCCTATAAGTCCTCCCAATCACCCCCTCAACTCTCGACGACAAGCCATGAAACCTAAACTGCACCTCCAAATGAGCGAAACAGTCGTTTTCGGGTATCTGATAGTTGTGAATCCGATCATCTTCTTTAGTCACCGGCACGACATTCACCGCGATCTCCGCGACGTCGGGGATGGTGATCAAAACACTGTTTTTGCTCGAAGTTCTCTCGACTCTGAACCTGGTTTCGGGACACTGCCAAAACGACAGGTCGGATTCTGGGATGGTGAGATCTTTGTCGTCGTAGGATAGCTTCAAGTGGTCGACATTGTCGTCCCATGAAGACGCCGGTGTCGCCTCGAGAGAGAAGGTTTTCGAGTCGAAGAGAATGCCTAGGGCTTGGATCCAGGTGTAGTCCCTGGACCTTCCTTGCGGTCGGAGACCGATAAAGCGGGCGTTGATTTGGAGGTTGAGGTCGGAGACCAAGCTGAAGTGCTCGTTCTTCTTGCCGTGGAAGTAGAAGACGATGCCGTCGCCGCCGATGAACCGCGGGTCCAGGCACGCCGAGCCGAGGCCGTTGCAGTTTGGTTTCCGGTCTACAGCAGGAAAAAAAGGGTGTAAATTGAATCGAATTATATCAATGTGTTACGCATATGGCGAAAAGTAGTGTGTATACCTTTTAAAATAGTTTATCTTACATTAAATAATGTCGATTTTACATTTTTATAGTTGACTATATATACACTAAAACCGAAGAGAATCCAAAGAAAATCTATGTATTTATAATGATGTAATTCCATTAACTTTTGGCATTTTAAAAGAGAAGTTTTCTCTTGTGGGCATTTTCTTCTTCTTCTTCTTTTTTTTTTTTAATTTTTTTTAATTTTATGTATGAGATTATTTTAATTGTACAATAGCCAAACTACACAAACTAGATCAAATTTAGGCATACATATATATATATATATATATATTTTGTCAAATGAAATTAAGATTAGAGTAAATCCCACCTTGGTGAGCATTTTAGCATATAAAATGTTAAGGGTTAAATGCAAATAACGGTTTTAGTTGTTGGGCATGCCCACTAGTAATGAGCATTAATTTTAGAACATCATAGCGTATCAAACATCACAAAAAAATGTTTTTTTTTATAAATAATAATAAATATAAGGAAATCTGAATTAAAAAAAAAAAGAAATTATTTTCAAAAACACGTAACCATATACTCTTTGAGATTATGTAACTTTCAGCATAATCTTAACAGAAGCAACAATATTATTTTAAGCTTGCATTTGGTATATAGGTTTGAAAAGTTGCTTTCAAGAAAAATTTACTTCAACGTAACTGAGAATCTTTTTGGATAAATGCTTGGAAAAGAATATCATAACGTATCAAACATGACACAAAAATATATATTTTTTTAAAATTTAAATTTAAGGAAATCTGAATTAAAAAAAAAAGAAATTATTGTTCGAAAACACATAACCATATACTCTTTGAGAACATGTAAATTTCCTCATAATCTTTACAGAAGCAACAATATTATTTTAAGTTTGTGTTTGGTACATAGATTTGAAAAGTTGCTTTCAAAAAGATTTTACTTCAAAATGAGAATCTTTTTAGATCAATGCTTGGAAAAGAAACAAAAATAAATATGGTGTGGATTTCAAAATACTGAAAAATTGAAGCTGAATTAGATTATAAAAAAAAAAAAAAACAACATTTCAAAACTTATATTCCAGACATATTCAAAGACTAAAGTGATTGCATGCATAGCTTAGCATAATTTTACACTTGACTTTATCATATAAGGTATATAATTTGAATCACCATTCTAAATTAAAAAAAAAAAAAATACACACACATACACACAAACACACACATAGAGGAAGATTAAACAAAATAGAAAGAACTATACATATATTTTGATGAGAAGATATATATAATTAAGGTAATAAGTATTACGTTTGCATTCGGCTTGGCATAAGGGTGAGTTGCAGTTGACATAGCAGACTTTAGCTTTTGGGTCCGTCGGATATCTTGATGGGCATTGCTTTGGGCATTGTATCGGCTTCTTAGAGCATTTGCTGTCTTTGTTGTAGCATGCTATTTTGTCTGCAGCTTCGATTTCTACCAAACTCGACACAAAGAGTAGCAACACAAAGATGAACAAACAACTTCTTCTTAAGCTCTCCATGACTTCCTCTTTTTTTTTTTTTTTTTTGAAACGGATTTTAGAAAATATGGACTTGCCCAAGTTCTCATTCTGTGTCGTTTTTTATAGTACCCTAAAGTGGACTTTGGGGCTATAATAATAATAATAATAATAATAATCACAATCTTTTTTTAGTTTTAATATACACATGTGTATAGGATTTCTAGATTTGATACAGGAACGTGGGGGTACGTTGGATTGTCAATGCTTTGCGGAATTGCTTATCTTGGTCAATGCTTTAATTTGGCGTTTTTGCACATGTGACTTGAATAAAGGATGATGTCTAATTAATAACATGGAGCCCTTTTTGGTGATGTGCAAATTAAAGGAGAAAAAGAGAAGATTCTACAATAGAATATGCAATATATATATATATATATATATATCGTACTGCTTAGACAATTTATCCATAAAGATCATATTAAAATCTTACATTAATGGAACTACCTTATAAATATATAGTTCAGAATTAACATCATAAATATCAAATTATATTGAAACCATAAATATAATATTTAGTGGAACTTAATTAACATTTGATAGTTCAGGTTGACATTATAAATATCATCCGGTTATGTTAAAATCATAAATATGATATTTAGTGGAACTTTAAATATCTGACACATATGAGATCATAAGCTAAATTTGATGAATATCTGATAATTCAAAATTGTATCTTATCTTTTTCTTTTTTTCTTTTTTTCTTTTTTCTTCCCCTTTATCATACTATGTTGAGAATAATAAAATAAAAGAAAAAGAAATGCTTAAATGACATAGAATTGGTCTTTCATAGACAAAAACGCTTTTGTGACGGGGAAAGTCAACTTTTTTGAGAGATCGCTTATAACATGGTTGGTCCACGTGATGGAAACATGCATGTACAAATTTTTGACCCTCTAAATTAGCCGCAGATACCGCCTTTCGTTTCCTTGTTCTTAACTTCAATTTAGTCTAAAATAATTCCAGCACCGACTATCGTGCAAATTGCCATTTCTAGTGCGCTTATTTTACTTTTTATTTGTTTTTAAATTATTTTCATCTATATTCTCTGAATTTTAAGATCATTACTACTATCAACTTTAAAAACTTTAACTTTTCCCTTTAAACTTTGAATTAGACAACACTTGATCCCTTTTTTTCGAATTCCAGTTAAAAACAGACATAAAAAAATAATGAGTTAAGTACAGTCATGTGATCTTTTTTTCATGTGAGTTTAGTACCTTTTTATCCTGTCTACTTTTATTCAAAATTCTAATAAAAATGATAAAGTGATACAAACTCAAAATTTGGGAAGCAAAATACATATTTTTAAAGTTTAAGAGCAAAATGAAAATTATCTTAAAGTTTAGGAGTATTTATGAGAATAATCTTTTATTTTTTAAAGGAAACTCCCTCTTAGCAAGTCATGAAGCAACAATCACATTATGACACTCAACGAGTAACACGGTTTTCGAGTACTACGTTGTAAATTATGTTTGCAAAACCACTACACAACATCCAATTTCATCGTATGTGTCGTTTCTCGTTTTCTCTGCGCCCGCGCGCGCATATATATATAGATCAGAATATATTGGTTCTTCTCCTCTAGCTAGGCCTATGCATAAACCATTGCTTTTCATGACCTTAATTTACTTAGATATATAGCTGCTATAATCATCTTTAAAAATAGGGGAAAAAAAATATATATTGACAACTCAAAAGAGGACAAGCTACATCCATTTGATTGTGATGGTCAAAAACTTTTTTGCGCTTTGACAACTTAGCCTATGACACTTCAAATTTTGGCGATTCATCTTTCAACGTGTAAATGATGCAGTCTATTTTTACGAAGTTTTCTCTGGATTTTGGTTGGATTTAAGGGATTGAGGATTGTGGAATTGAAAGATTTATGATGGAGTTTGAATTAAGATTTGGGAATTGGCTTTTTTGCACCGGTGCACTCTGATTTATCGAACAGTTACAATTTACATCCTAAACTTTTAATTTTTACAATTTGCACTCTGAACTTATTAAATTTATAGCAATTTACCCCTCATTGATAACGATATTAGTATTTTGAAGGAAGTTGATATGTGATTTGTACATTTATTTATTTTAATCCAAATTTATTTAGATTAAGATCTTTAATTAAGTATTATCAAAGCACAAATCTATAGATTAACTTTGTTTTATATATAAACTATTGGTGGTTCATATTGATTAAAAAGGACCTTCACTACTTTTATTAACAACCTATATGTAAGTCAATTTTCATTAAAAAAAAATTAACATTTTAATTAAAGTGGGGTAAATTACTATAAATTTATAAGTTCGTGATGTAAATTGTCAAAATGAAATATTTAAGGTATAATTGCAACTGTGCGATAAGTTTTGAGTGTATCGGTGTAAAAAAAACCTTTGGAATTTTTGGTTTGACATGTGTTTCTGTCACTAATTTCAATCAACAATCAGAAACATGAGCTACAACGCAATGGTTAGCTAGTCATGGGGGTAAATTGCTGAAATTAAAAATTTAGAGCCAAGGTTACCAATGTCTAAAATGTTCAGGGTAAATATGCAAATTTGGTTTCCTATTGTAAATGACCAGTGTCTTCCTCCACCTCTCTTAACATAGTGCTCTCATTTTATTACAAAGACTTTCGTTTTCAACTCTTCAAAAAAATTCGGAAAAATGGCTAATGCTATTAATGCAATTGAGCAAGTTTGAGATCAATTATCTTCAATTGTATTACCTCCAAGGATTAGAGTTGTAAAAATAGACCAAATCAAATCAATTAGTTCAAGCCAGCAGACACATAAAAGGCGGATAAGGCCAATCCGGCCAGCATAATGCCTTTTAAGTTATCGAGTTAGGTTGTATCGGCCTTTTGTTTCAATCGAACTGGAGCCCGATATGTAGCCAAGATCCAAGGGGTATAACTATATCACGAAATAAATAATAATTAGAAGAAAGAAGTATGTCAAAGTATAGATACAGCCAAGCTAAAACTAAAATTCTTCATCAAAAAAAAAAAAAAAAAAAAAAAAAGGCTAAAGCTAAAATAGCCTAAAGGGGAAAAGGAAATTAAGAAAGACAGTTAACACAACCTATGGCACAATAATTACAAACTCCGATAATGTTCCAAGCAAAAACGTATTGAACAATACTATCGAGGTTTTCACTTTTACCCCTTTACTTTGATCAAATAGATTGACCTCCAAACTTTTAATTGTAATTTAATAATTTAACAAAATTATTTTATAGTGCATTTGAACCGATAATTAATAATAAAATTTTAAAGGAATCAACCTCATATACATAACAGAAATGAAGATATATTCGTCCAAAATTTAATAGTAACATTACTATTATATTATTATTATTATTATTATTATTATTATTATTATTATTATTATTATTATTTTATTTTATTTTTTTGCTTTTGAACTTGGGGATGAGGGATTGAATCTACATCTTGAGGTAAAGTCAAATGCGAAATTATCGTTAGACTATGCCTGCAATCAAAATTGTTGTTATCTAAAATTAAAATTTACAAAAAAAAAAATTAGGCAGATGTGCCAAATATCCATATTAACAATGTACTCTTTAAAATGACTAGATAACAAAGAATCAACCATCAATCCATAGACGTTTTGAATTCCTCGCCACATTTTGTCTTTTCTAAAAATAAAGCAGGCCACTTTTGTCCCTTTTTAGGAAATTATTGATCTGTTTTCACCTAACGAATATTTTAATTTTTAGCAATTCCAATTTCTAGCAGATCTATATATTTGTATGTATGTGTGTGAGTGTGTATAGTTATAAACAATATTCCCAAGTGCAACTTTTATAGTTCATTCTTGTTTGAAAGTATACACTACTAAGAGTGCCATGGCAAAGGAAGTAATAGGGCAGGCAAAGGTAGGGGTTGGGATAGAGAGATTGTGGAAAGCTTTGGCCAAAGATTTGAGATTTGTGATTCCAAAAGCCATCCCAAGTTTAGTGAAGCAAGTCGAAGTGGTTGAAGGTGATGGTGGTCTTGGTACTGTCTTCCTCTTCAGCTTTGGCTCCGGTGAGTATGGTTCCCCTAATTCATGTCCGCCTTTTCTTATCGCTATTTGTTTCTCTGTTATATTACTAGTTGTTTTCAGGATTTGAGCCTGTGATCTCTCTCTTAAACCACCACACCCTTACCAATCTTATTGCCATTTGTTTAAGCAATAACAAATTAGTTATTTATTTTTCATACTTTGTTTTGGTTTTTCTTTTTGTGTTTTTTAAAAAATTATAATATTAGGTATTTTGAATGTTCTCAAGATTGTATAATCTCTATTTTCTGAATTACCTATACATGTCAAATTTACACGCGTTCTTATTAGTCTACAATTGATTTTGAAATTTGAGTTGATGAAACTGAATTATGTAACCAAACATGAATTAAGCGTTATGTGTTAAAAATTTATAGAAAAAACCGACGAACTGTAACTTTCTAGCTAATCTAAAGGTGTAAACTTTAAATACTTGAAACACTTCCAAAAGTATCAAATATAGTGGTTTTTTTTCTTTCCTGTTAAATCTGTTGATTTAGTAGTATAAATCAAATGTTGACTAAGAAAAATATAAATAATTGACATGAAGAAGGTATCATATTAAGAACATATTTAAGATGCAAGATATATATTTTTAACAAAGTCTCTTATCAGGCGGTTGTACAGTCTACTATGTATAACATCAAGACGTGATTTGTAATATTAACTCATTAATATCTGTTGATACCTGTCAACTTCTAGTAAAAGTTTCAAATTGTGAAACCAAAAGCTTGTCTTAGTAATAGAGGTTTTAAATTATTCTTGATGACAAAATGTCAGATGTAACAACAATGACATACCAGAAAGAAAAGATTGTGGAGCTTGATGAGTCTCTTCACCAAATCGGGCTGCAAGTCATAGAAGGAGGACACTTGGAACTTGGGTTCTCTTCCTACACAACAACTTTTCAACTTACTACTGCAGATTATCAAGAGCAGAAAACTCTAATCAATTTCAAGGTTTCATATGAATCTGAAATTGAAGAAAGTGCAATGCCATCAAAGACAACCGCCTCTATTCTTGCTTTCATTAGTGGGCTTGAAAGTTATTTGTCGAATGGTTCTTTCTAAATACAGGGCTCTCAATGATATGTTATATAGATGGTCAAGTTGGGCTAATAAGTAGGCATCTGTTCCAAAAAAAAAAAAAAAAAAAAAAAAATTGTAATAAGTTTTCAAATAAGATGTGAGCATGGATGATTGGCATTACATATTAACAAACATGCATCATTGTTAAGCACGAAGAGTTCCTGTGAGTGCACTAAAAATATTTCACTTTAAGGGGCGAAATATTATTCTGTCAATTTCTTTTTCACTTCTTTTTTTCCTCTCTTTTTGGAAATTAGCATGTATTTGGTGTACGGGTTTGAATTGAGTTTTTTGAGTTGGATTTTTTGAGTTGAATTGTTCTATGTTTAGTTCACGGGTTTGAAAAAAGTATAAAAATCTGAAATGTTTGGACAAAAATACTAATATGGAGCTTGTTTCAATTGTCTCGAAAGTCTATGGAATTAAAAACAAAAAAAATCATCCCATTTGGACTTGTATATGTAAAATTAAGGATTTTTAAAATTTGAGTTGCAAAGTTATAATAATAAGCTATGAATAGTTGAAATTGAAAAAAAAAAAAAAAAACAATTACATTTGATTGCAACTGGTGCACCAAACACTTGCTTAGTTGCTGTTATGACCTAAGGGAGGGAAGTATATCTGTATAAACAAATGATATGACATTTAAAACCACAATTATTTTCTTTCTAATCAAGGAAACACTACTAAAACCAAATGATGATACGACAATATCATTGTAGCTTGAATAAAAATGAAACCACAACGTGAGCTTAATAGGACTTACTTTGGAGAACGAAGTTTTTATGAATATATGTAAAGTTTATCCTATAAAACTATTTAATTTCATGTATTTATTTATTTCATGAAAATAAATGTCTTGTGGATAATTTTCATACTTTCTGTTATATATTTCTATATATTTTTAACATTTTTGATATTTTTAGTTCAGACAATTCTGTCACTATCAATATCATGATCCTTGCATATTTCTACCACGACGATTATGATGAATTTCGGGACCAAATTCGCAAAGTGATATAAGAGTCATGCAAGTACACCTACAGATCATCTCGTAAGGTGATGAACACATGACCTTGTTGTTTTTGTCATTATGAAGTGTTTGAAGTCTGATTTGCTCTTTCCATGGTGCCGATTTCATTTCATGGTATCCGACCTTGGCAAATGTGTATCAGTAGAGAAAAAGAGATAGGAGTTGAATGAGAGAAAAATCGCACTATAATATTTTCCATATATTTTAAAATAGAATTAAATTGTTACAGTGAAAAAAAAAAAACCTTAATGTTTACATGTTTAAGTATTTTTCTTTTTCTTTTTTCTTTTTTAATTACCACTTAAATGTGCCTGCCATGATGATTCATCTTTCTTTAAATAATTATGTATTTTAAATGGTTCAGTAGATGTTGCCAATGTAAAGAAGCAATTCAGTACTCTACTTTGTTAAAAGCGGGAAAAGAATGCGGAGGCTAAAATTATCTTGCTTTATAATCACAACTGAGCACGGTTAATGTTACCGGCCACATGGTTTAAATTTCAGTGAAGTTTAAAACCAATCACTAAACTAATCTCCTATCAATATTTAAAAAAGCGAATTTTGCTCAAATTTTCGTCCTCCCTCTACTTCAGCCACGTGTCACATTTTCTTTTCTCTTCGCTTTTTATTTATTTATTTATTTATTTTTTTGCGTTTTTTGGGCATTAAAAACTCTGAGGGGGTATTTGGGTGATGAGCTCATACTCATCACCATCAACTCAATTTTTGTCTTTTTCCTCAAAAGTTTTTTGTCTTTTCTGAAAAAGTCAACCAAAATCACTATTTAAACTTACAAATCTTAACTCAAACTTATACATCAAACACCTCCTGAGAGACGGAGAGAGAGATGGGGAAGGGTACACAAGTGAGAGCAGAGAGAGAGAGAGATAGAGAGAGAAAGGGCTGCGCATGGGAAAGAGTGAAAGGAGAGTGGAGTCCAGAAACCTTAATTTTTTCGATAATAACCTACATTTAAAAAAAAAATACTTTTCATAAACTGTTAAAATATTATCTTTAAAACAAATACAAATAGGGTTATTTATATTTTTAACCCTACATTTTGCTTTAAATTAAAGGGTATTTTGGGTATTTTAAATATAAAATTAAGCATTGATCGAGAAAGCATATAGATTTATACACTAAATGTAATCTAATCATAAAAAAATGTAAAATTTTAAAACACATTGTATACTTTTTAAATAAAAACAAGATTTGGTATAAAAATACAAATAATACATAGTTGTAGTCTTTATTTTTAAGGGTAATTTGAACAATTTAAGGTCAAAATTAAGTGTTGACCAATGTAGAGTATAAATTTGTATATTAAATATTATCAGATGGTCTACAAATGTAAAAGTTCAAAACGCATGATATACTTTCTGAATAAAAACAAAACACATGATATAAAAACGTAAATTTACAATGGAGTACACGTGCTTTTTCCTATGGATAGGGTAAGGAATTCAACCATACATTTATTTTAATATGGCTTTGATTAAAGTGGTGTACCAAAACTATTCTAGAATAAACTACACAAGATTACATTATAAAATATATATATATATATATATATATATATATATATATATATTCCACTTCACTGCCATCCATATCCACGGTCCACCATGAAGCTCACTAGTATTTATTTGCATTTTCAAATTTCCAGAAAAGAAATGTAAAAAATGATACATTGAATTCCAGCAAAGGAGAAGAACTTCTCCTCTAAATCTCATTATTATGATCCCCTCGGTCGTCAAGTTTGTCATATTTTCACTATTTTTTTCCCTTTGAATTTCCATACGCGAAGAAGAAGCTACAGCGGTTTAACTTTCTTTCACGATGAGCGACTCAAGGGGCATCTCTGCCACCTCTGTCGACTGCGCTTCCATCGCCATTTCCGATCGGGTAACAACATGTTCGCTTTGCCAGCGCCATAGTCGCCGGTGATGAAAAACAGGATCAAAATATTTGGAGGATTCAAAATTTGATCGGTTCTTGAACTACCACCGCTTTGCGATGACAAACCACATCGATCAGTTCTTTGAGCAGCAGAAATAGAAGAAAGCGATAGAGAACTTTCGAGAAGGAGAACGATCGGTTCGACTACTTATTTATTATCTAGAAGGGTTATTTTTACATCTACCATAGTGATAAATATCCCTCACCTAATAAATATTTCCTGACTTTAAATAGAAAATTTATCCTTTTATAGATACTTTTTATATAATACCTGATTTAACTCTCTCATACATCTAATTTAATTTTAATTTTAATTTTAATTTATTTTATTAAAAATAAATTTAACAAATCTAAATAAGAAAAAAAAAACCTTTTCTTTCTAAAAAAGGAGACCTAACGTATCTCTTAGAAAAAAAAAAAAAAAGAAAAGAGAAAACAATAAAAAATTATATTGTGGCAATATTACTTCCAACAAATTGACTTACACTTTAATCGGTAAAAACAAATTTGTAATTAATATATATATATATATATATCTTCCTTAATAACAACTTTAAGGCAAGGAAAAAAAACTCAAATACCGTCTATATAAAAAATCAAGCACTGCCATCCCGCATTTAGAAAAAAATAAATGTTATTTGTATAAGATCACATTAATGAACTTAGTAAAAAAAAAAAAAAAAAAAAGAATTGTATAAAAAACTATAAAGAATCATTTTCAAGTACTAAAAGCAAAGAAAAGAAGACATAATACTTGAATAAAAATTAAAAATACATGCTTCAATAGTAGTTGGCTCTTCAAGGGACATTTTTTTGAAAAAAAATTTTGTTTCACTTAAATCCTTCAGTAAAATTTTTCATATTGTTATAAAGATTTCTTAAGAAAAAAACATATGATGAACAATTTAAAGTTTATAAAATGAAATTCTCATTAATTAAACGAAATTTTTATTAGAAATATGTAAAGTTGATACTATAAAACTTGTTAATTAATGCCTATTTTTCCAATTTTAATTTCAGCCAAATAAATATAACGAAAATATACGTCATGTATATAATTTTCATATTTTCCCTAATATATTTCTATATTTCTACCACCTTTGATATTTTTCCCCGAAACTTACATAAATCTTGAGTTCTCATAATTCCGTCACTACCGATATTATCATCCATACACCGTCCCACCACCAAAATCATGTTGAATTTCGTGATCAAATTAGCAAAGCTATGTCAGAGTAATGTGAATACTCCTATAAACCTCGTTTGGTGACGAACGCATGACCCTATTGTCTTTGGCATTATGAAGTATTTGAAGTTTGATTTGCTTGTTTCATGGATGTCGAATTCATTCCATGGTTTCTAACCTTGGCCAATGAGTACCACAAGAGAAAGGAGACACGAGATGATAGAGAGAAAAATCTCACTGCAATAATTTTTCACATAACTTTTAGATCGAAATAAAATTGTTAAGAGAGCAAAATAAACCTAAAGTGCACATGTTTTTCTATTTTCCTTTTTTGTTTTTTGAATTTGAAGTGTGGAGTTATAGCTTAAATGCGCCTCCCATGACAATTTTCTTTTGTCATCCATATAATAATTTGTTTTAAATGGTCTAATAGATTCTCTTAACGGAAAGAAGCAATTCAATAATTTAGCATGCGTTTGGTGCTAAGATTTGGATTGTAGAATTTTTGAATTGATTATGTGTTGATCGAGGTATTTGAATTGCTGGAGTTAAAAAAATGTAAAAACTTGAAACGTAAAATATATATATATATATATATATTAATATAAAGCTTGTTTGGTTTGTCTCGAAATTCTATATAATTTAAAAAAAAAATAATCTCATTTGGACTTGTCAATGCAAAGTTATGAACTTTTAAAGTTTAAGTTACAAAATTGTGTAAATATTGAAGTTGAGAGAAAAAGACAAAAATTAGATTGTAATTTTGTGGTTTAGATTGTAATGCTAAACGCATACTTAATTTGCTAATTAAATTAAAATTGTGGAGACTAAAGCTCGCTTGTTTTCTATAATCAAAATTAACCATGATTGAGCACGATGAAAACTGACTACATGGTTTGATTATCAATGATGTTGACAACCAATCATTTAACAGACATTCATTAATTGCTCTATGATCATGGCCGTATACTTGATTACATGAGTTATTGAAATACAATTATTATCTTTCTTTTATTTTCTTTGAAAACAAGGAAGCCTTATTAAAACCACATGATAAGATATCAACATGGCTTGAATAAATATGAAATCACAATCATGTTTGATCCCCATAGAACTTTAATTGGAAAACGAATTTTTTATAAAACATACGTTAATTTCAAACTTGTTAACTCATGTATTTTTTTTCTTATGTTGATTCCACCCAAATAAATATTACAAAACCATATGTTACATAGATAATTTTCATACTTTCCCTATTATATCTCTATAGTTCCAGCACTTTTGATATTTTCTTGAAACTTATATAGATCTCAAGTTCTGACAATTCGTCACTACTGATATTATCATCCTTGTACATTTCCACCACGACAATGATGATGAATTTTATGACCAAATTAGCAAAGCGATCTAAGAATAATTCAAGTTCACCTATAGACCTCGTATGATGACGTATGCATGACCTTGTTGTCTTCGTCATTATGAAGTGCTTGAAGTCTGGATTTATGGTTGCCGATTTTGTTCCATGGTATCCAAACTTTGCAAATGCGTATCAGATGAGAAAGGAGATAGGTGAGGGTAGGGAGAAAAAACGCACTGTAATATTTTCCACATACTTTTTAATCAAAATAAAATTCTTATACTGAAAATTAACTATATGTTTACATGTTAAAGTACTTTTTTTTTTTTTTTTGAATTTGAGGTGTGAAATTACTGGTTGAATGTGCCTGTCACATTTTTTTTGGGTCCATCAACTGTTAATTTTAAGTGGCCTAGAAGATGCTATGAATGGAAAGAAGCAATTCAATAATTTACTTTGCTAATAGCGGAATAAAGTTATGGATATTAAAGCTAACTTGCTTTTTAATCATGATCTACCATGATTGATCACGATGAAAACCGGCCATTCATTACTGATATGAATTACTGAAGTATGATTATCATAGTGTTTTCTTTGTATTCAAGGACACGCTATTTAAACCACGTGGTATGACATCAATATGGTTTGAATATTAAAGAGGAGACCACAACCATGTTTGAGTTCATAGGACTTCCTTTGAAGATCAGCAAAGTCCTTATCAGATATATGTAAGGTTGATCCGGTAAAACTTGTTAATTCTTGTATTTTTTTTTTCCAATGTTAATATATTACATGTTTAAGCTTTTTTATTTCTTTATTTTTATTTGAGGCGTACTTAAATGGAATAGAAGCTATAATAAAAAGAAGCATTTCAGTATAATTTGTACGTTGTTAAAAGAGGAAAAATAATTATGGAGGCTTAAGTTTGCTTGCTTACAAATATAATTAAGCACGATTGAGCACAATGAAAACCGGCCACACGGTTTGATTGCCAGTTAAGTAAAAAACCAATATTTTATCATTTGACGTTCATGAATTTATCTATCATCACGGTAAGCGAATCAATTTACAATATTGAAGTAGATACGCCAACCAATTTAAATTCAAGAAGCTGAATAGGCGGATCGGTCCGAGTGGAAGGAAAACAAAAAACAAAATGATTGATTGGCTATCTTTTAAATGAATAACAACTCTCATATATATAACATTACATAGGTTGATACACAAAAAATGAAATTGAAGTCGCTGCGTCTCTAGCATTTTTTTTTTTCTTTACTAAAGGACTAAAGGTGTTAGGTGGAGGCCATATACAACTCATCGTGAGGTTGGAAAAGAGCACAGAAAACACTTATAAAAAAAAAAAATACAAAGAGTGAAAAAAAAAGAAAAAAAGAAAGAAAGAAGAAGAAATGGCGAGCATGAGTAAGAGGAAGGTCGTTGGGGTAGTCTCACATCACACGTCCATCTTGTCTAGGTGTTGGTGCCATATGGTTTGATTGTCAGTGATGTCGACAGCCAATCATTTAACATATATTCTCTATCATCATGGTACATGTGACTATATGAATTTCTAGAGTATAATTATCATATTTTTATTATTTTCTTCCAAATCCAGGAAATGTTATTAAACCACATGATATGACATCAATATAGCTTCAATAAATGAAACCACAATCATATTTGAGCCTCATAAGATTTTCAGTAGAATAACAAAATTTTATCAGACAAATGTTACATTGATCCTATAAAACTTGTTAGTTCATTTTTTTTTTCCAATGTTAAATTCATGCAAATAAAATAATACCAAAATATATGTCATATAGAAATTTGTCATACTTTCCCTAATATATTTTCATGTTTTCACCGCTTTTGATATTATTCTCAAAATTTTTATAAATCTCGAGTTCTGACAATTTCGACACTACTGATATTATCATTCTTTGCGCATTTCCACCACCACAGCTATGATGAATTTCATGACCAAATTAGCAAAGTGGTCTAAGAGTAATGCAAGTACACCTATAGACCTCGTATGGTGACGTACGCATGACCTTTTTGTCTCTGGCATTATAAAGTGTTTGAAGTCTGATTTGCTCGTTTCATGTTTGTATATTGTTTGTATAATTATTTATTTTAAATGATCTAGTAGAAGCTATAATGAAAAGAAGCATTTTAGTAATATACTTTATTTTAATTATAATTGAGTGTATTGAGCACGAAGAAAACTGGCTACACGATTTAATTGCCAGTTAAATAAAAAACCAATAATTTATTATTTGAATTTCTCTACCATCATGGTAATATATATATATATATATATATATCAATTTACAATAGTCTTAGTGGAGTATATACATGAATCAATTTAAATTCAAAGAAGCTGGGTAGGAGGATTGGTCTGAGTGGAAGAAAAACAAAAACAAAAGGATTGCATTACTACAAAATGTGAATTTCACGACGGAGCTTCCACGACCGTTTTTTAAAAAACCATCGTGGAAAATGCGGTAAAAACACGGAGTAGAACATGGTTTCTGAAAACCGTCGTGGAAGCCGAAACCTCCACTACTTATTGATCTTTTATTGATCTTTTATTGATCTTTCGAATTGGTACAATCACTATTTGGAACACCACTACTTAACTTGTACTTTTGTTTGAGGGATGATTTTTGGTTAGATAGAATTGATCTTTTGAAATAGAGCCCTGTTCTGTAAATATTCACAATTTTTCTTTTGTATTATTCTCAAAAAAAAAAAAAAAATGAGAGAGCAAGAGCATTCATTTCATCATCAATATTCATGTAGTTCGGTTATAATCTCATCTGGTGCTGCATAGCAGTCAAAAGAATTCCTTACTACATTTGTTCTATTAAGCATAATGTCTCTTGTTTAAAAAAAAAAAAAAGTGTGAAATTTTTTTTTTTGTATATTTATTTGTTTGTATTTTACGGCTCTTTGTTTATGTAATTTTCTATTTGATCCGAATAAAATCCCAAAAGCTAGTTTATGGTGTAAGTGGTGTAATATTCCGAATATTTGATTCGCCTATCATTTGATCAATGGTTGTTTATTAGCTTGTCCTTAAAATGCCTTCTCTTATTTGAGTGTTGATTGATTTCTTTCCAACTCCATGAGTGGAAACCTCTACACTAAAATATTTCCAATTCCAACACCCGTGAGGTAATGGAGTTGAGACTTTCTCTTGGTGAATTTTTTGATACTATTTGTATTATGGACTGTGGTAAGAAGGTATGGTTTGGTGCACACACACACAACTCTGGAGTAATGACTGAAGTAGTTTTGATAGCATTTTCTGATTTCTTACGGATGTTTCGTTTGAATGCTTAGATAATTTGGCAGGTTTCGATTTGAATTTTCAACCTGACTTGATTTTTCTTACGCTTGAATTGCTAGGGACTAGCAATAAGCTGGTTGGGGGTTATGATAAATGCACAAAAACACATTTTTGTTCATATAATTTATTAGATAATTTATGTTTTTAATGTGTATTTTTATAATATTAATTCATAATATTTTTATTTTAGAAATATTTAATATTTTATTTATTTTGATTGATTTTATTTTATTTTGTTTTCCTTTCCTCCTCCTCTTTTTCCTTTCTTTTTCTTTTTTTTTTTTTTCCTCTCCTTTCTTCCACAGGCATAGCCATTGCGTGGCTCAATCCTGCGCGTGCCATTCCAGTCCGTAATTGTAGCTCCAGCTGCCAGCCCAGGCCCGAGATCCAAGCCTCCAGCTCCAGCTCAGGCCTGCGTGATCCCAAGCCCGTGTTTTCAGCCAAGCAGCCAGCTCCAAACCAGTCCAAGCCCGCTTGAGTTTCGGGCTGAATCCTCCAGCTCCAGCCCAGCCCGTGATCTCAGTCCCTGACTGCAGTACCCATGCCAGTCAAGCCCGCGCGAATCTCGGGCCAAATTCCAGCTTCCCTGATTTTCAGCTCCAGCCGGCTTACCGCGAGTTTCCGGCTGATTTACCAGCCTGGGTGGTGGATTTATTGGGCAAAAAATCCTCTCTAGTGGCTATAAAATGAGGGTTCCTCAAGAGAGCGAGGTTGTTGTATTTTTAACCAATTTTTGGTTAAGTCTAGAGCCAAAATATATTCATTTTTCTATCTTTCTTCTCATACTTTTCTCTAAAGTTTTTGTGAGAATGTTGAGCTTGTTTGGCTAAATTTCTCTCGGTGAAGCTAGAGATGAACTCATGTGTTGAGTATTCCAATTGAGGTTTTGTTTGTTTGATTTTGTAATGCATATATATTTGAATGAAATATTTTTCTCCATTTTCTAATTTTCTTTGAATGCTAAATATTATGTGTTAAGTTTTTATATAGATTCAGTCATACTTTTTCTATGTAAAGTTTGTCATGTAATGTTTTGTAATTAGAATTATTTAATAAGTTGATCTTTTACTGCAATGATGTCAATTTGATATATTGTCGATTTTAGATAATTTATAATAATAATCTTTTTTTGGTCTTAACGTAAGAAGTTTAATTCATTTGAATACTTTTGTTGAATCAAAATTAAAATTGGAAAACAATACACGTGAGGGATTCTTGATGCTTTATCACCTTTTGATTATTGAATTTTTCTCTATTTTGAATTACGTTGTCTTTAAATTTGTTTCAAAATCACAAAAATATTTCTTCTTCTTCTTTCTCTTGATTACTTATTTCTCTAACGTTTTTGTTCCGCTAATCTCTTCTTGTTTGTTTTTATCACCTCCTCATGGGATCGACCGTCCTAATTGTGCTGCAATCGGCCGCTTGTTTTTGTACACATTTGGGCGTAATCTAAACTCAACATTGTTAAAATCATCGACATCATCACATTGATGATACATATCAATCATTCATGATCTTGAAATTTGGTATTCATCAAAATAATTCATTAGAAGTGTATTGATGAAGGAAATCCATAATAATAGTTTGTGAATCGAGTTTATGAATTTTTAGGGCATCACAGTTAGACTCTTCCATTATTAAAAAAAAGTCCATACTAATATTTATTTATTTTCCCAAAATCATGCTTTTTTTACGATTAATATTTTAATTTTTTTCGTTAATAATATGTATGGTGTCTTCCTCAAAAGAAAAAAAAAAATCAAAGAAAGAATGAAAAAAAAAAAAGCTGGTATCTAAAAGGATGTATTCTTAAATTATTTAGAGTAAGGTGTATGTGAAAAGTATTCTTTAAATTACTTTTATACTTAAACGTAATTTGATTTAGTGGTAATTTAGTAATAAATTTTTTTTTATATTAAAATAGAGATGAGAAAAGTAAATAGAGATGTGTTAATAGACCTCTTATTTTGAAATAATATGTCCAAAAGCTATCCTCCTCTGTTGCATAAAGGGTTAATTTTGATAATAGCACTTATGAAAAAAAATATACTACATTTTGAAACTTTCATATCTAACACCGTTACGTCAGATTTTGAGGATCCCATATTTTTACACTACCGTATTTACCCTCAATAACTCACATTTTTTCATACGAATTTTTGGTCAATTTTATAATTACAAGCGGTAATTATCACAATTACTCTATAAGTAATGACAAAAATGACCCGAGATAATTCTTGTAATTATTATATAAAGACCTGATTTGTTAACAAAGTATATTTTTTTTCTTAAAAAAAATCAAAGAAATATGACCAAAGAGTATGGTTGTCCCAACTTTTAACAGTTAATGACTATCAATAATAAATTTTAATTTTCCAAAAACAGTCATACTCTAAAAGCTTTCAGATAATAGCCATTATTAGAATTACTCGTGGTTTTATTGAAAATAACTTAGTAAAATTGATTCATAACAGAGCTTTTTAGCCAGAATTACTCATGGTTTTTTTTGGAATTAATTTAATAAAATTGATTCATAACAGAGCTAAAAAGGTTAATCATGAAATGGTTACAATACAAAAATTACAACCACTTGCATCAAAAGACTCCTCACATAGTAAATATACAGTAAAAATACAGTCAATAGTATATTATGCTATCAGTAATAATCATGATTGTAAAGACTACTAGTAATTATGAAAATTGTTACTTAAAATAGAATGATAACAATACCTAAAACTACAAATATCCGATGAAACGTAGTGATCAAAACATAACATAAGCGGACGAAGTTAAAAACTAGTAATCAAAGTATTTATATGCTGACGAAACCTTCTTCTTCTTCATCTTTTTACGTACAAAGTATTTATATGCCAATATTATGAACGTTTGTTGGTCGAGACGTTCACTGGCCTTTCTTTCTGTGTGTTGCGGTGCCTCGCATCAAATTCATCAAATTCCAAACTACATATTTGCGGCACTGATCCTTAACGACGAATGCATACTAGTTAATGTGACCGTTTTTCAACAGTGGAATCATCTGCTACCGTAGTTTGCTTGCTCATTTCTTTACATTAATTTCATCGTTTCAGCATGGTACTTCTGATATAAGCTAGCTTGAAAACATAGGATATGTTCAAGTTCTTAAACGTGTCTCTTCTCAATCATTGATCTTGTTCTTGCCGTAACTCTGTCGTTTCAAAATTTTTCGTCACAACAATGATGTTTTGGTTTTCTATTCTATGATCGTAAATCAAATGAACTCATTTATGTCGTACAAAATAAATGTGAAAACTGTCAATTAGCATCTTTTTATTTCAGTAGCAAAAAAAAAAAAAGGTAGTTGTTTGTCTATCCTAGAGATGATCAAACTCTTTCCAATCTAACCCTTGCATCTAAGATGTAAAAGTTACTGGATTAACTATCTTAAAATAAATAAAAACAGAAAAATGAATGACTTGTGTGGGTAGCTTAATCGAATCTCTCTGATTGATCACCTTGTATCTCCAGAAAGCATTCAAAAGAAGGCACCGATGACTCCTGTTATTGACTCGATAAAATTGAAGAACAAAAAATGAGCTCTTTGAGGCTCTCAAAAGCTCTGCTACTTCAATGCCAACCGCGACTGATGTTGCTTCACATGTTGTAAATCTCATCAAATTTCGATCCGCCAAGGGACACTGGAGACGTCAAGTACAAGGATTTTTCTAGCAAATCCAGTCTCTCAACTTCTGTCAATATCAAGAAGAACCCACCACTCTCAAGGTCACTTTATGAATGCAAGTTTTAATACGACTAGAATGTTCTCATTGGCTCCAGCAATTAGTGGCTGGAAGTACAACTTTATCCTCTATTTCAAGAGGATTATTTGGTGTCTTACGGTAATGGTTTACACACAAAAATACTGATGAGGACTAACTACAAGTTTCAAGTTTTAAAATAACCAAAAATCCTTGTAGTGTGTTTGCTATCTCTCTCTATCTTTTTTTTCTTTTTTTTGTTTTAGTATGTACTTAAAAATCAATCTTTTTAATTTTTGTATCAGCTTCAGACTGTTTGTATGAGAAATCATAAGTTGAATGAACTAATTTGTTTCATACAATATTTTGTTGTTTTGTCTTGTTGGTACTCAAACTCTTTCCAATCCTATCCTGTCCCTTCATCTTTGATGTAGAACTTACTGCTTTAACATTACTGAAAATTTTTAAAATACTCTTTTCTGTCAAAAAGAAAATGCATTAATAATTCAAAATGTTTGTTCTGATAGTGTGGAACTCCTTTTGTCTTGTAGTTTTTTGGTCTAGACGTTCACTGGCATTTTCTCTGTTTGTTTCACTGGGTTGCATCGGATTTCCTTCCAAACTACATGTTTATGGAAACGTGACTGTTTTTCAAAGTTTAATTCTCTGCTACCACAGTTTGGTTGTGCAGTTCTTCACATTACTTTTATCATTTCAGTAGGTACTTACTGATATAAACTTGCTTGAGAACATATGTTCGAGATCCAAAATATGTCTCTGATCAATCATTGATCTTGATCTTGCCGTAATTCCGTTGTTTCAAAATTTTTCGTCACAACAATGATGTGTTGGTTTTATGCTATATAATCATAAATCATATGAACTCATTTATGTCATACAAAATAAATGCCAAAACTGCCATTTAGTAAAGTTTTACAGCCAGTGCCTTGAAGATTTCCCTAAAATTAACATCTTTTAATTCAGTAGAAAAAGAAAAAGAAAAAGAAAAAAAAGGTATTTGTTGTTTCTATCCTAGAGATAATCAAAACTCTTTCCTCTAACCCTTGCATCTATGATGTAAGAGTTACCGGTTTAACTATCTTAACCACTGAGAAGTTTTCAAATTGTCCTGTTCTGTATTGTTTTGTTTTATTTTTTTTTAATTTTTAATTTTTTTTAATTTATATATTTATTTTTTACAGAAGTGATGAAAAGGAAAATTATAGGTATCTGGATGCCAATTTCATGTCCTCTCTAATAGGTATTACTTACATGCATACACATAGTACTAATTGTGGAAACACTAAACATGACCACATTGATTTGTCAAAAAAAAGGGAAAAAAAAAAAAAAAAAAGAACAACCTCACCTTATTAGCAGAATACATCGCAAACTAAATGAGTTACAAGAGAATGAACAAATCGTTTGCATTGTCTGAGCAATGTCCTCAGTCTCATTAGTAGTAATACACAACAAACGAAAACAACAATAGGAGTTCATATCCATACAAACATCAAACCAAAAATAAATACATTCCATACTAGAACAATAACAGGAGTTCCAATCCATACACACATCAAACTGGGGGCAAAAAAAAAAAGTGATTTGAAAAGTACACAACATGACTGCAAAGTCAAGATAAATCTTCTACCCTCATCTGAGAAATGCACTGAGGCTCCTTTTCAGGGGTCAACATGAGCGTCCCTAGTTGGAAAATGTAAAAGAAATTTCCTAGTTAAGTTTATGAATAATTCGGAGAAAAAGATCTGCGAGTATTTCCTAATTGAACAAATAAAATAAATAAACTGTAACTGTAACACGACATATCATTGTTTATATCAATTCCAAATGAAACAAGAAAATAATCAAATTAATAGCATGAAGTTGTATGAACTGATTAATTACTGTACCCAATGTATAACAGAAATTTAAACTGGCTGGTAAATATATATTGATATGGGGACAAATAAAAAAAAAATGATGCAAAGAAAAACAAAAATGAGGGAGGACTGGAACTTTAGGGATTTTGTTTTTTGAAAAAAAAAAAAAATAATAAAGAAGAAGAAGAAGAGAAAGGAAGCATAAACAAAACAAATGTGATTACAATGCGAGAAACTGTACTACAAAGTCGGTTATAAAGGTGTACCAGCAAAACTTGACATCGCTTATCAACTAGCTTGCTGTTGCAGAAGCTTCAACAAGTCTGAGCTACCCAGCTTGAACTGATCAAAACTCAACCCTTTATGCGTGTAATAATTGAAGGCGACATAAGGTAAATGCTGAATTTTCCAATAATCAGCGCCTCCATCTTGCTGCAAACCAATCACAAATTCCCTTGGCATGTCATGAAAAGAAAGATATTTGAGGTTCTTCAAGTGTTGAATATCGGAAAGCATCTCCTTCATTAGTGGACATGGCCCAAGCACCAGCTCTTCAAGAAGAGAAAATGCTCCTCTGTCAATTTTCATCACCTTTAATCCTTCCAACTTTAGTAAACGAAGATTCTTAAGTTTTTTAAAACTACCCTCCTCAAAATGCAATTCCACTCCGGCATATGTTTGGTACAAATGAAGGTATGCTAAATTAGGCAAACCTTTGAGGAATTTTAGTGGCTCATCAACTAACCTTGAGAAATTTAACTGTAATCACTGTAGATTATGAAGCTCAGATATCCAATTGGGCAGTTGTTGCAGTCGACAATTCAATTCGAGGAAACGCAAACAAAGAGGAGATGAAATGGATGTTAAATCTATAACTTCATCCTCATGGATTGAGGTCAAATAAAGCTTCTCAAGGCCGTTCATTTTCTCAAGGGAGGCTCCCAAAGCCTTCCCCATATCTGCAGTCACTTTCGTAATACCCAAAACTTTTAGTTTCCTCAAGTTCTGCAGCTCTTTCACAAAACCAACTCTGCTAGGGTATGCTTCAACTCTACCTAGTGTTTGTAACTCGTCCAACTTTCCAATCCCCTCTCCCATCCTCACACCGCAAAAGGTATCAAAACCATATTCTATCGCCTCATTAAATGAACCAACAAGAAGGTGTCGCAATTTCCTTAGTTTGTTAACCTCGATAGGTAGCGCCCGCAGTAAAGTTTTTTCAACATCCAATGTCTGTAGATTGTGCAGCTTACCAATGGACTTTGGAAGCACTTTCACCTTTTTACCTCTCAAACACAAGTATGTCAAGTGGAACAAATTCCCCACTTCCTTTGGTAGATTATCAAGAGGAGCTTCGCTAAAATCCATTACTTTCAAAAGTTTATAAGTGTTGAACATCTCAATTAGAAAAGACTTGCTACATTCATCCACATCGAAAAGAAAAATAGACCAAATCTTGGAATCTTTAACTCTTTCCAAAACATTTTCGATAGTATCACGAATTGAGAGACGACGGTTCTTTTCTTCAATATGGGACTAGGTTCCATCTAAAGAACAAGAAAAGCACAATTCACGGGTTCTTGTTAAGATGATATCATGCATCAAGTCATGAACTTTACATTGTCTTTCTACTCCAAGTTTGACTTCAAACAAAACTAAGTTTATTTGGATGAGCTCATCTAAATACTCTTTAGCAACTTCTTCTAATGTTTTGCTTTTTGTTTCTTTAACCAAACCTTCAGCAATCCAGAGCCTACGTAATTTCTGCTCGAGAATTTGATGGTCTTCAGGAAAGATGCCAAAGTATAAGAAGCAAAGTTTAAGGTGGTAAGGTAGATCAAGATAACTTTAAGGTGAGAATTTTTGGAATATCAGTTTTTTCATATTCTGAATTGAGATCACTGAGCACCTTTCTCCATACAATTTCATCTTTCTCTTTGCTTGACAACAAACCAGCTGTGGTTGAAATGGCAAGTGGGAAGCCTTGGCATTTGCTTATAATCTCATGCGACAATTGCTCTAACTTTTGGGGGCAATGCCCCTCATTCTCATAATCTCGAAATGCCCTCTTGCAAAATAACAGCCGTGCCATCTCTGATGACCAAGTTTGTAACTCTTGAATAACATCACAAGAGTTTTCTTTACAAGAAGTTGCGATAGCTGACATTGCGCGTTGTGATAATTATCCTATTGCCATTGTCTTTATTTGGCAAAGCATGTTTCATATCTTCCCAAAAATCTCGATGCCAAACATCATCAAAAACAATCACGTACCTATTTGTTTGTAGATGTTGCCTCAAAACACTAATCAACTCTTCCTTAGTACAATCTTCCTCCATTCTCTCCACTGCTCCACATACATGCCTGATTAAGATCCTCAGAAGCTTCATCATATCATATGACTGAGACACTGTGATCCAAGCACAGCAATCAAAGTGAGCTTTCACCACTTCATCGTTGTAGACTTCGCTCGCAAGAGTTGTCTTCCCAATTCCACCTTGACCTACCATTGAAGTCACCGAGCGCATAGGTGGTCCTCCAGTCAATCTTCTGATAAGATCCTTCGAGGCATCGTCAATACCAATAATCTCGTCATCTTCCATGAAAAGGGATCTGAGGCGAGGATCGCGCCGCTCAACATCTGTTACTCTGCTACTTGATCCCTCTTCTAGAGGTCTTAATCCATAGCCAATACCTCTATCCTTGATCTCACGCGGTGACTTTTGGATATCTTGAATCTCTAAAGCTATGTCATGATGCGCCTTCAAACACTTAATGCAGTGACCAGCTTTGCGCAAAGAACCGACAAATCCACCTTGACGGTGATGTTGTTCAACATGGTAAATGTACTCATCAACCACATCTTCAATGCATTCGGCTTGCTTTCTTATTTGCTTCAACCATACTTTCGCAGCATCGTTGACTTCTCCTCTCTCCGACTTCGCCTCTGCATCTCTAAGGATAGGCTGGATGATCTCCAGCTCATCTTTCAAACTTTCGACATCTCTCTTGACTCCTTTCAACGATTTTGCCTCTTCAATTAGTAGCTTGAGCAACTTCTCAACTTCTCAATGGGCTTGTAGATGTCTGTTGAATGTCAACCATATAATTTCTTCTTTCACTTAAAAATATATCATTTTTAGTTTTTTCTTTTATTGCATAAAAGGATAATAAAATTAGTTACGGAAACAAGGATTAATCAAAACATAGATCCCTGTATCTTAGCTCTTTGAAATGCCGCAATTTCTTTTTGAGTCGGCTGTTTATATTAATGAAACGGTAGATTACTAGGTGGATTTGTTGGAATATTGGTAGTAAAGTTATTTTTGTAATGCAAGTAAGCTTGGATTTATCTATATACGAAATAACAGTTTCAACTTGTCCCTTCAAAAACAATTACATATCAATTTGTTATATTTTAAAACCTAAAACCATTTCAAACAAATAGAATGCGTACCTAATTCGTGTTTGTAATTTTGTGGGAGGAGCAGTATATCCGAAATGTTTTGTTTTTGCATAGAGAATATAATCGGCATTGGGTACATTGACAAGTGCAAGTTGACAAAAGCTAAACTAGAACATTATAACTTCAAAAAAAAAAAAAAAAAAAAGATCATTGTTTTAGTAATATTAATCTTATTTTTATTATTTTAAATTTTTATAATTTTTCACGAATTTTGAGGTGAAAGAATCGCATTCTACATAAGAGTTACTATTAGGTTATGCTTGCAGCAAAAGAAAAAAAAAAAAACCATTGTAATGACGAAAAATGGGAAAAAGCGAGATTATAACAAAGAGGATGCTTTTTCAAATCTTAATTTATATATTTTTTGACATATATAGGATTGGGATTCGAACTCTACATTATGATAGAGTTGTATGTAAAAGAACAAAGGCCCCTAAATCTTAACTTTTAAAAGTGTCATTTTACTTTTAGATTAATTACAAAAATTCCCTCTGAATTATAGCCCTTGTAACACTTTGCCCGTTGAATTTCAAAACGAAACATCGTGTCCCCTGAAGTTCTGTTCTATTCAAAAATTTACTGCTTCTTTTAGTTTTTTAGGCATTCGATTTCTTGAGGGAATTAACCAAATTTAAGAGCTATTGCTTGACCCAGTTATTGCTTTTCAAGAATGTAAGGGGATTTGGATAGAGAGAAGTTAAGAGTGTTTGACGAGTGCATAATTGTAAAAGTGTTACTGAATTTATTCTCCCTCTCCCGTAGACGTAGGCAATTTTGCTGAACTATGTAAATTTATTGTCTTCTCTTTATTTCTGTTTTAGTTTATTTTTTTGCTGCACTTCGGTTATAGGGGTATTTTCCCCAACAGATATATATATATATATATATTTCTTTTTAACTCATATCCTAGCTGGTATAGTTAATCCCTAGATAGAAGTACCATTTTTCTTTTTTGGTTGTAAAGTATGGACTTCAAAGGTGCATGGAATAAGAAGCTACCGTTGATTGAATTCTCCTACAACAACAGTTATCAGGCAACTATCGGGATGGCACCCTATGAAGCACTCTATGGTAGGAAGTGCCGATCACCGGTACACTGGCATGAGATAGGGGCGAAGCAATTGGAACTCACATATTTTATTATCAAGACCGTTGAAGCAGTCAAGAAAGTACGATGACGAATGGAAGCAGCTCAATATCGATAGAAGAGTTATGTCGACAAGCGAAGGAGGCCCCTTGAATTTCAAGAAGGAGACTTCATTTTCTTGAAGGTAGCACCAATGAAGGGTGTGATGTGATTCGGAAAGAAGGGCAAGTTGAGCCCGAGATATATAGGACCCTTCGAGATCACAGAACGTGTTGATAAGGTGGCTTATAGATTAGCATTATCATCTGAGTTGTCAACAGTGCACAATGTCTTTCATGTCTCAATACTAAAGAGATATGTCTCGGATCCGTCTCACATAATATAGCATGAACCAATCCAAGTTCACAAGGACCTCATTTACGAAAAAAAAGCATGTGCAAATTCTGGCTCATGAAGAGAAGACTCTTAGAAACAAGATCATACCCCTTGTCAAGGTGTTATGGACTCATAAGATCGAGGAAGCCACTTGGGAACATGAAGACGAAATGAGAAAAAATTATCTGTTTTAGTTCTAATTTTCGAGTACGAATTTTGTAATGAGGGTAGATTGTAACGCTCTAAAAATTCATAAACTTGATTTTATGAATTATTAATATCGATTTCCTTCATTAATATACTTCTAATGAATTATTTTGATGAATATCAAATTTCAAGATCATGAATGATTTTATATATATCATCAATATCATGATGTCGATGATCTAACAATGTTGAGTTTCTCTATTTAAATGAGAAATTATAGATATATAGAAGATGAGTTGAACGACATATAAATTTATACGAAAAATTTATTATGTTGTACTAGAGGGTTAAATGTTAATTTTTTTTAAAAGAACCCCAACTATTATTAGTAGGTTAATTTGATGACATTAGTATTTATTTTGGTCATATCAATATTTAAGTATTCATAGTATAATTGAAAAAAATTAATGTGTCACATAGATAAGAGATGAATTATTAGGATTTACTCTTAGTAAATCCAAAGATGGAAGATTGATCAAGAATTGTACTTAGATTTGAAAACAATGGTCTAGATTTTATGTTAAAGGATCCTAGGAAAATCAATGGCCAAGCTTTGGATGATAAGTGACCAATAAGAGCTTAAGGTAAGGATTGGTGTGATGGAAGATCTAATGGGTGAGATCAAAGATGATAGCCTTTGAACAATGGTGGGAAAAATTAGAAGAAAGGGAAAAAAAAAAGGAGGGAAAATTGAGAGGGAGATCTGGATTTGTTGAGGTCAAAAGCAAGAAGAAATTTGTTCAAATGAAAATAATGGCATGTGGTGCATGCATGCAAAATCAAGTAAGGGAATTGTGTGGGTTGTTTTGGTAATATGAAACAAACAAGTACAAGTGAATGTGACCACTTGTCTTACACTTTGTTGAACAAAAATTTTCACACGAACCCCTCGCTCAAGTGGTGACAATACAAGGGGAGAATCAGCCAATATTTTCCATTTTTACCCCTCAAAATATAGCTTCTTTAAAGCAAATGTTGGCTGAAAACAAGCCTCCAACATCTCACCTTATTCTCACAAAGTTTAAGTTCAAAAACCTAACCTTCTCTAGCCACCATCAAGCTCAAAAACCACCAACACTATTCTCATCTCCAACACCCCT
Organism: Ficus hirta; assembly: GCA_038430175.1. NCBI lineage: Eukaryota > Viridiplantae > Streptophyta > Magnoliopsida > Rosales > Moraceae > Ficus > Ficus hirta. Next base: position 30,358,701 of record CM076585.1, read on the forward strand.
CTAGAACCCTCCTCCCTCCACTTTGAAGCTCCAAGCAACCCCACTACCAAGTTCGAAGAATTGTGAAGCGGAGTTAGAGGATATGTTACTAGAGGTAACCTAGTAGTTCTCTTTGTGTTTTGGTTATTTTTAGAGAACTAAAGCATGTTATATAGTTATAATCTTAATGTTAGACTCCTTCTTACCTAGGAAAAGGTTTTGAGAAAAACTTTAGAAGTCCGAGATCTTAAAGGATCCACGGAGGATTTTGGTAAGATCTACAAACTTTGTTAGAGCTTGTGGATGTTGTGATAATATGACATGCGTTAGAAACTTTGGTATGAAAAATAAATTATATGAAAAGATTCTACAGAGAATAAGCTTCATTTTAGGCTTTGGAGTCACTTGGTTTGCTTTTGTATGTCTAAAGTTATGTGCATTGACACAAAACAAGAGAGAAAAGGAACTTTTGGGGTACAGTCTACTCACGGATTTTGTGAAATCCAAACCTCTTAATCTCAAAATTTTGGATTATAAGTTATAGATCTAAAACCTAAATTCTTTATGCTTTTCAACAAGGTATCTTACGCCTCAAATGGATAAATATGCAATTTTCGGTTAATTTTACAAGTTAAGATGATGAAATGAGAGGTTTTGCTGGAATTGTATGTTTTGGGTCAGTAAACCATAACTTTTTATAAAACTGTTTTTATTGCATAAACTAGACATTATAAGCTTGTCAATGACATATCTTTTTCCTTATTTGGACTTGTAAGTAAATTGTTATAATTTTTCTAAATTTAACCATAAATCTGGATATATGGTACATATGTGAAACCAACAGTCACAAAACCTAAGCATACTATATGAAACGTTCAAATACTAAATGAAATAACTTTATGGCTATAAAGTAGAAATAACTTTATGGCTATAAAGTAGACATCTCAAGTTTTGAAATGAGTTATCATAAGTTTAAAACGGATATGTAAATAAATTTTAATAAATCACAAAATATTATATTCTAATATGGTAAATTGAAATTTTACCATGAGACACTTAGGAAAATATCCATATTAATGTTTGAAACCCTTGAAATCTTGGAAAACATATTATAAAAACAAAAACTAGATACTTCAAACTTTCCAACGAGTAATCAGGTGTCCAAAACGGGATTATACACAAATTTAAATAAATCTTACAATTTAAAATATCACATCGATAAAACGATTAAACATTAAAAATGTGACATAAGGGAGTCATAATATATGGACATAAATATTGAAGAAATGGGTTAGTATTAAATGTATGATTAAATAATGTGAAAACCCTAACTTTATAAAGTTGAATCACAAGTTTCTAGATGGGCCAAGACAAAGTAAACTAGAGGATTACTATAGACATACACCAGGAAACTACCATAGCCCAACTGAACGATCATAACTAATGGGATTGGGCATTACAAGCCCAATACTAGATGGAAGGCAACCAACTTAAGCGTTATACACTTAGGTGACTCCTTGTCACCAACGTGATATAGATTGATTAATATTAATTAATTAACTAATAAATATTTAACAAAATTTATAAAAATTTGAAACGTGTTCGGCAAAAAAAATGTAAAATGGATCTTATCGTGTTCGCCTCATCTCGTCGTTGTGAGCTTTTGAAACAAGAATCATCTCAATACGATTTAGAATGATAAAGCTATGTAATGGTAAAGTTTGTGATTTTTGAAAGAGTAATTGGCCTAAATGGTCCCTAAACTCTTTCAAATGTGACGGTTTGGTCCCTGTTCTTTTTTTGTTTTTTGGCCGAGATGACCCTAAGCTCTTATTTTTAGGCCGTAATGGTCTTTTCCATCCAAAACCGTTAAATTTTTAATGGGATCTTACTGAAATGATTATTTTATAATAAAATGACTAAAATACCTGCCCCTCCCTCTCTCTCTCTCTCTCTCTCTCTGTGTTTCGCCCACCCCCTTCCCCTCTCTCTCTTTCTCTCTCTGTTTTGCCCACCCCTCTTCCCCCTCTCTCTCAGTTTGGCTCCCCCAACTCCCTCTCTCGGTTTCACCGCCTCCCTCCCAACGTCGTTCGCCCCCCACCCCTGGCCCTCCTCCCACTGTTGTTCGACCCCACACCCTCCCGATCTGGTTCCCCCTCCCCCACCCCATTCCCTCCCTCCCTCAGTTTGGCCCCCACTCCCGCTACCGCTTGCCCCTCTCTCTCCGTCACAAATCCCCCCCCCCCCCCCCACGTGTCGCTGCCGAACTAGGTTTTGAGAAAAGAAGAGATAGAGTAAGGAGAGAGAGAAAGAAGAGAAAACTCCATGCCCCCTAGCCTCCCTCCCTTTCTCTCTCTATCTAGACCCCCCCACTCCCTCTCTCTGTTTCATCGCCCCCTTCCTGTCGCAATTAACCCGCACCACTACCCCCCCTCCCGCGACTGTTCATTCCTACCCCACTCCCTCCCTCGGTTTGACCCCTCCGCGCCATCGCCACTGAACTCACGCCCCCCCCCCCACCCCCTGTGCTTCTGCCGAACTGGGTTTTGAGAAAAGAAGAGAGAGAGAGTAAGCAGAGGAAACTCCCCCCTCCGCGCTCCCGCACGCCCCCCCCCCTGCGTGCCGCTGAACTGGGTTTTGAGAAAAAGAAGAGAGAGAGAGAGAGGAGAGGAAATTTTTTTAGTTTTTTTTATGATTTTTTTTAAAATTTTTGTTAAATTCATTATTGTTAGATTATTAAAATACCCTTATAAATTAACGGATTTGGAGGGAAAAGACCATAAAATTAAGAGTTTAAGATCTTCTCTGCAAAAAAAAAAAAAAAAAAAATGAACAGGGACCAAACCAAACAGTCACCTTAAAAAAAGTTTAAGGACTATTTAGGTCAATTAATTTTTTTAAAAATAAAAGAGAAAAAATTTGATATAAAATTGAGAGTTTTGGATCCTGGAGTTGTTGCCCCAAAGGAGGACTTAATTGAAAATATTAAGAGAAAATTTCACTGGTAGCCACCTTCGTGCACCAGCTTGATTTCTTTGCCATTGTTGGGTAACTTTTTACTTTTCTGACACTCTAGGGATTTTCCTTTTTTTTTTTTCATTTCTTTTTTGGGATTTATTAGTCTCCATTTTTGCCATTTAATTGTCAGTTGAATTTGTTCTTCAATTTTCCCCCCCTCTCTAAATTTTCCCCTGTTCTTAGATTTTGTTTCTCTCTTTAGCTTTGATCTCTCTCCTTTTTCTGGCGATCGTTTTCCAATTTCCTTGTTTTTCTTGTTAATTTCGTTCTTTTTTCTTGTCATTTTGTTTTTTTTTTATTGCCGATGATCGTTGGTTTCGCTCTCCTTTTTCTCTTCATTTTTTTTCCTTTGATTTTGGTTTTCTAGGATTTTCACCATGGCTAAAATTTGAAAAAGCAAAGCTGTTGTTGAATCTGATGGCGCTTAGTCCAGTTCTTCTGGTAAGAGGTTCACGATGCGTGCAAGTCAGCCTAAATCCGTCGTTGATGAAGATGAATTGTCTGATTTTGAGGAGGATGCTAGTTTGAATCGTTTGAATGTCAATTCCTCAGGTGTTTGTTGTTCCTTCTAGATTTTCTTTTTTGGTTGTTTGTTCGATGATAAGGTTTGTTGTTTTGTTTTGCTGGGATATTTTTGTCTTTTGCTTTGTATGAGTTGAAATTTGTATTCTATATGAATAATTTTAAGAATCTGTCAGAGTATTGGTAATAATCTATGTTAATATATTCTTTTCTTTTTCAGTGTTAAGTTGTTTTATTTATTTATTTTTTTTCCATTTTTTCCTTTAGCAGGCTGAAGCGGGCAACAAAATTGTTGCTATATGTAATGAGCAATATTTTGATGCTACTCCTCCAAGTCAAAGGATTGTTTTATTTGATGGGGTTCATGCAAGCTCTCATGCCGTTGCAAAGGAGACAGTTGATGTGTGTCAACATTTTTTCCCTTTGAGAGAAATTGTTGATGAGATGCCGTCAGAACTTAGAAAAAATTTTATGACTGGTTTAAAATTGGCTACAATCCTAGGAATAAGTATGTTCCTATTTCTCTTGTCTGTTTGTTTTTTATGTATTTTGTTTTTCACATTTTTAATTATGCACATTTGTTATCTTTTTGCTGCGTTTTGTTTTGGTTTTTTTTTTTTTTTTCACAGGAAGAAGAATTGGGGTGTTGGTGGCGACAAAATTATTCCTCCTTTTGATTTTAAGGTTGATTATGTTGATAGCAAGTATTGGTTTTACAATCTTCTCATTCCTGCTCAGTACTTGTCCAATTCGGTATGTTTTTTACCTGATTTCTCTGTTATTAGCGTTTGTTTTGTTTTTGTTTTTGTTTGTGCTCATATGTTACAGTTCTGTTTTATTTTCGTTACACATTCTCTCTTTTTGCAGCATATTGATGTGGCTCTTTATAATCTGCGAAAGAATTTGAAATGTTATCCAAAGGAGCACTTTACTAATTGTCTTCCTTTGGATTCTGTGTTTGACTTCATGATAAGGGATATAAATATTCAAAGGGAATTAGGCTAAATTTGATTTTTCTACAACACCAGCTTTGTAGGATTATATGTTGGGGAAACGTATGTTTTGCAGCTGTCCCTTTGTTGACGTTGATTTTCTGTTGGTTCCTATGTTCATGCCTATCGCAGCAAATTGGACGTTGGGATATGTGCACTTCAAGCACTTGACTCTGACTATAATCAATTCATTCAAGAGTCGCGGACTTAAGGATGAGCTTGAGGATTTGGCTCATGGATTGGCAACAATTCTTCCACATCTTTTGGCATCTGAGGGCTTTTTTTATGCACATTCTTTATCATATTTCGACAGTGACTACAATATGTTGGAGCCTCTAGAGGTCATTACATCTGACTTGACTTTTGAACAAGAGAACGGGTAAGTTATTTTTTCACACACACACTTATATATATATATATATATATATACTTGTACATACATATATATTTCATTTTTTTGTATTTGTTATTTTCTAATTATTGATTTTTGTTTTCCTTGTTTTTTGTTAATGCAGTGGTGACCGTGGGATGTTCATTATAAAGGTGGCCGAGTGTTCGATGATTAATTTTGCTCTGACATGTGTGGAGACGATTAAGATGTCTGTTTTTCGTGAGAAGATAGCTGTGGAGCTCTACATTCATGGTTTGCAGAAGAGGTCATTGTCTTATATTTGGTAGAATGTATTTTTTTTCATAGTAGAATGAGAAACAATTTTTGGGCCAGTGTTGAATTTAAGTTGGATTCTGGTAGGGTATTGTTATACAAGCATTTTTTGCATAGTAAAATGAAAAACAATAAACTTGGATTCTGGTAGAATATTGTTCAGATATTTCTGACATAATATGTTTTGGGATAATATTGAATATAAGAGGACTCTAGTAGAATATATTTTTTGCATAATAGAATGAAAAACAATAAAACTTTGATTCTGGTAGTATATTGTTCAGATTCTAACAGAGTATGTTTTGGGACAATGTTGAATATAAGTTGGATTTGGTTCAACATTTCAATGTGTACAAATTTAAAAGATCAGAAATTGGAATATTGTTGCAGACTACAGTTTGAAATCTTTAGTTAATATCCGTGGCCTGTCTCTACAACACCATGTAGAATTTGACATCATTACTGTTTTCAATTTGTATTCTTGCTGAGCCTTCCTTAGTCTGAATTTATATCACCACTCTTGTACATCTTTAATCTAGATTCGGCCCTTTGTTGACCAATGAAGCAAATTCTTTGTAATTGGAATCATATGGAATCAATACTCCTGTCATATTGTAATCCTCATATTTATTGTCTATGGTCCACCGTCCAGTATAGCAGACAAAGACGTTTATAAGTTCCAGTTAAAGAAAAGAAAATCATTCAGTATAATCTTTTTTAATGGTTTACCTGTTGTGAAAAAAGCTAGACTGGGGAAAAAAAAATTTTATAGCAGAGTACAATTATTAGTCTGTTAGGATTCTTTTTTCTTTTTTTTTTTTATATTCAATGGACATGTACATAATATTCTATAAGAGTACAAATTATACATATACTTAAAGGATGGACTGATTCACTGTTGTGTACAATGAATGCACAGTAAAATTACGCTTATGCCCCTCCAGATTAGCTTTGTCCCTTCGGTTGCACAGTAAAATGACGATTTTACCCTCTTCCCAGTGCTTTGACGCTTTTGCACTTCTGATTTCTCTAACGGTTCATTGTCCACAGTGCTCTTCCTTTTTTGCCCCCAAAACCCAAAAGTTGGAGCATTTCTTGGGTTGCTCGTCGCCTCCCTCTCATTTGGTCCATTCTCTCTTAATTTTTCATTTTCTTCTCTCTCTTTCTCGTTCTCTCTGTTTTTCTCTTTCTTTCTTCTCGGTTCTTGGGTTTTTTGTCTCCAAACCCTATTTTTGCTTCCTCTTGCTCTAGCCGCCGCTCTCCTCTCATTTTTGGTTGTATGTTTTTGATGTTCTTTGTGTTTTTGTTTGTTCTTTCTTTGATGTTATAGATTAGCATAACCAAATAAGGAAAGTTGACTTCATGGGCAAAATAAGGAAATTGAATCCAACAGATCAGGCAAGGAAACCAGTCAGCAAGGTCAGATCTCACAGAAAAAGTAGTTTCCCAATATCTTCAAGTCATTCCCAAATTTGAAAGTCAAGCAATACAAAAAAGAACAACTATATATCAGCATTCAAGACATGTTCTATCAGAATTAGGCAACTCAAGGCATCAAGTCAGTCCTTATAAGTCAAGGCTTACTCCGCAAGCTTGGGGATCTTCTTTTTTCAGCCATTCAAGACGATCAACATATTGTACTCGGTAATATTCACATATTATTCCCCGAATCTTTCTGTATCACACCATCTCCCATATCTTTCTATCCCTTTCTTACTCAAAATCATCATTGTAATTGTAATAACCCGAAATTTTGATGACTTATGATTTCCTTAGATACAAGGAGAATCTAAGTCTGAATTATGTATGTAGATATGAAGCTCATAATCTGAATAATATCAGTATATATTTGAGTTCTCGGTTAATTAGCTACGAGACTCGGTAATAGTTTGCTTAGTTAAGCATGAGGCCTTTTGAGAAAAGCGCAGAATAGGAATTTATGATTTTTATTCCGGTCAAAGTTTGACCAGGTTGACCTTAGGTTTGACTAAGACGATACTGCAGTGTATTAAGCAGTATAGGAATTATACTGTGTTTGACCGTTATTACGGATGAAGTAGCAAGAATAAGGTTCAAGACCACCCTAGAAAAATCAAGCACATTATGTAGGACAATAAGGGCTAAGTAGCTCTAAGTTATAAGAAAAATTTATACTCAGTCCAATTTTATGCAGATGAATTCTGGACTGCAGTCTAGTATGACAGTAGTGTTTTTAGTGAAAAACAGTATTAATATTATCTGAGTTAGTAAGGAAATGGACTGCATATTAAGAAAGAATGTCAAACAAGGTATTACTTGGAGGCCAAGTAAGTAAGGATAATTATATGAATTTTGGAATTTTTGGAAATTAAAAAGAAATGTATGGAAGGTTTTGATTAAATGATTTAGTAGATAACTTTGAAGAGAATTTGGCCTCAAAATTTAGCCACATGGCCGGCCACCTAAGAGGTCCTTTTAGCAAATATTTTATTTTTAATGTTAGATGTGCAAATTTAAGAATAAAAATAATTCTAGAAAAGAAATTATTTTTCACCTATAAATAGGTGATGATTGGGGAGGGAGGGGTTTGGATCATTTTATTTGATTCTACCCCAAAACTCTGGCTCATTTTCACCTCATTCTCCTTTACCCCTTAGAAGCAGAAACCAATAAAGAAAAAAAAAATGAGAGGGTTGGTTTTTGTACAAGGAAGCAAGGAGGAAAATTTTTGGATTCAAAGTCTAGATCCAACTTCAAGGTGTTAAGGTAATCCTCCTAAAATCCCTAAGCCTCTCAATTAAGTTTTGGTTCAAGATTTAAGTGTATTTCCATGTTGGTTATGTAAGAGCATAAGCTCACTTTTATTTTCATGCAATAGAAGTAGCCTAGATTGCTTGGATATGCTTGATTAGGGTTTGGTGGTCTCTAATTATGGTTTGACGCATGTTTATGATAATATGTGTTAGATATCATGTGGTATGTGTGAATGCCTATTAGATATTTATTATATGTCCCCACATACTCAAAGATGATGTTTTATGAATGAATATGGAAAAGGTGATGTATGTTGCATGTAGGGTTTAAGAAAACCCTAAAAACCCTAGTTTGGTGAAAATTCAACATATGGGTTTGCATGAAGGATTGTATGAATGAAAAAAATGAAAACATGATGTAACGTGCTGCATGCTTGATGTAGGCTCATGGTTTTAACCGTTTGAGGTAGTGTGTACGTAATTTTACGTAAGAACCAACTAAAATGGAAACTGCCAGTTTCGGGTCAAAACTGGGTAGCAATCTGGAAACAGGATTTTGAGCCTTTAGAAGCCGAATTTGAGAAAAGTTAAAACTACAAAGTTGTAGAAAATGAAAAATCCGAGGACATAGTGAACGGTTTTTAAAAATAAGGCCCCAAAGGTCTTTGTTTTTATGAAAATCCAAGCCTAGTCTGCCTAGACCCAGTATGCACGGCCAGGCAGGTTCAACAAGGAAAAAGAGTATGTTAGATACAAAACTGGGTTTTTTGTACAGAACGAAAGTTGTAGGATTTTTTGAGTTCTACAACTTTTGTTCAGAAGACTTTTTCAAATTCAAAACAAATTTTTAAGTAAAATCTAATTTTCCAAAACTGTGTAGGAAACAGGAAATTCCTGCACAGGATTTCTAAAAACAGTGCATAAACAGGAAATTCCTGCACATACACTGATAACCAAAATTTATGGGACTGTTTTAAAATAATTTATAAAAGGGGGTTAAAATTTTATCACACAAGGAATTACTTAATAAAAAAAGCCAAGTCCTATGGTAAACAACTATAAGACAAATAGTAACCGAAAAGGTTACTAACTTTTAATAGGCCAAATAGTTTAGGTTACTTATATCAACTTCATGAAATACCCAAGCTATAGAGTTGGGCCTAAAACCATGGTTACCAATGGTAACCTAATAAGGGTATTACTTTAAAAGAAATTTGGGCCTTAGTAACCTAATGAGATATGTGTCTAAGATCTATATATGATTGGGCTTATACTCAGGGTTACTAATAGTAACTTAATAAGATGCTAATTACTATTCACGTATGATTGGGCCTTGAACTCAAGGTTCCATTAAGTAATCAAACAAAATATTGTTTGATTAGGCCAGGTACCTTAGGGTTACATTTAGTAACCGAATAAGAGATCATTGTAGTATGTGGGAGACATGTAACTAGGGTTACTGATAAATGTTGGTTAAGGATACAAGTATTGAATGTAATGATTTATGGTAAGATGGGATGACTCTTACCTTACGCCTTAATTGAAACAGGAATAAAACCTGTTAATGTGCCTTGTTAGAATATTAGGTCAAGAGCGTAGGACATCAGGTAAATACAAACCTCACCTACAGTATGAAAAATAGTAAACTATTTTCAAGCATGACTTGTTTACATGTATACCATGATGTGTCATGTATTACGATAATGCCATGTTTTACGATGATACCATGTTTTACGATGATGTCATGTTTTATGATAATGCCGTGTTTTACGATGATGCCATGTTTTCTGATAATACAATGCTTTATGATGATGTCATGTTTTATAAAATATGCCACAAGTTGTTTTATGCCATTGATCTTTATGTCATGCCATGTTCATGAATCGCATGCATCATGACTAATAAATTATAAGTAAAGAATCTTAGTCTTGGAAAAATAACAAGACTAAGACTAAACCAAGACAAGTAAAGTATCGTACCAATCTCCCGCCAGATCGTGGAGGATTATGTATGTTCAAGAAAATTTTCAGACCTTCCGCCAAATCGTAAAGGCTTACATGATTCCCAGAATTGTTAGGGACCTTGCAAACCCTAATTTTCTGTGGATTGCACGCATTTGGTACATACACCAGGGGCCCATATTTTAAACAAGATAATAAGTCCATAATGGAGCATAAGAGATTCAGAATTGATCATAAATGGTTCATGCATAAGTTACACGATATTTGTTATGTTTTGTGAGATTAAGTTTGTACTTGCTGAGCGTAAAGCTCATTAGTATATTTCATATTATAGGTAAAAAGCCTGCAGCTTAATTGGTGGGCCATGTGGACGATGCAGCAAGTGAAGGGCGGTGTGGGATATCACTAAGCAGATTTTCCGCAACCTCTTTAAACTATAAATTTGTACATATATGATTAAGTAATATGTACCATATTACGTGTGTGATGTTTCAAAAGTCCGGTTTAAAAGGTTATGTGTATCCTTTTAATCAGCTTAACAAGTAATGGGTAGGTATGGTGAAGTTTACTCATATGGATAAGTTTAATTAAGTTACGAAGAAAAAAAAAATTATTCTGAAATTTTCTGAAAGTTCAAGTATTAGAAACTAAGAAGTAAGTTGAGTAAGTAAAGTAATGGTCCACGTTTACGTAGTCGGCCCTACGTAGATAGCCGGGGCATTACAGTAATACTCATTTACGTATAGTGGAAGCTCCTGAAAGCAATACAGAGGTGTAGCCTAGAGATTATGGGTGAACCTCTATAAAATTGGTTGTCTCTGTCTCTATTTACTTTTCCTGCAATTTACTTTATTTTCTACGACTCACTAACAACACGCCGATGACTGGCCAATAACTCGTCCGTAATCCTGTTTAGGTCATTGACCCTATTTTTCTTTGATTATAGATTCGATCCTCTAAGAACTCATTTGTTTCATACAACAAACATATAACTTGACCTTCTAGGAAAGTTCTACAGTCGGTACGTCATACGTAGCTAGAAATGTTCTCTCAAATTAGCGTCTTTAGTTTCAGAGTATTATTGCTTTTGTCATAATGTAAACGATAAAATTCTTCACTTTCCTGCCCCTGCAATTTTGATGTACAACTATACAGGTTACTTGTTTAACATTTCCATTGACATAGAATTTGTCAAATAGTTTTCAAGCAAAAAACAAAAAAAGACAAAAAAAGAATTTGTCAAATAGTTCAGCTTTGTCTTGGTTTTTTTTTTTAAACATTTCCAATATAATGCTAAATTGATGTGTCACTAATAAATTTTTATAATTGAATTAAAAAAAAAAGTACTCTTCAATAGAGTACTAATTTTCATGTTAAATTTCCCATCAAGTATAACAAATGCTAATTCAATATTTAATTGTTTTTTATTAATGTCTTAACTTTTTCATCCAATCTTTATAGTTTTGTCATTTTAAAATTATTTATATACTAAAACTTTACTTTTACCAATCATGATGACAAAAAGGAAGACATAACATTAGAAAATAACATCATACATTTGATTACAAATTTCAAACATATTATTTATTACTCTTTTATTAAAAAAAAATTTAATATTAACATTGATAAATTCATTAGAGATTAATTTTTAAATAGGTAAACTCTTGCCAACCATTACGAAGTTTATTTGTACAATTTATTCACACCATCAAGTACTTAATTATCAGAACAAATACACGCAACATCTTGCGATAACAAGTATCCAAAGACAAAACATAACATGCAATTCCACTACACACCACACGATCTATATATAAGATGTTTGGTGGAACAGTTTCAACTTAAAAAGCTCAACTAATTTTTTTTTTTTTATCAACTAGTTTTTAACTTATTTTTGAAATGTCAAACAACTAAAACCCAAATTTTTTAAATCAAACCTACAAATCAAACGCATGCTAAAATTTACGGTTCACAAACTCAACTGCAAAAGTTTCTGCCATCTTGTTGTCCTTGGACTCCTTAAGCGCGATTCCTGAAAGAAAAAGTTGGGTTAGCATGACCTGATTGTAATGCCTACATAAGGACAGAAAAAAACAAAATTTGCATATATTTTTGAAGCAACCAGGTTTGGATTCTCTTTAAGTCAGCTTGTTGAGTAAATTTGAACAAAGTGACTAATTTATAAATGGAAAGGGGACTTCTGTATATGTATTTTCTTATCTTTTTCGTTTAAACTGATTATTAGTCCATAAGTGACTAATGAGCCAGTATTTCCAAAATTCTCTGAATACATATGAATTGTTTCCACAGTGGCTCTCAGAGCTACTCTGTTCCCTCTGCTTATCATCCAACTTCAAAAGTTGAGACAAATTGGATCTGGTGTCGGGGAGGAAGGTGGAGACAGGCTGGGATTTTTTGGTTTTTTTAAAGATTTTATTTTGTTTAGTTTTCAAATTTGTTTGTCGAATTTTTTAGTTAATTAATGTATAAAATAATATTTAATACAAATGAATAAGAATAATATTAGTATTTAAAAAATAAATTAACCAGTTCAGGGATATTTTGGGAACTATATGCAACGTAGTGGATATTTTAGACATTTGACTATGAAAGGGACAAAATGGTATTATTGACTAAACATAGGAATGTTTCCGGTATTTTCCGAATATAAACACGCATATAGATACATTCTCTCTTTCAAGTTTTATAAGTGTATAATTTTTGTTTTGAATCAATGATGAGAGAGAGAACCAACACCGAAAGACTTTAGGATATCCTAAACTAAGCTCTCACTCCCTGTACAGCCCATCTCGCACCAAGATCCCCATCTAATATTATTACAATTTTGAAAATAAAAAAATGGAAGTTAAAAATGGAAACCAAAAAAACAAGCACGAGGCCAACCGAAACAAAATTGAGGAAGAAGAACACCAAAAAGTTAGACATAGGTGTCACAAGGATAAGCTAAAACTTTTCCTTTGATAATCAATTTTCATATTAGACCTACTGAAAACCTTACTGCTAAAATTCGTCAATAGATGGAAAAAGCAAGAAAAAAGAGTGCCTATTCTTGAAATTTTGTAGGAGAGAGACATACAAGATTAAAGTCCAAATAGACCTATCAGTAAATCATATATATATATATATATATATGATTGGGGTAGAAACAAATGGTTTTCCTTATAAAGAGAAGTAACAATGAAAAAGGTTGACCGCTGGATGCAGAGGCTTTCATTGTACAATAATTAAATCTTAAAAAGGGAAATATTGTAATAAAAAAAACATGAGGTATTTGGTTTAGAGGAGTAATACTGTACCTTTGGAAGATTGCAAACGAGAGTTTAGTAAACACGTCTTCCATTAAACACAGCATATTTTAAGCTTGAGAGGTGTTGATCTGAGGGAACTTCCTCCAGCTGTGAGCACTCGGAAATGCGGAGATTCTCAAGAACGGGCAGTGCTCCTGTATCTACTTTTACCACCTTTAGTCTGTCCAGCTTACGTAAAAATAGCCTTCTGAGTTTCTGAAAACCACCATCCTCAAAATGCAGTTGCTCTCCCTCATAGGCGTTGCGTAACAGTTCAAGATTCTCCAAATTAGTTAAACCTTTGAGACATTTCACCGGGTCATCGATTAACCTTGAGTGACATAAACACAAACCTCTTAGATTTTGAAGCTTCAGAATCCATTCGTGCAACTTCTCCAAACGGCCAATAAGAAGGAGATCACAGAGAGAACGAGGTGGAGATGAAATGTGTTGTAGATCTAGAACTTCATTTTCATGAATTGAGGCTAAAATTAGCCGTTTGAGGTGGCCCATCTTCCCGATATAGTTGCAAAGAGCCCTGCAAATCTCTTTAGTTAATTTTGACATGCCCAACCACCTCAATTTGGTCAATTTCTCCAACTCTTTCATGAGTCTAACTCCACCAATATCTGCTTCCACCAATGTGAGCGATTGTAAGTCCTCCAATTGTCCAAACCCTTCATGTATCGCCACGCCATGGACAAAATCAAAACCATTCTGAGCAGTATGGTTATACCTATATGCCAACAGGTGCCGTAGATTCCTGAGCTTAATAATCTCCTTTGGTAGCTCGCAAATCAATGTATCTCTAATGTCAAGCGACTCTAGATTGTGTAGCTTGCTGATGGACTTTGGTAGCACCTTAACCCTTGTCTTCCTTAAACTTAAGTACTTCAAGCAAAATAATTTCCCAACTTCCTTCGGGAGAGTATCAACAGGAGCATTGTCAACGTCCAACACCTCCAAAAGTTTAAATTTTTTGAACAACTTAACCATGAAAGCCTCGGTCAATTGATCGTCGACATCAAAAAAGAAAACTGAACGAACTCCAGAGCTATCAACATTCTCCAAAATATTTTCTGTGCTGCCAGAGATCGTAAGGCGACGACCGTTTCCTCTAGATTTCAACTTGTTCTTATCCCAAGTTTGACAGAAGCAAATGTCATCAGCCCTTGATAGGATGACATCACGCATCAAGTCATGAACTCGGAACACGTTACCTTCTCCTAACCTACTATGAAATATGACCAAGTTTCTTTTGGTGAGCTCACTTAAATATTCTTCAGCAACCTCTTCCTACGTTTTTTCTCCGTTTGCTTTAACAAACCCATCAGCAATCCATAGTTTAAACAATTTTTCATCATAAATTGAACAGTCTTCAGGAAAGACACCAAAATACAAGAAGCAAGATCTTACGGAGTTAGGTAGATCATAATAACTGAGAGAGAGAATCTCTTTGATTACTGGGAATTGAGAATTCATTTCAACCTTAGAATTGAGACCATCGAGCACTCTTCGCCACTCAGACTTGACCTTATCTTTAGTTGACAATAAACTGGCTATGGTTGCAATCACAAGAGGCAAACCCCTACACTTCCTGACAATTTCGGAGGATAGTTGTTCTAACTCACGAGGACAAATCCCTTGACACTCTTTAAAAGCCTTATTGCAAAACAATTCCCAAGCCAAATATGGAGACCAAGGTTGCAGGTTAATTCGGTCAGGATCGTGTGGTGTTTCCTTACAAGAATTTGCAACTGCGGCATTCCTTGATGTGATTATTACCCTACTCCCTTCGTTATTATTAGGCAAAGCAAGTTTTATAACTCCCCAGAAATTCTCTTCCCAGACGTCATCAAGAAATATCACGTACCTCTTTGTTTGCAAAGCTTTCTTCACACAATCTATTAGCTTGTCAGTCGGGTCAAGTTCTCCCACAGTGCATTCCCCTGATTTGCAGAACTCTTCTTTCATCTGCTTTAGGACTTTTGTCGGGTTGTATGGCCGAGACACAGTGATCCATGCTCTGGCTGATTCAAAGTGCCTTTTCACCACTTCATCTTCGTAGACTTTCTTCGCAAGTGTGGTCTTACCAATTCCGCCTTCGCCCACCAAAGAAATTATCAACCTTGTGGATGCTCCTTCAACCAACTTGGCTACAAGATCCGTTGATACAGATTCGATCCCCACAAGTTCATCCTTCTCAAGGAAAAGGGACTGCAATCGAGGGTCGATTGTTTGGACATCTGTGGTCCTGCTACTTGATCCTTGCTCCAGCGGTCTCAACCCATAACCTTGACTTCTACCCTTGATTTCACTCAATGACTGCTTTATGCTCAGAATTTCAGAAGCTATCTCATGGCGTGGCTTCAGAGCTTTGATGAAGTACCATGCTTTTCGCAGGGAACCCGTGAATCCACTCTGACTTCGTCGTTGTCGGAGGTGATAACGGTATTTGTCAATGACATCTTCTATGCGGCTGGCTTCCTCCCTTATCTGTTGCAGCCACACCTTCACGGCATCATACATGTCTTCTTTCTCTAACTTGGCCTCTGCATCTTTAAGCAAAGGCTCGATTACTTCTAGTTCAGCTCTCAGACCCCTGACTTCTCCATCGACTCCTTTCAACGATTTTACTTCTTCTTGCAGCAAGTCAACCAATTTCTTAATGACAGAGCTCAAAAACGTCTCTGCCATTTCCTCTTCTTGAGTTTTGATCAGTCAAGTGAGCAAGCAATTGGGAATCTCACCACCACTTAAATTGTCAAGTTCTCCCATGTATGACCACAGGAATTTTTATTAACCTCGAAGATTTCTCAAATTTTCTTCCTTTTCCATTATAGATATCCGTATTTTTTTAATATAAAAATTATAATAAATAAATAATAAAGGCATCCGACGTCAATGACATTTTGTAATGTTATATCAATGTCACTATTATGTAATGTTATGTCAATGTTACTGATCTATATCATGTAACGTAACTAACGTTATATCAATATTTGTAATATTATTTTATTTTAAATTTTTTTTGGCTGAATATGAACATTTGAGATATATTATGTAATGTAACATCAATGGCAACATGCAAATTAGTCTATAGTTCATTGTGAATAAAGTAATTTCACATCCGAACAATATTCACCGAACTTTAGCCAACTTGTCCTTAAAAAATTCATTGTAGATCGGAATCTAATCCTTGGCCGAGTCATCATTTGTAAAACGCACAATTCAAAGCATTAAAATTATACAAGGGAATAAACTAAATTAAAATAGAAGACTAGGTACAAAGTAATGTGAAAGTTTGAAAGCATTTTGGTAGAAGCATGTGTACTTGGTCTAAAATTTTGATTTTAGGTAGAAGTGCACGCTTATTAAATTTGTAAACCTTTAAACACCTTTCCCCAAAAAAAAAATCCCTTTTGACACACCCAACATAGACTAATTAAAGTAGAAGATTAAGTAAAGTAATGTGAAAGTTTGAAAGCATTTTGGTAGAAGCATGTGTACCTGTTCTAAAATTTTGATTTTAGGTAGAAGTGCGCGCTTATTAAATTAGTAAACCTTTAGACACCTTTCCAAGAAATAAATAAATAAATAAATCCCTTTAGACACAGCCAACATATACTAAATTAGACAATTTGACAAAATTAATCAACGCTAGAAAATAATAAGAAAACGTATATTATATTCATAATATAGAGGGTATTTGATTGATTCGCTCAAATTAAATAATTTCATTTCTTTTTTTCTTATTTTTCTTAAAAAGAAAACTCGGTTTCACTATTAACGTATCCAATTTTAACTTAAAAAACTTTTAAAATCCATAAATTTGTTATTTCAAGTCGAAATGAGATGAGTTTTTTTTTAATTAAGAAAATTAGGTAGAGAGCCATGTTTTGAATACCTTCTTACAATTTGGCCCACTCTAACATTAAAGTTGATAATTTTGGTGTTATGAAATGACAAAATTATTAATTTTAATGTTATAGTGGACATAAATAAAAGGATATGTTAATTTTATAGCATTCTTACATATAACCCAAAAAAAATTTGTATAGAATTTCGAGAGAAACGAAAAAAAATCTATATTAGTTTTTTTTTTTTTTCCCAAACACATTTCAAGTCTTTAAACTTTTTAATTTCAAACAGTTCATTTTCAGCAAAACGCACAATTTAAAAACTCAATTCAACTACAATCAAAATAACTTCAATTCTCCAACTCAAACGGACCAACCAAACTACCTTATAATATATATGCGCATACATTGAAGGTGAAATGCAAGAGGTTTTAAGTTGGATAAATAACACAGGATAGAATCATGCAATTTTTTTTCGCTAAGTTTTTTTAATTGGGTTTTTCTAGTGGAGGACTTTAACGAGATCTCTCTTAATTTATAAGTTAAGAAAGCAGATAAATTTTCATTCCCATTGTTTTTTTAAAACGTTTTATGTAGGTTTTTTCTTGGATGTCTTTATTACATTTACGTATTGGGAGGGTTCTTTCTACGTTGTTGATTTGCTTAACTCTTGCGGTTTAATGTTTTACACTCCAATCCAAACCCAAAAAATTCAACTCATTTTTGTTTTTTATTATTCTGACTAGTCTAGTTTTTTTTTAACTAGTTTTTAAAAAGTCAAACCATTTCAACCCAAAATTTTCAACTCCAACCTACCAACCAAACGTAATGGGTTGGAAGCTCAAGTCACGCTTGTTAGTAGCTCTGTGTTATCTGATATCCATAAAAATTTGGAATTTCTCCTCTATATACAGAGAGGTTAAGTGGTGGATAAATTAGCTTCGATTAGAGTTAACAGAGAGGAAGATGCTCGGTGGTATAATGTGCCGTCTTTCTATGCTAATTTTGTCTCTTCTGACATGGAAGGTTTGCTGTTTTATAGATAGGGATGACATTCTTATTCATGAGTGTGGGTACCTGCGGGTACCCACCCTATTAGGGACGGGTATGAGGGATAATAAATGAGTATGTGGACGGATATGGGAGTTAAGATTAATCCTCCATGCGGGTGTGGAACAGGGGTGGGGGAAGCTCCCCCATACTCACACCCACCCCACTTCTATTCACCCTTTTAAAAACATATTCATATAAATTATTTTAGTGTTTTAGGATTTTTTTTTTTGTTTATTTAATTTATAGATTCTTGAAATTTGAATTTGTTTTTAAGACTTCAATTTATTTCAATTACACACTTATATTTGTGATGATGTTGCTCAATTTATAAAACTTTAATGAATTTTGTTCTTAGTTTTTTTTTTTTTAGAATTCTAAATGGATAAATGGGTAGGATATGAATATGACACTCCCAGTGAGGATTACCTGTCCCTGCACCCGTATTAAATTAGGCGGGCATGGGAATGTGTATGAGGATGGAAAAGGTGGCGGGTCTGAAGGTGGGAGAAGCATACCCACCCCGACTTCGCCCATTTGCCATCCCTACTTACAGATTAGGTAGTTGCAGTGAATAGCCGGTGACCGCTCGAAAAACCATGGTCAGATTTATTGATCGTGTAGAAAATTAGTGTATTTAGTTCGTGTTAAGTGTGAGATTTACCAAATTAAGATTTATTTGAAAATAACATAGTTACCAAATTTAGATTTATTTGAAAATATCATATTTATTAACAATTCTTTTTAATAAATATGAGATAATTATATATTAAATTTAGTCGGTAAACATGAAATTTACAAAAAATGATTTTTTTTTCAATAAAAAAATTCGTGTGGTGTAACTTAAGCTTATTTGGATGTGTTCACATTTAACAATTCATGAAAACGCGCATAAAGTTAGAAAATGACATTTAATAATTCACAGAGGGGGTGTTATGGAAGGTTTTATCGACCTATAATATTTGTAATATTATTTCCAGACAAATTTCCCTATATGCCAATAGTGTGAAAAACAGTCTACATTAGGCATTGCAATTGAAGCTTGAAAGAGAGGGAAGAAAGGGGAGAAATGAAAGTAAGAAACTACTAACTGAAATAATAAACAAAGTCTGCTCTTTACTTTTCTTTTTAATATATTTTTGTTTTTTTGGTTTTCTGTTTTATTGTGATCTCATGATATTATTACGAGTTTCGACCCAAATATAAATAAGTCATCCGTTCCTCGAGAGGCCGTGAGTTACGCAAGAAAGCTTTATCAACACAAGGAACTCAGAAGAAACCATAGGATAGAGGTGTGTACATATATTGATATTGTTAGGTAAATGACTAAAATTAGTTTTCAGGTAATTTTTTGTTTTATGAGTTTGGGAAAGTTGTATTATTGTGTCCTATTGGGAGCCTATAAATAGGTGTATTGTGTTAAGAAAATGTGTGTGTTCACAAAAAGAGAGAGTGTGTGTCTCCTTTTGAGAGAAAGTAAGACGAGAGATAGGCAAAGGGTGTAAGGGGTTTTGGGTAGAGAAAGGTTGAGAGTGTTTGACTAGTGTGTAATTGTGAAAGTATTAGTGAATTTATTCTCCGTCTCTCTGTAGACGTAGGTAATTTTGCCGAACTATGTAAATTCTTTGTCTTCTCCATATTTCTGTGTTAGTTTATTTTTCTGTTGCGTATTGAGTAAAGAGATATTTTCCCCAACAAATGATATCAGAGCCAAGGTTGAAGATCTTGAAGAAGAAAATCGAGATGATGTCAGGAGTAAAGTATGAGCAAATTGAGCGTTCTAACAAAAAGAGTAATTTCAACATCTGACAGAGTACGGTGAAGGATATTCTAGTGTAGCATGGACTTTTAAAAGAACTACAAGGGAAGGAGCCAAAAAAGATGAGTGATAAAGATTGGGAAGAATTGGAAGTGAGAGCAGTAAGCACTATCCATTTGAGTTTGGCTCCTGAACTGAAATATAGTGTCCCAATCGTCATCATCAAATAATATCTCCTCGGGATCATCGTCGATATCATCCATATCCCCAACCCAGTCTCCTGGCTCGAGCTCGGGTTCCTGATCCATGTTTTCATCCTTGTCATCACTGGAGATATCAATAATCGGGGAATCTGCTGGTGGATCTTCTGGAGCAACTATGTCCTCAGCAGCGCCCTCCGCTTCTATCTGAACCTCAGCCTCAGGGGCGGGTACCTCCTGTACTGGAACTGCCTCAAACATCTGCTCTGCTATCCCGGCATCGTCAACGGGTACTGGGTGATCAGCCACATATGCCTCGGCCTGCATGGCGTGGGCAACCATCTTAGTCTCTAAAATGTCAGTGATCATGTCCTCGACCGTCATAGCAAGCATCGGCTCTGCGACGTACTGTCGAATCTGAGGTGGAAGTCCGTTCCTAAGAATCACTAACGCCTGCATCCCTGGACTAACTATATCCTGAGGAATGTAAGGCAACATCGCCTCCTGGAAGCGTCGACACTAATGGCCCATCGACTCCTAAGGATAAGCGTGCCAATCCGCTACAAAATTCTGATACCGCGTGTGCTGCATATCCCGATAGATCTCAGGATCATGGTACGGCGCATCAGCCCCCTCCTCAAGCAATGGCCCATAACGTACAATCACCAGGGTGCGAAAATGCGACCAGGTGCGATCGGGCATCGCTCGCTCTCCGAGTGTCATCCACCATAATCTCGCGTCTGCTACCAGACATCTGCTGGCCAACAAAACCTGGAGGTGAGCCTCTATATGGAAGATGTGGAAGATCGTCTCTATATCGTAAAGCCAAGCTGATAATGACGCGGTCCTATGAGTGCCATCAAACAAGAGGGGTTGCATTCCGTTGAATGCATATGCTGCGTAACGATCCTCCTCTACTCGTCTCGGATCCATAACGTCGTATCTATCATATCATAGTCGCATAGTAAATATTTATGCATATATAAAAAAATATATATATATATATATATAACTTACAATGATAGTGGCGATGGCAGGCTGACTGTGAAATTGGATTGCAGGAAACCGCTCTGATACCAACTCTGTAACGACCCGCCTAGTACAGGCCGTTACCATACATACATACTTAACTTTCCTCATAGTTCTTACTTACTTAACGAAAACAGCAGAATTTTTTTTTTAATAGTGCGCACACACACGAATACGTAAGTATAAAATAACTTTGCTAAATAAAAATGGTTGAGCGTAAAAGAAAACATATAAAATGAATACATAATATCAAAACGCGTAGCGGCATAATTTCCCACATTTCACAGTTCGCCTCGCCACGCTCCACCATCTTGTATCACGTACTCCCCATAGGTTGCTTACCTACAGCATAGACGTAAGACAATGAGCTTTCGCTCAGCAAGTACAACTACTATCTACCGCGACATAACATAACATACTTACTTATTCATCATAACATACCATAACATAACTTAATCATAGCATAACATAACATACATCTCTTAGGATAACATAACATACTTATGCATGAACCGTTTATGCTCCATTATGTTTTCTTATGCTTTCATAACTTATCTTGCTTATCTTACTTATGGGCCTCATAACATAAGTTTCCGTACCGGGTGCGCAACTATGGAGTGGTTGGGGCGGCCAGTCCATTTCCAACTCAAACCATAGTCCAACCCGACCTATGAGCGGGTCGGTACGACACAGGCAAGCTTGCTTGCCATCATAGCTTTCATCATCTCATACCTTGTTCTTATACTTATTAATTGGTGAACATGCTTCGTGATGTCTCACACAATCGAATCATAATCATTTCTTAATCATACCATAGCTTGTATCTTATCATAACATAATGCTAACATATTTCATAACATATATCATAGCTCATACTTCATAGCATATCATAGCACATAGCATAGCATACCTCATAGCATATCATAGCACATAGCATTCATTACACACATAACATTAAACCTCTAGCATACATCCTAGCAAATAACATTTACTAAACCTATAGCATACATCATAATATTAGACATACTTGGGTAAGTATTCACAACAAAGCCTATACTGTAGGCGGAGTTGTACTTACCTTAATTGCTGTGTCCGATATCAAGCTTGATCCCGTCAGGACACTTACAGCTTTCTACCTTCTGTCGGATCATAGGTTAGAAATGTTGGTGATATAACCAACATTCATATATAACTTTTGTTAAAAAATCCGTTTTTGCTTTCTTAATCTCATGTTATCTTACTTGGTTACGTTAAGTAACCCTAGGGTTTAAACGTACCCTAATCGGATTAAAACTTAACTTTGGTTTAGAAATCCGTTTTTGCTTTCTTTTGGAAAAACCTTATATTTTATGTGTAAAAACCCTTTGTTCAACCTTTGAAAAATTTGTAACTTTTGAGTAGTATTTATAAAAATACTTAAGTATTAAAGACTACCTTTGGAACAGCTTCCCTTAGTCAATTTATCATTGTATGTGCAGAAATATCATTTTTCTGCACTGTTTTAGAAAATCCTGTGTAGGAATTTCCTGTTTCCTGTACAGTTTTTGAATTCTGATTTTTATTTTAAAATCTAGGTGGAATCTGAAAAAGTTGTCTTCACAAAAGTTTTAGATCTCAAAAAACCCTATAACTTTCGTGTTTTGAGGAAAACCCAGTTGGGACGTTAACGTGTTCATATTCCCTGTTGAACCCACCTGGCCGTGTATAAATCCTGGTCACGGGCAGGCTCGGATTTTCATAACAATCAAGGCCGTTGAAGCCTTATTTTGCAAAACCGTCCATGTTGTACCCTAGGAAAAACTATTCTCTACAACTTTGTGTTTTGAGTTTTTTCAAATTCGGCCTCTAAAGGCCTCAAAATTTGATTTTCCCGAAACTGGGCAGATTCTACCCGAGAATGGCAGTTTTGGGTTTAAAATTCATTTTCGGCCTAATACGTGCACCCTACCTCAACCGACCGCATCGGGAGCCTAAAAACAGTCATGCAACATTTTTCTAACGTAAACTTTCCTTATACACATTATCTATCCAACCCATGCAAACCATTATAAAAAAATCACCCATTAGGGTTTGCATGGTTTAGGTTGCACAATTTGGTTCAAAAATCATTCTAACTTGATTCTAGCAACCTAACATACATTTGTTTATCATTCTTAGCATATAAAGGGAACATATAACATATCCATCATCAAGTATATAAATCATAAACATATCATGCAATTCTAGATATTTATCATACTAAATAAACACAATAATAACCAAACCACCCTTAAATCTAAATCAAGCGCATAATTGATTCTAACCTAGGCAAATAAATAACTTGAGCTTATGCTCTTACAAACCCATAGGAAATACACTTAAATTTCTCAATTGCAATATAAATTGAGAAGCTTAAGGTATAAGGGTTTTACCTTGATTTGGCTCAAAGATTGACTAGGCTAGGCTTGAATTCCTCCTTTTCCTTTGGCTCCCCTAGAACCGGCCTTGGCCAAGAAATGGTTCTCCAAAATTTTTCAACTCCTTTGCTCCAAGCTCCAGCCACCACAACTTCCAAAAATTCAACCAAAACTCAAAATTTTCTCTTCCTTCTTTCTTCCACACTAGAACCAGCCTTACCCACCAAATGGGTTTCAAAATTTTTTCCATCTTTTTGCTTGCTTTACACAAGAAATCCGGTTACCCTAAACTCAAATCACTCTTGGTTTTGCTTGATTTTCTTCCTTGGATTGCTTCCTAAAGTTCGGATTTTTTGAGAGGAAAAATGGGCATAGTTTGGCTAAGTTTTTGAATTTTTGTGAATAGGAATCACCTATTTATAGGCAATGAGAACTTTTTGAAATTGCAAAATAGTCCTTGAAGAAGCAAAATTTTGCACAAAAAGCATGCTAGGTGGCCGGCCAAATGGGAGGTTCTAGAGCCAAATTCTTTCCAAAATTTTCATTAATTCCTTAATGATGTCATAATTCAAAAGGTTGATGAGGTAATCCATCATTAGGGCTTGTTTGGTTCTTTTGTTAAAATGCAGTCCAATTTCATGTTAACACAGATATTTTCAATACTGCTTTCTACTAAAAGTAGTACTTTTACACTGAACTGCAGTCCAAAATTCATCTGTGTAAAAATGGACTGTATAAAAATTTTTCGATAACTTAAGGCCCCTTGGCCCATGATACCCTATTTTGTGTGCTTGATTATTCTATGGTGGTTTTAGGTCTAACTCATGCTATCTTGCCCGTAAAAACGGTTTCCGCAGTATATTTCCCATACTGCTTGTCAAATAACTGTGTCATCTCATGTTTGACTTTTGAAGTCAACCATTGACTTTTTAGGTCAACTTTGAATTTTTAGGTCAAACTTTGACCAGCATGAAATCATGAAATTTTTAACCCTTTTTACTCAAAAGGTTACATACTTGACTAAGCAATTATTTTTGAGTCTCGTAAAATCATGAGAACTCCTAATTTTCATAAAAAACCCTAATCAGGCTTTTTCATAAATATCTTCATGGTACAGTTTGAATTTCTATATAAGAAATCAAAATGTCGAAAAAACTAGGTATTACAGAGTCACCTAAGTCTATACCCTTGAGTGGGTTGCCTTACATCTAGTATTGGGCTTGTAAGGCCCAATCCCATTGGTTATGATCATTTAGTTGGGCTACGGTTGTAACAACCCAACTTTTGACGGACTTGTGATTTCCTTAGATACAATGAAAATCTAAGTCTATACTATGTATGTCAATATGAAACTCATGATCTATTTTGATTATCAGAGTATATTTGAGTTCTTATAAGTATTATGAGACTCAATGATAGTTTATTAAGTCAAGGATAAGGCCTTATGATGAAAAAGGTAGAACCATAATTTATGATTTTGTTTTGGCCAGTGAATGACTAGGATAATTTATGACATGATTAAGACGGTATTGTCGTATTATAAGCAGTATTGAAATTATATTGTAGCCAACCGTCATTACGGATGTAGAATTGAGAATAAGGATTGTGATCACTATAGAATAATCAGGAATAATATTTGGAGCAAGGAAGACTCAGTAGTTTCAAGTCCTAAGAAAAAACCTATACCCGGTCTAGTTAAGTGCAGATAAATTCTTGCCTGCAGTCCAACAATACTATACTATTGATAGTTAAAATAGTATTGGTTCTATCTGGATTATTAAGAAATTGAACTGCATATTAGGAGGGAATGTCAAACATGGCCCTACTTGGAGGCCAAGTAATTGTAGATATGTATGAAATGATATTTTGGCTCCAACATTCCACATGGCGGCAATTAGGGGGTACTTGAAAAGCAAAAATTTTGTCTTTAAAGACCAATATACAATTCAAGGAGAATTTAAGGAAAAAAAATAATTATGGAAAATTATGAATTTTCCACCTATAAATAGGGGTGGGTAGTAGAAACTTACATTCTTTAGTTGGCTTCTCAAACTTCTAGTTCTTTCTCAACTATTCCTCTCTAGCCTTAGAAAGAGAGAGAGAGAGAGAGAGAGAGAGAGAGGTGATGGCCAGTTGTGGTGTGAAAGGGTAGAGTAAGTTTGTAACGCCCCGACTTCCCACGCCGGGTTGTCACCTTACTTACATACTGAACTTAAACTTGCGGAAAATTTGGGAGAAATTTTTTTTTCTTTTAAACTTTATTTTAAAACTTTCAACTTGAACTTCATTCTCAAACTCATACTTACTGATAGGTACTTACTCGAGTACCGAACTTTCAAACCCTTCTTGAATGCCATCATAATCAAATTGTAGACCAAACCCGACTTAATGCGGATTGGTACCACAAGAGGCAACTTACTTGCCATACATACATAAACTTTGTCATTCATACTTGAAACATCATGAAAATATGAAAACCCTTTTTCATTACAACATATTTTATAGAGTATATTTTTTTTCCAAAATCCGTGGCAGTGTCCATCCCACATTTCACAGTCCGCAACACCAGCCTTCCACAGTATTGCATCAGAGATTGCTGACAGGTTGCTTACCTACAGCATAGACGTAAGACGTGAGCTTTCGCTCAGCAAGTACAACTGTTACATCCGCGACGCAAAACACATATCATTATGCATGAACCAATTATGACCTCTTATGAATCAAATATGGATTCATAACTTAGCTTAGTTCTATTCCTTTACTTATCATGTGTGCTCGTACCGTGGTACATAGCCAAGGAATGGTTGAAGGCGGCAATCCGTTTTAACTCAAACCATGAAACACAAAGTTTAACATGGAGTAGTTTAGGTAGCCATCCAATCCAACTCAAATCATGAACCATACCATTTAAACCCGCCTTTGTGGCAAGTCGGTACGACACAACATCTTACATGTCTTGTTCTTACCAGGTGGTTTAACATTAGTGAACATGCTTCATGATGTCACAATATTACAACATATAACATAACATAGCCTCATTCATAACATACCATGACATGCCATACATACCATAACATATCATACCATAATATCACATGACATAACATACCATAACATTACACGCCATGACAATCATCACATACCATCACATTAGGCAAGTAACAACAAAGGGCCTATGCTGTAGGCGGAGTTGTACTTACCTCTCTTGTTATGTCCTGTGCAATGCTGCTCCTGCTCTGAGTATAGCTGCAGGTTCCCTCCTGCTTGTTGAAGGACATAGGTGAGGTTCTAATTAGTATTGTGGAATGTTGGTGATCTAACCAACATGCCTACATAATCCTAGTTGTATGTCCCTGATACTAGATGTCTTACTGGGTTACAAATAGTAACCTTATGTGCAAAATCATCATATATACCATTAGGGTTAGGTTACCTTCCCAACCTTGGGCTTTATCCTTGTCCATAAACCATTGGGTTACTTCAATTAACCCTATATCTTAGCCCAATTAATTAATCTTGGTATCCTTTAGGGTTATCTTGACTAACCCTTAAGGTTAATTGTAGTCAAACTCTTGGTCAACCAAAGTCAACTTTTGGTCAACTAAGGTCAACCCTATACGGGTCAAACTTGAGCTTTAGGCTTGGCCCAGTAACTCGGATATCACTTCCGGTTACCCGTAATCGTCTTACTTACCCAATTTTTAGTTTAAAAATCTATTTTCCATTTCTTTGGAAACTTGGGTAAATTAACTTCAAAAATCTTTTACTTAACTCATAAAATTCATATTTTTGAAATAGGTTTTTGTAAAATCATTTAGGGCTGCAAACTGCCTTTGGAACAGTTTTCCTAGTCAAAACAGTGGTTTTGGGGAAAGATACAATTTTTCTGAACTGTTTTTAGAAAATCGTGTGCAGGAATTTCATGTTCCCTGCACAGTCTTTATAAAACCGTGTCATTTTAAAGATCTATTCCGATTTTGAAAATGTTGTCTTCATGAAAGTTCTAGCTCTCAGAAAATCCTAAAACTTTCATGTTTTGAGAAAAATCCAGTTCTGCTTGTATCCTTGTCAGTTTTCATTTGAAACTGGCTGGTCGTGTAAACTAGGTCTGGGCAGACTAGTCTCGGATTTTTATAGAAACCGAGGCCATTGGAGCCTCATTTTGAGAAACCATCCACGCTGCCCCCTAGGAAACACTCTTCCGAACAACTTTCGTGTTTTACGTTTCACCCAGTTCGGCCTCTAAAGGCCTTAAATTTCCACTTTCCCGAAACTGGCCAGTTTGGAATCCGAATTGGCAGTTTCGGTTGTTAAGTCCGGTTTACGTCTTATTTCGCGCAAACTACCTCAACCGCCCGCAGCGGGAGTCTAATATCAGTCATGCAGCGCTTTCTAACGTAAAATATACATCCATGCATAATTCAAACATTTTCATGCAAAGCAAAACCCTTGGGTGTTCTTGCACCAAACCAAGGTTTGCAAAACATTTGGTTTGCATCACCATTCATCAATCAAGCTTCTAATCTAGCTCAAACATAAACATGCATGACCTATAACTTCTTAGGCATATTGAGGACATATCACAAACACCTTATGTGCATGCACGCAATCTTAATAATCATGCAAGCATACTTATCAAATCATGCACCATAATCATAATTGAGACCTTAGTACCCTAATCAAGCACATAATCAAGCACAAAACTTATTGCATGGCATAAGAAAATGAGCTTATGCTCTTACATCCCAAACATGGAAATACACTTAAATTTCCCAAATTTAAGCTCAAATTAAAAAGGTTTAGGGCCAAGGGTTTACCTCTAGAGCTTGGATGTTGGTTTACAAGCTTGGATTCCAACATTTTCCTCACTCCCCCTTGGCTGCCATTGCAGCCGATTCTCCTCCCCCAAATGGGTTCCAATTTTCGGCCATCCCTCATGAGAAACAACCACATGAGTATCTAGTTTCAAGCTCAATAGAAAAACTTAAGGGTTTTAGAGATTTACCTAGATCAATCCAAGAGGTTGGCTTGATTGATTCTAACTTTTCTCTCCCTTTTTTCCTTGGCTCCACACAACCGGCCTCCCCTCCAATTGGGGTTCCAAAAATTTTTGGCCAATTAAATTGAGCCTCACACACTCACACAAGGTCTGGCCATTACCAAAAATCCAGCCAACCAATTTTTTTTTTTTTTTTTTCCTAGGGTCGGTTTTAGAGAGAAAATGGGTATGGGAGAATTTTGCCATAATTTTGCTTGTTTTCCCAATTTTTCCCCTCAAAAATCCGCCCCCCTTCACCCCTATTTATAGCTGATTTTGAACTTTCAAAATTGCTAAAAAGTCCTTGAATTTGGATTTAATTACTTTTCCAAAATTACACTTTAGTCCTTGAAGCAAAAATATTTGCACTTTGACCCCTGCAAGTGTTGGCCGGCCATTTCATGCCTTGGAGCCCAAGTTTTGCTTACCTCATCATGATGACATCATCTTGATGACATCATGTGCTTACCTCATGCTTACATCATTATATTTTCTAAAATTACACTTTTGCCCCCAAAAGATAAAATATTTACATTTTTACCCACTTAGGTGGCCGGCCATTATGGTGCTTAGGTGGCAAAGATTTCTTTCCGCAATTTCCTTAAATCAAAATGATGTCATAATTCCAAAATAGGGTGACATCATCATAAGGCCTTGTTTGGCTTTTTCCTTAAAATGCAGTCTATTTTCTTACTAATACAGATAAATCCAATACTGTGTTCACTAATACACAGTATTATTCAGTACTGTTATACTTGACTGCAGTCCAAAATTTATCTGCGTAAAAATGGACTGTAAAAATTTTTCTTCTTATTTCTGGAAGTCATTAGGACTTTGATATCCAACTTAGTGTGCTTGATTTTTCTAGGGTGGTCTCATAGCTTATTCTTGTTATTTTGTCCGAAAAGACAATTTTAGCAGTATATTTCCAATACTGCTTATCCTATTACTGTACAGTCATACCTTTGACTGTTCTTGGTCAATCCTTTGACTTTTTGGTCAACTTTGACTTTCTTGGTCAAACTTTGACCAACATGAAATCATGAAATTTTGTCATACCGTTTTTCTCAAAACGCCCATACTAGGTTAAGTAATCTATCGTTGAGTCTCGTAGCTAGTTAACCGAGAACTCAAACTTATACCGATATTCTATTCCAAACATGATATAGACTTAAGTTTTCCTCATTCAAAGGAAATCTAGAATTATCAAAATTCGGGTTATTACAAAGTTTCCTCTCATCTAAGGTCTAGAAGCAATCTTTCCAAGCTCTAGAGGTATAAACTTGATCCTCTAACTAAGATTTTATTGATATAGGCTCACGGCTTTGACCGTTTGAGGTAGTGTGTGCGTAATTTTACGTAAGAACCAACTAAAATGGAAACTGCCAGTTTCGGATCAAAACTGGGCAACAATATGGAAATAGGATTTTGAGGCCTTTAGAGGCCGAATTTGAGAAAAGTCAAAACTACAAAGTTGAAGAAAATAGAAAATCCTAGGGGGTAGAGTAGAAAGTTTTTAATAATAAGGCTCTAGATGCCTCTGTTTTCACAAAAATCCGAGCTTGGTCTGCCTAGATCCTATGCACGGCCAGGCAGGTTCAACACAGAAAAAGGATAGGTTAAAAGTAGAACTGGATTTTGAGTAAAGAATGAAAATTGTAGGGTTTTTCAAGATCTAAAACTTTTGTGAAGAAAACTTTTTCAAAATCCAAACAAATTCTTAGATACAACTGGATTCTAAAAACTGTGCAGAAAACAGGAAATACCTGCATAGGATTTTCAAAAGCAGTGCAGGAACAAGTAATCCCTACACATACACTAATAAATGGTATTATTGAACTATTTTCAAGGATAGTTTTCAAAACCTAACAGTTTCATTACCCTTACTCAAAAAAATTACAGTTTTGGTAAAAGATTGAAAATTTACAAAGGATTTTATACAAGGAAAATTTGGACAACAAATACTAGGTTTTAGCAAGAAAAGGAAAAAAATAAATAAATGAGCCAAAAACTATCTCAAAAACATAATAACAGTATGATGACAACGGTAGCCAAGTAGGATACCCAAGTTAATGGGTTGGGCCTAAAGTCCATGGTTACCAATAGTAACATAATAGGACATAGCTTTAAAAATTGGGCCTTAGTAACCCAATAGGGTTTTAACCTAAATATGATTTGGGCTTATACCTAGGGTTACTAATAGTAACCTAATAGGATACTAAGTATGATGAGGCCTTAAACCCGCATGTTAAGCAAGATAATAAGTTTATAATAAGTTGATAATAAGTTCATACTGTAGGTAAAAAGCCTGCAGCTTAATTGGTAGGTCATGCAGACGATACGGCAAGTGAATGGTGGTGTGGGATATCACTACGTAAATTTTTCCGGAAACTCTTTTGAACCAAAAATGTGTATATATATATATATTAAATTAAATTATGTTACACTATATGTATAATGTTTGAAGACTTAAGTTAAATATCAGGAGTATGTATGTCTTTTTATTTCAATGTGTATACACGGAAAGTTTACTTATATGGACTAGTCTATTTATATATGTTTTAAAAAAAATTATTCTCTAATTTTCAAGTAAGTTTAAATTATTAAAACCAAGATGTAGTTTAAGTAAGTATGGTAACGGCCCTATGTAGGTCGGGGCGTTACAAAGTTGGTATCAGAGTGGTATCCTACCAGCCTACTTCATCTTGCCTAACATCGCTCTGCAACGGCCCAAGTAAGTTAAGTTATTTTCTTATAATTAGAATTAGTTAAGATCTTGCGTACATATTAAGCATATCTCGTCAATGGCCACGTTGGAGAATGATACTCCTGGTGCTATAAAGGACTACTCCACCCTGGTATGGTGATAGCCGAGAACTTTTCGTATTAAGGAATCGGATCAACATTATGGAAGTTAAATGTCCCGTGCCCACATAAGAATAATGTTAGATATGGGGATAACGTTGGGAGGTGCCATAGCTTGGTGGTGGCAATTAGGTGATGTGCGAACATGATGGGAAAGTTTTATACCTTCCTAAATGTTATGAATATGTACTCATGTTATGAAGGAAATATGAACAAGATTATGATGGATTCAGATATGTTCTATATGATACGGAAATAAGATTATAGTTCCATATAAGAGACATGATCTCGTTAAATTATTAAAACGAGAAACTTATTTTATAGTTTTCTACGTAGAACCATGCCACCAAGATGTAGAACGGCACAAACCCAAGACGTTGATCTTGCGGCCCAGTTGAATAAACTATGACAATTGATGTTAGCCCAACAACAAGAGATAGGTGGGCTTAGAGCTTAATTGGCTCAGCAAAATGAAGGACCTCCTGATGCCGGAGTACCACCAGCACTTGTGAATCAGCCTGCTGCACCGAAAATTCATAATACTGACCCGGTGATTCCAGAAGACCCTATAGCCCCTGAAGTACCTGTTGTGCCTTTAGTTGTTCCACCAGCACCCCTGGTTCGAACTCCGAAAGAATTTTATGACAAATTTCGGCGTATGAAAGCACTGGAATTTGAAAGGTCAACAAACCCGATTGAGGCCGACAACTGGCTGGTCGACCTCCAAGTCATCCTGAACTTTTTAAGGCTTAATGATCAAGAGAGAATACTCTGCGCATCATTTATGTTAAGAAAAGATGCTCGTCTCTGGTGGGAAACCGTCCAGATTTGGCGGAATGTTAGTCAAATGACCTGGGAAGACTTTGTTGATGAATTTAAAGAGAAATACTTCAACAAAGAGGTTATGGAAGCTCAACAAGATGAGTTCACTAGTTTTCGCCAGGGTAATCTGTCAGTAGCTGAAGCTGTCAAAAAGTTTGAATAGCTAGCACGTTTTTGTCCTCATATCATCATTTCTGAA
Source organism: Ficus hirta (assembly GCA_038430175.1). NCBI lineage: Eukaryota > Viridiplantae > Streptophyta > Magnoliopsida > Rosales > Moraceae > Ficus > Ficus hirta. Next base: position 30,391,095 of record CM076585.1, read on the forward strand.
AGGGACAAAGTAAGAAAGATGATGAGGATGTTTTGCTCTGATTTGGCAATAGTAATTAGCAGTGGCCCCTATCCACCAACCACTGTTGCTGAATGTGTCAGCCGGGCAATTCGAGCTGAGTACTGGGTAGGACAGAACAGAGAACAGCGGGCTAAGTTCTTTAAAGACAAGAAAGAAGAAAAGGTCCAAGCTAAGCAGAATCAGGCAAGACCAAGCCAAACTTCCCAGCAGAGAGGTCAAGGAGGACCTTTTGGTCAAAACAGCAACAATAAGCAGTACGGCGGTAATCAGTAGAAAAGAAAATAGAATTCAGGAAGACAGGGGAATCAATAGAATTCTCCCCAAAAGAAGAATGCTTCTGATAACAACAATTATCCTACTTGTCAGAAATGTGGAAGAAAGCACCCGAGAGATTGCCGTGCTAGAACCAATCACTGCTATTTGTGTGGCAAGGAACGCCACTATGCTAGGAACTGTAATTCCAATTTCCAGAATCCGCAGAACCAACAGAAAGGTTAGGGATATCAACTTCACGCAGCACAGATGAAGTTCGAAGGACCTGCAATCTCTCAAGGCAGACTTGAAGCTCCAGAACCTCAAGGACGTATTTATGCCTACACTAAGGAAGATGTTCAAGCTGGACCATCCACGGTGGTGACAGGTCAGCTTCCTTTTGCCCAACAAGATGCCTACGTGTTAATTGATTCTGGCGCTATGCATTCATTCACATCACCTAAGTTTGCTAAGAAACTAGGTAGAGGAAGTGATAGAATTGGAAGAACATTTAGGATTGTATTACCCTCCGGGAAAATTTTATTGTCTGATTATTGGATACGTCATGTTCCAATAATTATATGTGGTACAGAAATGTATTTCAATTTGATTATCATTGACCTATATGACTACGATGTTATTTTGGGTATGGACTTCTTGGGGAAATACAACACAGTTATAGACTGTCAACATTGTGTTATCACGTTCAAGTCAATTGGAGGCGAGGAGTTCATTTTTAGTGGATCAACTCCAAAACAGCCGAAAATGTTCATTTCTGCACTAAAGGCTAGAAAGTTGTTGGCAGAAGGATGTATTGGATTTCTGGCCAATATGGTAGATTAGATGCAAGAAACTAAGAGTTAGGCCAGAGGAAGTACCGATTGTCAAAGATTTTATGGAATTTTTTCCTGAAGATTTACCAGGATTGCCACCGGAGCGAGATATTTCTTTTGAGATTGAATTGCTTCCCGGATCGGCACCAGTATCTAAGGCACCTTATAGGATGGCTCCTGCCGAACTTAAGGAACTGCAAATTCAGTTACAAGAGCTCCTGGATCGAGGATTCATTCGTCAGAGCTATTCACTATGGGGAGCCCTAGTTTTGTTTGTAAAAAAGAAGGATGGCACTCTTAGGATGTGTGCATTGACTATCGGGAACTATATAAGATTACCATTAAAAATAAGTATCCCTTACCTAGGATCGACGATTTGTTCGATCAGTTGAAAGGAGCTTCAATTTTTTTTGAAAATTGACCTGCGATCAGGATATCATCAGCTCCACATTAGGGAAGGAGATATTCCTAAGACAGCCTTTCGTATGCGATATGGACAAATGCTCGTTATACCATTTGGACTGACAAATGCTCCAGCTGCCTTTATGGACTTGATGAATTGAGTGTTCAAGGATTACTTGGACAAGTTCGTTATTGTTTTTATAGATGATATCTTGATTTATTCAAAGTCGAAGGAGGAGCATGAGGAGCACCTAAAGATCGCTCTACAGATTTTAAAGCAAAACCAGTTTTATGCTAAATTCACAAAGTGTGAATTTTAGTTGGAGAAGGTTCATTTCTTAGGACATGTGGTCTCTAAAGAAGGCATATCTGTAGATCCGGCCAAGATTGAAGCAGTAAGTAAATGGCCAGCTCCGAAAAATGTCACCAAAGTATGTAGTTTCCTTGGCTTAGCGGGCTACGACCGACGTTTCATCGAGGGATTTGCTAAGATCACAGCACCACTCACAGCACTTACACGGAAGGGAAAGAAGTACGAATGGACTGCAAAGTGTGAAGAACACTTCCAAGAGCTAAAAAGTAAGCTGACTAGTGCTCCAATCCTTACAATACCAGTTGTGGAGGAAGGGAACTTCGTGATATACAGCGATACTTCCAAGATAGGATTGGGAGCCGTACTCATGCAAAATGGAAAAGTAATCGCTTATGCTTCACGACAGCTCAAAGATCATGAGAAGAACTATCCGACGCATGATTTGGAGCTTGCGGCGGTAGTATTTGTGCTCAAAATCTGGAGACACTATCTTTACGGTACTAGGTGTGAGGTTTACACGGATCATCAGAGTTTGAAGTATATCTTCACATAGAAAGAGCTCAACATGAGGCAAAGAAGATGGCTCGAACTGATAAAAGATTATGATATAGACATCCGTTACCACCCCGGGAAGGTAACAAAGTAGCCGATGCCCTTAGTCGGAAGTCGTCTTTCTCGTTGATGTCAATTCAGTCATTGATCGAGCCTATCCAGAAAGAACTAGTGGAAGCTGGAATCGAGCATATTATGGGAAGTTTAGCTGCCCTAACCTTCTAACCTACCATTGTGGATGGCATGAAGGAACGTCAAGAAGCAGATGCCTCGCTACTTAGGACAAGAAATGAAGTCTTAGAAGGAAAGGAGTCGGACTTCAACATATCTGATGAGGGCATACTCTATCAGAAAAATAGACTATGCATTCATAATGAGGACGAGTTGAAGAAGCAGATCATGAAAGAAGCTCATGAGACTTCATATTCGATTCATCCTGGAGCCACAAAGATGTACAAAGACTTGAAGGAAAGTTTTTGGTGGCTCAAAATGAAGAATGACGTTACCATATTCGTTAGTAAATGCCTCAAGTATCAGAAAGTGAAGGTTGAACATCAACATCCAGGGGGAGAATTGCAAAAAATTTCCATCCCATAATGGAAATGGGACCAAGTGACGATGGATTTCATGGTTGGTCTACCCCGAACTCCCAGCGGCAACGATGCTATTTGGGTAATTGTTGATCGATTGACGAAATACGCGCACTTTTTAGCTATCAAACTTAGCTTTTTAGTAGACCATCAGTATCTCAATTTCAATTCAAACATGGGTTTGATTCACACTCCATGTTCTGAGAAATATTTACCATCCGAAAAGAGGAAAAAACGGGGTCTTTGTCTAAAGAAATGCCTTGAGAAAGGGCAGATGTATAGAACCTTTCAACGAGATAGTGCTTTTTCAACTCTCACGGGATTCCAAAATCGATTATCTCAGATCGTGATGGTCGTTTCACTTCTAAATTTTGGAGGAGTGTACATCAAGTAATGGGTACAAAGCTTACCTTTAGCACAGCTTTTCACCCTCAGACAGATGGACAATCAGAAAGGACTATTCAGACTCTAGAAGATATGTTACGAGCATGCGTTATGGACTTCAAGGGAACTTAGGATAAGAAGCTTCCTTTGATTGAGTTCTCATATAGCAACAATTTCCAAGTTTCAATTGGGATGGCTCCTTATGAAGCTCTTTATGGGAGAAGGTGTAGATCTCCAGTTCATTGGTATGAGACAAGAGAGAAAGAACTTGTGTCTACAGACTTTATTCGAAAAAGTACTGAGGCCGTAAAACTTATACGTCAACGGATGGAGACTACATTTAGTCGACAAAAGAGTTATGCCGACAAAAGCAGAAGGCCTCTAGAATTTCAAGTTGGGGACTCAGTATTCCTCAAGGTTGCTCCATTTAAAGGAGTCATGAGATTCGGAAGGAAAGGGAAATTAAGTCCAAGATATATAGGGCCATTCGAAATACTTGAAAGAATAGGTAATGTGGCTTATAAATTGGCTTTACCTTAAGAATTAGCATATGTACACAATGTATTTCATGTGTTGATGCTAAAGAAATATATATCGGATCCATCACATGTATTGAACCATGAACCAATTGAGGTTCACGAGGATCTGACTTATGAGGAAAAACCGGTTCGACTTTTGGCACGAGAAGAAAAGGTGCTAAGAAACAATGTTATACCTTTAGTTAAGGTTCTATGGCGAAATCATGAGATTGAAGAAGCAACATGGGCACGTGAAGAGGATATGAAGAAAAGCCACCCAGAATTATTCTAATTTTCGAGGACGAAAATTCTCTAAGGAGGGTGGATTGTAATAACCAAAATTTTTACGGACTCATGATTTTCTTATATATAAAGAAATTTAAATCCGTACTATGTGTCTATGTAATGTTTCATGAAAATTATGAATATCAATATGAAATTCATAATTTTATTAGTAAATGTTTGAGTTCTCGTTTAATTAGTTATGAGACTCAATAAATAGTTTGCTTAGCCAAGCATGAGGCCTTTTGAGGAAAAAAGGCAGAATAAAGAATTTATGATTTTATTCCGGTCAAAGTTTGACTAGAATGATTCAAGGCATAATTATGATGGTACTGCAATATAACAAGCAGTATGAAAATTATACTGTGAAAAACCGTCATCACAGATGAAAATGTAAGAATAAAGTACGGGACCACTTTAGAAAAATCAAGCACAATATTTAGAGCAACAAGGGCTAAGTAGCTTTAAGTCATAAGAAAAACCAATACGCAGTCCCATAATACACAGATGAATTCTGGACTGTAGTCCAGTATAACAGTACTGTTATTAGTTGAAAACAGTATTTGTAATATCTGCATTAGTATGAAAATAGACTGCACATTAAGAGAAAAGCCAAACGAAGCCCTAATGGGAGGACACCTCATCTAGGATAAATATGTGAATTTTGGGATTTTTAGAAAATTAGAAGAAATTGGTGGTAACTTTTGATTGGATAATTGAATGGATGAACACGAAAGGCTTACTTGGCCTCCAAGGACCCATAATGACCGACCACCTCAAGGGACTCTTTAACAAATATTTTACTTTTGGGGTTAGATATGCAATTTTAAGAATAAAAATAATTCTAAAAAGAAATTATTTTTCACCTATAAATATGTGATGATAGGGGGGTGTTGGATCATTCTATTCCACCCCAAAACTATGCCTAAATTTCAACCTATTTTCTCTACCCCCTAGAAGCCGAACCCTAAGAAGAAAAAAAGAAAAAAAAAAAAAGAAGAAGAAGGAAGGTAGTGGCCGGTTGTGTATAGGTTAAGTGAGGAAGGAAAATTCTCTATATCCAAGGTTTAAGATCCATCTTCCAAGACGTAGACGTAATCCTCTTAACTCTCTAAGTGTTCAATTAAGTTTTGATGAAGGATTTAAGTGTATTTCAAGCATGGGTTTGTAAGAGCATAAGCTCATCTTATTAGCTTAAATTTGCTTAGATTTATACTTGATTAGGGCTAGTGGTTTTGATTTATGCATGGTTATGATGTTATGTGTTAGAGCATGTGTGGTATGTATGAATGCCTAGTATGTGTTTGTAGTATGTCCCCATACACTCAAGAATGATGTTGCATGGATGAAAAATTTAATTGGTAATGTGTTGCATGTAGGGTTCAAGAAAACCCTAAAAACCCTAATTGGTGAAGGTTCACCTTATGGGTTTGCATGAAGGATTGTATGAATGGAAATGAATGCATGGTAATAAAAACATTACATAAGGCGCTGCATGCTTGATGTAGGCTCACGGTTTTAACCGTTCGAGGTAGTATGTGCGTAATTTTACGTAAGAACCAACTAAAATGGAAACTACTAGTTTCGGATCAAAACTGGGCAGCAATTTGGAAATAGGATTTTGAGGCCTTTAGAGGCCGAATTTGAGAAAAGTAAAAACTACAAAGTTGAAGAAAATGGAAAATCCTAGGGGATGGCATAGACAGTTTTTAAAAATAAAGATCCAGAGGCCTCTGTTTTTACAAAAACCCGAGTCTGGTCTGCCCAGACCCTGTGTACGGCCAGGCAGGTTCAACAAAGAAAAAGGATAGGTTAAAGGTAGAACTGGGTTTTGAGTAAAGAATGAAATTGTAGGGTTTTTCAAGATCTAAAACTTTTGTGAAGAAACTTTTCCAAAATCTAAACAGATTCTTAGATACAACTGGATTCTAAAAACTGTGTAGAAAACAGGAAATTCCTGCACAGGATTTTCAAAAGCAGTGCAAGAACAGGTAATCCCTACACATACACTGATAAATGGCATTATGGAACTGTTTTCAAGGATAGTTTTCAAAACCTAACAGTTTCATTACCCTTACTTAAAAAAATTACAGTTTTGCTAAAAGATTGAAAATTTACAAAGGATTTTATACAAGGAAAATTTGGACAACAAATACTAGGTTTTAGCAAGAAAAGGAAAAAAAAAATAAATAAATGAGCCAAAAGCTATCTCAAAAATATAATAACAGTATGATGACAATGGTAGCCAGGTAGGATACCCAAGTTAATGGGTTGGGCCTAAAGCCCATGGTTACCAATAATAACCTAATAGGACATAGCTTTAAAAATTGGGCCTTAATAACCCAATAGGGTTTTAACCTAAATATGATTTAGGTTTATACCTAGGGTTACTAATAGTAACTTAATAGGATACTAAGTATGATGAGGCCTTAAACCTAAAGTTTATTAATAAATCAAACAGAATACTGATTGATTGAAATTGGGTCTTGTACACTAGGGTTACATTTAGTAACCAAATAAGATAACATTGTGGTATGTGAGGGACATGTAACTAGGGTTACTAATGAATGTTGGTCAAGGATACCAGTATTGAATGCAATGATTTATGGTAAGATAAGATGACCCTTATCTTACATCCTTTTTGGGAAACAGGGAAATAACCTGTTGTTGCAACCTGATTTGGAGCAACAAAACCCAGGGCGTAGCATAACCGGTAAGTACAAACCTTACCTATAGTATGAAAGTAATAAATACTATTTTCAAGTATGACATGTTTTTATATGCCGTGTTATGCTAAGATATGTCATGTTATGCCATGTGTATGTATATGTTATGGTTGATATTATATTATGTTATATGTTTTGATATAGTAACATCATGAGGCATGTTCATTAATATTAAACCACATGGTAAGAATATATTGTTAAGTCATAAGATAAGACAAGCAATGTATCATACCAACCTCCCATCAGATCGTTGAGGATTATATATGTTCAAGTTCAAGATACTAAGACCTTCCATCAGATCATGAAGGCTTACACGAGTCCCAGAATTATTAGGAACTTTGCAAATCCTAACTTTCTGTAGATTACGTGCATTTGGTACTTACACAAGGGGCCCACATGTTAAGCAAGATAATAAGTTCATAATAAGTTCATAATGGAGCATAAGATATTCATAATTGATCATAAATGGGTCATGCATAAGTTATATGATGATTGACATGTTTTTGTGAGATTAAGTTTGTACTTGCTGAGCGTAAGTTTATCAGTATATTTCATACTGTAAGTAAAAAGCTTGCAGCTTAATTGGTAGGTCATGCAGACGATACGGCAAGTGAAGAGCGGTGTGGGATACCACTACGTAAATTTTTCCATGAACTCTTTTGAACCAAAAATATGTGTGTATATATATATATATATTAAATTAAATTATGTTACACTATATGTATAATGTTTGAAGACTTAAGTAAAATATCAGGAGTATGTATGTCTTTTTATTTCAATGTGTATGCACGGAAAGTTTACTTATATGGACTAGTCTATTTATATATGTTTAAAAAAAATTATTCTCTAATTTTCAAGTAAGTTTAAATTATTAAAATCAAGATGTAGTTTAAGTAAGTATGCTAACGGCCCTACATAGGTCGGGACGTTACATGGTGAGCACACATAATCTTAAAACTCATCCTAGAGCATAAAATCAAACCCATACTTAGAGCTAGCAAACAAAATAACCTAAGCATAGTTCTAGCATAAACCAACTATAAAGGACCATCATATGGGAAAAATAAGAAACATGAGCTTATGCTCTTACATCTCATAACTTGAAAAACATAAAACTTCCTCAAATCAAAACTAATTAAAGTTTTAGTTAGGGATCAAGAATATACCTCTAGAGCTTGAAGAAGATGGATTCTAAGCCTTGAATGAGAGAAATCCTTGCTCTCCACCTCTCCACACCAAACCGGCCACCTCTCGCTGTCTCTCTCTTGCTCTCTCTCTCTCTCTCTCTCTCTCTCTCTCTCTCTCTCTCCCCTTTTTTTTTTTAAGGCTAGAGAGGAATAGTTGAGAAAGAACCAGAAGTTGAGAGACTAGAGTGTGTTTGGGTCACTCTCTCAAACTCAACTTTTCTATCTCAAATTTTGTCTTTTTCCTCAAAAGTCTTTGTCTTTTTCCCAAAAAGTTTTTTGTCTTTTCTGAAAAGTCAACAAAATTTACTATTTCAACTTCAAAAACTCAACTCAAACTAACGAACCAAACGAACCCAACTAAAATGGTTCAATTGTCATAACCCATCTCTATTTATAGGTGAAAATTTCATAATTTTTCATAATTATTTTTTTCTTAAATTTTCCTTGAATTTCATATTGGTCCTTAAAATATAAAATTTTGCCTTCCATATCCTCAAAGTGGCCGGCCATGTAGAGGTTTTAGGTTAAAAAACCATTTCATAACTATCCACTTAATTAAAAATTACCAAAATTACATAATTAACTATGATGAGTTGTCCCCAATTAGGGCCATGTTTGGCATTCCTCCTAATACATAGTCTATTTTTTTTAATAATTCAGATAGTACCAATATTGTTTTAACTATCAATAATATGGTATTGTTGGACTGCAGTCCAGAATTTATCTGCACTTAACTGGACCGCGTATAGGTTTTTCTTAGGACTTGAAACTTCTTAGTCCTCCTTACTTTAAATATTACTCCTGATTATTATAGAGCAATCTCAATCCTTATTCTCAATTCTATATCCCTAATGATGGAAGGCTACAATATAATTTCAATACTGCTAATTATACGGCAATACCGTCTTAATCATGTCATAAATTATCCTGCATATTCATTGGCCAGAACAAAATCATAAATCATGGTTCTGCCTTATTCATCATAAGGCCTTATCCTTGACTTAATATACTATTATTGAGTCTCATAATACTTATAAGAACTCAAACATACTCTGATAATCAAATCATATCATGAGCTTCATGTTAATATACATAGTATAAACTTAGATTTCTATTATTTCTAAGGAAATCGCGAGTTCATAAAAATTTCGGTTATTACAATATGTTTTCAAATGTGGCAAGCTATATGATATACTTGCTAAGCTTTTCACTCAGATAGTTCTTGTGATGCAGCATGAAAGTATGAAGTATGAAGTATGCAATATGCAGTATGTAGTATGCAATATACAATATGGAGTATGCAGTACGCAATATGTAGTATGGAGTATGCAGTATGTAGTAAACAATATATAAAATGATGAAGTATGCAGTTTGCAGTTCGCAGGTCAGTAAGATCAAGAGATCGACTGATCCAGTGGTTTCAGAGTCTCATGACAAAACTAGAGAATTGATCCATTTATAAGGTTTTTAGTTAGTTAACGTTCTTTTTGAGCTGTTAGCCGGAAGGGGTGTTACAGTTACATTATGATACCTAAGAATGATTTCAATGAGATTGATTTTATACTTTAAGATGAGGTTAAAGATGATAGAGTGTCGTGGGACCAACAACTTAGTCAGCTTCATTTTTGGGAGCATTAGAACCACAAAAGTTTTTAGGACGAAATTTTTTTTTAAGGGGGCCACATTTGTAACAACCCAACTTTTGATGGACTTGTGATTTCCTTAGATACAAAGAAAATCTAAGTCTATATTATGTATGTCAATATGATGCTCATGATCTGATTTGATTATTAGAGTATGTTTGAGTTCTTATAAGTATTATTAGATTCAATGATAGTTTATTAAGTCAAGGATAGGACCTTATGATGAAAAAGGCAGAACCATTATTTATGAATTTGTTTTGGCCAATGAACGACTAGGATAATTTATGACATGATTAAAACGGTAATGTCATATTATAAGCAGTATTGAAATTATACTGTGGCCAACTGTCATTACGAATGTAGAATTAAGAATAAGGATTGTGATCACTCTAGAATAATCAGGAATAATATTTGGAGCAAGGAGGACTAAGTAATTTCAAGTCCTAAGAAAAACCTACACGCGGTCTGGTTAAGTGCAGATAAATTCTGGATTGCAGTCCAATAATACTATACTGTTGATAGTTAAAACAATATTAATACTATCTGCATTATTAAGAAATTGGACTGCATATTAGGAGGGAATGTCAAACATGACCCTACTTGGAGGCCAAGTAATTGTAGATAAGTATGAAAGGATATTTGGCTCCAACACTCCACATGGCCGGCAATTAGGGGGGACTAGAAAGGCAAAAATTTTGTCTTTAAGGACCAATATGCAATTCAAGTAGAATTAATTATGGAAAATTTATAAATAGGGGTGGGTAGTAGAAACTTGCATTCTTTAGTTGGCTTCTCAAACTTCTAGTTCTTTCTCAACTATTCCTCTCTAGCCTTAGAAAAAAAAAAAGAAGAGAGAGAGAGAGAGAGAGAGAGGTCATGGACGGTTGTGTGTGCAGGGGTAGAGCAAGTTTCCTCTCATCCAAGGTTTAGAAGCAATCTTTCCAAGCTCTAAAGATATAAACTTGATCCTCTAACTAAGATTTTCATTAAGTTTTGGTTTATGGGATTTAAATGTATTTCAAGTTATGGGATATAAGAGCATAAGCTCATGTTCCTTATTTTCCTATATGATTGTCCTTTATGGTTGGTTTATGCTAGATCTATGCTTAGGTTAATATGGTTTGCTAGATCTAAGCATGCGTTTGATTTTATACTCTAAAATGAGTGTTAAGGTTATGTGTGCTGACCATGTGCTTGTGATTATGCTCTCACATGTTATGTGTGCTCACCACGTATTTGTGATTATCCTCTCACATGTTTAAGTATAGAGATTTTATGAATGATGATGATGATGATGATGTGAATATTATGAGTACGTTGGTTAAGAATTTAACCTAAAGACATAAGTTGGTAAACAAGTTAGTTATCAATATTATGTTTTTCAAGAACATGAGATAAGTAAATGGTTGAAGTTTAAAAACGAAATCAACACGCTGCATGTTGATGTAGGTTTACAGCTTTAACCGTTTGAGGTAGTATGTGCAGATTTTTAAGCTAAAAATCCACAAAATACAAATTGCCGGTTTTCGAAAAAAATTAGGACAGTTTTCTAGAAAACCAATTTTGAGCCCTTTAGAGACCGAATTTGGAAAAAGTTCGAACTACAAAGTTGAAGAACACAGAAAATTCTAGAGAAAATATTGACATATTTTGAAAAAAGGACTCCAAATGCCTCTGTTTTTACGAGATTTCAAAACTGGTCGATCCAACTACTGTACACGGCCAAAACTTTCAAAAGAAAAAATGGGTAAGTGAAAGGCAGAATTCAATTTCGGATAAAACGAAAGTTTTAAGGTTCAATGAGATCTACAACTTCTATGCAGAAAACTTTTCCAAATTCTAAACTAATTTAAAGATAAAACTGGATTTTCAAAACTGTACTTGATACAATAAATTTCCTGCATAGATACATTCAAGCAAATTAAAAGGGTGTTTTGAAATCAGTTTTTAAGGTTTTATGACCTCTTTAAAAAGAGACTATGATTTTATAAAAATAGTTTCAAAAAGGTTTAAGTCCATTTGAATTTTACAAGTAAATTATAATACATATTATGTCTTACAAAAGACAGTTTCATGAAATTTCAAGTATTTATGTTAAGAAATACTTGACTTGTAAAGTTAAGATATTTTCAAGTAAACAAGATATTTTTAAGAAAAATAGACCAACTCTAAGTTACTTAAGAATATAGTAACAATTCTATGATTACCAATGGTAATCGGATTGGATACCAATTTATTATGTCAGGATTTGTATCTATGATTACCAATGATAATCGGATTGGATACCGATCTAGTATGATATGGTTTGTAGTAAGATACAATGATTCTTATCTTATGCCTTATTTGAAAACAGGAATATAACCTGTTGTCGTGCCTTGCTGGAACGATAGATCCAGAGCATAGGACAAATTGTAAGTACAACTTCACTTACAGCATGGGCAAAATATTTTTATTACATTGCATGTTTTCCAAAAATAATGCATTGATTTACATGGTTACGTAATAAAGCAAGTTTCTCGTGTTGTACCGACCTAACACGAGGGTGGGTTTTGGTTTGGTTCATGGTTTGAGTTGGACAGGGCTGGTCACCTTAATCACTCCATGCTTACGCGTCACGATACGTGCACTCATGTTCATGATACATACGGGGCCCAAAACCAAATTTACATAAGAAAGCATAATTGATTCAAAAGAAATCATAATTGGTTCATGCATTATCAATTCATACATTCTTTTTCTGAAATGATTTTGTGGAATAGAAAGTTGTACTTACTAAGTATAAGCTCATAACTTACGTTCATGCTGTAGGTAAGCAACCTACTGGACAAGCTTGATGCAAAATTGTGGAGAGATGGCATTGCAGACTGTAAAATTTGGGTTGGATACCACCACATATTTTGTAAAATATGTTTATATTATGATATGATAATATAATGGTACCGATACTTAAAATATTTAGTACTGGGACAATATTTTAAAGTTTATTACAACGGTAATTAGTATGGTTTTATCAAATATGTTAAAATGATTTTACAACTCTGTACTCGATTGAGTACATATAAATAAGTATAAGAATAAGATAGGTTTTAAATTTGAATTTAAAGAAAGCTGAAGAAAAAAAATATATTCCGTATTTTTACAAAATACAAGAGTATGTTTAAGTAAGTTAAGTATTTAAGTTAAGTAAGCATGGTATGTAAGCATGGTAACGGCCCTACGTAGTAGGGTCATTACAACGGTAGTCTTCTGGTGTATGTGTCTAGTAATCCTCTAGTTTACTTTATTTTGGCCCATCTAAAAACTTGTGATCTAATTTTATAAAGTTAAGGTTTTTCAAATTATTTGATCATACACTTAATACCATCTTATTTCTTTAATGTTTATGTCCATATGTTATGACTTACCTTTATGTCACATTTTTAATGTTTAATCGTTTTATTAATGTGAGATTTTAAATTTTAAGATTTATTTAAATTTGTATATAATCCCGTTTTGGACACTTGATTACACGTTGGAAAGTTTGAAGTATCTAGTTTCTATCCTTATAATATATTTTCTAATATTTCTAGGGTTTCAAATATTAATGTTGTTGTTTTCCTGAGTGTCTTATGGCAAAATCTCAGTTTGCCAGATTACAATATAATATCTTGTGATTTATTAAAATTTATGTACATATTTATTTTAAACTTATAATAACTCATTTCAAAGCTTGAGATGTCTACTTTATATCTATAAAGTTATTTCCTTTAGTGTTTGAGCGTTTCATATAGTATACTTAAGTTTTGTTATTGTTGGTCCCACGTATGTACCATATGCCCAGATTTATGGTTAAATTTAGAAAATTCATAACAATTCACTTACAAGTCTAAATAAGACAAAATATTTATCATTCTAACTTATAATGTCTAGTTTATGCATTGAAAATAGTTTAATCGAAAGTTATGGTTTACTGACCCAAAACATACAAAACCCATGGATGATACAATGTTTCAGTAAAACTTCTCATTTCATCATCTTAATTTGTAAAATTAACCAAAAATTGTATATTTATCCATTTGAGGTGTAAAATATCTTGTTGGAAAGCTTAAAGAATCTAGATTTTAGATCTATAGCTTATAATCCAAAATTTTGAGATTAAGGAGTTCTGATTTCACAAAACCCATGAGTAGACTGTACCCCAGAGGTTCCTTTTCTCTCTTGTTTTGTGTCACAATTTCAAATGCACATAACTTTAGACATACAAAAGTAAACTAAGTGATTCCGAAGCCTAAAATAAAGCTTATCTTCTGTAGAATCTTTTCATATAATTTATTTTGTATACCAAAGTTACTAATGCTAAACTCATGTCATATTATCACAATAACCATAAGCTCTAACAAGGTTTGTAAATCTTACCGAAATACTCCGTGGATCCTTTAAGACCTTGGACTTCCAAAGTTCTTCTCAAAACCTTTTCCTAGGTAAGAAGGAGTCTAACATTAAGATTATAACTAAATAACATGCTTTAGCTCTCTAAAAATGATCAAAACATAAAGAGAACCACTAGGTTACCTCTAGTAACACATCCTCTAACTCCGTAACGGGGATGCTTAGAGCTTGAAAATGGAGAGAGGAGGGTGCTAGAGGGGTGTTGGAGATGAGAATCATGTTGGTGGTTTTTGAGCTTCGTGGTGGCCAGAGAAGGCTAGATTTTTTAACTTAAATTTTGTGAGAATAATGTGAGATGTTAGGGGCTTGTTTTCAGCCAACATTTGTGTAATGCCCCGGCCATCTACGTAGGGCCGACAACGTAAACATGGGCCGTTACTTTACTTACTTAACCTACTTCTTAGTTTCTAATACTTGAACTTTCAGAAAATTTCAGAATAGTTTTTTTCTTCTTTTTACGCAACTTAATTAAACTTATCCATATGGGTAAACTTCACCATGCCTACCCATTACTTGTTAAACCGATTAAAAGGTCACAGATAACCTTTTAAACCGACTTTTGATACATCACATATGTAACATGGTACATATTACTTAATCATACATGTACAAGTTCATAATTTAAAGAGCTTGCAGAAAATCTGCGTAGTGATATCCCACACCATCCTTCACTTGCTGCATCGTCCACATGGCCCACCAATTAAACTGCAGGCATCTTACCTACAGTATGAAATATACTGATGAGCTTTTGCCCAGCAAGTACAAACATAATCTCACAAAAACATGACAAATATCGTGCATTTATGCATGAACCAATTATGATCAATTATGGACTTGAACTTATTATCTTGCTTAACATATGGGCCCTTTGTGTACGTACCAAATGCGTGCATTCCACAGAAAGTTAAGGTTTGCAAGGTCCCTAACAATTCTGGGAATCATATTCATAACCCTTCACGATCTGGCAGAGGCCTTAGTATCTTGAACCTGAAACATGTATAATCCTCACGTCTGAGAATTCTCTTAAACATACATAATCCTCCTGCATCAACAAGACGTTGGTACGACACCTTACTTGTCTTATCTTATGACTTAAAAACATGTTCTTACCATGTGGTTTAATATTAGTGAACATGCCTCATGATGTCACTATATCATATAACATAACATAATATCAACCATAACATTTACATACACATGGCACATCATGGCATAACATAGCATATCATGGTATACATGAGAACATGTCATACTTGAAAATAGTATTTACTATTTTCCATACTGTAGATAAGGTTTGTACTTACCTGATGTCCTACGCTCTTGACCTAATGTTCCAACAAGGCACATCAACAGGTTTAATTCCTGTTTTCACAAAAGACGTAAGATAAGGATCATCTTATCTTACCGTAAATTATTACATTCAACACTGGTATCCTTAACCACCATTCATCAGTAATCCTAGTTACATGTCTCCCACACACTACCATTATAGCTTATTTGGTTACTAAGTGTAACCCTAAACAGTATCTTGTTTATTGTGTTAATGAACTTTGGGTTCAAGGCCCACACAATATGTAATAACTAGCCTTTTTACAAATTTATGATTTCATTTTTAGGGAATCAAAGTTTGTAATATGTATGTTTATGTGAAATACTTGATCTGATTTATCAGAATATTATTGAGTTCTTGTAATGTTATAAGACTCAATAATAGTTTATGTATACGAGTATGAAGCCTTTTATTTAAAAAGGCGAAATTAGGATTTACGATCCTATGTCGGTCAACGTTTAATCAAAATGACCGAAAGTATGATTAAAACAGTGTTTATAATATCTGTATGTAACGACCCCTCACGGACCGTTATAGTTTGCTTCTTATTTAATCATTCATCTCTTATAAAATTGCGGAAAATATTAAGCTTGAATTAAAAATCTTTACATAACGGAAAACTTTACTTAGATAATTTTAGAAAAAAACTCTAGAATTTTTTTTTTTTTTAAAAACTATATCAAAATTAAACTTCATAATTAATATATATATATATATATTTAAAAACCCAATTCATGAAATAAAATTTAAGTCCATATGAAACATCCAATCAAATAATAATAAACTAAAATCTCAAAACTTTATTTGAAATAAATAAAAAATCCATCTCATGATCGTTCCTCCCGTTTTCCTATCACATATCGTCCCGCTATCCACTCCAAGCTCCTCCAATACTATATCTTACCCTTTCCTTTATCTGCAACATGAATTAACTTATATAAGCAAGGGCTTAGTAAGACACTTAAATCTCACAAATGTAAATAAATATTTTTCTTTTATCATCATAAATATAAACATCATTTAAAAACTTTTTAACTTTTAAAACCATAATATATTGGGCCCGGCGTTGTACCATCATAGCGCACTAGTCACGGAAGGGTTGGGGTAGCAAATCCCAATCCAACGGTGACAAAAGTCTGCTCACCGGACACATCATCATCATCATTATCAAGGGTGTACAACGCCATTTTAAAACATAAAATAGATATACATACCATATATATACTTTTCATCAAAACGTCAACATAGGAGAAGTATTATTTAAGAACATCATAACATCATCATCAACATCAAAATATATACTTCTCAAATCTTTAATTCATGTTGCAGGTGAGAATGTACTTACCTAAACGCCTTACTTAACCTTTTCAAATTTTCCTATGGTGACGCGCGATTGAGGTCTCGGGTGCTCGCCTTTAGAACCGTTCATGCCATGAATAGTAAATATAATAAAATCAACAAAAGCTCATAATAATTCATCAAACACATCCATCATATATCGTAGCAGTACCTAAAAGGCCTATTTCATCATTCAATAACATAACAATACAAAAATTGAACAATTTCATGAAATTTCAAATCTTGATAGAATCTGCCAGTCAGACCTTTGTCCCTTCAAAAATTCATAAAAATTCATACAAGGATCTAAATGACCTCAAACCAATTTTAAACAAAAGTAAACATCCAGATCTTTCTAATGGTACCTAATTCGAAAAAAATGAAAACCGTTTGTACCCTTAAAAATAGTTTTGAAATTGATTTCTAAAATTTTACCGAAACTGGCAGCTGGACCTCTGCCTATTTGAAAAATCACAAAAATTCACATATATCTCCAAATGATCTGAAACTGATTCCAAATGAAAATAGACATCTATAGGTTTCTAGCAATATCAAATTGTTAAAAACGGAGACCGTTTGGATCCTCAAAAATAATTTTGAAAAACAGACGACTAAATTCTATAGAATCTGGCAGTCCGACCTCTGTCTATTTGAAAAATCATAACAATTCACACATAACTCCAAACGATATGAAATGGTTTCAAAAGAAAATAGACATCTAGGGCTTTCCAACAATATCAAATTTGTTAAAAATGGAGTCCATTTGCACCCTTAAATACCGTTTGGAATTCTTACCTTAGAATCTAGAAATTCCAGTAGTAATGATCAAATCCGAAAATCATTATAAATATATATATATATATAAAAAATTATCTTCACAATATATATAAAATTCATACACACACACACGGAAACAGCCCTAAGACATATTTCTAACACATAAAATTATTCAATCACTATACCAATGAAGTCATAAATCAAGAATCAAAAACCCTAATTTCATCTTGTTCACAAAATCAACCCTATCATCATTCTTTCGATCATCATTCGATAAATATTTTTCATCCTCTCCTCCAACTCACATGAAGACACTCATCAAGAAAATCATCCAATTCTTCAAAGAATCCCAAATTAATACAAATAACAAAATCATCTTCATCATCAAATAATACCGAAACATGCCTTGAAATCTTTTGATTTTCGGCTTGGAAGAATTTGGAGGCTTGGTGGATTTTTTTTTTTTTTCTTCTGTTTGTGCGTGAGAGAGGAATAGAGAGAGCAGACAAAGAGAAGGGGAAAGAACGGAAAAGGGAGGCTAGGGAAGTGAGAGAGAGAGAGAGAGAGACAAAGAGTGAGTGTTGAAAGAGAAAAAGGCAAATGCCAACGTTGTGCATTCGAATTGGAATCAATTGAATGTAAATTGGCTGGAATAATGAGACCAAGGGCTGTCAATTCCTTATCTTGGGAAGGTAATTATCAGATAATAACGGGAAATTGAATGGGAATTAAGAACATAATAAATTTTTTTTTTTCCCTCTATTCCCCATTCGGGTTTACCAACTTTCCTTTTCTCCTCTAAATTTATTTATTTGATGCTAAATATCTTCCTCTCATTGCCCATTTTTCATAAATCAAACATGGACTTCACCACAATTACCATACACCGTATATATATATATATATATATATATATATATATAATCTTCATATGCATAAAACCAATTATATATATATATATATAAATAAAGCTAGCAAAGTATAATTATAATATTTTTATATTGAAACGAAACACATAATATATATATATAAACTTTCAAAACATAACCTATATATATATATATTATTCTAATATTACACAGATATATACACAATCTATTATATTATCAAACCATCTACACATATTAATCAAATCATTTTATAAAATTCATCAATTTTGGCATGAATTTTGTTCTAGCACATCGAGTCCTCGTCGCGTCACCTGTGGAAAAATAACTCAACATAACATTAAAATTAAGAAATCACAATCTCATCACAATATTTATGTTAATTCTAATGTTAATTTTCTAACTTAAAGTTAGATAGCTTTTGGGGCGTTACACTGTATTAGTATGAAATTAGGACTGCATTAAGGAAAAGAGCCAAACAGGGTTTAAGGGAATGACACCTCATACTATAAAAAAAAATTTGGAGAAATTGACATGTCATGTTTCTAGGCTTAGTGACTAAGCACACTAGCCTTGCTTTATTGGCTAAGTCCTTCCACATGACCCCTAAATGGCCGGCCACCACATTAGTTCTATGAGCAAATATTTTGCTCTTGAGGACCAATATGCAATTTAGAAATAACAAATTATCCTATTTTATTGAAAGCTTGACATGTGTACTTCTAGCTTTGGTGAGCAAGTCCTTAACCTTGCTTACTTGGCTAGCTAGAGCAAGTATAACTCTCCACATATGGCCGGCCACCACAAGGAATGGACATGTCATGCTTCTAGCCTTGATGAGCAAGCACCCTAGCCTTGCTTGCATGGCTAAGTGTGATCTTCCACATGGCACTATGGCCGGCCACCTTAGTGGTTTTATGAGCAAATATTGTGCTCTTAAGGACCAATATGCAATTGTGGAAATAAGAATTTCATAAGAAAATTTGAAGTTGACACATCATGCTTCTAGGATTGGTGAGTAAGCATACTAGCCTTGCTTACTTGGCTAAGAGTTGTGCTCCAACAAGCAAGAATCCACCACATGGCTCTACATAGGCCGGTCACCACATGGTTTCTAAGAGCAAATATGTTGCTTTTGAGGATTAATATGTAATTTAGAAATAAGAATTTTACCAAAAATTTTAAAAGATGACAAGTGGTACATCTAGCTATGGTGAGTAAGCTTAGTAGCTTTGCATACATGGCTAAGTGATGAGCTTGTGCAAACATGACCATCCACATGGCCCTCGAGGGCCGGCCACCTCAAGGTTTAAAAAGCAAATATTTTTCTCTTAAGGATCAATATGCAATTTAGAAATAAAATCTCCCAATTTTCATGGTGTGGACATGTCATGCTATTAGCCTTGTTGAGCAAGCCCTTAGCCTTGCTTACTTGGCTAGCTAGAACAAGCATGATCCTCCACCTATGGCAGGCCACCCCAAGGAAGAGACATGTCATGCTTCTAGCCTTGATGAGCAAGCCTTCTAGCCTTGCTCACTTGGCTAGCTAGATCAACCATGGCCGGCCACCATATAGGAGCTAGAAGCAAAAATGTTGTTCTTGAAAACCAATAAGCAATTTTAGAAGCAAAAAGAATTCTAAATGAATTTATCATTTACCTATAAATAGGTGGTGGTGTGTTCATTTGTGAGTCTTTAGTAAAACCTTATATTGGCAGCTCATTTTCTAATCTTTTTTCTTTAGGAGCCGAACCAAAAGTGAGAAAGAGAGAGAGAGGGAGAGGTCGGTTTAGTGTAAGGGAGAGTGAAGAAAATTTCTCAATCCTAGTTTAGATTCACTCTTTCGGATCTTAAGGCAAATCTTTTCACTCTCTAATTCTTCAATTAAGTTTTGATTTAAGATTTAAGTGTAATTCTATGTTGAAAATGTAAGAGCATAAGCTCACTTTTTAGTTTTATGCATTAGGGTTTATGGTGATTGCTTAATTATGCAAAATTAGGGATTGGTGGTCTCTAGTTATGATTTGATGCAAGTTTAAGATTATTGAGTTAGAGGTTAGTAGGCTGTGTGATTGCCTACTATATGTGTCCTATATGTTCTCTCATGCTGCAAAGATGATGTTTTATGATTAAGTATGAAAAATGTTAAGTATATTGCAATTAGGGTTCAAGAAAAACCCTAAAAACCTTAATTTGGTATAGATTATCATTTGGGTTTGTAAGAAAGTAGTATGAATATGAAATAAATGTATGGTAATGAAAATATTATGTAACACTCTGCATGCTTGTCATAGACTCACGGTTTTAACCGTTCGAGGTAGTGTGCGCGTAATTTTATGAAAGAATTCACCGAAATGAAAACTGTCATTTTCGGATTTAACTGGACAGTTTTCTGGAAACAGGATTTTGAGACTCTTAGAGGCCGAATTTGAAAAAATTCAAAACTGCAAAGTTTTAGGAAATGGAAAATCTTAGGGGGCAATGTAGACAGTTTTTAAAAATAAGGCTTTTAAGGCTTTCGTTTTTTTCAATATCCGAGACCAATTTTTAGGGTTAGTGAATATGGTCAAAACATTTTCAAAGGAGAAAACATGCAAGTTAAAGATAGATTCAGGGTTTTGACCAAAAACAAAAGTTATAGATTTTGATGAAATCTACAACTTTCATGAAGGAAGCTTTGTCAAATTCAAAACAGATTTTTAAAGTAAAAACTGAAATTCCAAAACCGTGCAGGGTACGGGCAAATCCTGCATAGGATTTTCAAAACGGTTCATAAACAGGCGATTCCTGCACCTGCACTAACAACCAAATTATTGGACCAAGTTATTTAGATACAGATGTTATATGTCGAGTTTTGGATCCAAGGTTACTTATAGTAACCAAATGGGATACCAATGTAACATAAGTTTGTAACTAGGGTTTTATGGATGTTGGTTTGGATACCAACATTAAATGATATGATTCATAGCAAGATAGGAAGATTCTTACCTTTTGATTTTTTCTGGAAACAGGAAGATAACCTGTTACTGTGATTTGACAGAATAAAGGATTCAGGATTTAGCATAACTGTAAGTACAACTCTGCCTACAGTATAAATGAAATGTATTTTTCACTGCTTGTATGTTTTCAAGCTCATGCATACATGATGAGGTGCATATGATTTATGTTTTATTATTATGACATCATGAAGCATGCTCACTAATGACAAATCACTTGGTAAGAATAAGAACCCAGTTTCAAGTAAGAAACTGTTTATAAGTGTAATAACCCGAATTTTTTATGACTCTAGATTTCCTTTGAATGAGGAAAACTTAAGTCTAGATCATGTTTGGAATAGAATATCGGTATAAGTTTGAGTTCTCGGATAATTAGTTACGAGACTCAACGATGGATTACTGAGCCTAGTATAAGGCATTTTAAGGAAAATGGTGTGATGAGATTTCATGATTCCATGTTGGTCAAAATTTGACCAAGAAAGTCAAAGTTGACCAAGAACAGTCAAGGTATAACTGTACAGTAATAGGATAAGCGGTATGAGAAATCTACTGCGAAAATTGTCTTTTTGGACAAGATAGCTAGAATAAGCTATGAAACCACCCTAGAAAAATCAAGCACACTAAGTTGGATATCAAAGTCCTAATGACTTTCAGAAATAAGAAGAAAATTTTTACAGTCCATTTTTACTCAGATAAATTTTGGACTGCAGTCAAGCAAAACAGTACTGAATTGTACTGTGTATTAGTGAACACAGTATTAGAAATATCTGTGTTGGATTTAAATTGGACTGCTTTTTCAAAAAGTAGCCACACGAGGCCTTAGGATGACATCACCTACCTTTTGATTTATGACATCATCCCATTTTTGAATTATGACATCATAATTCCATGAACCAAGCCTTGAATGACAAGTGTCTTGTTCTAGAAGAAAAATTTTTCTTGTTCTCCAAGCTTATGGCCGGCCACTTGGAGGGTTCTTTGGCAAAAAATTTGTGCAATTATTTTTGCTCCAAGGATTTATGAGCAAAAGATGAACCAAAAAAATTGCAAAGAGATCCAAATCCTCACCTATAAATACCCAAGGGGGGTGGGCGGTTTTTGAGCCAAAAAAATTTAGAAAAAGCAGCCAAACTCTGCCCATTTTCCCTCTCCAAAAATCTGCAATCTCAAGTGGGTGATTGAGTGAAGAAAAAAATTGAGAAACTTAGGGGTTTTGATGTTTGTAGTCTTCGGTTTCCCCTAGCAAGTTCAAGTAGAAATTTTGGCAGTTTTTGTGCCCAATTTTGGGGCCAACAGCCGGCTGCCAAGGGGGGGGTGAGTGAGTGAGAAAATGTGAATTTAAGAGTGTTTATCTTAGGTGCAAGCAGCCACCAAGAATCAGCCAATTTTGGTGCCAATTGGTGCAACAAAACCGGCCTTGGGTGGTGTCCTAGGAGGAAAAGTTTTGTGACCAAACTTGACTTTGGTCTAAGGTAAAAATCTAGAGCCCTAACTCTCTTATTTGAGTTCAAATTTAAAGATAAAAGGTAGTTCAATTTGGTTGTAAGGACATAAGTCCATTTCCTATTTTGTGCCCTAAGTTGGTAGTATGTGCTTGATTTGTAGATCTAAGGGTGTATGGTTTAAATTCTTGCATTATTGTGCTTGTTTATGATTGATTTTCATGCTTGATGCTTAGGGTTGTGTGTCCCCTAATTTGGTCCAAAAATCTGCCCTAGGGCAGTGCTTGAAGCATGCTAATTTAAGGAGCAAGGTTTGATGCTTGTATGTGATGAATGCAACAAGTTAGGGTTAATGCAAACCTAGGCTTAGGGCTTTTGAATTTGGTTTGCATGGTTTCAATTGGACGATTTAAGGGTTCATGTGGGATGTTAGAAACGCTGTGTGTTTGCCATATAGACTCCCGAAGTGGTCGGTCGAGTTAGAATCCGCGAAATAGGACGTAAAACGAACTTAACAACCGAAACTGCCAATTCGGATTCCAAACTGGCCAGTTTCGGGAAAGTGGAAACTTAAGGCCTTTAGAGGCCGAACTGGGTGAAATGTAAAACATGAAAGTTGTTCGGAAGAGATTTTCCTAGGGGACAACGCGGACGGTTTCTCAAAATGAGGCTCCAATGGCCTCCGTTTCTATAAAAATCCGAGACTAGTCTGCCCAGACCTAGTTTACACGACCAGTCAGCTTCAAATTAAAACTGACAAGAATACAAGCAGAACTGGATTTTTCTCAAAACATGAAAGTTTTAGGATTTTTCGAGAGCTACAACTTTCGTGAAGATAACTTTTCCAAAATCTGAATGGATTTTTAAACTGACACGGTTTTATAAAGACTGTGCAGGGAACAGGAAATTCCTGCACATGATTTTCTAAAACAATACAGGAAAACTGTATTTTTGGCACCAACACCAATGTTTTGACTGTGAGAACTGTCCCAAAGGCAGTTTTCAACAGTTAATAATTTTTACAAACCTTTCTCAAAGAATTACAATTTTTCAAAGTTAAACTAGGGTTTTTGTAAGAAATAAACAAAGAGAACCAAGTTTTTCCAAAGCAAAGAGAAAAACAAGTTTTTGGATTCAAAAGTTATCTTTCTTTCGGTAACAAGATAATGATGGACGGTGACCGGGAAGGATACCCGAGTTACTGGACGGGGCCCAGAATCCAAGGTTGACTTAGGATAATTGAACTAAGTTTGGTTACCTCGAGGGTTACTCAAGATAACCCAACAAGGTGTTAAGATTGGGATTGGATCTAAAACCCAAAAGATTATGGATAGATAACCAGGCATAGGCCAAGGTTAGGATGATAACCTAACCCTATTCATGTATGATTGAGATTAATACCCAAGGTTACCTTAAGTAACCAAGTAAGCTATCATAAGTATAGGGGGGACATATAACTAAAATTATGAATGGGTGTTGGTTAGGTCACCAGCATCTTGAGGTTATAATTATGAAGCCTTATGCTATGTCCTTTGACATAACAGGATATAGCATGTTGTTGTGCCTCAGCTTGGAGTCGCACGAAATAGGACACAGCTAACCAAGTAAGTACAACTCCGCCTACAGCATAGGCCCTTTGTTGTTACTTGCCTAATATGTTATAGGTTATGTTATGTTATGGTATGTTATGGTATGTTATATGTTATGTTATGTTATGGTATATTATGGTATGATATGTTATGGTATGCTATGTTATGAGGAAGTATGTTATGTTATATGTTTTAATAGTGTAACATCATGAAGCATGTTCACTAATGTTAAACCACCTGGTAAGAACAAGACAAGTAAGATGTTGTGTCGTACCGACTTGCCACAAAGGCGGGTTTAAATGGTATGGTTCATGGTTTAAGTTGGATTGGATGGCTACCTAAACTACTCCATGTTAAACTTTGTGTTTCATGGTTTGAGTTAAAACGGACTGCCGCCTTCAACTATTCCTTGACTATGTACCACGGTACGAGCACACATGATAAGTAAAAGAATAGAACTAAGCTAAGTTATGAACCCATATTTGATTCATAAGAGGTCATAATTGGTTCATGCATAATGATATGTGTTTTGCGTCGCGGATGTAACAGTTGTACTTGCTGAGCGAAAGCTCACGTCTTACGTCTATGCTGTAGGTAAGCAACCTGCCAGCAATCTTTGATGCAATACTGTGGAAGGCTGGTGCTGCGGACTGTGAAATGTGGGATGGACACTGCCACGAATTTAAAAAAAAAATAAATATACTCTATAAAAAAAAATGTTGTAATGAAAAAAGATTTTCATATTTTCATGATGTTTTAAGTATGAATGACAAAGTTTATGTATGTATGGCAAGCAAGTTGCCTCTTGTGGTACCAATCCGCATTAAGTCGGGTTTGGTCTACAATTTGATTTCGATGGCCTTCAAGGAGGGTTTGAAAGTTTGGTACTCGAGTAAGTACCTATCAGTGAGTGTGAGTTTGAGGATGAAGTTCAAGTTGAAAGTTTTAAAATAAAGTTTAAAAGAAAAAAAAATTTCTCCCAGATTTTCCGCAAGTTTAAGTTTAGTATGTAAGTAAGGTGACGACCCGGCGTGGGAAGTCGGGGCGTTACAGTTTGGTATCAGAGCAGAGTTCCTGCCATCCAATTTCACAGTTCTGCTGCCAGCACCACAGTTTTGTAAGTTTGTTTTCTTACTTTGTTTTATAAGATTTTTATAATGGCATGTACCTGGTGTTAAATTTGGCTCGGATTAAAGAGGACCACGAGGCTCCGTTGACATTCGGAGGAATGGAGGAGAAGCTTCGCATCTTCAATAAGACTCAAGGAGTGGATGCACGATATGGAGACCCTCCTCAGATTATGTCATACAGGGACGTATCTTCAGGATATGCTTGCCAGTCGAGCCGACGTCTAGTCAAGGAAGCTCGTGCAAGGAGCCTTGGTCAAGAGGATCTTGAGAGAAGATTCCTAAATGGATTTCTCGACGACAGCAAGGATCGCCCATGTATTACCGCGATATCAAGATGTACTAGGATATGTACATGAGACGATACGTCAGCTATGTTGCAGCCTGACATGCTTATCCGAACGAGTTTATGGGTTTTTATTGCAAGTAAATCAGAGTCGCACAGTGGAAGCGTGATGGATAAACTAAGCTTACGATATGATGATCGCTAGAATAGTAATAAGAAATGAGTAGGCTCTAAGATTAGATAGCCTATCGCCTCATTTTGGGTATAGTGATCTTTCCATTTAAGGAATTGGATTGAGATTATGGAAGTTAAGTTTCCTGATTGTGAAACTTTTGCTCCATAAGAGAAATATTGAACATGGGGAAAATTTTGAGGATGCCTTAGTTTGGGGGTAGCAAATAAGCAATATGCTACCAACAACAAATTATTAGGCTATGATTTTTATGATAAGGATGATGATTATGAGATTTGATGACTATGAGTCTGATGATGACGTTAATAAGGTTGAGATTGATAGCAACCTTAGAGTCGACATATAATGGTTTGATTAATGTCGACTAGATACAATCTTTTAAGTAATGGAAATTATGAGATGATGATTGGGAGTTTTAGATATCCCTTAGAACTATGATTGCCTTCAAGCTTTAAAAGAAATGCTAAAGGCAAGAAGAACGTTTCTACTAGCTAACAAGTAGCTAGTTGATACAAGGATACCTTTCATTGCATCACTTGAACAGTAATATGTTTTCAATAATACTATTTATTATTGATTTTCATGATTGAATTGGAAAAAAAAAAAATTCCAAAAAGTATCTTAAATGTAAGAACATATTAAGATACATAAAAAAGACAAGTAACAGTAAGGTGTCGTACCAACCTCCCGTGATCGTGGAGGCTACATGTTTCAGTTGTGATCTTGACCGTCCGTGATCGTGAAGGGTCAAGACTATAAGACCTTTCGTAAAATCGCAAAGGCTTATAAAATTCCCAGAACTGTTAGGGCCTTGCAAACCCTAGCTTTGTCTGGAGGCTGCGCGCATTTGGTACGTACACTATGGGCCCACATGTTAAGACAAGATAATAAGACACAAAATACTTTTCAAATATGAAAAAGCTATGTGATACGATATGTTTTTAAAGTATGGAAAAGTTATATATATATGCTTTTCAAACATGGCAAGGTATATGATATACTTGCTCATTTTTTTTCATGTAAATAGTTCTTGTGATGCAGTATGAAAGAAAAGTATGATGGTATGAAATGAAAGCATGAGAGTACGAGAAATGAATTATGATGATGTAGAAAGAAGATTATGGTTCTATATAAAAGACATGATCCCATTAGGGTATTAAAATGGGAACATGAACAAGTTATTCAATCCATAGTAACTTGTTATGGATTGATGGTGGATTTAAAGAAAAGCCACTCAGGATTATTCGAATTTTCGAGGACGAAAATCTTTTAAGGAGGGTAGAATGTAATAACCCGAATTTTTTATGACTCTAGATTTCCTTTGAATGAGGAAAACTTAAGTCTAGATCATGTTTGGAATAGAATATCGGTATAAGTTTGAGTTCTCGGATAATTAGTTACGAGACTCAACGATGGATTACTGAGCCTAGTATAAGGCATTTTAAGGAAAATGGCGTGATGAGATTTCATGATTCCATGTTGGTCAAAATTTGACCAAGAAAGTCAAAGTTGACCAAGAACAGTCAAGGTATGACTGTACAGTAATAGGATAAGCGGTATGAGAAATCTACTGCGAAAATTGTCTTTTTGGACAAGATAGCTAGAATAAGCTATGAAACCACCCTAGAAAAATCAAGCACACTAAGTTGGATATCAAAGTCCTAATGACTTTCAGAAATAAGAAGAAAATTTTTACAGTCCATTTTTACTCAGATAAATTTTGGACTGCAGTCAAGCAAAACAGTACTGAATTGTACTGTGTATTAGTGAACACAGTATTAGAAATATCTGTGTTGGATTTAAATTGGACTGCTTTTTCAAAAAGTAGCCACACGAGGCCTTAGGATGACATCACCTACCTTTTGATTTATGACATCATCCCATTTTTGAATTATGACATCATAATTCCATGAACCAAGCCTTGAATGACAAGTGTCTTGTTCTAGAAGAAAAATTTTTCTTGTTCTCCAAGCTTATGGCCGGCCACTTGGAGGGTTCTTTGGCAAAAAATTTGTGCAATTATTTTTGCTCCAAGGATTTATGAGCAAAAGATGAACCAAAAAAATTGCAAAGAGATCCAAATCCTCACCTATAAATACCCAAGGGGGGTGGGCGGTTTTTGAGCCAAAAAAATTTAGAAAAAGCAGCCAAACTCTGCCCATTTTCCCTCTCCAAAAATCTGCAATCTCAAGTGGGTGATTGAGTGAAGAAAAAAATTGAGAAACTTAGGGGTTTTGATGTTTGTAGTCTTCGGTTTCCCCTAGCAAGTTCAAGTAGAAATTTTGGCAGTTTTTGTGCCCAATTTTGGGGCCAACAGCCGGCTGCCAAGGGGGGGGTGAGTGAGTGAGAAAATGTGAATTTAAGAGTGTTTATCTTAGGTGCAAGCAGCCACCAAGAATCAGCCAATTTTGGTGCCAATTGGTGCAACAAAACCGGCCTTGGGTGGTGTCCTAGGAGGAAAAGTTTTGTGACCAAACTTGACTTTGGTCTAAGGTAAAAATCTAGAGCCCTAACTCTCTTATTTGAGTTCAAATTTAAAGATAAAAGGTAGTTCAATTTGGTTGTAAGGACATAAGTCCATTTCCTATTTTGTGCCCTAAGTTGGTAGTATGTGCTTGATTTGTAGATCTAAGGGTGTATGGTTTAAATTCTTGCATTATTGTGCTTGTTTATGATTGATTTTCATGCTTGATGCTTAGGGTTGTGTGTCCCCTAATTTGGTCCAAAAATCTGCCCTAGGGCAGTGCTTGAAGCATGCTAATTTAAGGAGCAAGGTTTGATGCTTGTATGTGATGAATGCAACAAGTTAGGGTTAATGCAAACCTAGGCTTAGGGCTTTTGAATTTGGTTTGCATGGTTTCAATTGGACGATTTAAGGGTTCATGTGGGATGTTAGAAACGCTGTGTGTTTGCCATATAGACTCCCGAAGTGGTCGGTCGAGTTAGAATCCGCGAAATAGGACGTAAAACGAACTTAACAACCGAAACTGCCAATTCGGATTCCAAACTGGCCAGTTTCGGGAAAGTGGAAACTTAAGGCCTTTAGAGGCCGAACTGGGTGAAATGTAAAACATGAAAGTTGTTCGGAAGAGATTTTCCTAGGGGACAACGCGGACGGTTTCTCAAAATGAGGCTCCAATGGCCTCCGTTTCTATAAAAATCCGAGACTAGTCTGCCCAGACCTAGTTTACACGACCAGTCAGCTTCAAATTAAAACTGACAAGAATACAAGCAGAACTGGATTTTTCTCAAAACATGAAAGTTTTAGGATTTTTCGAGAGCTACAACTTTCGTGAAGATAACTTTTCCAAAATCTGAATGGATTTTTAAACTGACACGGTTTTATAAAGACTGTGCAGGGAACAGGAAATTCCTGCACATGATTTTCTAAAACAATACAGGAAAACTGTATTTTTGGCACCAACACCAATGTTTTGACTGTGAGAACTGTCCCAAAGGCAGTTTTCAACAGTTAATAATTTTTACAAACCTTTCTCAAAGAATTACAATTTTTCAAAGTTAAACTAGGGTTTTTGTAAGAAATAAACAAAGAGAACCAAGTTTTTCCAAAGCAAAGAGAAAAACAAGTTTTTGGATTCAAAAGTTATCTTTCTTTCGGTAACAAGATAATGATGGACGGTGACCGGGAAGGATACCCGAGTTACTGGACGGGGCCCAGAATCCAAGGTTGACTTAGGATAATTGAACTAAGTTTGGTTACCTCGAGGGTTACTCAAGATAACCCAACAAGGTGTTAAGATTGGGATTGGATCTAAAACCCAAAAGATTATGGATAGATAACCAGGCATAGGCCAAGGTTAGGATGATAACCTAACCCTATTCATGTATGATTGAGATTAATACCCAAGGTTACCTTAAGTAACCAAGTAAGCTATCATAAGTATAGGGGGGACATATAACTAAAATTATGAATGGGTGTTGGTTAGGTCACCAGCATCTTGAGGTTATAATTATGAAGCCTTATGCTATGTCCTTTGACATAACAGGATATAGCATGTTGTTGTGCCTCAGCTTGGAGTCGCACGAAATAGGACACAGCTAACCAAGTAAGTACAACTCCGCCTACAGCATAGGCCCTTTGTTGTTACTTGCCTAATATGTTATAGGTTATGTTATGTTATGGTATGTTATGGTATGTTATATGTTATGTTATGTTATGGTATATTATGGTATGATATGTTATGGTATGCTATGTTATGAGGAAGTATGTTATGTTATATGTTTTAATAGTGTAACATCATGAAGCATGTTCACTAATGTTAAACCACCTGGTAAGAACAAGACAAGTAAGATGTTGTGTCGTACCGACTTGCCACAAAGGCGGGTTTAAATGGTATGGTTCATGGTTTAAGTTGGATTGGATGGCTACCTAAACTACTCCATGTTAAACTTTGTGTTTCATGGTTTGAGTTAAAACGGACTGCCGCCTTCAACTATTCCTTGACTATGTACCACGGTACGAGCACACATGATAAGTAAAAGAATAGAACTAAGCTAAGTTATGAACCCATATTTGATTCATAAGAGGTCATAATTGGTTCATGCATAATGATATGTGTTTTGCGTCGCGGATGTAACAGTTGTACTTGCTGAGCGAAAGCTCACGTCTTACGTCTATGCTGTAGGTAAGCAACCTGCCAGCAATCTTTGATGCAATACTGTGGAAGGCTGGTGCTGCGGACTGTGAAATGTGGGATGGACACTGCCACGAATTTAAAAAAAAAATAAATATACTCTATAAAAAAAAATGTTGTAATGAAAAAAGATTTTCATATTTTCATGATGTTTTAAGTATGAATGACAAAGTTTATGTATGTATGGCAAGCAAGTTGCCTCTTGTGGTACCAATCCGCATTAAGTCGGGTTTGGTCTACAATTTGATTTCGATGGCCTTCAAGGAGGGTTTGAAAGTTTGGTACTCGAGTAAGTACCTATCAGTGAGTGTGAGTTTGAGGATGAAGTTCAAGTTGAAAGTTTTAAAATAAAGTTTAAAAGAAAAAAAAATTTCTCCCAGATTTTCCGCAAGTTTAAGTTTAGTATGTAAGTAAGGTGACGACCCGGCGTGGGAAGTCGGGGCGTTACAATAAGTATGAAATGTTTTCAAGTATGAAATAAGAACAAGTTTTTAAGCAAGTTTCTTTGTGTTGTACCGACCTGCATTAGGACAGGTTTGGTCCATGGTTTGAGTTGGACAGGGCTGGCCGCCCCAACCACTCTATGGCTGCGCGCCACGGTACGTACACTTATGCTATGTAAGAACCCAAAAAGTATGTTAACATAAGTAAGCATAATGAAAGAATAAGTGGCTTATGCATGGTTATGAAATGTTTTGCGGATTAATAGTTGTACTTGCTGAGTAAAAGCTCATAACTTACGCTTATGCTGTAGGTAAGTAATCTACAAGCAATATGTGATACAAAACAGTGGAGCGTAGCAGTACGAAGTTGTGAAACTATGGACTGGGAGCTGCTACGTATTTTGTTATATTGTTATTTACTTAAATATGTTGTATTTAAGTTTAATATATCAGTACTAAAGTAAGCAAGTAAGTAAGTATATGTACATATATATGTAAGTATATACTGAAACAGATTTCAGTATCAAGTTGTTAATTTTAAAAAAAAAAATTTAGTCCCTAATTTCGTATGTTATGTTGTAAAATAAGTTAGTAAGTAAGTATGGTAACGGCCTACGTTAGGTGGGTCGTTATACAATACTTGAATAGTTAATATCATCTTATTAGGTTACTATTAGTAACCCTGGGTATAAGCCCAATCATACTTAGACCCATACCCTATTAGGTTACTAATCTCACTAAGGCCCAATTACTTTTAAAGTAATACCCTATTAGGTTACCATTGGTAACCATGGGTTTTAGGCACAACTCAATAGCTTGGGTATCTTATATGGTTACTATAAGTAACCTAAATTATTTGGCCTATTAAAAGTTGGTAACCTTCTCGGTTACTATTTGTCCTATAGTTGTTTACCATAGGACTTGGCTTATTTTATTTATTTCATTCCTTGGTTGATAAATTTTAAACCCTTTTTATAAACTACTTAAAACAGTCCCCTAAACTTTGATTATCAGTGCATGCGCAGGAATTTCTTGCTTATGCACTGTTTTTTTAGAAACCCTGTGTAGGAATTTCCTGTACCCTGCACAGTTTTTGGAAATATATTTGTACTTTAAAATCTGTTTAGAATTTTAAAAATTTTTCTTCACGAAAGTTATAGATCTCAAAGAGTCCTGCAACTTTTACTTTTTACTCAAAACCTAATTCTACCATAAGCTATCTAGCACAGAACATCACACTCATGCACCAAATCACAAATATGGACCAATAAAACTTAATCAAGCATATTCAAGCAATCTAGGCTACTCCTTTTGCATGAAAATAAAAGTGAGTTTATGCTCTTACATAACCAACATGGAAATACACTTAAATCTTGAATCAAAACTTAATTGAGAGGCTTAGGAATTTTAGGAGGATTACCTTAACACCTTGAAGTTTGATCTAAACTTTGGATCCAAAATTTTCCTCCTGGCTTTACTCTCCACAAATCCGACCCTCTCTTTTTTTTTTTTCCTTCTCATTTGGTTTCAGTTCCTAGGGGGAGAGAATGAGGTGAAAATGAGCTAGAGTGTTATGATCAAATAAAATGATCCAAAACCCTCTCCCCCCCATCATCACCTATTTATAGGTGGAAATTCCAAATTTTTCACAATTATTTTTATTGCACAAATTCCCCTTGAATGTACATCTTTGTCTTTAAAAACAAATGTTTTTCCTCCTTTATCCCTAGGATGGCCGGCCATGCATGAGTGTGAGCCAAGAAAATCTTTCAACCTTATCTCTAACTTAATTGCTTGTTCACCAAGGCAATTGCTTACTTACCTCACCAAGGCAATTGCTTGCTTACCAAGGCAATTACTTGCTCACCAAGTACCCCTTGACAACCGGCTATGTGTTGGCTTGAACCAACTAAAAATATTTCCATACTTATCTCTAACTTATTTCCTTGTTCCAATGTAACCAAGCTTGTAACCAATCTTTGGCCTAGTTGGAGGCTTAGTTAGGAATATCCATAAATTCCATAAATCAATGATTACATACTTATTCATAATTACTTACTTTTCTTAAAATTACACTTTGGCCCCCTAAGGATAAATATTTACACTTTAGTCCCTGTGAGGTGGCCGGCTTTGGTGGAGCCACTTGGCTTCCAATTCATTCGTAATTATCCACTTAATTTCAAAAATCCCTTAATATAATTATGCAGTGCATTTCCTTACTAACTCAGATAATATCAATACTATTTTTCACTAAAAACAGTACTGTCATATTGGACTACAGTCTAAAATTCATCTGCACTTAACAGTGCTACATATAAATTTTTCTTAAGACTTGAAATTACTAAGTCCTCATTGCTCCAAATATTATTCCTGATTATTCTAGAGCAATCCCATACCTTGTTCTTACTTCTTCATTCGTAATGACGGTTTATCGTAGTATAATTTTCATACTGTTGATTACACTGCAGTACAATCTTAGTCAAACCTAAGGTCAACCTGGTCAACTTTGACTGGAATAAAAATCATAAATTCTTATTCTGCCCGTTTCTCAAAAAACCTCATGCTTGACTAAGCAAACTATTACTGAGTTTCGTAGCTAATTAACCGAGAACTGCTATTGTTGATGAGGTGTCGAGTTAACGTTCTTAGCTCCAAAAATGAAACAAGGAAATTTCACTTAATAAATTTCTTACAGGCAGTCATTAAGTATCATTGAGATAAAGGGTGTTGACTTGAGTCAAAGATAAAAGGTGCCGATTTAAATCAACGATAAAGGGCGTTGAATTCAAAGATAAAGGGTGTTAATTTCAACAATAATGAGGCCGAGAAATATAGATACAGTCGGGAGTGCCGAATAGGTACTATCAGGAAACCTATCACATAAAACCATAAAAGGCCGTTGAGGCCTGGTCAATCAAAGGGGCCGAGAAATGTGAAGATCATGGAAAGTATCGAATAGGTACTGTTGATAGGGCGCCAAATCTTTTGTCACCTTGTCCTAGGAAAGTTAGCATAGCCTAATTTAAAAGGATGCTGAGAAAACCAGGAACGGTTATAGATGCCGCCGGCTAAGACTCATGACAAAATGGAGGCAGTAATAATTAAGGGAATTAGAAGAATGGCGGGTGGATCGGAGTTAATTGCCACAACGTGGGGAATCATCTGAGGACTTTTTGTTTTTATTTAATATTTAAAATGTGAAAATATATATAGAGTTCCAGATACCCTAAAGAGGGCCAAGAATCACTTTTTGGTACTCAAGAACTATACTCTGCAGCTTTCTCTGAGAGTGTGAAATGATGACTCCTTCGACTCCAAAGAGGACTACTTTTCAAATAGAAGGGGAATTTCTATAAATTTCTAGTGTTCTTTACTTTTTCTACACTTTTGATTTATCACTTTACTGCGGTAGATTAGGTTAACAGTATACATTCCAACTCCAGTATTGT
The DNA here is from genome assembly GCA_038430175.1 of Ficus hirta. Lineage (NCBI taxonomy): Eukaryota > Viridiplantae > Streptophyta > Magnoliopsida > Rosales > Moraceae > Ficus > Ficus hirta. Next base: position 30,425,738 of record CM076585.1, read on the forward strand.
TAGGCGGATTTTGACTTTTAACAGTTATGAAATAAAAAAATTATCAACTTTAATATTAAGGTGGACATAAATATAAGGAGGTTTTAAACTTATAGTATTCTTGTATATAACCCTGGGAATTATCCACTCCTGCACTCGAATTAAATTAGACAGGTAAAAAGGGAGGCCGGTATGAGAGTGGGGGAAGCATATACACCCCCGTCCCACCCCATTGTCATCATTAACTGAGATTGACATGTCATTATCACATTTATTACAAAAAATTATTTATTTATTTTTTCTTTTGGTTTTAGAACAAAAAATAGCCATTCCTTTTGCGTTCTAAAACCAACCAAGCATCAGATTTAAGGTCCATATTCCTTTCCAATTTCTTTCCCCGGCCACAACCAAACACATACTACTAAAGTCTATGAAAGTTAAGTAGTAGTTCGAAAAGTCAGGGCGTTATAAAAAGAAATAAAGAGGTGGAAACAAAGAAAATAAATCCTTAGGACCAAAAGGGTAGAAATCTGTACACGATATTTTACTTTTAGCAAATGTGACATTGTTGGGGATGCCTATTAATATTGATCTGCTTAGGGGAAATACAAATATCCTTTATGCACGAATTAACAGGACCAAAGTATAGGGTAAGATAAGTGTAATTACCCACTTAATTAAACAATAATCAACTGAATTAAAACAAGCCCTAAACTATGTCTATATACACATTTATATGGTTCTGAGACAAGATGCCTTCGTTTGGTTTTCAGTCTCCAACAAAAATATTTAATCTCAGTTTTTTTTTTTTTTTTGTTTTTTTTTTCTGAAAAATCAACAAAAATTATAACTAGTTTTTAAAATATTAACTAACTCTAACTTAAAATTTTCATTTCCAACTAGTGAACCAAACGCACCATAATTGTTCAAATGGGGTGTCTATTTACTCGAATTTTAAGCCAATAGAGATAACAGTTGTTCCGAATTATCAAATTCCAGTCAGTGAAATCCTTTTTTGGCCACAAAGATTTTAGTCAATGTTGCTAAGTAGTAACGAGATTACTTGAAGTCGAAGAAAGCTAAACGACATGCATGCTGATGAAATAATAAAATGGAGAAATTTAGAGGATACCCAAATTTCATACACATATAATTATAATCTGATTCTTTTTTTTAATTAAATAATTAATTTATGTATCTACACATCATGTGGAGGAGCAGAAAAGGCTGAAAATATATGCAGATCGGATTAAATTAAAATTAAAAACGGAAAAGAAGGACGAACTAGAAAAATAACGCTAGCTAGCGAAGCATATAATTCACCATTCCAGCAAAAAAAGGAAAAAAAAAAAGAAAGAAAGGGTATATACAATAAATATTCCTTTCATCATGACACATGTCTACCATGCAAAAAGTGAAAACGCCCGAACACCATTAATCAATCAATTAATTAATTAAAATTAAAATTAATTAGACTAATTGGAATAACGCATTTCTAACCGTACCACTGAATGACCAATGACATATATAAACATATATATATATATATTTCTAATTTCTAATGCCAAAAAAGAAAAAGGAAAAGGAAAAAAAAAAGGAAAAAAGCAGAGAAACTTCCATAGAATCAAAAATACGTTATAATTAAGCAACGGACATATATATATATATATATACATATAAAAATTAAAAAAGTAACGTCCAAATTAGCATGAATAGTGTGAGAGCATAGCTTAGATTAGCTAGCTGGCGCTATTTTTTATGAACGGCAATATATATATAAATTAAAAAAGTAACGTCCAAATTAGCATGAATAGTGTGAGAGCATAGCTTAGATTAGCTAGCTGGCGCTATTTTTTATGAACGGCAATATATATATATATATATATATATATATATAACATTAAAAATGAGAAACTAAGCATTTGTATGTACATTAGTTCCTGAAGAGAAAACAGCAGAAAACATATCAGAAAGATCAACAGAGAGAGAGAGAGAGAGAGAGAATATAAGGTGGTCAGATATATTTGAGTAGTAATTATTGGTAAATGGCTACTCTTGTCGTTCCAGAACAACTTTCCGTCGTTGAAGATGCTGAAGCTCTTCGAAAGGCTTGCCAAGGTATATATATTTATATTAACTTACTCTTACTCTGGTGGTACTCTTTTCAGTTTTGTATATTCTTTGGGAAAAAAAAAAAAAACCTAAATCTGTTATTATAAGCATGAAGAATCCATTACAAATTAGAATAAAAGTTTCTCTGTATTCTTTTCTTTATATGTGTGTTATATATTTATATTTATATATATACTTTATGGTCAATATATGTTTTTTTTAATATATAAGATAGCTAATTTTGAAGAATTTCAGAAACTCAGAAAACAAAGATTTCAGATAAGATTGAAAAAAATAATAAAAGAAAAACTTCATAGGATATTGCATCTTTATTCTTTTTTTTTAATGGTCTAATCACATTAGAATTAGAATGACTCAAGTATGTCTTTTTTCTTTTTTTTTTTTTTTCTTGTCTTCAATTGTGCTCATTTGATAATATTATGATAAAATACTAATTCAAACAGGTGAAAAAAAATAAAAATTACTTGATAAAAATTTTAATTAATGTGACATGATTTTTAAATTTTTTATAACATTTTAATTGACATGTTATAATAATAGTTAAAAAAAATCCAATTTAATTGAAAAATTGTAAAAAATTTTTTAAAATATACAAATTAAGAGAATTAACAATTTGCCACCGTGGGCTGATCTCGAATGAATTCACAACCAAGTATATAAAGGGAAAAGCATCTAAATACCACAATAAAGCTACTACACTAACCTGACATAGAACATTAACGTTAGACTAATATAATAAAAAATTAAACTAAAATTTTTAATAATTTGTATTATATTAATCAAGCATGAAGAATTTGTTCATGTTGATTAATAGATAAAAAAAAGTAATTATCTAGTAATTTTCTTGCATATAATAAATAAATGCAGCATAATTTTCTAGTAGGAAAAAAATATATGTATATATATAAATATATATGTGTAGATCTATGTGTACATATATCATATATGTATGCATCCTTGCACATATCATTAAACCAAACTAAAACAAGTTGAATGTACCGCCTTTTCTGAGTGGATATGGAACAAAATGGGAAAGTTGCAGATGAATGGAAATTAGACAAATTAGCCAGGTGGGCCCTTAATTAAAAAACTAATATATATATATATATACATATATATACATATATATATAGAGAGAGAGAGAGAGTAAGCAGTATCCTTTGAAATCTGGCCTCTTAGATGTGTTAAGGGAAAAGACAAAAATGGGAACAAAAAATTTAATGTCATACCAAATATACTTACCCCAGTAAAGATTTCCATTTGAAAAAATTGGGTCACCTAACCGAATAACCCCTGATTTAATACTATTTTATCTTATTAATTTAATTATTAGGAGAGCCAACTATAATAAATTAATTCACACAAGCTATTTATCGCCTTGTTTGGTAAGCCACAAGTAGGGATGGCAATTCGTGTCACGTGTCGGGTTCGTGTCGTGTTAGAGCCGTGTCGATTTTTTTCTTCCCCGACCCGAACACGACCCACGATACGAAAACGAAACGAAACCGTGACACAAACACGACACGAACCCGTCACGGGTTGACACGACACGAACCGAAATTGACCCGCGGCACGAAATTGACCCGCGACACGAAATTGACACGAAATTGATCCGCAACATGAAATTGACACGAAATAAACACGAAATTGACACGAAATTTGATCCGAATTTTGACACAAAATTGACACGCGATACGAACTTGACCCGAACTTGACCCGAAATTGACACGAAAAGTGACACGAAATTGACACGAAAAAAACGGGTCCAACCCAAACGTGACCCGTTTTTTTTTTCGTGTCAATTTTTCCCAACCCGAACACGACCTGCACCCTATTTTTCCCAACCCAAACCCACAAAATTCGTGTCATTTTCGAATCGTGTCGTCATGTCGCGACCTGTATTGCCACCCCTAGCCACAAGAGATGTCCGATTTTTTAGCATATTCTTTGGCTGTACTCTAATTTATGCAAAATATAATATACTTGCTTTGTAATAAAATTGAATTCGCTGTTGTAAGAGCATGTAGTATATATACTACCGCTTCACACACACACACACACACATATATATATATTGGAGATTTTCATTGCCTTCTCAAACACTACCAAAAAAAAAAAACCCTTCTCAAAGAAAAAAGAACATCACCAACAATGGCCACAATCAATGTTCTGGCAAGTGCTTCTCCGGCTGAGGACGCTGAAGTTCTTCGGAAAGCTTGTAAAGGTTCCCTAGTAGTACTGATCTTTATAATTTTATTCTCTCTCTCTCTCTCTCTCTCTCTCTCTATAGATAAGTCATTGAGTTTGTGCTAGAAAGTATGCAATATTCTTTAAATGAACATAGTCATTTATATATGTTATTGCAGGATTTAGTTCTCTTTTCTTTTTTTTTTTAATAATTTGTTTTTTTAAAGAAAAATTAAAAAAAATGGAGAGATTTGGAATTGGTAATTGTAATTGGGTGTGTGTACATATATATATACACACATATATATATGTAGGATGGGGAACCGATGAGAAGGCAATAATAAAGGTTTTGGGGCATAGAAATGCGGGTCAAAGGAAGAAAATAAGAGAAGCTTATGAACAGATTTACCAAGAGGATCTTATCAAACGCCTTGAGTCCGAGCTCTCCGGTGATTTTGAGGTCCCTTCTCTCTCTCTCATTTATTATCACCTATTCATACATATACGCATATATATATATATATATATATCATTATTATGAAAAGCAAAACTAACAAAATTCAATTATGATGATGAGGATTATCGTATTATCATTTTCTTTCTTATTGATTTTCAAATTTCAATCACCATTAAGCCTACAAACACACGCACACACACACACACACACACACACACACACACACATATATATATATATACGAGTTATCTATGCAATATATAATAATATCTTTTAGGGGAAAATAATAATTATACTCGTTTTGTTCTTTTTTTTTTTTTTTTTGAAATTTAGAATTGTTTTGATCTGAAAAAAGAAAAAAGAATAATATTGTTTATGTAATTTTTTTTCCGAGTGCATTGATTCAATTGTAGTGCACACACACACACGAGTTATCTATACAATATATAATATCTTTTAGGGGAAAATAATACTTATACTCGTTTTGATCTTTTTGTTTTTGTTTTTTTTTTTTTTTTTGAATTTATACGTGCGTGTTTTGATCTGAAAAAAGAAAAAAGAATAATATTGTTTGTGTAATTTTTTTTTTTTTTTTTTTTTTTTGCGTGTGCATTGATTCAACTGTCGTGCATATATATATATGGATGATTACAATTGTTACCTAATAATTTCATCGCCGAAGCCCGTCTAGTTGCAAATGAAAGTACTAACAGGGTGTGTGTGTGAGAACAGAGAACAGCATAAAATTTCGTCGTCTAGTGACATTAATACTATATAAGAAATGGCAGGTCACTTACCCCTCCTTTTAACTTGTATATTATAATATTAATGGAGGACATGAAACTATAATATATATCTCTTCTCGGTTTTATCTCTCTTTTTTATGGAATGGAAGGACACGTAACAAAAGAACAACATAAAATATAACGAGGAAAAAAAAAAAAAAAAAACCCCCCACACACACAAAAGACTGATATAATTGAGTCTAGAATTTATTATATTAATTAGAGGCAATTTTGAACTTATTGTTGATGTGTATCTATTTATCGCTTTTTATAACGGTACAGATGTCGGGCCTCTGATCAACATCCAAACACATAGTTATTATATACATATTTTATTTATTTTATATATGTAGAATGTATGCATGTGTTCATCGTAATTAACAAACGACTATTTTATATGTTTTTTTTTTTTTTTCCCCCCCGAGGAGTTCATAAGAAAATATTGATATTATCTAGTTATGATCAAAATGCAGAGTTTATTTACCCTTTTCTTTTTCTTTTTCTTTTTCTTTTTCTTTTTTTTTTTTTTGGGGTTTTGTTTCAGAAAGCTGTGTACCGTTGGGTACTGGAACCAGCGGATCGAGCTGCGGTATTGGGGCATGTGGCCATAAGAAAATCAGATAGTACAGACTGGAAAGTGATTATTGAAATTTCATGCATTCTGTCTCCAGAAGAGCTGTTGGCCGTGAAGAGGGCTTACCAAAGTCGCTACACACATTCCCTTGAGGAAGATGTCGCTGCTCGTACCTCTGGAGATTTCCGCAAGGCATATTTATATATATATATATACACACACACATATATGCTTGCTTATACATATAATTACTACTTGTATATACACACACACACATATATGCTTGCTTATACATACAAGTACTACTTATATATATATACACACACAAAAACATATATGCTTGCTTATACATACAATTACTACTTATATATATATATATATATATATATATACATTTATGCTTGCTTATACATACAATTACTACTTGTGTATATATATATATATACACACACATATATGCTTGCTTATACATACAATTACTACTTATATATGTATATATATATACACATTTATGCTTGCTTACACATACAATTACTACTTGCATATATATATATGCTTGCTTATACATACAATTACTTTTTTTACACACACGCACACACACACGCACATACATATGAGAGCAAACTTACAATTTAATTGCATATATATATATATATACTTGCTTATACATACAATTACTATCTTTACACACACACACACACACACACACACACACACACACATATGAGAGCAAACTTACAATTTAATTCATCTAGCTACTTGTAATTAATTTTTATTCATTTCATGGGTTGAAAATAAGTGAATAATGGCAGCTTCTGGTGCCGTTGGTGAGCGCATATCGTTACGATGGGGATGAGGTGAATGCGAGATTGGCAAAATCAGAAGCTGATATCATTCATGAGGCCATCAAGAAGAAAGATTTCAACTGTGAAGAAGTCATCAGAATTCTGAGCACAAGGAGCAAGGCCCAGCTCAATGCTACCTTCAATCACTACAGAGATGACCATAAGACTTCTATCACTAAGGTATGTTTGTGTGTGTATATATATATATATATATACCTTCAGAAATATATATCAGTTACTTACTTAACATATTGAGCTATATTTATATATATACATATAACCACTTTAATTTCACCACCAAATTACATGTATAATTCATAATTATTTGTTTAAAATCTTTTTGTATTGGTGCACCCTAAATTTATTATAAAGTTACAATTTACATCTTGAATTTTTAATTTTGACAATTACACCCTAAACTTATAAAAATCTATAGCAATTTGCACCCTATTGATAAACAATGTTGATTTTTTAAATGAAAATTGATACTTTACTTGCACATGGATTGTTAATTAAAAAAGATAAAAATGATTATTTATGTCATATATTAACAAACAATGTACAAATCACATATCAATTTCCTTCAAAAGATTGATATTATTGTCAATGAGATGTAATTTGCTACATATTTATAAGTTCAGGATGTAAATTATCAAAATTAAAAGTTTATTATGTAAATTATAACTCTACAATAAATTTAGGGTGTATCAATGTAAAAATGTCTTTGTTTAAATATTCTGAGTTTCAATTGATATAATTGTTTACAGGATTTGTTGGGTGAGTCTGCAAATCATGATTTCCAGAAGGCGCTGCGTACGACCATTCGATGCATAGCCGACCCCCACAAGTACTATGCAAAGGTGAATATTAAACATACATTTTTTTTAATTACCTATTTATATGTAGAAACAGTTTTAATTCAAAACGTAACAAACTTAACTCATTTCAATATCAATCTAATTAATGGACAAATTCCTAATTAATAAAAACATAAAATTTCGTGACAAATAAATATACGTACAGCTGCTGCGTGATGTAATCAAAAGGTTTGGGACGGACAACGACTCGGTGACTCGGGTGATAGTGAGTCGGGCGGAGAAGGATTTGAAGCACATAAAGGAGGTGTACTACAAGAAGAACAGTGTTTCCCTAGAAGATGCAGTGGCCAAGGAGATTTCTGGGGACTACAAGGAATTCCTCCTCACTCTTCTTGGAAAGAAAGACTGAACTGAACTAAACTACTATTACTGCGATTTAATTTGGTTCTCTTTTCATATGAATGCGTTAATTTAAAGTCGAACTACTTGTACTTTTGCTTTGTTTAGTATTTCCTTAATGTTTGGTGTCAAAAACTTCCTGAGAGTACTCTTTTGTTTATCTTCATATGCTATTACTGTTTGAATTTGAAATTCGACTGCTTATTATAATGATTTCTTATTATTATAAGTCCGTACTATATTTTCAGCATCTAAATAATTTTCGAATGATCCATTTAATCTGTTTAATCTCCAAACCAATCCCTTGGACTGAGAGATTAGACGATTTATAATATATTAGGATTTTGCCACCGAAGGTTACGGATTGGATCGTGAATCGAAGATTTCTCAATCTTTAAATCTGAATCATACATTTATTAAAATTATATATATTTTAAAATTATCTTTTTCTTCAATATAAAAACATACGTAGGCTGAATTATTTTGACATGTTCATACTCAACTCTTACTATCCGCTCCATGACTATTACTTTGCTTTATTTTGTTTTGTTTTGTTTTTGTTTTTTTTTTATAACAACCCAATCCACTTAGCTTGAGAAGAGAACTCTAATTTTAAATTCATATTAAAATTAGATAAGTTTCAAATTATATTTCACACACAATTCTTGCATACTCACCCCACCCCCAATAACCATTTTCACTCTTGCATATGAAACAAATTAGGGGTCTAACGGATTGGTAATGAATTCAGACGTTATCAGTCCGTAAGTTACAGATTTGATTGATTATTAATATGTATTTCTAATCATTGGACAGTACCCCCAAGATTATAGATTAAATTTGGATCGTAATTCAGCTTTAATAAGGGTAAGCAAATCTAAAAAGGAACCGTGCCTGTGTGAATAAAACATTCAAAGGACAAGGTCAAATGACAGCTACAAGCCGTCAATAATTAACCAAAAATATTAGAATTTTCAAGAGAGCTAATTAAAAAAATGCAAACATTAACGAATTAAATCACAGAAAAAAGAAAAGCTTCAACTTTGTTATTCCAAGAAAAGCATTATGGTAGTGTAATTCTCTATAGCTATTCTGACCAAAAAAAAAAAAATCTTGATCCTTTAAAAGTTATAACTGACAAACTAAAAAGAACAAGAGATTAATGTAGCGACATAGCTATAGTTACTCTCAACTCTCAGTCACCATCTCTCACAACATTTGTTGTTAAAAGAAAAGTTTTTTGTTTTTTTTTTTTGTTTTTTTGTTTTTTGTTTTTTTTTGTAAACAGAAAAGAAATAGATTAACTAATCTAGTATGTCTGCTTATCCCTTTTGTTGGAAGAGGAAGACTAAAATTATTTTAAAAAACTTAGAAGTAAGAGAAGAGACAAAAGAATTTATATGAAAGAGAGAACTTGTTATATATTTCTCGAATGATACAAAATGAAAGGTTTCACGTCTATTTTATAGTAATCAAGGATGAACTATGACCACTTATTTTACTTGGTTCAAATATGACCGCTTAATCAAATCATAGCTATTCATTTCACGTGACCTATATTTGATCACTTGGTCAAACCATAACCATTCATTTCACTTAGCCTACATTTAACCACTTAGACAAGCAACGTCCATACGTTTACTTGACTAAGAACCTAATTACTTGGCTCAATAAGGACTACTCATTTCTTGGGTCAACTTTCTTGGACCTTTATTTGGACTCTACAATTAAACCCAATTACACAATAGCCAAAAAAAAAAAAATCAAGTTTAACATTCAACACCTTTTAGTATAGGTCAAAAATTGTGTAATTTCGAAACACGTGTATGGGTTTGGGTTTTGTGAATCATTCCAAAGTGACTTTGTCCCACATAAAAAGGTGATGAAAGTGAAAAATGATTTAGGCTCCGTTTGGTGAAACGGTTTGAGTTGAAATTTTAAGTTTGAGTTGGTTAACTTTTTAAAAATTAGTTATAATTTTCGTTGACTTTTCAGAAAAAGACAAAAACTGAGATAAAAAATTTGAGTTTAAGATATTTTATCAAACGGAGCATTAAATTGTTTTGTACTTTCCTTATGTGGTAACATAATACAAAGGAAAAAGTGGGATGTATGCACGCACACAAGAATTCATTCCTCGGAGGCCAACCCAAATTTGCTTCGTACCCAAACATCCTTAATTTCTCTATTCTAAGAGGCCGATCGAGCGGAATTCTCTCTTTACCATCGTACATTCATCATGCCTCAACCATATATATACATATATATATATATATATATATATGTGTGTGTGTGTGTGTTTCTTTTGAAGCTCTCTCATGAAATGACTAATATTTTCCTAACAAATTTAGAGACAGCAACCCATTTGACGAATAAACCTTTTTTTTTTTTTTTGGGTAATTGTTTAAGCTTTTAAAACTTTCATTAACGGAATAATAAATTGCAATATATACTTTTTTAATTCATTTAAGTGATGACATGCCTATGTACTCAGATCCAAAACATATTTAAGATCTTCTTCTTGCAGAATATGAGCCACCTTATAACATAAATTGATATAATCGTAAGAGAGTACACATAAAGAGTTTATTCATTCATAAGTAACAAACTCTAATTAGTTTGTGGCATTTTTTGTTCAACCAATCTAATAGATGACATTACTTTTTTTTTTTATTTAACAAAATTTGGTCAATCACTAATTGACTTGAAAATTAGTGATTTGTGCTATAATTAATCAATAATTACTGATTTATCAAATTAACAATTTTATATAGCCAATCATTATTTGGTCAATTAAGAAAATTGATGAATAATTTTTTGTATAAAAAATAATATTTTAACTAAGTTTTAAAAAGTTCGGCCATTTGTTAAAAAACTTCTTGAAAAAAAAAAAGACTATTTACCTCTAAATTCCAAAAAAAAAAAAAAAAAAAAAAAAAAAAAAAAAAAAAAGAAGAAAAGAAGAAGAATATGAAATAGCGACTTTTGATTAATTTATGTTAACCAGGCAACCTTACATAACAGGAAATGGTCGTATAAGAGACTTAGAGTATTCTTAATTTATAAGTAACAAAACATTCCGATTACAATTAGTTTAGTAGGCTAAAGAAAGGGGATAATAAAGTATTTCAAGATAAGAGGTACGAAGAAAGAAAAAAATCCCACAATTATTATGGCTACTTTAATTGCCCCTGATAATTGTTCACCCGTCCAAGATGCTGAAGCACTTCGGAAGGCTTGTAAGGGTAAATTTTCTTTACTCTCACTTTTTTTGGCTGTACTTTCAATTTGTTTTGGTCGTGTAATTCTCTATGTGTATTCCAAAAATGTCTGTTAGGGCTAGCTCAGCGGGTAGGAATGGAGTATTTTGGATAAGAACTCTAAGATTCAAAATTTGAGAGTATTTTCTTTTCTTTTTAATAAGAGAACCATAATTTCATAATATATGAGGAAAAAAAAAATTGTTATACCCAAAATGATACAAAGTCCATTCACAAAAGCAAAAATAAATAATAAAAAAAAGAAAAATAAAAAGATCATATTTAAGGTTCCTCTAACCTTACCTACTCTTTTTGGTGTTGTAAATCAAAATAATCACTTGCCAATCAAAATGGTTTTAGCTTTGATTATATTTAATGTAATTAAGTTTGTGTAGAATGACCATAATTATGAGTTACAATAAATATAGGATGGGGAATGGATGAGAAGGCGGTAATAAAAATATTGGGACGTAGAAATGCAAATCATAGGAAGCAAATTAATCAGAGAAGCTTACCATTAGCTTTACCATGAACACCTTGTTAAGCACCTCGAATCTGAGTTCTCTGGTGACTTTGAGGTTCTATGCCATTATTTTTCCTTTTCCTTTGATTAGCTCTTTTTTTTTTTTTTTTTCATATATGTTACTGAAATTTGACATCATGTGTGCATAGAGAGCTGTGTACCGTTGGATGCTGAGCCCCGAGGATCGGGATGGTGTATTGGCGAATGCAGTCATAAAAATGATGAGCAAGGAAATGAAATAGGCTCAAAACTCTTTTTTTTTTTTTTCCTTATCATTAAATAGCCTGGAAAGGAAATGAATGTTTTAATTTGTTCCTCGTAATTTCTTGGTCATATTATGTGGCCGCAGCTCTAGAGTTTGAGAAATGTAGAAGAGGAGTTTCAGAATAAGCCATTGCGTGCAACCAGTTGATGCATCAAAGATCCAAAAGATACTTTGAGAAGGTTGGAATTTAAACAAAAATATAATAGAAACAAGAGTATGATTTTCTAACACTAAAAAGCTAAACAGAAAATTCATACATAATTTTTTCTGATCATGGATTCATCACCATTGTTCACCACACTTGCTTGCTTGCGAAAAGCACTTGTGTTAATCGGTCGCGCGGCGTTTGAATGTTATTTATTTATTTTGGTATTGTATGAATGCATGTGTATGAAAGGGATGGGAAGTAACACAGATACATTGACTCGTGTCCAGTGGCGGAGCTGCCTTAGGTCCAGTGGGGGCTGCCGCCCCCATCTCAAGGGCTCCTTTTAATTTTGGCCCCAAAGTTCAAAAATTTTGCAAAATTTTTTTATTTGCCCCCTTTGAAATTCTTTAATTACAAAATTTGTACAATGCATTTTTTTTTAAATTACAATGATAACCTAAGTTTTTATTTTTATGTTTCTCATTTTAGATGTAACATCTCAAATAAATAAAGAAAACACATTTATTAATTACTATATAAATTAGTAATTTTTTGATCTCTAAACTTAATAGTTGAACCCAATTCTATTATAAACTAGTTTATTTAAATAAATAAAAAAACAAAGATATCAAAGATTCAAACAGATAAATAAAGTTAAAATTTTGGCATTATTATTACAAAAGGAACAGTGTTTGTTTTGATCATGTTGTGGCCAAGGACACTTCAGGAGATTACAAAGCCTTCCTCATGACTCTTAGGAAAGAAGGATTAAAATCCCCTCTTATTCGATCATAATTATTAATAATCGCTTATTCGAAATTCTATATATATACATATATATATATATATATATATATCAAACAATAATGAAATGATGTGGTTGCCTTGTACTTTGTGATCCTGAGTCTCTATCTTTAACTCATAATTTATGGTTATATATTTATGTCCTTTATTGCATGCTATTTGGTGTGATTGTAATACTGTCTAATTGTTATCGAACAAAAAAAATCAGCTTCTAGCCAAACCCTTCTAAATTATTCCTTAATGTTTCTCTTTCATTCGATGACATGCTATTCAACTAACTAAAAGTAACACTATAGATTTTTCATGTATCAGGCAAAACTTTTAATACTTTGGAGCATAATCACTACTACAATTTACCTCTTTAGGGATGATATTATTGACGATGACAATGACAATTATCGTCACTAATAAACGATAATTTGCGACGACATATCGTCGTTAAAACTGTCAGACATTTTAAAAAAATTTGTCGTCGCAATTAGTTATTGCGACGACTTGTCGTCGCTTAAAATAACTAATTTACGACGACAGAGCCATCGCAAAAACAAAAAATAATATCATCGTCACAAATAATCATTTGCGACGACATCATCGTCACAAATAATCATTCGCACGCCAAATAATGAATGGCGGGAGTTTTTTGGTGCCAATAGATGCCATTTGCCACGATCATGTCGTTGCAAATAATTTCGTGCATTACAGTTGGCAACAATTATGAATTAATTTATTGGGAATTTATTTTCAACTACCAAATACTTAAAAATTCAGTTTATTTGTGAAAAAAGGTGGTCAAAATATTGGTTCCCGAAATATTATTTACGATGACTTGTGAAAATTATCGTCATAAATAATGCTTCGGAAATCTTCCCCAAATTTATGGCAGTTTTTTTTAAAAAAATTTGGAAATTTTGAAAGTATTTGCGATGACATGTCGTGACAAATACTCGAACATCGAGAAGCTTCTTAATGAATTCTACGAAGATGACATCGTTTCAGAGGTTCTTTGCGACAACAATTAAGGTTATCAGTGACGACGTGTTGTCGCAAATAAAAATGGGTATAACCCAGATCAGACAACCTTCTTCTCTATTTTCCTTGCAATTTTCATTCTCCCTCTCCGATTCTCTCACTCTCCCCTCTGATTCTCTCACTCTCCCCTATGATTCTCTCCCCCTTACCCACATTTTGCCCCAAAAAACTCTGAATCTCTCCGTCCCCCTCTCGCTCTCGGATTCCACCCCCCCCTCCACCGGAAAAAAATGTCTCCATCACTGCCGTTCCTTTGTTGCCGAGCCACCTTTCTAGCGCCGCTGAGCCCGTTGAGCGTCCCCCTTCGCCGCCAATTCCAGTGCATGTTCTAGTGGGTTTGGTTTTTGTTGGTCGTTTTTTTTTTTTTTTTTTTTTTTTTTTTGGGTATTTTGGTTGAATGTTTTTGGTTGATGATGATAATAAAGATGCTGATGGTGATGATGATATGATATTGTGGTTTTTTGGTTTTTTTGATGGAATAATGATGTTGTTGATGATGTGGTTTTGTTGTTGTTGTTGTTGTTTTTTTTTTTTTTTATGGTTTTAAAATTTTATATAAGTACAAAATTATTGAAATTCTTTTATTTATTTTAACTAAAATTAATGACATAATAAATATTTAAAATAAAAAGGAAGTATAAAATGTTAAAAAAAAATAAAAATTAATTTTAGAAATATTTAGAAAAAAAATTCCTTAATATATTGAGATAAAATGCTAAATAAATGCCTTCTCTAAGATAGTGAAATGATGACTGCCCTGGCTTCAAAGAGGACTAACCTTTGAATAGAAGGGGAACCTCTATAAATTTTCAGTGCTTTTTACTTTTTTTGCTCTTTCGATTTATCACTTTACTACGGTAGATTAGGTTAACAGCATATATTCCGACTCCAGTATTGTTAGTCAGATTTTGACTTTTAACAGTTATGCAATGACAAAATTATTAATTTTAATGTTAAGGTGGACATAAATATAACGAGGTTTTAAACTTATGGCATTCTTGCTTCTAACCCTGGGAATTATCCACCCCGCACCTGAATTAAATTAGATGGGTAAAAAGTAAGGCCAATATGGGAGTGGGGGAAGCATACCCACCCCCGTCTCGTGTCATTGTCATCCCTAGTTAAAGTCTATGAAAGTTAAGAAGTAGCTCGAAAGTTAAATAGCAGTTCGAAAAGTCAAAGCGTTATAAAAAGAAGTAAAGAGGTGGAAACAAAGAAAACAAATCCTTCGGACCAAAAGGGTAGAAATCTGTACACGATATTTTACTTTTAGCAAATGTGACAATGTTGGTGATGCCTATTAATATTGATCTGCTTAGGGGAAATACAAATATCCTTTATGCGCGAATTAACAGGACCAAAGTATAGGGTAAGATAAGTGTAATTACCCACTTAATTAAACAATAATCAACTGAATTAAAACAAGCCCTAAACTATGTCTATATACACATTTATATGGTTCCGAGACAAGATTAAACCTTCGTTTGGTTTCAGTTTCCAACTCAAATATTTCATCTCAATTTTTGTCTTTTTCTGAAAAATCAACAAAAATTATAACTAGTTTTTGAAAAATCAACCAACTCTGATTTAAAATTTTTATTTCCAACGATAAACCAAACGCACTTGTTCAAATGGGGTGTCTATTTACTCGGATTTTAAGCCAATAGAGATAACATTTGTTCCGAATTATCAAATTCCAGCCAGTGAAATCCTTTTTTGAGCACAAAGATTTTAGTCAATGTTGCTCAGTAGTAACGAGATTACTTGAAGTCGAAGAAAGCAAAACGACATGCAAGCTGATGAAATAATAAAATGGAGAAATTTAGAGGATACCCAAATTTCATATACATATAATTATAATCTGATTCTTTTTTTTATTAAATAATTAATTTATGTATCTACACATCGTGTGGAGGAGCAGAAAGGCTGACAATATATGCAGATCAGATTAAATTAAAATTAAAAACGGAAAAGAAGGACGAACTAAAAAAATAACGCTAGCTGGCAAAGCATGTAATTCCTCATTCCAGCAAAAAAAGAAAGGGCATATACAATAAATATTCCTTTCGTCATGACACATGTCTACCATGCAAAAAGTGAAAACGCCCGAACACCATCAATCAATCAATCAATTAGTTAATTAAAATTAAAATAACTTAGACTAATTGGAATAACGCATTTCTAACTGTACCACTGAATGACCAATGACCATATATATATATATATATATAAATTTTATAATTTCTAATGCCAAAAAAGAAAAAGAAAAAAAAAAGAAAAAAAGCAGAGAAACTTCCAAGGAATCAAAAATACGTTATAATTAAGCAACGGACATATATATATACATATAAATATTAAAAAAAGTAACGTCCAAATTAGCATGAATAGTGTGAGAGCATAGCTTAGATTAGCTAGCTGGCGTTATTTTTTATGAACGGCAATATATATATATATATATATATAACATTAAAAATGAGAAACTAAGCATTTGTATGTACATATTAGTTCCTGAAGAGAAAACAGCAGAAAACATATCAGAAAGATCAATACACACACACACACACACACACAAATATATATTCACAGAGAGAGAGGATATAAGGTGGTCAGATATATTTGAGTAGTAATTATTAGTAAATGGCGACTCTTGTCGTTCCAGAACAACTTTCCGTCGTTGAAGATGCTGAAGCTCTTCGAAAGGCTTGCCAAGGTATACATATTTATATTATCTTACTCTTACTCTGGTAGTACTCTTTCAGTTTTGTATATTCTTTGAAAAAAAAACCTAAATCTGTTATTATAAACATGAAGAATCCATTACAAATTAGAATAAAAGTTTCTCTGTATTATTTTCTTTATATGTGTTATATATATATATATATACACACACACACTTTATGGTCAATATATGTTTTTTTTTTTAATATATAAGATACCTAATTTTGAAGTATTTCTGAAACTCAGAAAACAAAGATTTTAGATAAGATTGAAAAAAATAATAAAAGAAAAACTTCATAGGATATTGCATCTTTATTTTTTTGTAATGGTCTAATCACATTAGAATTAGAATGACACTTTTTCTTGTCTTCAATTGTGCTCATTTGATAATATTATATAAAATACTAAATTCAAACAGGTGAAAAAAATAAAAATAAAAATTACTTGATAAAATATTTTAACTAATATGACATGATTTTTAAATTTTTATAACATTTTAATTGACATGTTATGATATTAGTTAAAAAATCCAATTTAAGTGAAAAATTGTAAATAAATAAATAAATAAATTTAAAATATACAAATTAAGAGAATTAACAATTTGCCATCGGGGGCTGATCTCGAATGAATTCACAACCAAGTATATAAAGGGAAAAGCATCTAAATACCACAATCTTAAAAGCCATTACACTAACCTGACATAAAACATTAATGTTATATTAATATCACATAAAATTAAATTATAATTTTTTATAATTTGTATTATGTTAGTCAAGCATAAAGAATTTATTCATATTGATTAATAGATAAAAAAAAGTGGTTATTTAGTAATTTTCTTGTATATAATATATAAATGCAGTATAGTTTTCTAGTAGGAAAAAAAATATGTATATATATAAATATATGTGTATCTATGTGTACATATATCATATATGTATGCATCCTTGCATAAATCATTAAACCAAACTAAAACAAGTTGAACGCACTGCCTTTTCTGAGTGGAAATGGAATAAAATTGGAAAATTGCAGATGAATGGAAATTAGACAAATTAGCCAGGTGGCCCTTAATTGAAAAACTAATATATGTGTGTCTATATATATATATATATATATATATATATATATATATATATATAGAGTAAGCAGTATCCTTTGAAATCTGGCCTCTTAGATGTGTTAAGGGAAAAGCCAAAAATGGGAATAAAAAATTAAATGTCATACCAAATATACTTACCCCAGTAAAGATTTCCATTTGAAAAAATTGGGTCACCTAACCTAATAACCCCTGATTTAATACTATTTTGTCTTATTAATTTAATTATTAGGAGAAGCCAACTATAATAAATTAATTCACACAAGCTATTTATCGCCTTGTCTGGTAAGCCACAAGAGATGTCGGATTTTTTAGCATATTCTTTGGCTGTATTCTAATTTATACAAAAAAAAAAAAAAAAAATCTACTAGTTTTGTAATATTGAAATTGAATTGGCTGTTGGAAGAGCATGTAGTATATATACTACTGCTACACACACACACACACACATATATATATATATTGGAGATTTTCATTGCCTTCTCAAACACTACAAACAACCAAAAAAAATAATAATAATAACATCACCAACAATGGCCACACTCAATGTTCTGGCAAGTGCTTCTCCGGTTGAGGACGCTGAAGTTCTTCAAAAAGCTTGTAAAGGTTCTCTAGTAGTACTGATCTTTATTAATTTAATTAACATCTCTCTCTCTCTCTCTCTCTCTCTCTAGATAAGTCATTGATTTTGTGTTAAAAAGTATGTAATCGCCTTTAAATGAACATAATCATTTTATAAATGTTATTGCAGGGTTTAGTTCTCACTTTTTTTTTATTTTTTATAATTTGTTTTTTTTTTAAGAAAAATAAAAAAATGAATAGATTTGGAATTGGTAATTGTAATTGGGTGTGTGTATATGTAGGATGGGGAACCGATGAGAAGGCAATAATAAAGGTGTTGGGGCACAGAAATGCGGGCCAAAGGAAGCAAATAAGAGAAGCTTATGAACAGCTTTACCAAGAGGATCTTCTCAAACGCCTTGAGTCCGAGCTCTCCGGTGATTTTGAGGTCCTTTCTCTCTCTCTCTCTTTTATTATCACCTATTCATACATATACACACACACACATATATATATATATATATCATTATTATGCAAGCAAAACTAACAAAATTCAATTATGACGATGAGGATTACAGTTTTATCATTTTCTTTCTTATTACATATATAGATAGCCCTTCTGCTCCTAAAGTGAGGGGTTCTTTTTCTTTTTTTGAGTTCCCTAATTTGATGCATTAAGCCTATACACACACACACACACACACACACACACATATATATATATATATATACGAGTTATCTTTGCAATATATAATAATATCTTTTAGGGGAAAATAACAATTATACTCGTTTTGTTCTTTTTTTTTTTTTTTTTTGAAATTTATACTTGTTTTGATCTGAAAAAATAAAAAAGAAAAATATTGTTTATGTAATTTTTTTGTTTCGAGTGCATTGATTCAATTGTAGTGCATAGATACACACACACACACACACACACACACGAGTTATCTATGCAATATATAATAATATCTTTTAGGGGAAAATAATACTTATACTCGTTTTGATCTCTCTCTCTCTCTTTTTTTTTTTTTTTTTTTTCTTCTTATACGTACGTGTTTTGATCTGAAAAAAGAAAAAAGAATAATATTGTTTGTGTAATTTTTTTTTCGTGTGCATTGATTCAATTGTCGTGCATACATATATATATATATATATATATATATATTTGGATGATCACAGTTGTTACCTAATAATTTTCATCGCCGAAGCCCGTCTAGTTGCAAATGAAAGTACTAACAGGTGTGTGTGTGAGAACAGAGAACAGCATAAAATTTTGTCGTCTAGTGACATTAATACTATATTAGAAATGGCAGGTCACTTACCCCTCCTTTTAACTTGTATATTATAATATTAATGGGGGACATGAAACTATAATATATATCTCTTCTCGGTTTTTTCTCTCCATTTAATGGAATGGAAAGACACGTAACAAAAGAACAACATAAAATATAACGAGGAAAAAAAAAAAAAAACACAAAAGAATGATATAATTGAGTCTAGAATTAATTATATTAATTAGAGGCAATTTTGAACTTACTGTTGATGTGTATCTATTTATCGCTTTTTATAACGGTACAGATGTCGGTCATCTGATCAACATCCAAACACATATTTATTATGTACATATTTTATTTATTTATATATGTAGAATGTATGCATATGTACATCGTAATTAACAAACGACTATTTTATATGTTTTTTTTTTTTTTTTCCCTGAGGAGTTCATAGGATAATATTGATATTATGTAGTTATGAACAAAACAAAGAATTTATTTACCTTTTTTTTTTTTTTTTTTCCCCCCCCCTTGGGTTTTGTTTCAGAAAGCTGTGTACCGTTGGGTACTGGAACCAGCGGATCGAGCTGCGGTATTGGGGCATGTGGCCATAAGAAAATCAGAGAGTACAGACTGGAAAGTGATTATTGAAATTTCATGCATTCTGTCTCCAGAAGAGCTGTTGGCCGTGAAGAGGGCTTACCAAAGTCGCTACACACATTCCCTTGAGGAAGATGTCGCTGCTCGTACCTCTGGAGATTTCCGCAAGGCATATTTATATATATACATATATGCTTGCTTATACACACAATTACTACTTGTATACACACACACACACACACACACACATATATGCTTGCTTATACATACAATTACTACATATATATATATATATATATACATTTATGCTTGCTTACACATACAATTACTACTTGTATGTGTGTGTGTGTATGTATGTATATATATATATATATATATGCTTGCTTATACATACAAATACTACTTATATATATATACGCACACGCATATGAGAGCAAACTTGCAATTTTATTCATCTAGGTACTTGTAATTAATTTTTATTCATTTCATGGGTTGAAAATAAGTGAATAATGACAGCTTCTGGTGGCGTTGGTGAGCGCATATCGATACGATGGAGATGAGGTGAATGCGAGATTGGCAAAATCAGAAGCTGATATCATTCATGAGGCCATCAAGAAGAAAGATTTCAACTGTGAAGAAGTCATCAGAATTCTGAGCACAAGGAGCAAGGCCCAGCTCAACGCCACCTTCAATCACTACAGAGATGACCATAAGACTTCTATCACTAAGGTATACACACACACACACACACACATACACACACATACACACACATTCAGATATATATCAGTTACTTTACATATTGATATATAGATATATGTATATGTATACACACACACACACATATAACCACTTTAATTTCACCACCAAATTACATTTATGTATAATTCATAATTATTTGTTTAAGACTTTTTTTGTATTGGTACACCCTAAACTTATTATAGAGTTGTAATTTATACCTTGAAGTTTTAATTTTGACAATTTACACCCTAAACTTATAAATTTGTAGCAATTTGCACCCTATTGATAAACAATGTTGATTTTTTAATGAAAATTGATTAGGGGTGGCAATACGGGTTGCGACACGACGACACGACTCGAAAACGACACGAATTTCGCGGGTTCGGGTTGGGAAAAATAGGGGGCGGGTCGTGTTCGGGTTGGGAAAAATTGACACGAAAAAAAACGGGTCGTGTTCGTGTCGGACCCGTTTTTTTCGTGTCAATTTCGTGTCACTTTTTCGTGTCAATTTCGGGTCAAGTTCGGGTCTCGTGTCTATTTCGTGTCAATTTCGGGTCAAATTTCGTGTCAATTTCGGGTCAATTCCGTGTCAATTTCGTGTTACGGGTCAATTTCGGGTCAAGTTCGGGTCGCGTGTCAATTTCGTGTCAATTTCGGGTCAAATTTCGTGTCAATTTCGGGTCAAATTTCGGGTCAATTTCATGTTGCGGGTCAATTTCGTGTCGCGGGTCAATTTCGGTTCGTGTCGTGTCAACCCGTGACGGGTTCGTGTCGTGTTCGTGTCACGGTTTCGTTTCGTGTTCGTGTCGCGGGTCGTGTTCGGGTCGGGGAAGAAAAAAATCGACACGGCTCTAACACGACACGAACCCGACACGTGACACGAATTGCCACCCCTAAAATTGATACTTTACTTGCAAATAGATTGTTAATTAAAAAATATAAAAATGATTATTTATGTCATGGATTAACAACCAAGGTACAAATATCATATCAATTTCCTTCAAAAGATTGATATTATAATCAATAAGTTGCAATTTGTTACATATTTGTAAGTTCAGTATATAAATTATCAAAATTAAAAGTTCATGGTGTAAATTGTAACTCCATAATAAGTTTAGGGTGTACCAATGCAAAAAAGCCTTTGTTTAAATATTCTGAGTTTCGATTGATTTTTTTTTTTTTATACAGGATTTGTTGGGTGAGTCTGCAAATCATGATTTCCAGAAGGCACTGCATACGACCATTCGATGCATAACCGACCCCCACAAGTACTATGCAAAGGTGAATATTAAACATACATTTTTTTTTAATGACCTATTTTTATGTAGAAACAGTTTTAAATGTAAAACATAACAAACCTAACTGATTTCAATCAATATCAATCAATTGATGGACAAATTCCTAATTAATAAATAAAAAAATTTTGTGACATATAAATATATGTACAGCTGCTACGTGATGGAATCAAAAGGTTTGGGACGGACGATGAATCGGTGACTCGGGTGATTGTGAGTCGGGCGGAGAAGGATTTGAAGCACATTAAGGAGGTGTACTACAAGAAGAACAGTGTTTCCCTAGAAGATGCACTGGCCAAGGTGACTTCTGGGGACTACAAGGAATTCCTCCTCACTCTTCTTGGAAAGGAAGACTGAACTGCACTACTACTACTATTACTGCGACTTAATTTGGTTCTCTTTTATATGAATGCGTTAATTTAAAGTCGAGCTACTAGTACTTTTGCTTGTTTGGCATTTCTTTGATGTTTGGCGTCAAAAACTTCCTGAGAGAACTCTTTTATTTGTCTTCATTTGCTATTACTGTTTGAATTTGAAATTCGACTGCTGATTATAATGATTTTTTATTATTATATGTTCGTACTATATTTTCAGCATCTAAGTAATTATTGAATGATCAATTCAATTTGTTTAATCTCCAAACCAATCCGTTGGACTGAGAAAGATGATTTATAATAGATTAGGATTTTACCACCGAAGGTTACGGATTGGATTGTGAATCAAAGATTTCTCAATCCTTAAATCTGAACCATATATTTATTAAAATTATATATTTTTTTAAAATTATATTTTTCTTCAATATAAAAACATATGTAGGCCGAATTATTTTGACATGTTCATACTCAACTCTTACTATCCGCTCCATGACTATTACTTTTGTTTGGTTTAGTTTTGTTTTTGTTTTTTGTTTTTTTATAACACCCAATCCACTTAGATTGAGAAGAGAACTCTAATATTAAAATCATATTAAAATTAGATAAGTTTCAGATTACATTTCACACACAATTCTTGCATAGTCACCCCACCACCAATAACCACTTTCCCTCTTGCATATAAAATAGATTAGGGGTCTAACGGATTGGTAATGAATTGAGACATTGTCAGTTTGTAAGTTACAAATTCGATTGACTATTAATCTGTATTTCCAATCGTTGAACAGTACCCCAAGATTATAGATGAAATTTAGATGGTAATTCAGCTTTAATGATGGGTAAGCAAATCTAAAAAGGAACCGTGCCCGTGTGCATAAAACATTAGAGGACAAGGTCAAATGACAGCTACAAGCCATTAATAATTATCCAAAAATATTTGAATTTTCAAGAGAGCTAATTAAAAAATGCAAACATTAACGAACTAAATCACAGAAAAAAGAAAAGCTTCAATTTTGTTATTCCAAGAAAAGCATTGTGGTAGTGTAATTCTCTATAGTTATTCTGACCAAAAATAAAAAAAATAAAAATCTCTATATATCCTGTAAAAGTTATAACTGACAAACTAAAAAGAACAAGTGATTAATGTAGCGCAAAATTACAACTTCACGGAGACATAGCTACGATTACTCTCAACTCTCAGTCACCATCTCTCACAACATTTGTTGTAAAAAAAAAAAAAGGTTTTTTAATTTTTTTAATTTTTAATTTTTGTAAATAGAAAAGAAAAAGATTAACTTATCTAGTAGGTCTCTTATCCCTTTTGTTGGAAGAGGAAGACTAAAATTATTTTTAAAAACTTAGGAGAGTAAGAGAAGAAACTAAAAGAATTTATATGAAAGAGAGAACTTGTTATATATTACTCAAATTTTTGTTTGATACAAAATGAAAGGTTTCACATCTATTTATATTAATCAACGATGAACTGTGACCACTTATTTTACCTGGCCCAAATACGACTGTTTAACCAAATTATAGCTATTCGTTTCACGTGACCTACATTATTTGACCACTTGATCAAACTATAACCATTCATTTCACTTAGCATATATTTAACCACTTGGACAAGCCACGTCTATACATTTACTTGACTAAGAACCTAATTACTTGGCTCAACGAGGACTAAGTCATTTCTTGAGTCATCTTTCTTGGGCCTTTATTTGGACTCTACAATTAAACCCAATTACACATTAACCAAAAAATAAAGTTTAACGTTCAACACCTTTTTAGTATAGGTCAAAAATTGTGTAATTTTGAACACGTGTATGGGTATTGGGTATTTGGACAGCCCCAAATGTAAAGGTAAGGGGAAAGTCAAGTTGATGGATGTTAATATTAAGGTGGCAATTAAGGGGAAGTTGAACTTCAAATTCAATCATACCGGTCAGACGTGGAAGGTCATTGGAGATAATGACCCATGGTATGACAGTGCGATTAGGGTCCATACTAGAGATGCACTTGAGCCCTTCCATGATACTTGGAAGCAAGTGGACGTCAATTCAAATAAGCTCATTCAGGAGCAGATACGGTAATAATTTCTGAATATTGTAATTTAAATTAATTAGAGATATTAAATTTTTTTTAACAAATGAAAATGCTTTGACACTGTTGTTACAGGATTGGTTTAACTTCGACTTAGATGCAAATAGTGGATTGATCCAATCTATCATCGACCACGATTTGGCAAAGTACCATAAAGACTAAAAGAACGACCTCCATAATTACTTCAAAGAGCTTGGAGGTGCTGACAATGAAGAGTATGTCAGAGCTCACCCTCCCGAGGTCCGCAGTAATAAATAACATTGGGGTCGTTGCTGCGACATGTTTATGTCTAACAAGTTTAAGGTTAGAAACAGTTACCCAATTTTTTTTTATGATTTGATATTTATAATTTAATATAATCAAACGTGCTAAACTTGTAATTGTCTATTTGTAGAAAATGTCAACGAAAAATTCAAAGAACCGCAATAATCATAAGTGGAAGAGCTTACATGACAAAACCTCATACGCATACCACTGCTATAAGAACGTGAAACTTTTACATAAGTGTTTTTTTTTTTACATTTATATCTGTTAATGAACTATATATATTATAACAAAATCAATTTATAGCACAGTCAAATACACAAACCCAGCAGCCGTAGTCAATTATCGATAACTGGGGTGACATGCATTGTCACGAGCCAAACTAGGTTAACCTCTAAGCTGAGCAAACGTTTGTAAGTATTTATATTTATTACTTTTACTTATTCAAATCGGCATTATATTAACAAATCAATCTATTTTTCTAACATGTTACAAATTGTGCAGAATTTGATGGAGGGTGACAGAGCAACTCAGATGTAACATTCGGCTTCCAGCTCGTCTTCATCTGCAGTTCAGGAGGATGCCATTCTTCAGTGGATCCTAGGTATGCGTCGAGCGCATATGGCGGGAGTAGGCCCCACACTTTCGTGGAGGACCTTCCCAGGTGCTTCTTCACCCTCAAGATCCCAGTCGGAGTGCTCGTTGTTGGCGTAACTTCCTACAGAATATCAATCCTGGATTAATCACGTGCACGTCAATCACAAGAACATGTATGCGAATGAGATGGCAATGCAGCAGGCGATATTTGAGTTACTATCAATCTTAGATTCGCGCCTGTTATTCCTCCCGACGACCTTGTCCCTCCAGGCCCCTCGATGAATCCCCCGCCCTCACAGGCCGATGTTGACGTCGTTGACGATGATGACGAGGTTGCAAATTTAGGCGATTAGATGTTTGTTTTTTTAATTAATATGTTTAACTATTAAGACATATCTAACATTGTATTTACGAATTTTATATTTTATCATGGATATTTTTTTTTACTATTAATTTCATCTGCAATATTGATACTAAAATTAATCTGCATTTTATTTTTCATTGATATTTTATTTATTTATTACATTATAATATTTAAAAATTCGAAAAAAAATAATTATTTACACATTTGCGACGACATTATGTTGTCGCAAAAACAAAAGAGACAAGAAGCATTTGCGACGACAAAATTTCAATTTGCCCTCGCAAATAGGCTATGACATGTCGGCTAATAACGACGTATTAGCGACGATAAATTTTAAAGTTGTCGTCACAAATAATCTTATGTCATGTTATTTTTTACGGAATTGGCCGTCTTAATTGCGACAGCCTTTTTAGCGACGACTGTTGTCGCAATTGTATGCAACGATTGTCATCGCTAATAAAACTTTTGCGACCAGGTTTTCGCGATGACTTATTTGCGACGACATGTCGTGGCAAGAGCGTTATTTGTGAAAATATGCCATTATGAGCGACGACATTCATCGTCACTAATAGTGTTGTTTGTTGTAGTGAATATTAAAATTAAATTATGTAGATAGGAGGAAATTATATATCTATATATCAAACAACATAACCATATAGATTCCATTTTTCTCTCTCTAAATCGCTCCTTTAACTTCCTTCCTCTCATTTTCCACGTGACTGCCACCAAACATAGACTTAGCATGCATTTGGTTCGCTGGTTGGAAATGAAATTTTTAAGTTGGAGTTGGTTAACTTTCAAAAACTAGTTATAAATTTTATTGACTTTTCAAAAAAGATGAAAACTGAAATGAAAAAATACAGTTTAGTTAGAGTTAAACTTAAATGAAAAACGAAGTATTAGTCTAATATCAAAGGACATGTAAATAATTTCCTGAGTTGATTCAATGGTTATCACAAGTGAGAGTACCGATCGAATAAGAAGATTGAGGGCCCGTTTGGGGGGACATTTGAAGATTGTGTTTTGAAAATTGGGTTGGAAATGTGTTTGGGAGGAAAACTTTTGAAAAAGTTTTATGATAGAGAAAATAATTCAAAATTTTGAAATGTATTCAGAAAAAAATATTCAAAATGGATATTATCTTATTACTCTCGTCGTTACAAGCATTTTAACATAAAAATCATCTCATTCGGAATTTGAAACGAAAAAATAATGAACTTTTAAAATTTGAATTCTTTGAAAATAGAAGAGAATAAAAGTTTGATATAAAGTTGAGATTTTGAAATTCAGATAATATTTTACTATTTTCAGATGACTCCCCAAACGGGCCTTGAATTTTTGTAAAATTGTTGCTTCAAGAGACATATGAAGGGTCCGTTCACGCAAAAAAACAAAAAAAAAAATGTGGGAAGAAGAAGAAGACGAGAAGAAAATTAATCAAATTTAAGTTTTTGGTCCCACAAAGTTACAATGATAAGCTGTAAACAGTACCAAAAATAGGAGAACAGTGTTAAATTTTGATCTGTCATTTTGAAAATAAATTATTGAGTGAATAGAAAAAGAGAACAAAATAATTAGACAAGAGAATCTGCTTCCTTCCAACATATTGGTGGTCCACTATCACACTTATCTTGTCATCTGACAGCTAGAAAATATGCCGCTCAACTTTCCTATATGTCTCTATTCAAAATAATAATTAAAATATTAAACAAAAATAATCTAAAAAATATATATACCGATGGATTATAGGGATAAGAGGGGCATCACGCGTGCCAAATCGATGAACAAAGCAGAGCAGAAGCAAAAGCAAGAAAAAAAAATACAAGCAAGGCGGTGACTGAACCGTCACATGACAATGACTGGACAATCACATAGGTGATGACTAGACTCCACATGATAGCCTAAGTGCAAGGACGAAAACACTATGCTAGTGCATTTGAGCTTTTTAATACTAGGAAATTGATTTTTGCAGTTTATATATGTTCTTCTTTTTGTCTACTCTTGTCTTGTTTTCACACAACTTCGGCAAAAGACTAGCTAGTACTAAAAAAAAAAAACTAGCATAACCAATTTCAACGCATAGGTCGAAGCTAATTACTTGGAAATTTGATTGGTTTATTTATGATATCATTTTATTCATAAGAAATTACAACAACTTGAACGAGATCACCTCCTCAAATCACAACAAGCAAGAATCAAGAAGGGAAAAAGTACTTAAAACCCCGATCGAATGAGCTTCTTCTCATCTGATCCAAACCAGAAAATGTAACTCAGGACACCTTTATTTTTCAATTAGTTTTCCTTTCCAACCAAGGCAAGCAAGAAATCCTTATAGTTTCCGCTCGCAGTGTCTTCGATTTTCTTGGACAGGGCAACTCCATATTGGTGTTGGAACTCCTCTCTTATAGGCTTAATGCCGGTGTCGGCTTGTGTGACGATCACTCTAGTCAGTGCCTTCTTCGCTTTATTGTCTGCATTCTTCTTCAGTGCTGCATCCAACACCTAATTGGGCAGAAAACAGCGTTGCATTTTAGATTGGGAAACTTGTTTTTTGATATAGTACATGGTAGTACTGATCTGGTTTTTGGTTTTGTTATCAGCTATATATATACCTTGGTGAAATATTTCTGGGGAGCACATAAGCATTGGACTGCCTCTCTCAGCCTCAAATCAGCACTAGGATCCTAATCATTCAAATTAGTAACAAATACTTGAGACACAGAACACAAAGAAATACGACTGAAAACAAAGGTCTATATCATCCGATATTAATAATATTACTAGGAAACAGTAATTGGCAAATGTATAATGTACACCAGCTCTACTCATAGAAGGTGGTCTTATTTATGGATTTCGTATTATGGGATTCACTTTTTATTAATAATATTACTAGGAAACAGTAATTGGGAAATGTATAATGTACATTACCTCATCTAGGCTCTGGCCAGAAAGGATCTTGTATTGTTCATAAACTAGCTTGAGATGAGCCTTGCTCCTGGTGGTTAGTATCCATATTACCTCATCGTTTTCGAGGGGGCTCTTCTTATCGGCGTTCTTGACGGCGTTGGCAAGCGTCTTTGCCTCCGATTTCGCGGTGTCCTCCTTCACCTTTGATCCCTCATATCTATAGGCGCTCACAAGCGCAACCAATAGCTGTTCAATGATCCCCAAAATTTTCAATCAAATTAGGATTAGTGTTATTTAATTGAATAATTAAGTTAAGGACAAATTGTCTGTTTTGTATGCATATACATATACATATATATATATATGGGTAAAAGAGTCATTTCATAATTTTTAAAAGACGTTAATTGATGATTAGGATCCTTATAATTCAATATGATGGGATTGAATGGAAAAATGTTTTAGAATATCAACAATGTTCAATATTATGATAATAAAGAAGTGGGCTCTACTAGTAGGTCCCATATTATGAGATCCACTCTCTATTGCGTGGAGTTGAAGTACAACAACCGAGAGTACCTTGCGTTCAGAACCTTCGACGAGGTAAGCCACATCCTCCTCAATGGAGAGATCAAAGAGGGAATGGTAGGCCCTCCGGGTGCCGAGCAGCTCTTCGGAAGATCGGGTGCAGGCGATCTCAATAAGCACAGACAAGGAGCCTGGTGATCCCGGCTTTTTCAACGCTCTCTTTATCAAACGAGCGTCGCGTTCCCACGGATGCATGGTCCTCATCACCACAGCACCCTAACAAATATAGTCAAACATATCACCACTATGCACCATTAATTAAAGATGGCTGATGATCTTTTATATATATATATATATATATATAATGTACTAATTTTCCCTCCATTTGTTAGCTCATTATATTAAAAAAAAATTTAAAAACAAAAAACAAAATAAGATCTGTTTATTCAAGTGATGTATGAGTTGTTATTTGAGATATCAATTTTAATAGGTAAATAGAAAATTTACTAGTTAAATAGCAAATAGATCTAGTAAATTTATTAGGTAAAATAACATATTTACAATAAATCAATTACTGGATAAATTTGTAAATTTACTATTATTTTTTTTAATCAAACTTACTATTTACTTCAGTTATTTATGCAAAAATGTTATTTTACTTCCAATTTCTTCCATTTTAAACGGTTAGTCAATATTATTTTTTATTTTGCATATATTTTTACAAGAAGAATTACTGTCTAAATAATTATTATGAAAGAAGAACCCAATTAAATAATAATAAAATAATTTTGTGGGGGGGGGGGGGGGAGAGGAGCCTGAGCACATATTTAATTTATAAAATTAGTAAAACCGCCTATTTAACCCAAAAACAAAAACAAAAAACAAAAAAAAAACAAAAAACAAAAAACAAAAAACAAAAAACAAAAAACAAAAAAGTGTATATATGTAAACGTACCTGAAAGCGCAAGAATTCTTTGTGGAGAAGTTTGAGAAAGTCGGCATCAAAGCGAGCAAAGGAACGTTGATCAGGCTTGAAGCTTGGAGTAACCTTCCAGAAGGATTTCTTGTCGTCCTCATTCCACTTTCCCAGATGACTTATCAGTGATTTCTCGTCCACTCCATGTCCAAATTCTATCCCCCCAACCATGCACAGTTGTACAACCCATTCATATATTAGTTTTTTTTTTTTTTTTTTTTTTTGAATTTAAAAATTTTAATACTTATCTAAATTTTGATAAACAGAATTAGAAACTTTACAGAAATAATAGCAGCAGAAGTTTGGAAAGAATAAAAAGGGAAACATTATTAATAATTTTTTTTGTAGAAATTAACCTGAGAAAGCCTTGATGAGATTCTGGATCACATCAGAGACGGCCATTCTGTATGTGTTTGTGTTTGGACTTCGTTTTACAAAAAAAAAAAAAAAAACTTCAAAAATTTAGAACATTAACAAAGAGGAAAGAAAGAGCAGATCAGATAGATACAGAGAGAGAGAGAGAGAGAGAGACGCTTTCAAACTAATATGGCCATGCCAGATTTATATAAAATTCCAAAGGTCATTTTCGTCATTTCAAAATATTGGTTTCTTTTTAATTGGTTATTTTGGTAACTCAACTAAAATCGAATAGAGACAAAATCAGATTGACATCTCTTGTCTAATTTTGATATCTCGAATGGTGTCTAACCAATTATATTTTGACATATTATTGAAAAAAGTTAGATTTTAAGATATAAAAAATTAGTTTTAAAGTATTTTAAACTTTTTAAGTTAACATGGTATAATATTATTAGTTAAATATTATTTGGGACTCTAAAAATTGAACAGAAGATGTGGATCCGACAAAATCATAATTAATGAACCGAGATATTTTGCAAACGGAATAATCAGCAATAATTTCTTCAGTGGCCAATGCGTGCGTTTATTATGGTTTGGTTCCGTTACTGTATATGTAATTCATAAAATAGGAGTTTCCTTTTCCTTCCTTTTCCAAATTCTAGTGAATATATATATATATATATATATATATATATATACAGGTCAACAATATTAGATATACTTCTCTTTCTCTTCATTTTTTTGTAACAGAAAAAACTAAAAAATTAGTAATATGCATTTCCTGAGATTAAATAATATTATTTCTCTCTCATTTTTCAAGTATGTACGTTAGATAACTATCAGAAAGAGACAAAAGTATTAATACACTTAAATGAACATTATGCCGCACTTAACAGCTCTACATCCTTATTAACTTTTTTATTTTTATTTTTATTATTTTTGGAATTGTTATCAACTATATATTTAGGACTGTTTTGAGTTTACGTGCATACTAGATATGAATGTAGTATCTACAGTAACAAAATTATCTCGTCTGTTTTTTTTTTCGACATTAATTAAGATACAACAACAGCTCGTGTTTGGATTATAAGGATCAGACCTTAATTAGTACTCTAATTCATAACCTTCATGTTGAGATTTTTCCTATTCATTATCAACTAGTTAGATTTCTAATCCCATCCTATCCAATCTACAAAATATCAGATTTTACGGATTAGATTTGCTACTTTAATACCAAGTCTCTGAAAATCAAAATATAAATATACTAATTCTTTAGGTCTTAAATCTTATTCACATTAATTATTTTATCAATTCCAAATATAGATCCAACCTATGCAATGTTAATCTTCATTCAAAGTCCACCCAACTTTATATATATATATATATATATATATATATATAAACAAAGCCAAACCTCCTAACATGTCATCATGGGGTTGGGAATTAATTATGTGGTGCTGACTTTTCTTTTTGTTTTTATTTTTTCTTTTTTCCGGATCACAATACGACAAATACAGATTAATATATAAAGTTTTGTTTAGTCTTTCATTTCATTTTAAATTGAAATGTATTTTTTTATCTTAATTTTTATTTTTTTTTGAAAATTTTTTTATCTTTTTTAAAAAATCAATAAAAATTTTCAATTCAAATTTAAAATTTTCAAACTCAACTCATTTACTAAACGAATCTTAAGATTACATGATCTTAGTTGTTCAATATTATATATATATATATATATTATATATGCGTGTGTCTCAATTATATATATGCTCAGCCATGTCGATTCATAATTTGTATTTTTATATATGTAATATTACCATATTGTCTGTCATTCCCATACCATATGATGGCTTCTAAAAATAAATGCGAAGATATATGCAAATATCCGGGGCAAGATTTAAAGAGATAATTATATGTGTTCATACCTTTGTTCACACCTTTTCTGAATCTTTATCGACGAACAATGATGTGTTCAAACTTATGTCCTTAAACAGTTTTATGTTTGCATGTTTCACATGTCGTTTGTTAGCTATATATATGTGTGTGTATATATATATATATATATATATATATATCTTATTAAAAAAAAGATAACAGATAAAGTCATATATATATATATATACACATATATATATCCGTGCATAGAAATGGGACCTACAGTTCAATTATTATATTTAAAGTTATTATGGATGTGGAGACAGACAGCTAGGAGTTGACGCTGACTGACGTTACGGTCTCAGACACGCACGCACATGTGTTCCACACCGTACACGAGAGCTACGAGTTCTTTACATAAATTTATAATATTGCGTATCTTTATCCTGTTAATTGTGTAAGTGCTGAAAAGTATAGATCAACCGTGAACCGTGATTACTGATATTTCAAAACCTATTTGATGATAAAGGGATGAAAAGTCTTGGTTAGATATCTCCTCTTTATTTATCAGAGTCTAATTTATATTATTTTTTTAAGACCCCGTTCTAATTTTGATTATTGAAATTTAGTTTGATGAAAATAGGATAGATCCTGACTGGATTACTGAGAAAAATAAATATAAATAATTTGTCTCTGTCATATTTAAAAAAATATTTTTACTTTTGAGACTGAAAATTCTAAAAATGATGGGTCATTCCCACGTCTTTTTTTCTACTAAAAGATAATCCTTTTTGGTTGAAATCTATTAATGATGTTATATAATATAATATTATATATACATATTTACTTTCTTGATTAAGAAATATCTCGAGTAATATAAGAAGAAAATATTTAATTAAAAATTATCAACAAATTAAGAAGGTGCAGCGCTGACAATTCGTATAGAATGTTAAATTTACAAATTAAGAGCCCATGTTATAATTTTAAAAAACACAGGAGGAGGAGGAGGAGGAGGAGTAACCTGAAGAAAACATGAGTTTACAAGTACTCATAAATAATAAATACAATATAAATTAATTACAAAATTAATCCAATAATATTGAAGCTAAAATGTGGACTACTACTTTGCCCCTTTACAATTAATATTACATAAAAAAAACTTTCTGTATAACAAATATATTACACTTGTTAAAATGAAGCCATGTGCGCGCCTTGTATGTGAATGTGATTAATATATATTGAAGTTCAAAATGTGAACATATTACATATGCACATACAGCTAAGATCATATATACTCGCATAATATATATATATATATATATAGTATAAATGAAATCAGAAGAAATTAAAAATATAATTTAAAATGAGATCTTATGATCATTCTTTTACCACATAGGTAACATACATATATATATAAATATATATACGTAGGTTTGAAATAGAACAATGAAAGTGATTTGATGTGAGATCATTGAGACTGTTAATTATTTATAATTTGGATATTTCTCTCAATTTGGTCCACTCCCTTGAATAATATAATGAAATGCCAACCAACCAACCAATAAATCATTGATATTGGTTGGACATTATAAGGAGTAATATTGTAGTCTTTGCTCTTAATCTTATCTACAAATATACATATATATATATATATATATATCTAAATTCTAATAATTGCACTTTCCCGGTCTCACCTACCACGTTTGTCTTATCAATCTAGCTAGCTATATCTGTTGCGCAGGATGATCTTGCACGTGATTTTTGTTGCTAATAATATCGATCGGTCCCTCTCGGGGGCTCCATATGGTTGTTAATAACTTGTTATATATATATATATATATCTGTATATATATTGGCATTTATTAAGACTAAATAAAACATATCATGAAACTGTAGAAACTATATTTTTACAACTGTTATAAATACACATATTGTATACAAACATATTTTTATATATTCATATCTTTTTAACCAATCATAATTTGTTAAATCAATTCTCAAACATATTAATTAATAGTTGATTATTATACATACCGAATCGTATATATATATATATATGTTATAAAACTTGCATTTTTGTAGTCTTAAAGTATTAATATAGGTATAATTATATATACATATATATATATATATTTAAAGACACCACCTGAGTAGACAATTCACAAAAAGTGATGTTTACGTGCATAGGATAGCTGTTTAAGTCGAATGTTTTTTTTGCCCCCCTACATTGCTTTTATATTTAAAAAGAAAGGAAAAAAGAAAAAGAAAAAGTAAAAGAAAATTCTCTTTCTTTCTTTCTTCAGTTTTAAGAAGCACAGAAATGAAACTTAAAATATGACAGTTATATATAAAGAAAAAAAAAAAAAAAGAAAGAAAAAAGTAAGGCAAAAAAAAATAAATAAATAAATCCATCGAGGACAAAGAGAAAAGGAGTTACTTTATTAAGTGTACTATTTATTTGGCGTAAACTACAGAAACGTCCTTAATCATTCAATTTTCATGGTTTGTTAATGAACACGATTCTCTCAAAAAAAGAAGGGGGGTTACAAAATTTCAAAAGAGGGGTAGTTTTGTCATCCTAAGAAAAATCAGATTGTTTATTGAGGGTATTTTCGTCCATTTAGTAATTTAATATTATTAGGAACTGAAAGGGATATTGTAAGGGCCAGGATTCAACTCCATGTCTCTTTATCTGTGGGGGCGAAAGAGGCTGAGAACCCTAAAAAAAGAAAAAGTAACTGAAAAACGACGAGAGAGAGAGAGAGAGAGAGAGAGAGAGAGAGAGGGCTAATAAAAATAAAATAATAGAGAAAAAAGAATGAAGAGTTTAATAGGAAAGATTGGAAAGTCCATAAGAATAAGTAGTTGCACAGGAAGAATAAGATTAGAGTCTGATCAGGATAACAACCGAAGTAGTACTACCATGGCTTCCCTGATTGTTCCTGATGTCGTTCCTTCTCCTTCTCAAGACTGTCAGCGCCTTCACAAAGCTTTCCAGGGTCTCTCTTTCTCTCTCTAGATGATCTCTCTCTATTTCTTTTCTTATTTTTGTGAATTTTTTAAATTTAAATATCTTTTTTTTTTTTTTTCTTTCCTCTTTTGCGAACGAAATTAATGAGGATGAGGATGATGATGGTAAAATTGGTAGGATGGGGAACGGATGAGAAGGAATTAATAAGGGTGTTGGGACACAGAAATGCAAGCCAACTCAAGCTCATTAGAGATACTTATCTCCACCTTTATCATGACTCCCTCCTTGACGCTCTCCATTCCGAGCTCTCTGGCGATTTTGGTGTATGTCTCTCTCTCTCTCTCTCTCTCTATATATATATATATATATATATCCTCTTCTTTCTCTTTCATCAACTGTATCTTCTTCTTCTTTTTTGCACCGACGAAACTCAACACACATATAGGCCTTTTTTTTTTTTTAATTTATTTATTTAGGAATATGTTTGTTATTTTTATTATTTTTTTTAAAGGAAGAAAAAAACCTTCCACTTAGGGGCGGAGTTAGAAATCTATTTCAGTTGAGGTGTATATCAAAATTTCTTTTTCAAGATTAATTAAATTTTATAAGGGGGTTATGTGATAATTTTTTATTTTAGTGGGTTTCTATGATAATTTTTTATTTTAGTGAGGGTAAAGTAATAAAAGTATAATTTTTTTTCTAAAGTTAATTTTTGTATGGATTATGTGAAAATTTTTTATTTTTTAATGAAAGTAAAATAATGATTATATAAGAATTTTTAAAATTTCAATAAGGATAAATTGTAAAAATTATAAAACTTTTGAGATGAAAATAAAATAACAAAAAATTTAGCCCCCACTGACACCCCCGATCCGCCCCTGCTTCCACTCCATTCTTATTCTTGTCTCTCACTACTCTTTAGTGCAAGGATAATATGGTAAAATCAATGAAAAATCCCGAGGGGAAGAGTGTGGTGTGTTCGTTTTATATATACTGTTTTCCTTAATTATTGACAGTCTTAAACTAGCTGGTTCTACACGATAATTATTTTTCATTTTCATGTATATAAATGTCATTTATAATAATTCTCAAAAGGTTGGATCTGAATTTTTGGTTGTCTCAATATGCGCTTATGAATATGAAAACCCTCGCTCGATCGAGCTGTTATATATATTTTGTATATATAAATATATATATATTTATAATTGCTACCTAGATTAAACATGTGTCTATCTCAAGTGGTCATTTTGCCTTTTAATTTTTGTTCTTTTGAATCTATTAACTCTGGAAGAAAGAAGATAAGGATTATTGAATTTGCCATTATCAGATTTAGAAAATGCGGGAAAATTAATGATTTATCTGAATTTATACCATATGAAAATTGATAATCCAGAATTTACCAGATTTATCTGGATTTCTCCCAAGTTTAAATTTGATAAGAATCTTGAATTTACTATATTTAACATGAAGCAAGACACGTTATTATTTATTACAAATCTCTCTCCTCCCATAGGTTAAATTTACTAGTTCATATTTTCTAATTAATAAACTCGATTTTTACTCATTAAAAGGGCAAGTTATCACAAATTGTAATAAACAGCCTTATTTAATACATTAAAGATTTAAAAGTGGGCTATTTGCTATAATTTCCCTTCATAATTTTGCCTTTTTTTTTTAAACATTGTAAAAAATAGCATTTTTATAAAAATAATTGAGTTCAATGACAAGGTTACAAAGTATAAAAATTAAATAGCAAATTTACTAGATAAATGAAAAATTTACTTGGTAAGTAACATATCTACAAGAAGATAATAAATTATTTATCTAATAAATTTGTTATTTACTGTTATTTACTTCAAATACCTTAGAACCTACTATTTACTTCTTGCTCTCCTTTATATTTATATATATATATATATATGTATGTATCATTTCATTGAATAATTTTGACTTGATGCTTGCAAGGGAGGGATTTGCAATAAAATCAAAATCTTCAGTAATTTTCAAAAAATAAAAGGTTATTTATTTCAAATATTGAAATAGAAACGATGTTTTTTTTTTTTTTTTTAAGGCAGTTTTTGTTATTTTCTCTTGTTGTTGTTGTTTTTTTTTTTTTTAGTAGAACAAATTACCACTTTTGTATCCCATATAGTGATAAGTAATTATCTAAACGAAGCAACATGCATCACTTTATTCGGTAAAAGAAATAGTTGCACTAACTGCAGGCTTAAATAAAATTTGAACTCGAAATTTTTAGTAAATTAAAAACCTTTCATGAAATTAAGTATCTAGAAAAAAAAAAAAAAAAAACAGAAAGAAAGAAAATTAAATTCAATCAGAAATATGAAGCCTTGACCAAATGAAACAGGGGAAATTTCTTTAGAAATCTAGAGGAAGTTGTGTCAAATGAAGAATTTGGCTGATCCCATGAAACTGCAACGTTTTAAGCATTGCATATACATGTATTATAATAACAATGTAACAAAAAGAAAATTGTGGATTCATGACTATTAAAATGCTGCATTAGTCTTGCCTGCCTTGGTTATTACACTTTTTGTAGGCAAAAATGATGAATGAATGTGTGATCAAACAGAAAGCAATCATAATGTGGACAACTGATCCTCCCGAAAGGGACGCAAAACTGGCGAACGAGGCGCTGAAGAAGAGTAAGAAAGGTGTCAAAAACCTCAAAATCGTAATTGAGATATCGTGCGCAACATCTCCGCAGCACTTGATGGCAGTGAGGCGGGCATACTGTTCTCTTTATGACTGTTCCCTTGAAGAGGATATTTTATCCCATGTTTCTTCCCTTCCTCTCAGAAAGGTAAGTAAAAAAAAAAAAAAAAAATACCCTTTGGCCTTTTTATTTGGCTTTCTTATGACTCAAATCGGTCTGCAACGAACAACGTCTTTATATATATGGAATAATATGTTCCCTTTCGCAGCTACTAGTGGGTCTAGTGAGCTCCTTTAGGTATGACGAAGAGGCCGTGGATTTAGTTACAGCCGATTCGGAGGCATCAAGTCTACATGAAGCTATACAGACTAAGAAATTGGACGAGGACCATGTTTTATGGATACTCTGCACTCGGAATGTCCATCAGCTAAAAGCAACCTTTGAATGTTACAAGAAAAAATATGGAAAAACCATTGACAAGGTGTCGCCTCAGAGAATCTATTCTTTTATTTCTTGTTTGATTTTAGTTAATTTATTTACTTTGTTTGGACAGGACATCAAGAGCAGTGGGAATGGTGATCTGCAGAATCTCGTGAGAGTGGCTATTTCTTGCATAGATTTACCTGAGGAACATTTTGCAGTGGTAAAATCATTCCTTCCATTTGAAAATAAAATCAGCTGTCATTTCTTGATATTATGATATGAAGAACACTTTTTTTTTTTTTTTTTTTTTTGGTGGGGGGTTAATGGTAACAAACTGTGAGCAGGTTATAAAAGAATCGGTTGCTGGGTTGGGAACAGATGAAGACTCTCTAACAAGGGCCATTGTGGCTCGAGCCGAAATCGACATGGCGAGAGTGAAAGAGCAATATCACCTCCTCTACAAATGCAGCCTTGAAGCGGATGTGATTGATGACACATCCGGAGACTATAAAGACTTCTTAATGACCTTACTTGGAAAAGGAATCTGATACATTTTCACGTATACGTCCCAAAAGTTGAATATGGATGTTCCAAGAAGAAGAAAAGCGCCGTTGAAACAGCCTTTTTAAGTTTATGTAAATCGTATTTGAACCTCCTAGGACTTCCTTTAGCAAATGAAATTTTTACCTGATTTATGTAAAGTTTATCTTATAAAACTTTTTTACATTCAAATTTTTTATTTTTTTTTTCCAATGTTAGTTTCGACAATTAAATATTATTAAAATATTTTTCATGTAGATAATTTTCATAGCTTCAGTAATGTATTTCAATATTTCCACCACTCTAAACAATTTCGAGTTCTGAAAATTCCATCACTACCGATAGTATCATCCTTGTAGATTTTCACACCACAATTAAATTAACAAAGCGATCTAAGAGAGACCATATTGTCGTTACCATTATGAGGTGTTTGACGTCTGATTTGCTCGGGTCGTGGTTGCCGATTTCATGCCACGGTATCCGACCTTGGCAACTGAGTATCAGAATGGAAAGGAAATAGGGATGATAAAGAGAGAAAGGCTTACTGTAATATTTTTCACATACTTTTTAATCAAATCAAAGTTGTTACAAAGAAAATAAACTTAATATATAAATGTTTAAGTTTTCTTAAAAGGGAATCAGTGGTGTCCTCACCTCCCTGTCCAGTGCGTAAAGGGTAGCAAAGCAGTAGTTGTAACCATCGATGTGATGGCAAAGGATTCTGTTCCGGGACCTTCAACAGCTAACAAGTCAAAGGTTCACATAGTCCATCAACAAATGATCTCCAAATCGACAAAACAACATGATGCATAACTCAAACCCCCTAATATTTTATAAGCGAAAGCTACAAATAGAACCTCCTTTACCACCATGTCACCACCACTATTGGTAATTTGAGGTGTAGAATTGCCTCTTAAATGTGCCTGCCATGGTATTATTATTTTTTTGTATTTATAGCAATTTATTTTGTATGGTCTTATAGATATTATGAATCAAAAGGAACATTTCAATAATGTACTTTGCTTTTTTTTTTTTTTTTTTAAGGAAAAGGAAAAAAGTTTTTGTGGCTCGACCTAGCTTGCTTTCTATTCATAATTGAGGAAGATTAAGCATGTTGAAAACCAGCAACCGGCATTCTTTAATTGCTCTATCATCACGGTATGGACTATGCACCAGTAATCATTTCCCCCAAAAAAAAAAAAAATGTGTATATGCAATTCTAACGGAAGACTAAGCTTGCATTTGATTCACCGGTTACAGATGAAATTTTTAAGTTAGAGTTGGTTGACTTTTCAAAAACTAATTATAAATTTTGTTGATTTTTCAGAAAAATAAAAAATAAAAACTGATATAAAAAAATACAATTTATTTTGAGTTGGACTAGAATCACAAACAAAGCCTAAGATAATGTGGGTTTGAACCCACGAACCCAACTCCCACTCATAACCCTCCCCAAACCTCCCTCTCCTCATGCCATTAGACCAAAGGGTCTTAGCTGCCGTGTGGCTCTTATATCCGAATTTAAAGTTTTTCATCTCAGTTTTTATCTTTTTTTTAAAAATTCAACAAAAATTATAACTAGTTTTTAAAATTCAACAAAAACTTCAACCTAAAAATTTCATTTTAAACCAGTGCAACAAACGACCATTAGGCTTGCTGGCTTTCTAATCGTTAATGAGAATGATTGAGCGTGTTGAAGACCAACCACATGGTAAAACCAATTATTTATCAATTGACCAAAAAAAAAAAAAAAAGTTTTTAGATTGACTGAATCAATTCTATTTATTTATTAATGTGTAAGTGGAGGCTGTAAATACAACTGATTGAGAGGTCGGAAGAGAGCAAAAAAAACACAAAAAAGAAAGAGTGAAAAAAAAACACACACACACATACTAATAAGAAGAAACGATTGAGAGATGGTGAGCAATCGGAAGGCGGTCGGGGTGTGTGATTGTATGCTTGGCTTCATATTCTTGCGCAGAAGAATCCGACAAGAAGACGGCCATTAGGAAGCCGAAGCAGCCTCAACCCCATTGTAGCGGAATAAACGAGTATTGCTTCGCAACCCCTAGGTGCTGCGGAGTTCTTGTATGCAGTCGCAACTCGGGAGCTTTCGACTGGTCAGGAACTTGCGTACATGGGTGCATGCGCGGGTGTTGGTGAGCAACGCGTCATCCCTTTTGTTGCAGTCATTTTGTGTTTAGGTGCGACGACACTAATAAAATCATACGTATGAGACATTTGTTAGTTTAATAATCCATCTCAAAACTTAAGCTATATTAGGAGAGGTGGGCTAACAATAGTATTACTAGCTACGCAATAACCCACGTATTGATCACAATATCCACCTGGTCTACTACAATTGGGCTGAGGCTGCCTCAGCTTCCTTATAATGGCCATTATAAAGTGGTCAGGAACTTGCGTACAAGGTGCGTGTGTAGGTGTTCTTGAGCAATGTGTCGTCCCTTTTGTTGCAGTCATTGATTGTTGCAACTTAAAACTAAAATGTACGGTTTGCTTATATATATATATATATCACTACTAAAAAAAACCTCAATAACAATGACATTTTTAGCGACGACAGTATGTTGTCATCGCTAAAGAATGCACAACAGCTGTTACATGTCGTCCCTACAAGTCATCTCTATAATTTGCCATCTATAACGACAACATGTTGTTGCTAGTATGGGAAAGCCATTCCGGGAGCTTGTGTTTTGAAAAAGTAAAACTTATAGCGACGACCTATTGTCGCTAAAAAGTATTCCCGCCACCAACGACACTGGCGCCAAGTAAAGTCTGATAATACTTAGACGCATAGATGTATACTTGAGGTCTAATAACGGATATATACCTTGACATCCTGAAATTAAGTATATTTAAGGTTCTTTTTGATAAAATCCTGAAAATTGATGGAATTTTCCTAGATCGATCGAGGGCCATGACTTAATATCATTACTAACCCCGTACAGGAGCAACTCTAGCAAGACCAAAATACTGCAAAGAGTCAAATCTAGCGGACAGACAACCAATGTGGAAGGTGGAGAAACCACTTCCGTTATAAGAAATAACAAACAAAAATAAAACACCCAGATAAAATATGGTAAAGAGAACATCATTATCTCACAAACCTACCCATGAAATTAAAAATAAAAAATAATACTAATAAAAACCAATCATAAAGAAATAGTCATTGCCAATAAAGCGATGCATGTTATCGGGAGAAACTTGGTTGTCAAAGCTGAGCTATTGCAGGAAATCCTCAATGCGTGAAATCTTATACCACCGCCAGCTATCTCATTCATATCTTCCTTCTTCCTACAATGTCCATCGTCCTCCTATGGGCTTGTCTATGTCAAGATCCTCATCATATGATTCACACCTCCATCCCTAGGACCAAAAAACGAGAGACATGTCGAAGGCCACCAGTGTAGTCCAACCTCAAGAGAGGAAAACGATTGAGAAACTCTAGTCCTCACGAGTTAGAGAAAAAAAGAGAAGGGAGGAGAGAGAAAGAGAAGAGAGAGGTGTCATAAAGTTATGATTGAATAAAGTGCGTTGTCTTTTTATGATCAAAATAATATAGTTATGTAATTTCTTTTTTTAAAATTCGTCATAAACTTTTTATTTTTTTTTAAACGAAAAAAAAAAGATTCAGATATGTTTTTTTTTTTTTTTTTACGATTTTGGTTTTATTTGTTTTAACCTTGCGTGCATGTGAAAAAACAAAATGGAAGTAATACTTCATTCGTTCTTGAAAGAATTATTTAAATCAGTATTGACAATTTCGGCACAATTTTAAGTTGTTGATTTCGTTCCATAGTTATCATACCTTGGCAATTGAGAAACGATAAAGAAAGCAGAGAGAAGATGATAGAGAGAAGAATGTAAAAATCTCAGGGTAATATTTTTCACATACTATAAATTCAATTTAGTTAAAAGGGTTGCACGTATCATAAACTTAATTAATTTTCACGTTTTTAAGCATTTTTTAATTTTTTTATTTCTAAGTTGAGGTGTGGAATATTTGCTCTTAAATATGCCGACCACAGCAACGTTTTTTTTTTTTTTTTATTGTCTATATAATAATCTATTTTAAATGGTCCAGTACATGCTATGCATGAAAATTAGCAATTCAATAATGTACCTTGCTAA
Organism: Ficus hirta; assembly: GCA_038430175.1. Classification (NCBI taxonomy): domain Eukaryota; kingdom Viridiplantae; phylum Streptophyta; class Magnoliopsida; order Rosales; family Moraceae; genus Ficus; species Ficus hirta. The sequence continues at coordinate 30,469,328 of CM076585.1, forward strand.
AAGAGGAAAAAAGTTGTTGAGACTTAAGCTACTTTGCTTTCTTATCATGATTGAGCATGATATTTGTATGTGCACAATTTTCATTATTTGCTCTATCATCTTTTTTTTTTTTTTTTTTAATAATGAATAATGGATATTCGAATCAGTAGATACATCTAGACATCCCGATTAAATCGGCACCCCTTTTGCACTTTCTTCATTTTTGTAATCCATTGATTTATTAAAAAATAAAAATAAAAATACATAATGTAACAGGGGAGTAACAAAAATAAGATATTCCAAAACGGAAAACCTAACAGATAGAAAACCTAATAGGAAAATACAATAACCGGAAGCCAGATTCACAATAAGCGCTAATTTTTATTATTTTCTTCCCATTTTAGGAAGCACTACTAAAACCACATAATACGACCTCAATATGGCTTGAATAAAAATCAAACCATGAAAGTATTTGAGTCTCACAGGATTAAATATAAGGAAAATACGAATCGTGTACAAAATTTTTCCTAGTTTTTGTAATATATTTATATATTTCCACCAATTTTTTAAATCTCGTGTCCTGATATTTTTTTGTCACTATCGATATTATCATTGTTGTTTCTCATTTTCATCACCATAATTATGATGATATTTGTGAGCAAATTAGCAAAGCGGTTGAAGAGTCATGCAACACCTATAGATCTCGTGAGGTGATATATAAGCATGACCCTAGAGTATGAAAGCGTAAGTGAAATTAATCCTTATTTATTATGATTTTAGGTTATTTCGTAAGTGTTTTTTTTTTTTCCCTTAATAATTAACCTCTGAACTTATAATTTTTTATATTGACAGTCCTTTTTGCATACTTTTATTAAAATTTTGACCAAAGCCCGATACAGGTTGAACTCTTGGACATTTTTTTTGCACTTGAGAGCCTAAACTTGGTTATTTTTACTTAATTATGTTCAAATTTGAGTTATAACCTACAATTGAATTAGGTTTAAGTTTTTAAATGAATTCTTCGAATAAATAAAAATGATCAGCAATGTAGTTTTTGGCCTATTATATGCAAAATTTCTGAATTTTAACAGACTTAAGTAAAAACAACTGATAGTGCCACAAATTATAAGTTTAAGAAGTTGATTATGAAAATAAAAAAATAAAACAAAAAAACAAAAAACAAAAAATAAAAAAAAAATTAAAAATCATTGCATCAAATTCAAAAATTTTTAAAGGGTATTTTTTTTAAGGGGTATTCTTTAAGAGAGGTTTTCAAGTTAATGAAAAATAAATAAAAAAGTTTGAAGGATTTGGGGAGCTTTTAAACCTTTACAGTTTTTAACTACTTGCTTAAATACATGATCAAATTTTTTTTATTTAAAAAACTAATTATTAATTAATAATTAATCATAAATAATTGATAAAAAAATATATTACCATCAGTCAATCAATAATTAATTATAAACGAGTTTTGCAAAATTTTAGTCATCAATTTAAAAATTTCTTAAGAAAAGGTAATTTACCTCTATAATCCCAAAAAATTTGAGAAATTGTATTTGGACCCCTTAACTTTTGAAAATTACGTTTTTCCCACTTCTTCTCTCCACTTCCTTCTTTCTCTGGCCGAACTCCCTCTCTCTCTTCACCGTAGCAAAATCCAAGCTTTCAATCCTTGCCTTCACCAAGAAGCTTCCTCTGAGTAGAAGGCCAATTTTCTGCGGCGAAACTCTTTGGAACGAGCAGACATTTGAGACATTTTTGAGGTAGGATTTCCTTTCTTGAAATCACCACCCTAATCTGAAATTTCCTTGTTGAATTTGTGTTTCCTTTCTTTTAATTTCAATTCTAAGTTGAAGAAATCTCTGTTGCCATTCTGATTTTACCCACAATAATAAAAATAAAAAGAAGAAGAAGAACAAACCCTAAAATCCCAAAATTCTCAGTACTTAGATAGTAGCCTATTGTCACTCGTATTTAAAAGAAGGAAAAAAAGAAGAAGAAGAAGACGAAAAAGAAGAACCCTCCATTTTGCTGTTTATGTATCTTCATCTTGATGGGTTTGTGAGCTTGACTAATTGATTGGTTTTTGAATTGAAACTTTGTTGGCAAGATTACCCAGCAAAGGATAATGGAGACCCCGGGTTCAAATGGTTCTGAATTGAAACGTTCTCTTCGAAAGAAGGCGGGTTTGCGGAATTATGATGAGAATTTGATGGATGAGCTCATTGAGAAGCATTTGGGTGGCAGTTTGAAGAAAAGGAGTAGGACCAAGCAGGACTTGGAGAAAGAAACCGAAACCGAAGCTATGATAGCCTTTTCGCTTGGTTTCCCGATCGATGCGCTACTTGAGGAGGAAATTCAAGCTGGGGTGGTGAGAGAATTGGGTGGGGAAGAGCAGAATGATTACATTGTTGTGAGGAATCATATACTAGCAAGGTGGCGGGGTAATGTTCGAGTGTGGCTGTCAAAGGGACAGATTAAGGAGACCGTGAGTAGCGAGTATGAACATTTGATATCTTCGGCGTACGATTTTCTGTTGTTTAATGGGTATATAAATTTCGGAGTTTCACCGACGTTTATGTCTCAAATACCAGGGGAGACAAATGAAGGGTCTGTCCTTGTCGTCGGTGCAGGACTTGCTGGACTAGCGGCAGCAAGGCAACTCTTGTCATTTGGTTTCAAAGTGATTATTCTAGAAGGTAGGAATCGACCCGGGGGAAGAGTCTATACTCAAAAGATGGGTCAGGAGGGTAAGTTTGCTGCTGTGGATCTTGGTGGCAGTGTTATTACCGGCATCCATGCTAATCCGCTTGGAGTTCTAGCCAGGCAACTCTCTATTCCGCTTCATAAGGTAAGGGATAATTGCCCGTTGTACAAGCCAGATGGGGCGCCTGTTGATAAAGATATTGATTCAAATGTTGAGATCATCTTCAATAAGTTGCTTGACAAGGTCATGGAACTCAGGCAAATCATGGGCGGATTTGCGTACGATATTTCTCTGGGTTCGGTTTTGGAGAGACTCCGGAAGTTGTATGCCACTGCTAGAAGTAAAGAGGAGAGGCAACTTCTTGATTGGCACCTTGCAAATCTGGAATATGCGAACGCCGGATGTCTTTCGGACCTTTCTGCTGCCTACTGGGATCAGGACGACCCTTACGAAATGGGTGGGGACCACTGTTTCCTTGCGGGAGGTAATTGGAGATTGATAAAAGCTTTGTGTGAAGGGCTTCCGATATTCTATGGGAAAACTGTGAATACAATTCGGTACGGAAATGAAGGCGTTGAGGTAATTGCCGGAGACCAAGTATTTCATGCCGATATGGTCTTATGCACTGTACCTCTTGGAGTTCTAAAGAGACGGGCTATCAAGTTTGAACCTGAGTTGCCCCAAAGGAAGCTTGGAGCAATTGAGAGGTTGGGATTTGGGCTGCTAAACAAAGTTGCTATGGTTTTTCCTCGTGTTTTTTGGGGAGAAGACCTGGACACATTTGGATGTCTCAATGAACAAAGCCATAAGCGCGGAGAGTTCTTCTTGTTCTACAGTTACCATACCGTTTCTGGAGGGCCAGTTCTTATTGCACTTGTGGCTGGAGAAGCCGCACAAACATTTGAAAGCACAGATCCATCTATTTTGATCCACCGTGTTTTAAACGTCCTCCGAGGTACAAAATTTAACACACTTTTCTTTTTGTTGGTTCTCTTTGGAAAGTTTCCGTGAAGTCAAACTCACAAATACTTTTCCCTTCAGGTATATATGGTCCTAAAGGTGTTGAGGTGCCTAATCCAATACAGACAATATGTACAAGATGGGGAAGTGATCCGCTTTCCTATGGTTCATACTCTCATGTCAGAGTACGGTCATCGGGCTCTGATTATGATTTACTCGCAGAAAGCGTAGGAAATACTCTGTTTTTTGCCGGTGAGGCCACAACTAGGCAGTATCCAGCCACCATGCATGGCGCGTTCTTAAGTGGGTTGAGAGAAGCTTCACGGATATACAGAACGACAAGGGCCCTTCAAAACAATCCAAGGAAATTTGCGCAAAGGAATGTTGGACCAAGTAATGATTTGCTAGCAGATCTCTTCAAGAGGCCTGATCTAGAATTTGGGAACTTCTCGTTTGTGTTTGATCCTATAGTAGAAGACCCAGGATCCATGGGGTTTGTGAGAATTATCTTCGATGGCAACAAAGATGACCGACGAGAGGAGTTGTCTAACAGCTTCCGGGATTCATTAGACTCACCGTTGCAACTTTACACTGTAGTATCACGTGAACAGGCACGAGAGCTAGAACAGGTCGAAGGAGGAGATGAAAGTAGGTTGTCATACTTAGTCAAGAATCTTGGCTTGAAACTGATGGGACAAAATGCTCTAGGAAATATGAGCAATTCTTTGATTACTAGCATTGCTAGTGCAAGACGAGGTAGGGGCAAGAATCGCATGTTGGTTTGGCAACCATAAGTTGTATGTATGGAGTTGATATCACTTTCAGGACCTCATATTTCTGCCATTTGTGTCGACCTTTCGGCTTTGAAGCTAGCATGCTGACGTCCAAACTTCTGTATATAATCGAGCCAGGTAGAGTTATTCATCGTCTTCAAGAGAAATCGATTTTCCACGGAGGTTAAAAAATTTGAGTCTGACAGTGACCAATTCGGTGACCAACTAGTGAACCCTCAGCCCATTTAACCAGCTGTGAAATTTTTGTACAGATAAAAGACCTTGTATGAATTTTTACATATGTAGTAGATCTGTGTTAGCCATTTATACTCTGCTAATGCACCTTGTATATGGATTAGATCTTTTCTACCATTCTCTTTTGGTTGGCTGTACTAAATTTTTGCTAAAAATTATAGGTGCAATTCGTATAATGGCTTATTATCATCTTGGTACCTTGTACTATTCGGCATCTCGTCGTCGGGATATATCAAGACGGTACCTTGTAGTTTAAGAAAATATCATCCGAGCACGTCATGCCGATTTTTTGAGTTTTTCCCTTTTGATGAAAACACTACAACACTTGAGAGCGTCTAAACGTGTATTTTGATAACTATTGAAATTATGGGTAAAATGTGTCAACTATTGAAATTATGGATGGGACCTTCTATTCCCTTGTAAAACGTGGAAGGAATGAGGGGGTGATATAGTGATTTTATCAATATTTATTCTTAGGCATTTTGTTGGTTTTTAAGAATTTTTATTGTTTTATATTGTTTATGTTGTTTGTGTAGGTAAAATGCAAGAACGAATAAAAAGGCACCAAAAAGAGGAATAAAAAATGCAAGAAGCAGCCTGCAGCACACCAAACATCCGCTGCAGTCCCCCTTTGATCCGCTGCAGCCTCCCTTTCATCCGCTACAATGCCCGTACATGTGGATGACTGAATTTGAGGCGAAAATGAGCTGATTTTGAAGGGTATAAAAGGGAAACGTGCTAAGACTTGAGGGAGCTTTTTGGAGACCCAAATATCAGACAAACAAGAGAGAAAACTTCAAGGTTTTTGAGGGCTTTTCTTGGAGATTCAAGGAGATTGAATATTTGGGAGTTTGTTCTTCAACTAGTTCTTCTCTCTTCTACCTTCCTCTCTCTTTGTAGCTCTTGAGCTTGTATTTACTCTTTGAATTGGTGCTTGAACGTGGGTTTGATGTTTGTTTCGAATTTGGTTATGGATTTGAGAACTTTGATATCTAGCTAAACTTTTTAAGCTATGGGCTATGATGTAGCTTGATGATGACTATGTTTTAATGATTTTGCTTGTTGATTGAATCCCATTTTGAATCATTTGTATTTCTCTATGCTTTTATTCCTAATTTGATTTCCATTAAATTAGAGTTATTAGATGTGTGAAATTGGGTTCGGGAGAGTTAATTTCATATGTTGGGACTTGAGAAACACAACCCATAGTAATATTAAGTTCCGGAGGCTAATATAACTTGGGTAATCACTAAAGTAAGTTTGCGTAATGAGTGCGTAATTGGTTGAGTTGATATAGATATTAATTTGATTAATTTTGCATATTATTTTACTTAACATTCAAGAGAGGGAGTGAAATTAAAATTGACGTCTAAGATTAATGATTTGAATCAATTCGATTAACAAGCTTTTAATCGGATAAGCATAGTTTAGTCAAGTGAAATTAAAACCCCCCAGCCTTACATATCATCGAGTTCCCTTTAATCCATCTCTTCATTTATTTTTTATTTACTTGATTCTTAGTTTAAATTTAGTTGCTTAATCTTGTCTATTTTTCCATTTTCTGATTGTCTAGATAAAGTTGGGATTGCTATAGTTGTGGTATTTAGTTAAATTTGAGATAAGGAACAATTCTTATGGGACGATACTTACTCACTCGTTTTATTACTTTTGCACGACTCGTACACTTGCAAGGTTACACGCAACAGGAGTGAAGGGATTATTCGAAGGATTTTGATATTCATGGTTGTTTGTTAAGGGATAAAAGAGAAAGGCATTCCAAATCTTTTAAAACACCCAAATTTTGATCTCTGAGAAATTGAAGAGATTATTGGAAGGATTTCACACCAAACAACATAAGAGAAATGACCTCTCTCTCTTTCCTATTTCGCTCACCAAGTCTATCATTCCCTCCTTCTTATTCTCTCTCATTCCTACTAGAGTATGTTTGATAGGAGAGAAAAGTGGAAGGAGGAAGAGGGATCAAGAGATTAATGAAAGGATTTTAACATTTATAGTTGTTTGGTATAAGAGAAAAGAGAAAGCAAGGAATTAAAAGGAGGGACTCCAAATCTTTCAACACATCCTAATTTTGATCCCCTCTAAATCAAATCGGAGAAATTATCTAGGGATTTCATATCAAACATCACGAGATAAACGATCTGTCACTCCTTCCCCATTTCCCTCACTTGAATGACATGCCACTCCCTCCTTCTTACCAAACACACTCTTAGTAAGGTCCCAAAATCAAAACCAGAATAAAATAAACAAGTCTAACATTATAAGTACTTAAAAATGTCTCATAGTTGAAATCTCAGATAGATAACTAGGAGGCCACCCTCAAGAAAAACCTAATTCCCCAACTCTACGGAAAATTGAAAAGAAAACTAAATAGCAAAATCACAATCTCAATTCCCTCTTAATAGAAGGTTTTTATTAATTGTAAGCAATATTGTATTACTAAAGCCGAATAAAGGATTGTCTTTCTGCTTCTGTGAAGCCCATCTATGGCGCTGCATTCTGCATGTAGTCGACGCAGGCACGACAGTTGCAGTCGAGGTACCGGCATAGCATGCACCCGAAACACACACAAGAGGTGCAGCCCTTGCATTTTGCCAGCCGTGGGCAGCCCCTGCACCATTTGCGGCAATCTCGCTCTTCATCATCTTTGCAGGTTATTCTGTACATCACACAAAAAATGCATTCATCAGCAGCAAAATGGACACACCTTGAGGAACAAATATCACGGAAAGAACACAAGAAGATGGGAGTTTAGCGGGATTTTTAGCATGTATGAGACTCTGCAAGAAGTACTCGTCTCTTGCGTAGGCAGCTACGTGCACCGTGCAGAGCCAAATAGAAGCACCCACAGAAAAATGGTGTGTAGCATAAGATGTTATAACATAACTTATCCATGTTTTCTCTAGTTATATCAACACTATGTTAGTTAACACGGATCGAAAATTTGTTACTCTAATAGTTTTAAGCCAATTCAAGTTACGATTTAGCATCGTTCTGAGAAATAGTTTTTACTACGAGACACTAAATATGACAAATATCAGATAAAACTGTGGTTGGAGAGGCACAACTTACTTGTCATAAGGCCTATCAGAACATTTCCACTCCTTTTTGGCCAAAGCATCATGGAAGATTCGGCACTCTTCTTTGGTGCGGAGACGAAACCTGCGTTCCTTCTTGCACTTCGAACAGCTGAGGTACTCATCCCTATGGAAGTTCCATTTGCGGCGATTTTTGTACGCCTCGTTCTGCAAGTTGGAACCGTGCTTGTAATACTTCAACAGTTCAGTCTTCAGCAGTTCGGTCTTCACGTTGTCCACCATAACCCATATGTTGTTTTTCCACTTCCTTTGCCCTCCTTGAAGCGTATGCTTCTCGAAATCCGCAGGTGTCAGCCTCACTGCAGAATCGAGTTCGACATTAGTTCTAATGCTTATTTCGGTACTCAAGGGCTTGTTCAGATCATAGAAGAAATCAGAAAATCAAGGAAATTGTGAGAATCAAATTTAACTAGAACAAAACCTCGAGTTTTATTCACACACACACATGTATGTATATTTTGGGTCAGAAAGAGTAAAAAGCTTACCTTCCTTGCAGCCTAAGGAACAGTTGCAGGTGATGAGGAACTGGCCAGTGGTGAAAATCATGAGCTTGCCAATGGAGTCCCCAAATTTCTTGCTGGTGCAGCCACAGATAACTTCGATATAGTCCGTCCCGCTCTTTAGCCCCTCGAACGACTTCAGCTTTTCATCAGTGAACATTGCATGCTCTTGCTGCTGCTGTTGCTCTTGCTCTTGCTCTTTCCTATCCTTCCTTTTCCTTGTTCCTGCATATGCTATAAAAACACCATAAAAATACATACATATATATATATATATATATACACACACATATTTATGTATACACACATAAACACATATATAAAGTTGCAATGCAGATTTTGGTACTGTTTCAATTTACTATATGTTTAGCTAAAACAAATCTGAAGCATTCTCATAAAGGAGAAGTAGGCATATGGAGAGGTAGAGAAAACTATGAAAAGATGATAAATAGAAAGAGAGAAATAGTAGCTGAACTGTATATATACACATTAAAATATGTGTATGTATATATCAAACAATTGTTTAAGGTTTAGCTATACATGGCTATACAGGAAGAGGAAAAAAGAATCAAGGCAAAGGAGTAAGAACTTTGGGCAAGTTTCTTCTTTCACAGACAATAACTTTTCTTGTTTCTTTTCTTCTTCATAGCCATATATATACAAATATAAACGTATGCATGCAAAACTATAGAGTGTAACATGACAGAATATAATAATGACTTTATAAAGGAGTAATAATATTGAACTTTTTTGAAGTGATTGTCGCATTACACCTCATACTTCTACATTGTACAACGATATAAACCCAGCTTGTGTTATACAATTAAAAACGGTTGTCTTTTGGGGACTTTTCCTAGATGAGGATTCTCTTGGTTTTCTGAGCCCTAATTGGAATATGAACGGTTTTTTCCTCCAAAAAATATATACATGTATATATATATATGTGTATATGTATATATATATATGAATGAACGGTGTTGGTTCTTTGTCAAAAGATGTACAACGGTATAAACCCGGCTTGTGTTATGCAATTAAAAATGGTAGTCTTTTGGGGACTTTTCCTAGATGAGGATTCTCTTGGTTTTCTGAGAAAACCCTTTAATTGGAATATGAACGGTTTTTTCCTCCAAAAAAATATATACATGTATATATATATATGTATGTATATGTATATATATATATATATATGAATGAACGGTGTTGGTTCTTTGTCAAAAGATGTAAATGTAGAAGGTGTGGAAGTTGAATCTGATGATACTTTCCATACCACTTTAAGTGCTGCTTTTGTTTGATATCACACACACTCTCTCATGTTTCTTTTAACGCAAAGTTTATTTTAGGAACTGTATTTTCATTTTATCGATAGACACTGTTATTTTAACTATTAGATTAACTATTTAACAGTCTAATATGTGATTGTCCATATTAAAAATGTACACACAAAACTGTTTCCAATCAGATCGTCGAATAATGGATCTAATTACTAAAACAACAGAAATAATCAATGAAAGAAAAGTGTAGTTACTACGATAAGTTTTGTTTTCAATTGTGACATGCATATACATCAATAAATATATACACATACACATATAGAAACACACTAGTAGTCAAACAAACATACATATCAAATAGTAGTTAATGCTAATATTGGAATACCACGAGCAAGATTTCTTTCATGACTTGTCAAATAAAAGGAGGCCAGAATAAGGTAAAACTTAATTAAGTTGATGGCATTAGAGTCCGTGGATTAATTCAATTTTATTTATTATACCCTGCTAATGCATGTTTCTTTCTTAATATTTGTTCGGTTTCAGTCTTAGTAGTGGATTGGGAAAGTGATATCTATGTAATATGTGTCATTTTCAACAAAAATAAACACAGAAATTTTTTGGGGTGTTTGGTGTTTTTTTAATATTTTTTAATATTTTTTATTTTTTTATTTTTTGTCTCTGAAAATTTTTCTGCATTTTTTTAATGTTGTGAAAACGAAAACGTTTTTTAAATCACGTTTGGTTAGCAAATATTCTGAAAACAAAAACAAGTAAAATAGTGAAAATGGTTTTTATTTTTATTATTATTATTATTTTGTTAAGGAAATGTAAAATAATTGAAAGTTGGGTCTTGTTTGGTATTGGATTGAAAATGATTTGGAAAGAAATCTCACCGCTGTAGATAAATGTATTTTGAAAATGTTTCAGAAACAGCAGCTGTTCGGTACCAAGTCAGAAAATATAAACAAAAAACAAAAGTTTGTTTTCGTATTTTGTTAAGAAATGAGAAGAATTGATCAAGTTGTTATTTTTCACATTTCCGCTTTCATTTTCTAGAACTTATACACTCAAGAAATATTTTCAAAAACATACACAATCACAATTTTAAAGCTCCGTTTGGTATTGTTTGGAAAACTTTTTGGAAAAGGAATATCATGGTTTCTATCTAAGGTGTTTTTAAAAGAAAATACTGTTTATTTTGCACAAAGTAAGAAAATAGTCACGAAAACCAAAAACCGTTTTCATTTTTTGTTAAGAGATGAGAAAATGAAATAAAGTTATTTTTCCATTTCTGTTTTTGTTTTCTAAGACTTTATACATCCAACAAATGTTTTCAGAAACATACCTAAATACACAATTTTACTTTCTCTTATACTCAAATCAATTTCTTTGGATACGCAATCAAACACAATTTCAAAAAGTTTCTTAAAACCATTCCCAAAATATTATCATTTTATTCATACCCAAAACAAAATCATTCACAAAAATGCTCCCAAATGGGTACTTTTGTTTTTTGTTTTTGTTTTTTTTTCTTGTATTCAAACCAATATCTTTAGAAACATAATCAAACACAATTTTCAAAAAATATCTCAATTTCAAAATGCTCCCAAAACATTCTCATTTTTATTCATACTCAAAACAAAATCATTTCCAAAATACTCCAAAATTGGTACTTTTTCTTGTACTCAAACCAATATCTTTAAAATCATAATCAAACACAATTTCAAAAACTACCTCAATTTCAAAAACTATCTCAATTTCAAAATGCTCCCAAAACATTCTCATTTTTATTCATACCCGAAATAAAATCATTCCCAAAATGCACTTAAACTAGTACTTTTTTCTTGTGTTCAAACCAATCTCTCAAGAAACATAATCAAACAAAATTTCAAAAAATATATCAATCTCATTCCCAAAACAGTCTCATTTCTATGTCATATCCAAACCAAATTTATTTCCAAAATACTCCCAAATGGGTCCTTATTTTCACATTTTCGCTTTCATTTTCTAAGATTGTATAACTTAACACATGTTTTCAGAAACATAATCAAACACAATTTCATAAAATTTTTTATATCCAAACCAATCTCTTAAAAACAAAAAACAAAAAATAAAAAACAAATATAAAAAAAAACACAACCAAACATAATCTCAAAAACAATCTCAAAATCATTCCCAAAAAGATTTCAAATTCCATTTTCATAACAAAACAAAATCATTTTTAAATCACTACCAAACACATATTTGTATTGCAAATAATATTCCAACTGTTTTTTAGGATGTGCATTCATTCAAGAAAGAAAGGAAAAAAAAATTGTGTTTCAAATTAAATCTTGAAATAATGAACTCACAGAACCTAGAAGATCCTTGCATATATATATATTTTTTTTTGGTTCTTTTTGATAAATTTTACTTGCTGATTTGACCATAACAATGTTAGATCTAGAGAAAATGATGCTAAAATTTTACATCAGAAACAGAAAAAATAAATGTAAAAATAAATTGAAGGCTTATCCTTTTTATTTTTTTTTATTTTTTTCACAAGATTAAAAATTTTTTAAAGAAAAAAAAATGGTGTTTGCTCCCTGAAAATAATCTAAATCACATATACAAAAAAAACAAAAAAACAAAAAAACAAAAAACAAAAAAAAAAAAAACCAACAACAAAATCTCAAAGATCATGAATTTATTGCAAGGTTTCAATAGGACAACTGTCTAAATGAAATGGATGGAGAAGAAATTCAACTAACCTTTGGCCATTTTCAGCAAAAATAGTCTCCTTTTTGTGAACCTTTTCTTCTCTACGCCTTGGCTCCTCTTTCATCACCTTCACTTCTTGTTGATTGCCTCACTACAAAAATGGTGAGAGGAATTAGGTCTTCTTATAGAACAAGAATACTTAATCCATTGAAATCAACCCAGGGAGGAGCAATCTACTGTCAAATTAGTGAGAATACAGAAATTTAGTAACGTCTCTTTAGCATGAAATACAAGTGTTACAATAAAATAAACAGACCAATGAGCGGCGCCTACTCGTCTCTGTATGCAGAAGATCAGCAAACCCTAAACGTGGCCAATTTATATTCGTATTCAAAACGCATAAAAGGAAATTGCACGGAAAAAGAAAATCATTTTTTTAATTCATTGTTTATTCACAAATTGTAATCTCACACTGCTAATTAGAATTTACTACTATGATGTGATTACGTGTATCTAGCCAAAAATTTGAGATTAATTAGAGGGAAAAGAAAGGGAAAAAAAATCAAAATTATGCAGTCATGTTAGCTTAGAAGTTTACACTAGTATGTGTCAAAATTAAATCAGAAAATTCAACAAAAACACATTATTATTGTTGTTGTTGTTGTTGTTGTTGTTTTTTATTTTTAATTTTTAATTTTAAGGAAATCATAAGCAAATTATTGGCAACTATTTATCACTGAAAAAAAAAGGGGAAACACTTGAGCATATGCAATGCCAAGGGCAAAAAAATTTGTAAAGCTTTTCAGAAAATAATCTTTTAAAATATTGCTTAATGTCATCATAAATAAATAAATAATTTAATTTATTTAAAGTTAAAAAATATGAAAGAGTCTTCATAAATTTTTTAAAAATATGTATATTTATATTTAAAAGAGAAATTCACCACGATTTCTACTAAAGTTTTAAATGAAAACTAAACTAATGCCGATTAATCCATCTAGAAAAAATAATGCCTATTGGTGTGTAGCTCTTTTTTTTTTTTTAAGAAAAATATTTATAAATGGACATTAAACATAATTCTACTTGGAAAATAAAAAAGAAATGTTTCAATAGCCGGATAGCTTCCACAGTTAATCACGTAAGAACTAGTTGATTTTTATGGAATTTATATAAAATTATTAGTAACATGATATTGCATTGAACAATTATGCAATTGAAATGTATTATTAAAAAAAATTTATTAGAATTAATCAATATTTATATATGACTTTTATAGTAATGCGAGATACAAGATTATTATAATTTTTTTAGCCTATAATTGATGCTCAAGTTCATTTTGAATTCAATTACACTTTATAATTGGTTTTTTATCTCCTTTTTTTTAAATTAACAAAAATTATAACTGAAAAAATTAATAAAAAATATAATTACTTTGAAGTAAATCAATTTTAACGTAAAAATTCCACCCTATTCAAAATCAACCAAATATCAAAAGCACCCTTGGTCTTTTGTTTTTTTGTCTTTTGTTTTTGTTTTTGTTTTTTTTTCAAGTAATAAACTACTAAAGACCAAACAAAGAAAATTCCCCATCTTCCTCGTTCTCTCTCTCTCCCAAACTTCTTGAAGATGAACATGAGGGCCTTATCCTGCGCAATCCCTGCTTATCCTGCGCCCGCTCTCAAGAACTCTTCACCACCCCCGTTCACTCTCCGCTCAAGCTCTCAACTTTCAGTCTCCATCAATCATCAAACGGACAGCCCTTTTGTCCCAGAGGTCAGTATTGCTCTCATTTCATTCCAAATTTAAATACCCAGACCACAAATTTTCATTTTCGTTTTTCATCATCTGTTTGGTTGCTCAGAAAGTTTTGAAATTTATGAGAAACTGAAAATGTTCCCGTTTACCCTCTTCAAGTCTGTCGACTGGCTCAGTTTCTGGTGGGGTTTTTTTTTTTTTTTTTTTAAGTGCTCAAAAGATATATATATATATATATATATATATATTTTAAATGTCGTTATGTACTAAAGTTGGTCGTTTTTTGTGGGCAATGAAAGGTTGTGGAGGCAGTGGAGTTGTTGGGTTCGGAGTTCAGAGCAGTGGATAATTTGGTTGCACGAAATACCACCCGGGTTCTTAAGGCTTTCCAACGCGCTAGAGTTGGGTCTCATGTGAGTGAATTGTTTGTTTTAGTTATATTTTTTTTTTTTCAGTTAATGATACGATCAAACTATGATAGGAACTGGTTTTGATGTTTTATGATACTTTCATTGGGGTGGCAAAGTTTATATAATTCCTAAAAACAATTATGACAAGCAATTCTAGGTGTCAAAGACGCCGTGTCTGTAAAAGAACATGCTAAGCTCCATGGTTGTGGTTCATCAATTCATGTTATTTACATTTTTGGAGAGAAAATTACAACATTAAAGCGGCTTCTCATGTGCCGCTATTCTTCGTGATTCTTGGTTGTGGTGAGCACTTTGTGTTCCTGCAGAAGGCACTATGATGCTCTAGTCATCTAAGCGGTGTAGGATAGCAATGAATTGGAGAGTTTAGTGAGCGAGTAAGGATGAGAGGTGTGAGTCCAAGTAACTATATTTATAGGGAACGTGGTCAATTGGAGGGATCCTTGGTTTCAATACGATTGATCTGTGTCATAAGTTATGACTCGAATGTTCAGGAATTTTTCTATCTGAAATGACCAGAGAAATTCCTCGATATTCCTTTCGGAATATCGACATGTGTCATAATTCGATTAGTAGTCTGGGGTTAGGCCTTGAGTTCTTGAGTTTCAACCTCGAAGATATAATCTTGATCCATAGGTATCTTTTATTCCCCCGTTGAGGAATTAAGTGTTGACTCTTGATGTTAGTGTTACATTGGGTGCCCCGAGGTATTTGATCCTTATTCATGGTCGTGGATGTCCTCCATTTATATCGAGGCCCAACTTCGGAGGGGAATATTTCTGGCATCGGGGGGACACTTATCACATGATTCAACCCCTCAAGGAGAATCCACCCGCGAGAATGTTGCTTTATCTCTTGCAAATGATGCATTACAAGCATCCTTCTGGTTTTCTACACCCTCTATATTTACCTTGACTTAGGATCCCACAAAGCTCTAATTATCACATTCAGTTTTCTTATTGTAGTCTTTCGTAATTACCTATTTTGTTATAATTATTGGAAATTAAAATTAGTTATGTACTACTTTTAAATCAGCACTTTGCCGGATGCACTGGTTATGGTCATGATGAAGCTGGGGGACGTGAGGCACTTGACCAAGCATTTGCAGAAATTGTTGGTGCTGAATCTGCAATTGTCCGCTCACAGGTCTGCCATCTGTGATTTTCTTGTGTTTATCTAGAGGGGAGTTTAGAATAATTGCATAATTTCTCATACTGTATTTGTCAGTTTTTCTCAGGAACTCATGCAATAACTTGTGCTTTGTTTGCTTTTTTAAGGCCAGGCGATGAGGTGAGAAATCTGTTTATCCCTAATTAAATAAGTTTTGTGCCTTCTTTCTTGTTGTATTTCGGTTTAGACTAAGTTAATTGTCAGCTTTTGGCAGTTGCTGGTGCTCCTTACGACACCTTAGAGGAAGTTATAGGAAAAAGGGACTCTAAAGGAATAGGATCCCTGAAAGATTTTGGAGTAAAATACCGAGAAGTTCCAGTGAGTAACTAGTTTTTATGAAAACTAGTTTCCAATTTTTAGATATATTCTAAAAACCACTCTAACGTTGGTCAATTCTAGCTTTCCGAGGACGGTGGACTTGACTGGGACAAACTTTCAAGGGCACTGAAACCTGACACAAAATGCGCGCTTATACAGAGATCACGTGGCTATTCTTGGCGTCAGAGCTTAAGTGTACATGAGATAGGGCGCGCAATAAAGATGATTAAAGTAAGCTTTTTTTGAAGGCCATTCTGAATTAATCTGCAATAAGTTTGTAGTCAGAGAATATCACATGCTATCACTTCTCCATTCCAAAATATATAACCAGCGAGAGTTTCTTTCGCTTCAACAGATGCAGAATCCTAACTGCTTGGTAATGGTGGACAATTGTTATGGAGAGTTTGTAGAAAGCGTTGAGCCTCCATACGTGGTATGCTACATATTTCACCTTCCCTTCTTACAATTTTTCTGACAAAAAGGATAGTAATGATAAGATAAAATTGCGGTGTAGGGTGCGGATTTAATTGCTGGAAGTCTAATAAAAAACCCAGGTGGAACCATAGCGCCATGCGGTGGATACGTTGCAGGGAAGGAAGCGTGGGTTAAAGCCGCTGCAGCTCGCTTGTCCGCACCGGGGCTTGGAGTAGATTGTGGCTCAACTCCTGGTGATATTATGCGGTCCTTTTTCCAGGGGTTGTTCCTTTCGCCTCAAATGGTTGGAGAGGCGATCAAGGTATTAGAATCTGTAATCTCTTTGTTCACATTGGACTTTGATGCCTCTACTTTGCCGTGATTTGTGTTTTTCTCTGGAACGTCAGGGAACCCTTCTGATAGCTGAAGTAATGGCATCTAAAGGGTATAGAGTTGAGCCGCTTCCTCGTGTTCCTCGTCACGATACAGTGCAGGTGCAGCAAATGATCCCTTGAAGCTTATTATTAACTTAAGACTTGTTATGTATGACTAAATGATTGAGGAACTTCCTTGTTTATTTCTCGTTAATTCTAGCATGTTAGTTTCTATATTTCACTTCGTTGATAATGTTAATAATTATTTTCGGTTTGGAAGAGTGTTAGTGCAAAAAACATGGGAAAAAAGTGATTTGCTGTGGTACTTTCAGGCTGTAGAGCTTAAAACCCGTGAGCGTCTTCTCGCTTTTTGTGAGGCTGTACAAAGAAGCTCCCCAATAGGTTCCTTCACTAAACCAGTGCCTGGCACAACTCCTGGATATGCCTCAGAGGTCTAGTGACAAAACGGCTTTACTTTCAGTTGTATTAACAATTATCTATTAAGGACAGATCTTTTGAAGATGCCCATCTTAAAACATTTTACAGGTTATTTTCGCCGATGGAACTTTCATCGACGGGAGTACAAGCGAGCTTTCATGCGATGGACCATTGAGAGATCCATATGCTGTGTATTGCCAGGTATATCACGCACTCATTGCACATTATTTTCTTCGATGTAAAAGAGGAGAATAGTTTTGGAGCACATAACGTTGATCCACCCATATTTGATTCGGTTCCTTTTTAAAGAAATGAAATCCCAAGTTTGCATGAACTTTTCCGGTGCAGGGTGGCACCCATTGGACTCAGTGGGGACTAGTTCTTGGAGAGGTCTTAAAATCGATGTGATAAAAAAGCCAAATTTCCGCAACAAGGACGGTGCTACTGCAGTCATATTCATTGGGAAACATTGCTAACATTTTTACCAATCAGTCATTGATGAGAGGAACAATACCGGACTACCCATGACATAACCGATCAAAAAAATTTATCTGCCACCTACCATCCTCTGCTCAAGACTCAATCTATGCAAGGTAAAAATACAACTTCATCATATTATTATATGCCTTGAGTTCCTTAGATTAATTCTCTTGCATGAAGAAAATGTGACATAATATAACACTTGTTTGACATTTAGTTATAGTGAAATAGATCCATATTTGATGTCTTTGAGTGAATTTTGGCACTTTCTTGTTACTGCTTCTATCAAGTAGGTAGCTGGCTTAGCTGATTGATTAGAAAAGGAAGTTTATGCTTACAAATTTTCGAGATGAAATGAAGCCAAGCTGATAAGCCGAGAATTTTGGATTGTTTTGTTTTGTTTTTCATTTTCGTTTTTAAATTTTAGTCTCACCATAGTTTTGTTTCATCTTCTTCTTCTTTTATTTTATTTTATTTTATTTTATTTTTTATTTTTCGGGTGCAAATTTTTTGCTAGAATCATTTTCTCCAACTTCAGTCATCTTTGGTGGTAATTTTGAACAGTAAGGCTTGAAATTGGACAAAATATACAAGTGGACAAATTTTCTTATAAAAAAAAGTGTTAGTTACGTAATTACGTGTTCAGTTTTAATTATTTTTAATTTATCGATTTATTTTTAGAATTACAAAGGTATCTCTATGTTTAAAAAGCTTATTTTAATTTCATTCTACGAAAAAAATTTAGTGAAATAATACAATTATACTCAGATAGTTTATGAAATATTTTGTACATGTTGGAGCGATTGTCCTAACACCAATCATTACCATGTCGCCTCCACCATTGGTCTTCATCTTCCACCTTGTCGTAAGTCAGGTTTTCAATCGCCGGTGTCGTGATTAGTCGGGAAGTGGTCAAGTGTTACAATGGAGTGTAACATACGTCTTATTATGGTTTCTTGCCTATTTATGGTGGAGCGGATGCTTGGATCCTAAAACCCTAGACTCGCCATGGGGACCCATTGTACTTCGGACTTGTTAGTTCGCCCTTTTGGCACCAAGTGGTCGTCCCTCGACATTTTGTATCTCGTGCACTGACGCAGTAGGTTGTAGGGATCATGCCTCGGATCAACTGAATGTGCATGGGACCATAAAGATGTCCTCGCTATCGAACATGCTCGTACCTCGACCTCGAGATACATGCCACGGGAATACAAACACAATAACCCGTAGGATGAGTCATGGATGTGTCTACATCAAACATAGAGTAGAAACACCATTGACTTGCCTTAGTGAGTTGTTTCCTTGATAGAGAACGGAATTATGCTAGATTCGAGCCTCAAGGTTTCCGGATTCGAGTACGGGATCACGACACATCGTAGGTGATTTTGCGTGGCCATAGCGGTTTATCGACATTTGGTCAATATTAAAGTGTGATAGACATGTGGCATGATATTATTAGTTGAAGAAAAATGGCCTAACATCTGCCTCTTTTCTCATGACAAGTGTGAGTCGCTTCAAACGTTGTCGTAGGAAACCGTGATGGTTTACTTTTGTTGGGCAATTAATAAGGATTCATGAGATTTAGGCTAGCGGACAACTTCAGTGTTGAGACACGACCAGGACTCGAGATAAGGACATCATGGTGGCCTCGAGGCCGAGCTCGCGTGGCGGCCTCGAGGCCGAGCTCGCGTGGCGGCCTCGAGGCAGGGTTTGCGCGGTGACCTCGAGGCTAAGCTCGCTTGGCTTCCTTGTGGTCACAGTCCCCCCGCCCCATTTTTTTAGTACTATAAATAGAGGTCTTCACCCGTACTCAAGCCTTTACAATCACTTTTCAAAGTTTAAGTCTATTTCCCCCTCAAATTCTCTCCAACATTTTCTTCCAACCTTGTGTTTGTTCTACGACACCTTCGATCTTTGAACAAGCTTCACAACCCTTCAAGGTTAGTTTTCATAAATAGTAAAAGATTTTTAAAATTTCAATTAAATTTTAATTATGTTTTTAATATTCTTGAAAGCTCTTTGTTTTTCAAAACTCAAAGTTGGTATCTTAGTTCTATGAATGGTTCGATCCGTTGATACATGTGTTTTGATTAAAAAGTTTGTTTATGTCTCGATTTCCGTGTTAGATAATAAGATTTTTAATTTGGATCACATGTAGATCGTAGTTTGTGGTTGCTTTTGCCTTTTACAACGCACATCATATGCTCAATAGAATGTCTTAAAGATAATTTGTATAGTCATATGTCTAGTAACCATTTCTTTTTCTAGGTGTTCGATAATTTTCCTTAGAGAATGCTTTTTCTAAAGTAGTAGATAATTTTGCAACATGCCCATGCCCAATTTGATTCGACGTCGAAGTTTTCATGGGTCGGTCTCGGGTCTGCAGCCCTGCCTAGGGTGACTTAGTCTTTGAGGCATCGGAGCCGAGGCCCCGCGTAAGGTACTCGCGACAGAGGACCCGCCTCTAGGCCTTGTTACCGGGACTGCCCCGGGGGGGGAGGAGGTAGGGGTACCTCAAGGTCGAGGCCCCACTCACGGTCTCGAGGCCAAGGCCTTGCCCGAGGGTCTCGACCTCGAGACCCCTGAGGTCGAGACCTCGCTCGGGGTCTCAAGGTCGAGGTTGCTCGTCGAGTTCGGAACCCTCGAGGCTTGAATCTAGCATGCTTCGATCCTTTGTTAAGGAAACAACTTATTAAGGTAAGTCAAGTGTGTTTCTTCCCCATAGGTTACAGCGTTTGCATGCCCACGGCATGTATCTCTAGGTCGAGATACGAGCATCTACGATAGCGAGGGCATCGCTACAGTCCCATGCGTGTACGGTTAATACCAGGCACAATCCCGACAACCTGCTATGTCAGTGCACGAGACACATAATGTCGAGGGACAACCACTTGGTGCCTAAAGGACGAACTGACATGTTCGAGGTACAAACCCCAATTGGTCCCCATAGCGAGTATAGGGTTTCAGGGTCCAAGCATCCGCTTTGACATAAATAGAGGAGAAACCATAATCAGACGTACGTTGCACTCCACTGTAGCACTTGACCACTTCCCAACTAAACATGACACCGGCAATTGAGAATCTGACGTACGACAAGGCAGAAGTCGGAGACCAATGGTGGAGGAGACATGGTACAGATTGGTGTTAGGACAATCGCTCCAACAATACATTTAGAAAATATAAACAAAATTCTAAATGATAATATTATACATGATTTTATCTAAATATCAGGGGACGACCACTTGGTGCTAATAGGGCGAACTGACACGTCTGTGATACAAATCCCAATGGGTCCCTACGGCGAGTCTAGGGTTTCGGAGTCCAAGCATCCATTCTGCTATAAATAGGGGAGAAACCATAATCAGATGTACGTTGCACTCCACAGTAACACTCGATCACTTCCCGACTAATCACGACACCTGCGATCAAGAACCCGAAGTACGACAAGGTAGAAGATGGAGACCAACGGTGAAGGCGATGGGGTACGGATTGATGTTAGGACAAGTTCCAATAGTACATTTAGAAAATATAAACTAAATTCTAAGCGATAATATTACACATGATTTTATCTAAAAGTATAGAGTTCGAAGCATTCACTTAAATAACAAAATAGCATAATATAATGCATGATGTTGAAATAATAGCATAATATAAACTATTGGTACAAAATAGCATAATTAGGATAAAATAACAATGTCAAAAATCAAAAATACCCCTCTCTTCCATTCCGGACGCCGTCATAGTCAATGTTGCGATCAAGCTCACTGTTCACCGTCTCCGTCGCCATTGAGAGCCTCTCCTCCGGCCATTGTCTTCACGACTTCTCTACCCGACATTGACATCACCCAAAAATTCACCTCCGTCAGATCTCATCGCAACATATTCTTTTCTCTCCAACAAACCTTTCCTCCTGCTCGGATCCAGGCCACGCCATGGTTTCTCCGGGGAATGGGTTGCTGTTGGGTGTGGGTATGGGTTGGTTCAAGACCGGAGAGCGCTGGTGGTCATGGTTTCTCTGGCTAAAATCGTGAGGAAAATAACGACTAAAATCAATGGAAATCACAGGGAAAAATGTCGGAAAATCGCATTAAAGTCGCAATCTGTCCTCGTCGCCGTCGGCATCAAATCTCCGACGGCCTGGCAATGGCTTCTCCGATGGTCGCGATTCGCGGGACTTTTTGTCTTCTCCAGGAAATAGGAGTTTTTGGGTAGTGGTTTTGGGTGGTTTTAGAATTTTTAATAAATTTAGGGTTTATTAATTAATTAATAATGAATATGTTATTCTAAAAAAAAAGTGAAAAAAATCTGTAAATAATTTATTTTCAAATACTAGATTTACACCATAAATAATATATTTACCGATTTACTAAGTAAATCTTAATATTAACTAGTAATCTTAGTATTTATCAATTTATATATATTTTTTAATTTTGGGGTGAGTGATTCGAATTATATACCTTTAGGTGGAATGAAATGTAGTATTACTGTTAGATTATAACTACAATCACCCAATATTTATGATGTTTTTAAAATTGTCAATTTCACAAGTAAATTAGAACATTTACTAGTAAATCTTAGTATTTACTCATTATTAACGTTGTTTTAAAAATTATCAATTAATTTAACAAATTAAAATATTTACTAGTAAATACTATTTACCAGTGTTTACGTTGTATTAAAAATTATCAATGTCAATAAACAAAAATAACAGTACATCTTAGTATTTACAAGTAAATAATATTATTTATCAACATTAACATTTATTCAAAATTTGGTAATTTATCAAATAAATCAAATATTTATTAGTAGATCATAGTATTTACAAGTAAATACTATTAGGTACTGGTAAATACATGATTTAGTAGTTTTTTTTTAAGATATAGATTTACTAGTATTTATCAAGTGTAAATAAATTTAATTCCAAGTGATATCTATTTTAAGGGAAACAAAACATTTTAAATTTGCAGAAAAGACAAAAAACTTTTTGGGAAAAAAACAAAAACTTTTTGGGAAAAAGACAAAAATTTTTTAGGAAAAAGACAAAAAAAAGTTTGAAAATGTTAGTTTAAACCAAAACACCAAACTCCCCCTAAATTTATTATAAAAAAAAAAAAAAAAAAAAAAAAAGCCACCAATCTGATGGTTTTGAACTCCAACTGAGTTGTAGACGAATCTACGACATGATAGATATTTACTCAAAAAAAAATCCACATATTATGGAAATCCCAATATTTACTCCCAAAAAAAATTTCAGTTATTTACAAAGTAAATATGGTATTTATCAAATACTATCTATATTTACTATGAATTATCACTATTTACAAAAATTACAAATCAACCCAAAATTCAAAAAACCTAATCCCCAAATTGAAAAATCCCCAAATCATTTTCAAAAAAGAGGCCTTTGGAGATAGGATTAGAGATCGGTGTCAGTGAACGCGATGTCGTCGCATGGAGCAATTGTCTTCACCCGAAGGAGGCGACACCATTACGTGGGAGATCGCGACACTTGTGATTCTGGCCATTGCGGGATCTCGTCCTCGCAACTGTGGCCATCGCAGGCGAAGCTACTGTCGGAAAAGATGATTGCGATGACCATTCGACGGTGAGGTGATGACCATACGACGACGATGGTGACTACCACGCATCTGTCGCGATCCTGTCGGCATCCGACGTTGTCTTCCCTGTCACCAGCATAGTCCTGTAAATTCGAGCGGCCCAGCCCAGCCTTTATTGGTGGAAAGGGAAAAATGAGCCGAGCTCAAAGGTAAGGCCCGGCTCGGCCCGATCCTTTTACTTGCACCGGGCCAGGCCCACCCTCGAGCCAAAAATGCAGGCAACGGCCTAGCCCGTTTAGTTTGGTCCAAATTTACAACACTAAATCGGCATCATACCTTGCCGGTTAGAGTACACAGAGGAAGAGAGAGAGGAGGAGAGAGAAATGGATAAAAATGGGGAATACAAATTTTTTTAAGATATGTTTAATAGGAGAGAAAAGTGAAAGGAAGGAAAGGGATGGAAGGATTTGTGGAAGGATTTTGACAATCATAGTTATTTGATAGGAGAAAAGAGAGAAATGAAGAGTTTAGGGGGAGGGACTCCCACTCCCTCAAAATACCACAATTTTAATCTCTCCAAATTAGAGAGATTTTTGGAGGGAATCGACCTTGCTTATTAATTATAGACTAAAATTATCATAATACCCTTGTTAATAACAAGGTTCTTGACTTCTACCAAAAAAATAAAACAAAAACAAAATAAGGTTCTTGACTGAAGGATGTAAAGTTAACTTGAGTTTCATTTTTTTATATCAGAATTTGGGTAATTCAAATAAAAGTCTAGGAAAAATTGCCCAAACTCTGATATAAAAAAATGAAACTCAAGTTAACTTCACGTCCTTCAATCAAGAACTTTTTTTTTTTTTTTTTAAGGTCCAAAGTGCATGTAGTAGATGTCCAAGGTCCAAAGTGCTACCAAAACAGTGTATATAATAGATGCTATGTACACTGTTATATATATAGAGCAGGGAGATTCAACATAGAACTTCTTTTAACCTAGTTTCGATTATTGTTTGATCTTGTTGTTCTTTCTAGATTGTTCCAATCAAGTTTTACTACTTTCTTTTCATATCATATAGGCAATCTAAATTTCCTACAATGTGCAGATTTGAGAAATGGCTAAAAAAATCAAAGAGCAATATTGATGGTGAAGATTCAAGGAAAGTGTCAAATACCTATGACACGCTAATTATCCTCTGAAAAAAAAAAAAGACAAATGCCTATTTTGGATATGTATAAGAAGTTTTACCACTTATATGTATTATAAAATGATAGAGGAATTGGCATATCTTCATTTTCAGTGATTAACAAATAATTGTATATGTACAAAATGTATAAATATGCATTGGAATTATAGTTATTGTGATAGAAACAATTTTAAAAAATTACTTGTTTTTACAAGTGTATAATGCAATTTGTAAGAAAATAACACCCAAAAAGAATTATAAGAGGATAACAAGCAAATTATATAATAAACGGTAAAGTTATCGTTTTACAAATAAAATATATTATTTCATTTTCCTTGCATCTCTATATCAAATAAAGAGAGATGATTTTTGCTCTCTCTCCTTCTTGTCATATCAAACATCATGAATGAAAGAATCTCTTCTTCCTTCCTCATCTCCCTCACTTAGGTGACGTACCATTCCCTTCTTCCACTTTTCTTTCCCTCTTACCAAACATAGCCTTAGGGTCAAAAAGGAATTTTGTCCCTATAAAATAGTCAATATGCTATATTTTTCCATAAAAAGTTAAAACTGCTATAATTTTACAGTGCACATTCAAAATATGCTATAATTCTAAAGAGAAAAGGAAAACCGTTTTTAAAAAAATACACTTGTGTTTGGTTTGCCGGTTGGAGATGAATTTTTTAAGTTAGAGTTTATTGACTTTTCAAAAATTAGTTATAAATTTTATTGAATTTTCAGAAAAAGAAAAAAATAGAGATAAAAAAGTACAGTTTAGTTGGAGTTAAACATAAATGCGAAACAAAGCAATAATGTATATGCATCGAATCAGAGGAAAACGACGTCGTGCGAATTGCATCAAAGAAAGAAAGAAAAATGCGGTGAGCGTGGATCGAACACGCGACCTTCAGATCTTCAGTCTGACGCTCTCCCAACTGAGCTATCCCCGCTTTTGAATGTTTTCATGACACTTGCATCTCAAATTGGAAAGCTGTCAATAATATATACATTATCCGCAATGAATATTAAAAAATAATATCTATTATCTTTTTTTTTTCTTTTCTTTTCAAATGAAAGAAAAAAAAAACTATATAAATCAAATATAATTTTAAATTTTAAATGTCAATTTATGTGATATATAAGTTTTTTTTAATCAGTCTTTAAAAAATTGTCACATAAATTACCAACAAAAATGTAAATAAATGAATTGGTACTTAAAAAAAATGTGATTAAAATTAGTGTCCGTAGTACTACTTATGGATTTTTTTTTTTTTCAATGGGAGGACTAATTCTGTTTCATTGGAAGGTGCAGGGCTGACACATCGTTAAAAACCATCGGTGTTTGAATAGTAAAACCAATAACGAACTGTAAAAGATTTTTCGATTCAATTTTTTAACTGGCTATTATCGGTTTGAATTGATCAGTTATTTTTATTGTGATTAACTAATCATCACTAGGTAGTGTACTCGGGTAACATGAGGGTTTTTTTTTTTTTTTTTTTCAAATCGAATAAATTCAAAAACTAATAACTTCAAAAAACTTACCTAGAAACCGCCACGGCCACATAAGGTGGAAAAAGCAACGGCGGCAATAGGAATTACTCTCATCTGCCAATAGGGTGGTGGCAGTGATTGTGCAAGACGTAGGCTTCAGCGGTGGAGACTGAAAGAGAGAGAGAGGAAGGCGTATGCGTCGAAAACTTGGTATGTTTTGTTTGAAACCAAAATCTAAAATAGGAACTGAAAATCGAACTGTCAAGGCAGATTTTGGCTTGATTTACGATAAAAAAAATTTTGGTTATATTTCGACCTTCGTTTTTCAGTTTTAGAGCGGTTGGTATTCGGTCGATTTTGATTTCATGGTTCTTCTAAACAACCTTAATTACATGTTACAATTTTTTTATGCATATTGTTATAAGCTTATAAATCATATTGTTAAAGAAAGTTTTACCAATCACAAAAAACAGAGGTTCATATAAAAACTCTAAAATTTATCTTAATCTTAATCTTATCTTAACATTTATAACAGAGTCAATATTGTTCTCCTTACTTTTGTCTTGTGTTAACACCCTTTTTTTTACTTCTCTTTTTTACTTTTATCCCATTTCTTTATTTTATATTTTCTTTTTCTTCCCTCATTTATTTACTTTTATGTTTTTATCTTTTTTTTTTTATTTCTTTTATCTTTCTTGTTTCTCGTTACATATTTGTATACACATATACCTAATCATCTATATATCTATTAATAACTTATATCTTTTATTAATATTGTTGAAAATGGTTTTGTCTAAATATTTTTGAAATTTTGTTAAGAAGTTTTGATTTTTGTTATTTAAGTTTCGTATGGAGTTTTGATTTTTTGTTTCTTTTTCTTATTTTATCGTTTTATTTTTTTTTATTTTTTTTTAAAACTTTTTCTTTAAATTCTTATACTTTTTACGCAATTTATTATTTATACGCATATCTTATATAATATTAAATATATATTAAAGAGCCAAAAACTCCTCCCTCTTTTTGACACGTGAGATCCCTTCTTTTCTTGTCCTTTTTGTTTTTTAATTCTCTTTCATTTTTTCCGTTTTCCTTTTCTCTCTTTCTTTTTTTTTAGTTGCTACTTTTTTTTCTCCTTTACTTTATTTAAAAAATTTTCCCATATAAATGCATTATTATTATTATTATTATTATCATGACTATCTTGTATTCTTAACTATTATTTTTAGTAATATTTGACCTAGATGAATACTGATTAAAATTGTTTGAAAATTTTGATAAATATATACATTTTTCTTTTTACTTTTTAAGATTATTGTTCACTTTCGTTTATATACCGATTTATTCTCTATTTGTTTTCTTTTATTATTTCTAATTTTTAATTTTTAATTTTTTTTTTGTTCATATTGAAGTAAATTTTTGTAAATGTATCCTTATTTAGACCTTTTTTAATCATCTCAATTATTATTTTCTCATAATACCACCCAAATTAACATTCTACATTATTTATTAACTCTTTTCTAATTTGTTACTACTTAATTGTTTTCTCCTTAATATTTTATGAACAACTATTTTCTAATAATACCTTATCATAATTAATTTATTATTTAATAAATTAATTAAATATGTGCATATGGCACGTGCCTAGTGAAAATTAACAGTTAGAATTGATTTAAAAAAAAAAAAAAAACCTCCGAAGTCCAAACTAAGGTTTTGTTTAGTTGGTAAGTTCAAACTTACCATTTCAAAATTTTTTTTGTCTCCTTTTTAAAAAATTTTTATTTTTTTCCTAAAAAATTTTTTATCTTCTCTAAAAATTTAAAAAAATTTACTATTAAAATTTAAAAATTTCAACTCAAACTCATTCACGGATCCTAAGTACTTGAACCACACGTGGTAATTAACCATAGGATAATACGGATGCATTATCCGGTACAAACGAAAGTGAAAGATCTCTCTCTCTCCCCCTCTCTCCCTCTCTCTCTCTAGAGAAGGCTGAAAAGCAAACACCAAATATCTCTTTCATTTTATTCATCACAATTCACAAAGCCAGTTACCATGAAAATCTCTCCAGATTCTCCCAAACCAGTACTATAGATAATCCCAACACAAACAACACCCCCCCCCCCCCCCCCCCCACCCCATGTCTGCCATGACAACAGCTCTTCAAATCTCCATCAATTTCTCAGCCTACAACTTAAGAACTTTGTACGGTGACACTTACAGTCAAAAACCCATTAATTTCAGAACAAAATCTGGCACTATTTTACCCCAGAAGAACAGGTTTAAGCTGAGAGTTTATAAAGAGAGGTTTTCCTTCTCAGGAGGAGCTGGGAAAGATGGGATTTTGCTGAAGAAGAAGAAGAGGTTGGTGTTGGTGAGGTCTAATCAGGGCTTTGGTTTTAATGGCGGCGGTGGTGGTGGGAAAGACGATGGAACCACAGCTAGAGTTCTGGGAAATCTTGCTTTGGCTATTGGGTTGACTTATCTTTCCATAACTGGTCAGCTTGGTTGGCTTTTGGATGCAATTGTCTCCATTTGGGTACTCTCTCTCTCCTCTCTTTCTCTCTCTAGTACTTTAACTTGTTTTTAGATGCAATTTTTTACATTAACTGGTGTTATTTTGAAGACCCTTTTCTATGTTCTCTGTGATTTTGACATCAAAAGTGTGTTTTTGAATTAAAGAGCTTGTTTGGTAGGAGGGAAAAAGAGGAATAGGAGGGAAAAGGGGTGAGATGATTAGTGGAGGAATAAGAGGGAAAAAGAGGAATAGGAAGGAAAAGTGGATAGGGTGAGATGATTAGTGGAGGAATGGGAGGGACAAGTGGAATTGTTATTTTGAAGACCCTCGTCTATGTTCTTTATGATTTGGACATCAAAGTGTATTTTTGTCTTAAATAGCTTTTTTGGTGGAGGGAAAAGTGGGAGGAGGGATAGTGGTGAGATGATTAGTGGAGGGATTTTAAGACCTGTAGTTCTCTGGTTGTTTGGTGGGAGAGAAAAGATGAAGAAATGGATTGAGTATGGATTTCAAATCCTTTAGAATTTTAATCTCTAACGTGAATGGATTAGAGGAAGGAATCATAGTAAACAAAATAAGAGACGGGTCCTCCCTTCTGCCTTATTTTCCTCGCTTAAGTTACATTTCTTTCCTTCCTATTTTCCTTCTCTCGTACAAAGCATGGCTGAAACGATGGATGATTTTTCCAATTCAGCTTCTTGCAGTTATAACACTACTGATGTTGTTGTTGTTGTTGTTGTTATGTGTGATCTTATTTTGAAGACTCATTTATGCTTTTTGTGATTTTGAGATCAAAGCTTGTTTGTATCTTAAGTGATTGATGATTTTCCTCATTCAGTTGCTCGCAGTTATAATACCAATAGTAGGTTTGGGTGCCTTCCTCTGGTGGGCAGGACGGGATATAGTTCAAGACAGTGTAAGGCTTCCATTTTATCTTTCTTATTTGTGCTTATCGTAAAGCCCTTTGGTTTGCGAACAACATTTTTCCCACATAAGTTTGTGAATTCTTAATTTGCCTTCTCCTATGTTATTGATTGATTTTATATTTGCTATATCTGCAGTGCCCTAATTGCGGAAATGATTTTCAGATTTTTAAGTAAGTCGAAATCTGCAAAATTTATATATTTCAGAAACTTATATGGCATAATTTTTCTCTTCTTTCCATGGTTTTTCCTTTTCATGATGAAACTCAGTTGGATTATATGCATCCTTTATCAGATCGACTATGAACGATGATTTGCAGCTGTGCCCTTTCTGCAGTCAACCTTTCTCTGGTAAAAAGCTAATTCTTTACAAAAAATTTTCTTCTTGCATTCCAAATTTCATTCTATAGACTGTTGATAGACTTTGGTAATCTGCGATGTTTTTAGGGTGATAAATCATCTCCGGCCTGTTTTTGGCTCAAACTTTTAAATCCGTAATTTAAGGTTGAAGTTAATATCTTGTTATCAAATTATCATCTATTTTGATTTTAACCCTACTGTTTGTGAATTCCCTTCACCTACAAAGTGCAACGTTGTTATTGGTCATAGTATGTCCTACTCCTTCATGTCTGTTCCAACTTTGTTCAAGGTTCTATTATGCTATAATGGTCATGTTTTAAGTTCTTTGGCATTTTAATGTTTTTTCTTTGCATCTTATATTCTTAATACAAAAAGGAAAAGAGAAAAAGAGCGAGCATTGTTCTCATGCCTTGTAATTTCTTTTATTTTCAGTTGTAGATAATAAGTTTGTAAGAGACTCTGTGAAATTCTCCAACCAGTCGACAACGTTTGCGGAGGCATTCAACGAATTCTCCCGTTCTAGAAAAGGTTATCTTGCCGACTTTCATATTCCTTGCTCATTTGCATTTTCCTGTAACATGCATTTTCTTTGACTACTCAAAAGAGATCTAACGGATTAAAGTAGTTCTCTGCTGTCTCTTTTCAAATGAATAACTTGCATTTTCTTATTTTTATAACTCTTCATCATGTTTTATCTACACGATCTAGGAAAGGAAACTTCCGCGGCAGTTGTCGATGTTGAAGCAGAGATAAAAGATGCAGACTGAGACTTCTTGCCCTAACTCCCTGGTATGCTTTAACTTCATTGAAATAACGTATATGTATGTCATTCATAAACCGGGAACCATGAATTTTCAGAACTCTTTTTTCTAAAATCAGATTTATCCCTTAGTGAATGGTAAAGGTTTTTCGAGTGGATCCTAAGTCTTGTTTTTATAGGCTTTAGTAATTTTCTTGATTGCAAAAGGAATAAGGGCGTATTAGTTTCAAATTGGTTTTGTTTTATACTTCGCCAACCACCAAAAATTGCCGTATTAGAATGAAAACTATGAAAAAAAAAAAAAAAAGGAAATCAATTATACGCTAATTGTGTAAGAAGAAATACCATGCTGTCAATTTTGTGTAAAATGCTAATTTTTGTTGTTTGCCCTTCAGCCATTCATAAAGTATATACCGCCGCTTAAATATGGATCCTTGAGTATTCCATATCTGAGTCTGAGATGAAGGTCCTTTAACGCAGGAATACTAATTTGAACCGGAGATGTCCTCGGTTGGAAAGAACCATCGAGCGAGCCAGATAAGAATATGGTTGCAAGAGTCGCGGTAAAGCTAAATCTTGAGTTCGACGACAGAGATGAAGGTCATTTGTCAAAATGCAAAAACTGGTTCTTCATAGCTTTTTCCTAGATTGTATATTCTTTTGTATGATGTTGAGCTCGTAGGGAAGGATTTGGTACCTGTATAAATTGACAATAAGGATTTTCTTGGTTACACATGTGGCTGAACTTTCTGGATGTTGCCTAAGAAAATTATGGTCAACTTCTATTTGTTTGGTAGATATTGTTTTTGACTTCCTCGGTTCGAAAGTATAGCTATTTCTGATAACTTTTGAGAGGAGTTTTAAACCATCAAAAAAAGAAAAACTTATTATAAAAACTGTACTTTTATTATATTAATCTGCTTACAGCTTCAAAGCAAGACTTTTCAAGAAAGCTTTTGTAAAACTATAAAACTATGAGACATACACTTAGAATTTTAATTAAATTTAATCACTATCTAGAGTAAATTGATTATTTAGTACCTAAATTTTTAAGTTTGTGTAACTTTAATCTCTATTCTCTTTTTCATAGTTTAAATGACCTTGAATTACTCAATGTTGCTTTAATAATCTTTTTGTTAATTTTTAGACGGACTCCATCGGTGATTTTGATCAAAAAGTGATTTTAACTAATAGATTTCATCTAAAACTTAATATTGTACTAACATTTTTAATAATTTCATATCACTCTAGCTACTGAAAAATAATAATAATAATAATAAGGAAGAAGAAGAAGAAGTTGCACAAACTTAAAGGTGTAAGAATCAAACTAATAATTTACCTTAATATTTATATAGCTTATGCTTATTTGAAAATCTCAAGTTACCTTTTTTTTACCCCAATTAAACTCTTGGAAAAATGCAGTTCTGAATGCTTATTAAAAAGCTATACGTTTTTTTCTTTTTCTTTTCCGTTTTTCCCCCCTTCTACTAACTAAAAACAAAGCAAAAATATTGCCAATGGGACTTTCGAAACCTTCTTACGAGTCCCATTTCCCATGTACAACTTGTCTATCCAGGAAAGACCAACAAGCTGTTATCCGTGCAAGGTCACCATTTTGATTTAAAGATCAAGACAAGTTTTTATTGAATCAAAAGAACATAAAATTTGGGAGAGAAAAACAGAACAAAGTATTAAATCCCATCAGTCTACCAGTGTCATTTACAAACTAGATTTATTCATCAAAGCTAATTCGTCGCTTAACATAGAAACACTCTATTTTAGCAGTTTTGAAGCCAAGCGAGTGGGTAAAATAGTTGCTTCTGTGGGAACAGCCTGTGAACTCTAGTGCGATGATTCTCCGACTTTCTGCAAGGAAATACGAAGATTAGAACAGAGCTAGACGGAGAGAATTTTGCATACTTTTTGGCGATATGCATGATCAGTACGAAGGAAAGCAAAATATCAAGATGCAGTATTGGAAATTAGGTCTGCAACGATTGACAACAAACACGTATTCATATATGTGTTTGGCGCATGTGTAAAATTTTGATTTAGAAATATCACAACAAATCATAGCGACTCCAAAAGATGCCTCAAACTGTTTGGCATTGCTTAATATAAGCTGCCTTTGGCTTCACTACGAATGAGAATGTCTAAATAACTTTTCGTACGAGCTTCCAATCAAAAACCTTCAACAAGATTTTATAAACTTCATTTTAAGATTTTTTTGCTTATTAGAAAACTCAAAACATCATTTTCGTCTCATTAAACTACCTTTAAAAGATGTGGTTTAAAACACTAACAAAAAGCCATACCTTTCATTTCTCTCATTCTACTGCCTAAAAACACAAGCAAAAGCATGCCAAACCAACTTACTAGCACTATGGACAACGGTATCTCAAATTAATTATTTAAAAAAAAAAAAACACTCCAAAAAGTAATTTTATTTAACGATAATTAATGATGTAGAGAGGAAAACAAAATCCTTGGTAAGGTCTAAGATGGAGAAATAAATAATCCCATAAGGTAAAGGTTAAAAATCTACCTCTTCTTTCTTGTCCTCCTTCTTGCCTTTGGTGAAAAACTTGTAACTCCCGTAGAAGAGAAACCCCCATCCGGTTGTAGAGACTATCACAAACTGGAAATGAAAAACCCCAACTTAGCATAGCCCGGAAAATAATTAACCATATCCAATTATTACGAGCAATTTAGCATGACAACAAGCTAATGACGAAGCAATAAGATTTACAAGATGATATCGGTAATACTTTGTAGCACTAAAACATGCCCACCAAATTCATTTTTCGTCTCTTTAAACAGACCCTCAAGTGTTTAGTATGTTTTTTTTGCCTTTCCCCAGCATAATATGAAAAAGAAGAGTCAACATTCAAATGGGTTAACGACTCCTCCGTTTGGTCTTCAAGTTTAACTCCAACTAAACTATACTTATTCATATTAACTTTAATCTTTTTCTGAAAAGTCAACAAAATTTATAACCAGTTTTTAAAAAGTCAACCAACTCCAACTTAAAAATTTCATCATTAAGGGTTCGTTTGGTTCGTCAGTTTGAGTTGAGATTTTTAAGTTGAAATAGTAAATTTTGTTGACTTTTCAGAAAAGACAAAAAACTTTTTGGGAAAAAGACAAAGACTTTTGAAGAAAAAGACAAAAAAACTTTTTGAGATGGTAAGTTTAAACTTACCATCCAAACACACTAACTTACCAAACAGAAAGTTATAGCACATTAACACTATATAATAAACATATTTCATGAGTAACACTGATTTTGATTATTTTCTTTTATTGTACCATGACACGACAATAATCAAAAGTCATTTCATTATTGTAATTACTAATGATCTTCATAGTACCACAAATTATTACTATAATTACTGGAATAATCTGACATGACAGTAACAAAAAAAATAAATGAAATAAAAATAAGTGCTACATAACAAAATTTAACGCCAAATAAACATTTTGCAGTCATATATATACATATCTGTGTGTTTGGGTGTGTCTCTAGACTCGAACCCTCAAGTATTTATACTATAATAAACCTATAACCACAACTTGATCAAATGATTAACCATAAGCCAATGATCACTGAGAAAATCAATATCACAATATGCACCGAGAAAATCAAAAGTCCAGCAACATAGAAACAAGAAAATTCCCCAAATTTCAAAAAAAAAAAAAAAAAAGAGAAAGAAAACTTACGTGTTCATCTTTCCACCGAGACGGGCTCAATGGGTCCTCCCAAAAGTTCACCTTCCGAGGTCCATGGTGGTCTGCAAAAAAATTCGAAGGTAAGACACAAGGGAAAACTGGACGGAAAGAAAACCCAAGGGAAAACTGGACGGAAAACTCAAGGAGGTAAAACGAATGAATGATTACCGCCGCCGCCGGCGAGACCACGCCGATGGACGAGAGAAGCCGCTTGAGCCGGTGAAGCCGATTTGGGAGCTGAGAGTCGAGCCAGATTCGCCGCTTGGCGCGTCGCCGCCGTCCACGCAGCCATTGTTCGGTGCTTAGAGAGAGAGAGTGAAAGTGGAAGTTGAAAGAAGCTCGAGAAATCGGAAATGGAATGAAAGGGGGGGTTTTGAAAGGACACAAACAAAAACGACGTGTTTTGAAATGGTACTCCTAGGCTGCCAGTGCTTCTGGAATGTACTTTAAACGACCCCGTTTTGGTTTCTCTCTCTCTCTCTCCTTTTTTTTTTTTTTTTTCCTTTCCTTTTTTGCTTTTTTATCTGTGTGTTAATGAGGTTGTATATTATTTTTGAAAGCAAATTATTTATTTGTATCATTTTATTATGAATGCTAAAATGACACATGTAAACCATCCCTTAAATCATGGTTGAGATACAAATAACTCTAATAAAAGGTTTAAGAGTTGTACTTTAATCTCCAAGTTAAAAAGAAAAAAGAAAAAAAAAACCCCTAAAATCAGTCACAAAATACTTTAAAATGATTTAATTCAAAACAAAAAATTGGTATAGATATTAAAAAATTAAATTTTAAAACGATCAAACAAATGGTTAAATCAAACATATAAATCTTGTATTTATTAAAGATTGAGAAGGGTAATCATGATATTTTAAAAATTTAATCACTTACCTCGTATGACTTATTTTACAAATAAAATGTTAAATGCGTATTTTGGATATTTTATAAGGCTTTTTGGTATTTGTATTGATACACTTTAAACTTATCATAGAGTAACAATTTACACCATGTATTTTTAATTTTAATAATTTGCACCTCATTAATAAATAATGTTGATTTTTTAATGAAAATTGGTACTTCACTTGCATATAGCTTGTTAATTAAGAGCATGAAATTTCCTTTTTAATCAATGTCAATCCAAATTTATATTTGAAACAAAATTAATTCAAACTTTTATATCTTGATAAAACTTAATTAAAGATCATGACTCCAATAAATTGGGGTTAACATAGAAAAATGATTATTTTTGTCATGAATTAACAATCAATATATAAATCATATATCAATTTCTTTAGAAAAGATTAATATTATTGTCAATGGGAAGCAAATTGCAGCATATTTGTAAATTCAGGGTATAAATTGTCAAAATTTAAAATTCAAAATGTAAATTATAACTCTACGATAAGTTTAAAGTGTACTAATGCAAAAAAAGCCTTTGGATAATAAAATTAGTAAAAATGATATTCACATTAAAATGGATGTGTTCTGAATATTTTCCCTACAATTTTCATTTATGGAGTCATGACTCACGAATGAACTCTAAACTTTTTTTTGTTATCTATTCATTTATTTATTATCAATAACATGGACACGGACACTTCCTATTTGGAGATATTTGCTTTGCTCTATTAAACTAAAATTCTCTCTCTTTTACATTGTTTTTTTTTTTTTAATTCTTTAAGTGATTAGGTTAGATTTGTCTCTCAATTAATCATTTAATTTGTTCCTCTTCATTTTTTTTTTTTCAAATTATTAGTTTCTTCTCTTTTATTTATTTATTTTTCCTTGACTCTCACGTGTCAAGTGTGTGACCCTTTTTCCCACCATCACTGAACGTGGGTGAATTTAATCTCCGTGTCGTGGGTTTCATGCTTAAAGCTTGTTGAAGCCCACGATCCAATAGCACTACTCCTTTTTTTTTTTTTTTTTCAAATAACTATTCCTTTTCTTTTTCTGCTCGTTTCATTTATAATTCTACGTTTTAAAATATGAGACCAATTTTCTATCTTTGGGCATTTTCAGCACCATTTTGCTTGAACTTTTGTTTTCATTTTTGTTTTTGTTTCTTTTTTTTTTTTGTTTACAAGGGTGTGAAGAAATGAAAGGAAAGAAAGAAGACGACATAAGAAAAGGGCCTTGGAAAGCTGAGGAAGATGAGGTACTCATTAACCATGTCAACAAGTATGGCCCTAGAGACTGGAGCTCCATTCAATCCAACGGCCTTCTTCGCCGAACCGGAAAGTCTTGCCGTCTCCGTTGGGTCAATAAACTTCGACCAAACTTGAAGAAGTAACAACATTTCTCATTCTATTATTAATTTTTTTTTTTTTTTCCATTGCTCTAGTCTCATTTTGTTTCTCTATGTGACAAAAATGTGTCACGCACCTAACATGGAGTTTTTCTTTTAGTGGATGCAAATTTTCGCTCGAGGAGGAGCGGGTGGTGATAGAGTTGCAGGCGCAATTTGGGAACAAGTGGGCGAGAATCGCGACGTACTTGCCCGGGAGGACGGACAACGATGTCAAGAATTTTTGGAGTAGCAGGCAGAAGAGGCTGGCTAGGATCCTTCAGACATCTTCGTCGACTCCTTCGAAATCGCGGAAAAACAAAAGGGCAGTTCCTACTCATCATGAGGTTCCCTCTATGGACGTAAATGAAATTCTATGTAGTACTTGCCATTTCTAGTCTTGTCCTTTTGATCGTTTTTGTTAGTTCCATTACCAAATATTGCTTTTACGAACATAACATGTCAAATTTTGTAGTCAACAAAAGATTTTAAATTAAATTAGGACATAGTTAAATATTTTTATCATTGAGTGGAGTAGATGCATTGTTAGAATTCTTTCTTAAAATGGGAAATAACAAATATTTTTATAAAAAAGTTAGGAGTAAAAAGCTAAATTTTAAAAGTTAAGTGGAGGCACGTGTCCCCACTCAAAATAAGGTGGTTTCGCTACTGCCTATATTCATAATTAAGATGATGGTATTTGTTTCCCATATGTTCACGAATTATTTATTATTATTTTTTTAAACCTACTCTAAACTCGAAGCTGGTAATAAAGCTACTTACAGTTAAAGATGAAATTTTACTTTCACACTTTTTTTTAAATCTTAGAGCCACATTATAATATGCCATTGCTGGTAAGAAGGCAGGTTTGCTGCATCTTTTTGTAGTTCTGAGATTGTCATTTACTTTTCCATTCTCAGGGTCGAATTTTATCTTCTTCATTTGAAGGAGAATCGTCATCAAAGGCACTCTCAAGCACATCA
The DNA here is from genome assembly GCA_038430175.1 of Ficus hirta. NCBI lineage: Eukaryota > Viridiplantae > Streptophyta > Magnoliopsida > Rosales > Moraceae > Ficus > Ficus hirta. The sequence goes on from CM076585.1 coordinate 30,506,765, forward strand.
TCCTTCAACCCGAACTCCGACATCAAAATGGTGTCACTGCCGGATCTTATCAACCCAAAACTGCTTAATGTTGAGCAAGATCTTGGTCAGTCATCGTCACACCGCACCGAGAAGAATCCTCGCATTGATTCGCAACCGTTAGATCCTTTCCCTCCAATGTTACAATCCCAATCCAACCTCACATTTCCATCAGAAGGCCTTGGTGACCCTTACTTTGATGTGTTTGGATCTCTGGAGGCTTCACGACTCGGAAGCGGAGAAGAACTTCCGTTTGGCATACCACCATTTCTTGAACCCGCGGGAAGTAGTAGAACTGATCTTACAATGCCAAAGTTTGATGATTGCCCTACTCCCGACGGCTTCTTCGATGACTTCCCGGTCGACATGTTCGACCAGATTGAGTCGCTTCCTAGCCCACCAGAGCAGTGACTACTAACAGTTGACACTATCGATTTCATTTAGGATTTAGACTGGACGAATTTGTACTAATTTCTTTTGCTGTTAGCTACAACTTTTAACAAGGTGCTAAAAACTCGTCAATTTGTTTCTTTTGGATATTTTTCTGAAAAGTTCGTTAGTTTATTTTATTAATTGTAAATGAGTAATCTGATACTTTTGTTTATTTATTTTTATGTCTTATGAACAACTATTTTTATTTATTTAAAATAAAACTTCACAAATTCTCTCCCACTCACTGAGCTAACCTCTGTGGGAATTAATAATTTTAAATCAGTAATTTAGTAAAAACAGAAACAAAAACAAAAAAACTATAGATATGTGATACCAATTCATACTAACCATGACCCATGAGAAAACAGATCAGTAGACATGAAAAAACAGCTCAAAATTTATATATATATATATATATATATAAATATATATATATTTTTTATTTATTTAATAGAAACTTCATACATTACAAACTTTTTTGCCTAATATTGCATAAAACAATGCTACTTGCTTTCACATTGTATGATCATAAGTTAAGCTTTAAACCGTACTTATATTAACTAGTACTACTAACATTAGATCAAAATACAACGGTTGTTCTTCGTTTTGTTGCCCTGCTGATTAAGCTTACCATTTCATAGCCTCGAGCGAATGAAAACCCTTTTACTATCCTTTTGCACAAGATCATATCCTTTCATGTCTTCCTCAGGTTTCTTCTTCGGAAGATTAGATTCGTCCACGCTTTTCGCCAATATCTCGTGTTGTTGCTTTACGTCGTTCAGGTCTTCTTGCATCTTCTCAATGCTTGCTTGCAACTTTTCATCCAATGCCTTCTTCAGAGCTTCTGATTCCTCCACACAGTTTGCTGATGTCTTGTGGCAATGCTTTATCTTGTTCATGTCCTCTTGCCACTTTGCCATCTTTGCTTGCATCTCCTCCCTCGCTAACTTGAGATCTCGCAGCTCGTTCTTGCCATCAAAAGGAAGCGGGAACGACTGATCTTTTGATTTTTCTTGCTTTCTCCCTGTTAAAATGAATCAAAGAAAAAGCAAGGAGAATTGGGATGAGTATAAACATTTTTGAGCTGCGGAAGAGTTCGGAGATAGGTTATAAACCAAGATTTTCTAACACCTTCTGAATTCGATAGCGCCAATTACATGACGCTGGAATGTACGTGCACAAATTTTTCTTATCCTTTTGACAATATCTTGTACTTTATCCTATGTTAAGAGTTGCATTTTAAAGACTCTTCTTACGTCAGCACTAGGAGATTTTCAATATGGTTGTACGGTTTAAATTACCATCAAGGTTAATGCCCAGGAAACGAGGTTTCCACGACACTCAATGTTTTCCTAAACCACCAATATATATATATATATATATGTGAATTTGGTAGAAAAAAAGGCTAAACTGATGACAAGTATAAATATGTTTATATTTATATATATGTATAGATATATCTCAGAACAGCATGATGACTATCCTAAAATGGGCATTTAACTAGTGATAAAATCTTGAACAAATTTCAAAAATTGCCATGGATGAGCTAACAACACCCCTGAACTTGAAAAAATTATTTCACTACTTCAATTTTCTGCTTGTTTTCCCTTCATAAATAACAAGATGCCATTTTTGGAGGGAAAACGAGCAGAAACTCTAATGTCACCATTTTTTCTTAAGTTCAGAGAGTTACATTGCCTAAATCTTTTCATTGAGCATATGAAATCAAATAGTGGGAACAAGAGCAACTTCAGCTGAGAGTCTAGACCATGAATTCCGTTTAAAGTTTTGCAAGTTACACACAGACACACACACATTTAGCAACTTCAGCTAAGAGTCTAGACCATGAATTCGGTTTACAGTTTTGCAAGTTTTCTTTCCAATCACTCTGTTATTATCTCATTCCCAATACAAATATCATTTCTACACACACACACACGCACACACAAACATATTATACACACACACACACACACACACACACACACTTAGCAACTTCAGCTAAGAGTTTTAGCAACTTCAGCTAAGAGTCTAGACCATGAATTCGGTTTAAAGTTTTGCAAGTTTTCTTTCCAATCACTCTGTTATTATCTCATTCCCAATACAAATATCATTTCTACACACACACACACACACACGCACATATTTAGCAACTTCAGCTAAGAGTCTAGACCATGAATTCGGTTTAAAGTTTTGCAAGTTTTCTTTCCAATCACTCTGTTATTATCTCATTCCCAATACAAATATCATTTCTTGCTTATATATATACATATATATAATATATATATTATATATATATATATATATATTCCTGTTCTCTCTCTCTCTCTCTCTCTAAAATCTTATCTTCCTGTATCAGATCAAAACCATTTTCTTCGCAGGACTTATTAACCTTAAAACCCAATTTGCAAGTTCGAATTCTAAACAACCCCAATAATCTGAATTTCCTAAAGAACAAAACATTAATATCGTTATCATCAATTGGAGTTTCAGAAACATTTCCCACCACGAATTGAAACATTCTTATAACAAAAATCTAGGGTTTTTTTTTTTTTTTTCTCTAGAGAGAGAACAAACCAGTGGAGATTCTGAGAGATTCGACGAGAGTGGATTCGAAAGAGAATTTGGCGACGTAGCTGAGAATCTGACCGATCTTTCCTCGGGGGTAGAGTTTGGAATTGGGTTCTTTCGGATTGGGGCTGTGGATTCTCTCCATTCTAATTGCTTCTGCCATTTTTGAGTTCGAATGAAGCTCCAAAACTAGGGTTTAGAAAAATGGAAAAGCCCTGAGTTTTGTTGTTCAGAATCGGAGCAATACAAAATTGCCTCTCTCTCTCTTTTTAATCCCCCCCTGTTTTTTCTCTTGCAAGAGAGAGAGAGAGAGAGAGAGAGAGAGAGAGAGAGGTCGATAACAAACGCAAACGGCTGGTTCAGAAGAAATATTTAGAAGATATTTTTTCTAAGAAGACTCTTAGGAAATAACATTTTTGAAATTAAAGGAATTATTAAAGTATGACCTTAAAATTCATTTTAATAAATATCTATTAATTTAATGATAGATTTTCTTCTAATAAACAAACAAAGGGGACTTCTACGGTGAGGGATGGCTGCTTCTCCCTATCAATAGATATGATCGAATGGCTATTAGTTCATCTAAGTAAGGATGTAGGTGTTTTTTATCACATCAAATTGAAACTGAAAACATATAAAAGAATAATTGAAATGTTACCTCTAGATTTAGTAAAATTGATTTTGTACCCCAAACTTTTAAGAAAATTTGAGTTCTTTTCTTTTACCCAAAAAAAAAAAAAAAAGGAGAAGACATTACAAAGCAAATATGAGAATCAAAACCCCGATTCCGGCAGGTGCTTTGTGGGTGGTGCCGTCGTAGGGAGTGGGGGAACTAATGCCGCCGTAGGGAGTGGGAGGAATTGGTGCCGTTGTGAATCGCTTTGCCGTCAACTGCTAAGGTTGTCCGATGTGTGGCTCTCTTGCATGGGATCGTGGTTGCAACCTGATGGCTCAAGATCGGAGGTCTCGGGTTGGGCTGTGGGTGGCTAGTTCCCACGTTGGATTGGGGTGTGGTGGCGTTGGCGAGATGTCATACAGCCACATAGGGATGGTGGCGTGATGATGTAAGAGCGTGGAGCTACGAACGGTGAGACCCACTGTCTCGCCGGTGTTCTTCCATGTCCCTTATTGAAATTATGTTATTTTTTATAAATAACTTGTGAATTGTGATCCAAATTGGATGAAATTCAATTGTCTAACATTAATTACAAGTAAGGATCCAAAAGTTAGACTTGCTAAAGGTATCCAAAATATTACTGTCTGAAGTTCATTAACACGGAGCAGAAGAATACCCATGGAGGAGGCAAAATAAGGTTTGAACCACTCCAAAATAGAACCCAGCCAACCGTACTTCCACAAGTACAGACAGCAAATGTCATCAAAATCACCCTTCCATTAGCAAGGATAAAAAGATCCATATAAACAGAAATATCGATAGTCTAATTTTATGGAAATTGTATAGCTATTATCGATATTGATGGAAATATAAAAAAAAAATTACGAAAGTTGCTGAAATATGCTTTAAAATACATTTTTAACATTTTAGGATAGCAAAAAGATACAAAAATAGACAAGTTTTATATAAGAAACATATTATATCTTATATATCTTAATACCAAAAGGATGCCATCTTCATTCAAGCAAAATTAGTGTCATGACATATTATTTGAATAGAGTTAAATATAGTTGTAAACATATTAATATATAGGTTTGTCGATCTCTTTCCAATATATTTTCATAAATAAGAAATTGTGCAAAGTTTGTAAAAAGTCTAGGAGAATATATTCTCTCAGTATTTTTGTATTATCTTTTATTTTATCTTTATCTCTTTTTTATAAGATAATTATAATAGCTAGTTACTAGTTATTCTATCTCACCATCTATTTAAAATATATAGGAGATAATTATAGCATGCTCAAAAAGATAATAAATGATAGAAATCCAAAATTTTGAAAATTTTCAAACTGTAATTTCCACCCGAAATTTCTGATATTTCCAACAAAATTTCCAATATTTCCTCGATATTTCTCGATATTTTGTAAAAATTACATTGCGTTTTCCCGAAATCGATATTTCTTGATGTTTTCCGATATTTCCTCGATATTTTATCGGAAAGGATATTATATCTAAAAAATATTTCAGTACTTCTCTAAGGAAATTTCAGTGAAAATTTCAGAAATATCATGAATATTTACGACCAAGTCCTTCAGAATTATTCATTTGTAGCTAAGTGGTTCTTTAGTGTCTACAAGGCGATTTTCATTTCAATCTTTTAGGTTTCTTTTTTAGAGGTTTCTCGAATCTTATGAATTTTGTTTTTAATTTTTTGTTTTTAGTGATTTTGAATTTGAGATTTATTTCCCAATTTTTAGTTTTTAGTTAAATTTAGAAATTTGAAAAATATAAAGTAAAAATTTGATATTTTATAAAATGTAGGGGTGTCTTTTCATAATTATTAGACTTAAAATGGCGAAGATGGTCCTATGCAGTCGTCTTTATGTTATTTTCTATAGGGACTATTATTTTTAGCCAATGACTAGTCATCCGACAATGCATATTAGTTACCCCATCGTGGGCAAAAGTAGTTTCCCCACCATAGTTATTTTTTATAGTTATTTATTTTAAATACTTTTAAAACATTATTTAGTTTAATTACCATTGAATTAAAAATGGCGTTTACTTCTTTCTTCTAATTTTTTGTTTTTGTTTTTGTTTTGTTTTGTTTTGTTTTTATTTTCTTTTGATAAAGCTAAATGAGTTATAGGGGTAGAGGTTGAAATACCCAGATAACCCCGTGGAGGTAGATGCCCCTCCGTGTAATATATGGATCCCTCACGAAGTAGATTGTTCATATATCCCGGCCAACGTGGTGTTGACGACTAAAGCCCAAGCATTTAATAAGGAGAATGGACGTCCTATCAACCCATCTAAAAGACATTGACTTCTAAATTTTTGTTTGGGTAGTTGTCGATTTAGTCTTTGGATTATGAATATTCAATTTTTTTTATATTTAAATTTTTAATTCTAATAAATTGTCCATAAACTTTTATTTTTATTTTTATTTTTTATAGTTTTGATCCCTAATACTAACATTCCTCTAATAAATTCCCTGCGAACTACTATAGTAAATGGAATATACAAAATTGTGATCAATCAAAAAATTCAAAAAAAGAAAAGATATATTAATTTCTAATAATCCTGCGTAATCTCGAATGTTATCAGCTCCCATATAAACATGTGGACTTAAAGCCAGACTGATTACTCCAAGAGCACTCATCCATAAACCAATTTACCGGTACAAATAACATATAAAAATGTAACCAATACTTATTGAGAAAAGCAACCCAATCGACAAATGATAAATTTAGTAGAAATAATCGTATCCCAATTGCATAACATCTAAAATTTTTAAAGAAATAATTTTTTAAGTGAAAATTTTGGTAATTTCTAAAGATTTCTAATAAATAGGGATGACATTTTTATACGTAGTCTAATTATTTCCGTAAAATTTTATGTTAACACGAGATTGACACATAATTATATACATTAAATTTCAATAACTTTCATTTATTTTAATATTAGGAACCAAAACTATTAAAAATCATAAGTTCAAGAATTAATTCATTAAAGTTAAAAAGCGAGGGATCAAAGTGATGAATGTTCATAATTTAGGGACTAAACGAAAAAAATTACTCATTTTGTTTTTTTGTTTGGGTAAACAAAACAACGTTGCCTTGTTTGCCGTGAAGCTACAAATCATGTCGTTTTCTTTTTTTTTTTTAATTAAATTTTTTTTTTTAAATTTGAGGATGGAAATTGGAATGCTTCTTATTTTATTGCAAAGCGACAATTTGAACTTGGCGTTGACGTTTCGTTAACGATTGACCTGTTGTTTTATTGCAAAACGACATGACTTTAGTTGCTAACTAAGACACGACACGTCGTTTATTCATAAGAAAATTTGTTGTCGTTTTTGTTACAAAGTGGGCTTGTTGGTTTCCAAATATATCCTTTGTCGTTCACTTATGATATATCATCTTTTAGGGCCTAAAATTAGCTGTCTTTATTGGAGATATAAAGAACAAACAACAAATATTCCATATCCAACCAATAAAAGAAAATGCATCCAGTACACACATTGTCAATTGCAAGTACACAAAAGCAAACCAACAGAATATACAATCCAATTCCCAAGCTCAGGATAAAAAAAAAAGAAAAAAGAAAACATAGAAGACAATTTCACTCCAACAAGCTTATGAAAGTGAAACTTTCTTTATAAGAATGTTTCGAGACACTACTGATGTTAAACACCACTACTAATAAAAGGTGAGTCTTATATGTAAATTCTATATTATGAGACGTACCTTATATTGGTAGGCGGTACTCAACACCATCGATGTCTTTTATTATTGTTCATTATATCTTCAAGGCAAAGGAAAGACCTTCCCCAACTAGTTGCTCCAAATCCCCGGCTTCGGGTTGGAGCCTAGCAACTTTGGCAATGGCCTCATTTTCTTCAACTGTCCCTCCTTCCAAGAAAACTCCCTTCACTTTCCCATTGTGAATCCAATAAGATCCAAACTTGGGTTCTTTAGAATTTGGATTTTTATCCCCAAAAATCAAAGTTTCTCCCACATTGTCCCCATAAAACTTCCATGACAAATCAAACACCCTCGAATAGAAGTACGGGAGATGGTCGAAACCTTCGATGAGCTCACCGTCTTCACTTGCTTTTATGGCCTTAACGGCTTGCTCTGCCGATTTCCTAGCATGGTCAACATGCTCAACTCTTCTCATCTCATTGTTGCACATTTTCAATGGGAATGTGGCTACATCCCCAACAGCGTAAACATCGGGAACGCTTGTTCGAAAAAATGCATCGGTCTTAATCCCGCCTTTTTCCTCTTCAACTTGCCCCTTGAACAATGAAGTTAGAGGCCTTGCACCAACTCCAACAACAACAATGTCGGCTTGCAGCACCTTACCATCCTCGAGCCTCACTTCTTTTACCTCGCCGTTGCTCGAGTTTGGGTTGAACCCGACCACGGTCGTTCCCTTCACGATCTTTACTCCTTTGTTGGTGTAGTAACTCTCGTAGAAAGCGGCTATCTCCGGTGTGAAAAGCCTAGGCATGCACCATTTTTGGGGATAAACCATGGTGACATCGAAGTTGTTGATTCTCATGGCTGCTCCAACTTCGAGCCCGATGTATCCTCCTCCGACGATGACGGCTTTTCCCTTTCTCTTTGCTTTGATTGCCTCTATGAGCTTATCGGCGTCGCTGATTTCTCTCAAGTAGAAGATGTTCTTGACATTTGCTTCTTCTATGCCGAAATCCGACAATTTGATCACGGAGGAGCCAGTTGCAATGATCAGATTCTCATACTTGAAGGCTCTTCCATTCGCGGCGGTGAGAGTTTTTGAAGCGAGATCTGCTCGGGATATCTCCGTGTTGAGGAACAACGAAACCCCATTTTCCGTGTACCATTCGCGACGAAATCTTTGGCCTCCGCTTCCCACGCAAACATGGAAGTCAGGTAACCTGGAAGGTGACTTTGGGAACAGATACGCCTTGCTAAGCGCGGGGCGCTCATAAGGCGCCACTGCTTCCCTCGAGACAATAGCGAGTTCGCCCCGTTTGAAGCCTTGTCTTGCGAACTCTCTCGCCGCGTAACCGGCTGAAACACCGCCACCAAGGATGACATACTTGAAACACAACTCAGGCGATTCGTAAAGACCGCCTTTCTTGACAAGTTCCTTGGCTTCTTTAATCTTCTCATCGACATGTTTTCCGAGACATACACGCGAGAGAAACTTCTTTTCCCATACCTTTAGCTCGATAATACGTGCATCGGTTTTCATCTTTTCGACGGCTTTTAACCAGTCCCCGGCTTCCTGTTCCGAAACCTTCTCATCTTTCAACCTTTGTTCTACATCTTCCTTTTGGAGAGTGAGGTCTTCCAAAATGTTCATGAGATTTTGCGTGTTTTCTTCAAGGTCTTTGTAGTACTTGTAGTATCTAACAACGGGCTGAGGCCACGTTAACATCTTGATAGGGAAATACCTACACAACAATTTTAAACTAAGCATGAGAAAACTAAACAGAGTTAGTCAGAAGAGGCGTCATTCGATCGAGAAAGTGTCACTGTAATCTTGACATAAATTAAGGAGTGTTACTACATCATCTTTGACACAAGTCATGGAGTGTCACTGTAATTGTTCCATGAGAAAATCACATCAATAAAATGACCCTAAAGTGGGTTACATAAGTTCACTAAATTCTAAAATGAAATTGTTGAAAATAAAGGGCTTACACATAGATTGCTTTTGTTTTGAAATTAAGTAAGAAATTTGAGAATTTTTTCAACTACATACTATATATGAATTTAAATTAGATGATCAGAAAACCATGTTTGGATCATAAATTTAAATTCATAATTCGAACAATAAATTCAAATTTTTGTAAGAGAAAATACTATAAAAGAATATTTAAAAAATATGTTTAAAATGAGGGCCAATTTATGGTGGGGAACATTCTCTTTTTTCCCCATCCATGGAGTAAGATCTAAAGGCCGTGTTTGTTTGGATCTTATGTGGGACCCAATATAAAACTTGAAGCAATAAAAACAGAAGCACCTAAACTCTTAATGGGAGTGGTTCATCTGTCCCCCACTCTTATTTTGATATTTATCTCTCCAATTAAAATACGTCACGTAGTTTTAAAGTCAAAATTGAAAAAAAAAAAAATCAAGTGGTATTCATAATTTTTTTTTTTTTTTTGTAAAAACTTCTATATATATATATATTTTTTGTTGAGATTTAAAAACTTCTAATTATTACTTGTAACACCACTCAAGACTCATCCCCCTCTCCTAGCTTTTGAAGCTTCTGCATCAGACTCTCTTTAGTCTTCACTGTTATATATTGTCAGAAAGGGGAGGATTCAAACTCTTTTTTTCTCCAAAAGGCTAGGTTTGTGTGTGTGTGTGTGTGTGTGTTTTTTTTTTTTGTTTTGTTTTGTTTTGTTTTTTTGCCCTTTTTCTGGTAAGTCACTCAAAATAGTTGTTAAACAGTGAAGTAATATGATGAATATTAAAATGCAAATTTAGCATTGACCTTTCCACCAATGGGTTACATTTTTCCTCCACAACAATTCAACTTCTTATCAAAAAAGAGGATTTAGCAAGTACTGTTTTCATTTTTCTTGATTGAAGTTTGTTAATGCATATCCAATTCTGTAGCTTTTTATATTGATGCATCTTTAGAAGCTTTTACATAATATGATATCATGAGTAGGCAAAATTGTAATAAATTCTACCTTTAACCTCAACAAACTAAATTTTGCCACCCATCAAAAGACATTGCAAAGAAAAAGAAAAAAAAAAAAAAAAAACCATATTTTCTATTTTTGTGCAAGGGGATCGTGCCGAAGATCTCACCCACACCCATGACGGAGAGATCGTGGGGCCGGCGGAGATCTCCGTCCACTGTCCCCCTTGGAGTTGTAAGAGTTTTGTTTTGTTTTTTGTTTTTTGTTTTTTTTTTTGGTTGGGATTTTGGTGAGAAAACTGGTGTAGCACAGTTGGCTACCGCCAGTAGCACGGTTGGCTACCGCTGATTGTTTGTTTGTTTGTTTTGTTTTGTTTTTCTAATGCTGCCTCTGATTGTTGAAACTCCAACGGCCTCATTTGTCATGTTAGGAGAGCACCAGTCATTTTTTGTTTGACACTATCAAGGACATTTTTCGTACTCTAAATACGTTGGTGTGGCGTTTGTTTTGCGAGAATTTTTCCCCCCATTTTATAAAAAAAAAAAAGGCTTTTTTGCACTACCATATCCAAATTTATCTCACAGTTACAATGCATATCTTAAACTTTTAATTTTTGTAATTTACATATTAAATTTATAAATTTGGAGCAATATATCACTCATTGATTACAATGTTGATTTTTGTTTTTTTTTTTTGTAATAAAAATTGACACTTGACTAGAGTATAAAAAGATCATTTTTAATCAATATTAACCCAATTTTATATTTAAAACAAAGATAATTGAAAGTTTTCTACTTTGATAATACTTAATTAAAGATCTTAATTTAGAGAAATTTGAGTTAAAATAGATAAAAATATCATTCATATCATTAATTAATGACTTATATACAAATCACATATCAATTTCTTTCAAAAGACTAACATTATTTTTATTTGTATGTTTGTATGTGTGTTCTTGCTTGTGTATTAAAAAATATATATATATATATATATATTTTAAGGTGTAGTGAAGGACTAATCTTGAAGGTTTTTGAGAGCCAATCAGATATGTTATTTCTTATCTTTTTGAGTATTTTACTTTTTAAAAGGAAATTCTTATTCATTCTTTTTTTCATTGATCAGCCTATAGTACTTTTGGAGGTAAAATGTTAGATCATAGCGCTAAATATTGTCTATAATATATATATATATATATATTTTATTTAATCATGCCAAATCATCTTTTTGATGCTTATTTTTGTGTCTATTAATGGAAAGGGATACACTGACACACAAGGCACGAAAGTAGACTTCATGGAGCAAAAATTAATAAAATGATTAAATCAAAGCTAAAATGGAAGGAAAAAATATGGTCAACGAATTAAAGAACATGTTATTCACTTTCAAAGAATAATAATGACAATAATAAACAAGAAGTTAATCCAAGCATGCATAATGGGGAAAAAAAAATACTGAAAGACGAGCTTGTAGATGGATTTAGAGGAAAAGGAAAACGTACCTGGCTGAAAGGCAAGAACAAGCAGAAAATCTTTTCGCTAAAAAATCAACCGTACTCGACTGCAGATAGAGATCGGAAGCGAAAACCGGGACAAGAATTTCATGCTAAAGCTTGTCCTCTTTTTATAAGTGAAACTGAAACAAAAAGGCTGGAGACATTGGGAAGCAAGCAAGGTATCAAAATGAATTCACACCCATGCAATTAAAGCACGTAAACGAAAAGATCCTACAAAAAAAAAAAAAAAATCTTATCTAGTTGGTCTTTCTTCTTCTTCTTATTCTTTTTCTTCCTTTTCTTTTGTTTTGTTTATTGGTTGTGATACTAGTCCTTCCCTTGAAACAAGAGCAAGAATAAAAGCTACACAGGGCCATCAGTGGTCCCGACGCTAGAACAACAATATAATCGTGCTCAGGTACTCTTACATTGCCGTTTCCCACAAAAATTTAAACTGTTAGAAGGCGGACCAACATTAGTTTTATACTGTAATACTCACTAAATAAAAACATAAGTTTTTCAGTACGTGTAGCTAAAGGTTTTGAGCTTAGAACTTATATACCATATTAGTTTATCATTTTCTCCTGCAAAACGTAAGCTATAAGAAGGTGGGCTGACATTAATTTTATATTCTAACAGTAATTGTTACAGGGAAATAACAGAGCACGTACAAAGTATTCGAATTACAAAACCAAACCGTCTTCAAGCTAGAGTCCACATGAATCAAGACCAAAATATGCAGTATTAAGATTTGTCGAAGAGTAAGCGTAAAGATTGTAATTAGGAATAGACAAGAAATTAATATAAACACGGTGTTATGGAATCATTAAAGAATCAGTGAAGATGGGCTACAAATATCTCGAAAATTGACAAAAGGGATGAAGCACATCTTTAGCATTTGGATGTTCCCAATCTAACGAGTCCCACCATTCTTTTGGATAAGCTTTGATCATCTGAAGTGAAGGCGGCGGGGACGGTCGGTTTTCAAACAGCGGTAGACGGATAGGGATCCTCTTCAGCTTCTTGCAGTAGCGAACCGCGATAACTTGGAGAGCATCACAAGCTAACATGCCAAAACTACAAATGCTTCTCAGTTCAGATAGGTTCCACAACTGTAAAACTTTTAACTTTGGGAAAGATCTTAAGACAACACCGACGTCTTTTTCCCCGTACGTTTCATCATCAAGGGGTGATGATATTATTTCCACGATATCTCCACAATCTTCCACATGAAGTTCTTCCAAGTTTTCAAAGCATGCCAATAACCGGGGCGAGAACAGGATCTTTATTTTGGGACAGTTGTATATTCTGAAATCTTTGAGACTCGAAAACGTGCCCAGTGCTACAAGTGGTGACTCGGCTATCTCGTGCAGATTCTGCAGAAATGCGAGGCGCAGCGACTCTAGACCCTGCAAAGGGCTGCAAAATGAGGATGGACAACAAGAAGAAACGACGTATTTCGTCCCTTCACAGTTATTGATTACGATGGACTTCAAGTCACTTGCGGTTTCCAACGAAGAAATGTCGCATAAACTTTCGATATCATGGCACTCTTGAAGATACAGGTACTGAACATCAATTGGGAGCACCAACGATTCTTCTCCTTCCTTGTTCTTACTTATCTTGCACTTCTTCAAAACCGCTCGTTTCTCAAAGTTCGCACTTTCAATCGGTGCGAAATAGGGGTCGTCAAGTCCCACTTGAAGTAGGTAATTCCCGGGTCCTCCTTGCTCAAATGACTTGACATATGCGTTAAGGCTGTGGATGTCGGAAAATTGGCCCGCAAAAGTCTCCAACTTCCTCAACCTTGCCACCTCTTTTCCTTTCACTTTTAATGTACTTGACAGCCCGTAAATTACAAAGTGTTGGAGACGGGAAAGTTTCGGTAGAGTCCCGACAGGAAACACCTTTAGATTGGGGGCATGGAGATCCAAGTATCTGAGATTGATCAACTTTTCCATACCCTGCGGAACTTCTTTAATGCCGGAGTTCCCAAGGTCGAGCCTCCTCAAGGCAGTCAGTTTCGCCAAGGAAGGTAGATATTGCAGCTCATCACACTCTCTAAGCAACAATGCGGAGAGATTTTCCAAGTCAGAGACTGAACTTGGCAAACTTTTGATGCCGGTATGGGATAGATCGAGAAATTTGAGACCGTCCATGTGAACGAAAAACGAATGGGGGATCTGTTTTAGACCACTATACTGCAGCATCAGAGTTGAAAGTCTAGGACAGTTTGGCGAGGCACCAGCGGAGATTTCTGAAATCTTGTTATGCATCAAAGAAACCTTCTCAAGACTCTCTGTCCATTTTTCTTCATCCGGTAAGTCTCTCAATCCCTCGCCAGCTCTTACCATGAATCCTGGATCCGAACCTGCGATCTGAAGAGCCATGTCTCGTACTAAATCATGCATCTTCACACACTTCTTCTCGAACGGGAAATAGTCCACTGCAGCCTCCAGTAAGCATACATTTTCGAGTTTGTTCAAAATAGTGTGACCTCTATCGAACTCTGCTTGCCGGGTCTTCATTCTTTCGATCAGTCCCTCGTCGATAAACCGCTCTATCAATTCTTCTCTTTTGATTTTATAATCTTCGGGATATAAGGCACAGTATAGGAAACACTTTTGTACATTGGAATCGATCAAACTTCGGTAACTGACTCTCAATACTTGGTACACATCGGTTTCCATGTCATCCTGTTCGCGTTTCGATTGTTTCAGTTTTTCTAAAGCATTCCTCCACTCGCAGACGTCGTCCACTCCCCTCATGCTTCCAGCCATTGTGATAATCCCGAGTGGCAACCCTGCACATTCTCTTGCCATGGACCTCGCAATGCCTTCAAGTTCACGAGGAAATGGAACTCGGCGCTCGAGTTTCTCCACAAACAAGTCCCAACCTTCTTCCTCTGAAAGAGGTGACACTTTGATGCTCACTTGGCAACCCAACTTTCTACACACATCCAAAGACCTCGACGTCAGAATCAATTTGCAGCCATTCGCTTTAACGGGAATTCCCACCTTCTCTAGCGGAAAATGGTTCCACACGTCGTCTAAGATGAGGACACACTTGTTTCTTCTCATCAAAGCTTGTGCTAATCTTGATGCCCTTTTCTTCTCGTCGTCCTCATTCAAAATGTCAATAGGCACTGCTTTGGCTATGTCATTCTGCAATTTGCGAATGCTAAAGTCTTTCGACACGGTAACCCAATAAACGTTACCGAAAGTGCTCGCCTCCTTCAAAAGCTGGTTATGGATATGTGTCACAAGGGTGGTTTTCCCCACCCCTCCCATTCCGAAGACGCCAAGGCTTAAGACCTCTTTCTTCATCAAGCACGTCCTAATCTTATCGATATTCTCATTGAACACCTGACCAACTAAAGCTGTTGTCAACAAGGCGTTTCCTCTGGTTTCGTTTATGTCAAGAATCAGCCCTTTGCAGAAATTACCTCGCTCTATAAGTTCCGTCACTTCTCCAGTTAGCTCTTCAACGCATTTCACCAACCGCACACGTGTAGAAAATCGCGTCTCTCGTGTCACAGCTTGTTCCATTGTCAGGACTTCTTCTTTCCTCCTCTTCACGTGTTGCAGCCAATTTTCCACTTCTCGTTTTCGCCTCTTTAAAGATAGCGTCTCGGCATATTCCAGTTCAGTAATTACATCATCTTCTCTGCTGCACAGATCTTCCAATTTTCTTTTCAGTTTTTTCATCTTCTCGTTCAGATTGCAGTAGTTGCTTATGCACTCTCCGATTTCAAACACTTTTCCCAGGTATTCCATATATTCCTAATTAAAAATACACATAATTAAGTATTTCACTTTCAGGATAGCAAATAAAAATCAATTCGAAAAGAAAAGTTTTGAGACTTTGTATCGAGTATACTAATTCGAATTTTCCTACCGATCATCCTAAGCTTTACAGAACCACGGAAACAGCATCTCTAGCGGAAATGACTTCAGTTACTTCTAACAAATAAAGATTTTATAGAAGAACATGTCCAGGGGTGAATTCTCCATTTACAATGGAATTTAAGCAACCTTCATAAAGTGTTAAACTTGGTCATACCTCTACGGTTCCGAAAATGAGGGAACTTTTTCTTCATGATTTATTAAGCCAAAAAAAAAAAAAAAAAAAAAAGAAATCCATCAAGGGATCTAAACAGATATAATATTTTGGTAATCTATCCTCCAAGTCAATATTCTGCGGAATCTGTAAAACTGAAATTACTATTTTTTGTTCCTAAGTTAAAAAACCTTTTGATCAACATAACCTTTCTTCTTAATATCCTCATATCTAACTCGAACGCCGAAACTATGAATCTCACTATTACAAGGGAAACGAAAATGAAGAAAAAGAACGTGCAAGTTGATTGAGCAATAGAAGAGTCTCGGAGAAGTTGATGTGTTTTGTCCATTATTTCGATTCAAATTTTTCGAACCTTAAACTTTAGCGTATATAAAACGGTCCAGAGCAGATAAATTCATCCCCTTTGAATATGAAAGAGAAGAATTAAAAATGTATGATTTAGAAGACAGAAAAATACAGTTTTGAAACATTTAAAAATCTAGAACTTTACAATCAAGAAACTTGAAAAAAAAAAAAAAAAAACTGATACGTACTCACTTTGATGATTCAAATCATCGTGGAGAAAACGGCTGCAACGAAGTGTTGATAATCTTCGGAACCGGCGAGAGATTAAGAAGCCAAGAGTGGGGTGAGGTGAGGCAAAAGTTGCAGCTACAATCTCAAGGGAATTAGCATTCAAATGTCTAGAAATGTAAAATAAATCCAGAAAAGTAAAACGCTGAAGTTCTCTCTCTCTCTCTCTCTCTCTGTCTCTCTATATATATATATATATATATAATTTTTGTTTGCACGAAAATAAACAAGTTGATGATTTTTTTATTTAATTTATTATTATTTGAACAAAACAGAGTTGGGGGAGACGAAGTAGACCTCGGAGTCGATTGAAATGATCAAATCTAAATAAACAGGTGGTCAATAAAGTGACAGTTTTTAACAAGAAAAAAAAAAAAAACTGGAGTGACCAATACAAATCTCTGGCAGTTTTTGGCCATAAGGAATACTCTATACATTTTTTGTTGTTTATTTATTAATTTTTTCAGTTTAATGTTTGAAAAAGACCAAACTCTGAGGACTTGAAAAGTCATTTGAATTGAATCATGAAGCTTCCTTCCTGGAGATAGAGCTGGGAATTCGGGCCGCCCGGCCCGGCCCGAGCCCGATGGGCTATTGCAAAAATGCGGGCCGGGCCGGGCCGGCCCGAATTTTTGAAATATAAGCCCGGCCCGGCCCGGCCCGGCCCGTGGGTTTAGAGCGGGTCGGGAGCGGGCCGGGCCGGATTTTTAAAATTTTTATTTAATTTTATTTTTTATTTGTAATTTTTGAATAAATTTGTATATTTTTGATAATTTAGTAATTTATCTTAATATTTTATCTTAGATAAAAAATAAAAAATTTTATACTTTGTTTAAAAAAATTTATTATACTATTTATTATACGTTTTTTTTCTTTCTTTTTCTTTCTTTTTAGCCGTTGGAAACCAACGGCTATAATATGTTTTTTTTTTCTTTTTTTCTTTTTCTTTCTTTTTAGCCGTTGGAAACCAATGGCTATAATATGTTTTTTTTTTTTCCTTCTTTCTTCTTCTTTTTAGCCGTAGGTTGACTTGGTTCCGTTGGCAACGGCTAATCTATAATGTTTTTTTTTTATATGTAATATAATATTATAATATTAATATTTAATATATATAATTTTTTAATTAAAATTTTAAAAATAATTAAAATTTTAATTAAAAAATATATATATAATTTCAAAATACGGCCGGGCCGGGCCGGGTCTAAATTTTTAGGCCGGGCCGACCCGACCCGCCGGGCCTAGAAAGGGAGTCCGGCCCGCCTCTTACTATAGGACCGAGCTTTTACCGGGTCCGTAAAATACGGGCCGGGCCGGGCCAACGATCGGGCCTAAATTACGGGCCGCGGGCCGACCCGTTTGGCCCGGCCCAAATTCCCACCTCTACCTGGAGACAACCCAAAATTTACATCCAGAAACACGAGACAAAAAAAAAAAAATTTTAAAATAAAATAAAAGAAGTCAAGTTATTACAAGGAAACTAGAATAGTATAAAATAAAAAACGGAATATTTACTATCGAATGTGATGGCCCAACGGTCGGTGATTAAAGGTTTGAGTATTCGGTGATCCACTTAAGGATCTTAAATGTGAAGGCTTGTTTCTTATTAATATAGTACTTGATGAAGAGTGTCTAGGACCATACTGTCTACCTATATGATCTTCAGTGAACATTCTTGTATTTACTTTTTAGTTCTTTATTTTTTTTTATTTTTTTATTTTAACCCAATTTTTATATTTTTAATAATTTTGTCTATTTTTGTATTAGACGAAAATGTTCTATATTTATTATTTAGTCTTTTGATTTTCTCTTTTTATTTTGGCCCAATTTTTTTATTTTTTTTATTTTTTTACAATTTAATCATTTTCTCTATTGGTCAAATTTTTTTTTTTTCCATTTTTAGTCATTTTATCTTTTATCTTTTATTGTATTTTTTCATGCCTCTCTTTTTTTATTTTTTGGTCTTTTTTTTGTGGGTCTATTTTTTAAATCTATATTAAATTTTCTATATGTAGATAAAATTTTTCGAATATATCTAATATATACATAGCACATGCTTTAGACTAGTACAAGAAAAGCCAAAACCAAGCTTATTTGGAAATTGGAAAAGTACCTTGTTTGACTGTATCCACCAGATTTAGTACGAACCCTTCTCTAAATTCCTTTGAATTCATTTATTTTTGTCCCAGAATTATACACCCTTTTTCTTTTTTGCCCTCTGATTTTGCAAAATTGTTCAAAATATCCCATGGTATGTAAAAAGTAGGTCAAAATGCCTCCTATTATATGCAAAACCGGTCAAAATACTCCTTTTCGTCTGCTTTAGGTCATACCATTGAAGGTTAGGTAGGATTCATTTAGAAATGCCCCTGAACTTCACATGCTTTTTCATTTTGCCCCCGATTTTATAAAACCGTTCGAAATGCCCATGTTATATCAGACTGATCAAAATGAAAACATAATTATCTTTATTACAGATCTAATAAAATTTATTGTAAATTAACTAAAAAAAAAACCTAGATTAATCTCAACCATCCATCTATTAATTTTTAATTTTGATCATTGATTTATTCTAACTACATGTTAAAAAACCCTAACAGCCACCTCCAACACACCATCAGTATTAGGGAATTTTCCAATTAAGGTGTATTTGGAATTTGATTTATGATTAGGATTTTTTTTAGGTATTTATGATTTGGTTTTCAATTCACGGTTTTCGCCAATTTTGAGATTTTTCAATTTCATATGATTTAATATTCTTCTATTTATATTTTAATTGAATAATTAGAGTTTTATTTCACAATATCTTTCATTACCTTTCAATGAGTGCCATGTCAGCAAAAACATTAACTTCGTAAATGAAACAAACATTTTGACTGGTTTTGTGTCTAACAAGGGGCATGTTTATTGATTTTGCAAAATTGGAGGGCAAAATGAAAAATGATATATTCAGAGAATTTAATGCTTTAATGTTATAGACAGACGAAAGGGATATTTTGATTGATTTTGTATATAACAATGGGCATTTTAAATGATTTTGCTTTGTATATAACAAGGGGCATTTTAAACGATTTTGCACAATCAGGTGACAAAACGAAAATAAGTGTATAGTTGAGGGGATATTTATTAAATTAATAAAAAAAAACAGAAAAAAAAAAGGAAAGGAAAGATAAAAACAAGAAAAAAGTGAAAACTTGACATTTGCTGTAAGGCAACAATGACGGGAGGTTTAGTAGTGTTACGGTGGAGAGAATTAGAGACATTGATTTGAGACAACTCCAAATGTTATGGTTGGGGAGGGAGGGAGTACGATGGCAATGTGACAGGGTGGGTGTGACAGTTATTAATCTGTACAAGTAAAATGATAAATTATGTAGTCTCACATCGTTTTATAATAGATAAATGTGATGGCTTATAAGTAAAGAGGTCATTTTCTAATGATATGAAGTCTTTCGGAATTAAGCTCAAGAGCAAAACCGTGCAGGCTGAGACTCAAAGTCGACAATATCATATCAAAAAGAGACATGAGTCCTTATAAATGATATCAGAGCTTATGCCCAACCGGAAATGTGACCAACAAGGATATTGGGTCCTAAAAGGAGGGTGATTGTGACAGTTATTAGTCTTTACAAGGAAAATGGTAACTATGTATAAATAAAATAGACCTTTTGAGGTTAAGCCCAATAATAAAACCGTGACGACTGAGGCCTAAAGTGGATAATATCATACCAAATGAAAGCATGAATCATTACAGCGGGTTTGAGTATGCTTTTCTCACCCCTTTTTACCTCCAAAATGTCTAATTTAAGATGAGTGCGGGGAATCCTATTTGGAGTGTAAAACTCATATACATATCCATTTATCCATTAAATATTTTTTTTAAAATAAAACAAATTTTATTAAAGTTTTCAAAAAATTTTGTAACATAATTATAAAAAAATCAAGGTTAGTGATGGTATACTCTTTTTTTTTTTTCCTTCTTCTTTATGAAGGTGCTTTCTTTTTTTATATTCTAATCAAGAATATAAATATCAATAAATATATATATATATTTATATATATATTTACCCAAAGTCTTGTGTCGACATCGTATGGGGTGCGGTGCTGACGATGTCAGAGTGAGATGGCCAAGGCCAAAAGTGTTGGGCGCTGGGAAAGGCGTGCGACTGTCTTCAACTGGCAGAGATGGTAAGAAAGTGAAAAAATGGCAGATAGGGTACTATAAATTATTACTGAGAAGGGCAAGGACATCAATTCATTGTTGTTGAAATGAATTTTATGCCAATATTTTTAAGGGGTGTCAATATTTTTCCCTACCCTTTCTTAAATTAACCATCAATTAAAATTTAAATATTAATTATTA
Source organism: Ficus hirta (assembly GCA_038430175.1). Lineage (NCBI taxonomy): Eukaryota > Viridiplantae > Streptophyta > Magnoliopsida > Rosales > Moraceae > Ficus > Ficus hirta. Next base: position 30,527,564 of record CM076585.1, read on the forward strand.
TTTATTATTTCTTTGTTATTATTTCAAAAAAAATCGCTATTATTTTAATTATACTCTATCTTTTTTATACTCACCTACCAATAAATAATCATTTATTTTTTTAAACAATCCTTTTTTTTTTAATTTTATTTTATCAATTATAGTTTTTCATCTTCTTCTTCGTTAAATCCAATTAATTTTAGATATCAGGGTTTTATAATTTTTTGTTTTAAAGCAAAAATTAAAATTTTGATTTTTATTGTCAGGGTTGAAAAAAATCTTGATTTATCTTCAAGAGATAAAATAAAAAGTAAAAACATTATTTGCTTTATCCTAAAAATTTAATAGATTCTCAACAAATTAATCATCTTTATTTTGATAAATGGAATAACAAATTGAATCATCAAAGAATTATATGATATCTTGTAATTTTGTCTTTTCTCGTACAACTATTTTCACAAGAAAATTACGAACAATAACTTACAACACATATATAACGACTTAATTATTATATTTAAATAATCTACGACTTTATATATATACATATATAAATATATATACCTACAACATTCACAAAGACAATACTACATAAAAAAATAAACATAAAACTACAACTTTATTCGTTTCATTAAATATTATTTTTTTTAAAATAATCGAATTTCTTTAAAAAAAATTCGAAAAACAAGAAAAACAATAATTGATAAAAAAGATTGTTTGAAAAAATAGGAGGTTATTTGTTGGTCGGTTGGTGTAAAAAGGATTAAAAATAGAATTAAATTGTAGGGCTTATTGTGGGGTGTCATAAGTAATAATGAATATTTAAATTTTAATTGGTGGATAATTTAAGATAGGGGTGGGGAAAATAGACTGAGGGGTGTCAATAGATGCCCCCTATTTTTAAGAACCAACATCCTCTGTCTAAGTTCGGTGTCCCAAATAGTCTTTAACTAATTATATTTTGATATATCATTAAATAAAATTAGATTTATGGTACAAAAAATCAGTTATAAAGCATTTTAAATTTTTCAAATAACGTGACATAACATTATTTGTTAGACATCATTTGGGACACCAAAAATTGGATAGAAGATTTGAATCTTATTTTTAACATATCAACTAGACTTGTAGAAGTTAGAGCTGTAAATATGGGCCGGGCTAGCTCGCACTTTTTGCCTGAGGGCAGGCCCGGCATGTCAAATGTCAGGCCCGGTGCAAGCATAAGGGCCAAGCTGGGCCTTACCTTTGAGCCCGATGGGCCAGGTCACCCGAAACCCGTTCTGTCCAAATTTGTATATTTATTCATTTTTTTAAGCAATATATGTTTATCATTTTGAAAAGAAATTATATATAATGTATATATTAAGATTTAAGATTATTAGTATATATGACTAAGTGTTTTTTTTTTTTAATATAGTTGTGCAACAACTATATAATCGTATTAAGATTTAATATATAAAGGCCTGTGTGTCTAAGAAAGACCCTAAGGACTTCTTAAGTCCACAGAACATTATATGATACTTTCTCTGGAAAATAGTGACACAATTTTTCCCCGACTCCGAAGAGGATTACCTTTTGAACAGAAGGAGTACCTTACTAAAATTCTCGTCTTCTTTATTTTTCTGTACTTTTAATACTTTGCATTTCTTGCAATAGATTAGGTTTACGGTTCACATATTCGACTCCAGTATTGTTAGGAGGATTTCCACCGTCAACAATTGACACTAGAAGGGGGGCCCAAAACTCTGAATCTTAATATTCCAGCAAAATTCCTTGAAGGATTTGATGGCGACTTCAACCATGATAAGACTACCGTGCCACTGAGGAGGGAACCGATGGACAATTTCGGAAGTCCACCATGGCACCAAGATGACCTCAACAATAAGGGAGATCTTGAGGTGTTGAGGAGGGAATCGATAAAAAATTTCCAGAAGATAACCATGGCTCTACGGACAACATCAACAATGAGGGGGATCTTGAGGTGCATAAGGAGGGAACCAATGAAAAATTTCGAAAGACAACCATGGCACTGAGACGACCTCAACAATAAGGGAGATCGTGAGGTGCTGAGGAGGGAACCGATGAAAAGTTTCGGAAGATCACCATGGCATCGAGGACAACTTCAACTACGAGGGAGATCTTGAAGTACAAGAGAAAGGGGGCTGCGATGGCTCTTAATGCTTGAAAAATTCTCAAAGAAGAAGGATGTCGATATGGTATCTCATAGATGGTACCACCATGGCACCGGGACAACCTCAACAATAAGGAAGATCTTGAAGTGCAAGTAGAAGGGAGCCGCGATGGTTCCCAGTACTTGGAAAATTGTCAAAAGAAGAGAGCCGTGATGGTATCTTAACACTTAGGAAGCCAAATTGGCACCAGCATCCATGGCACCGAGATGTCCTCGACAATAACAAAGATCCTGAAGTGCAAGTAGAAGGGAGCCGTGATGGTCCCCAATACTTAGAAAGTTGTCAAAGAGAAGGTAGCCGAGATGCTATCTTAACACTTAGATAGCCGAATTGGCACCTACATCCATGGCGCCGAGATGTCATCGATAATAAGGAAGATCCTGAAGTGCAAGTAGAAAGGAGCCGCGATGGTTCCCAATGCTTGGAAAATTGTCAAAGAGAAGGCAGCTGAGATGGTATCCTAACACTTAGGGCACCGAGTTAGCCCTAACTTGGAAAATTCTCTCTGATCACTTTTTAAAGGTAGAAAAAGAAAAAGGCACCCAAGTTGTTATCTCTGCATAAAGGTAGTCGAATTGGCCCCAACACTTAGGGAGCCGTGTAGTCCTCAACTCTTCAAAATTTCTCAGAGACAGGGGGCAGGGATGTCCCGACCAGGAAGCATGTCTCCAGTCTTCGATTACAACACGCGACAATTTCTCAAAAAATTCCCTCTTAAGGGAAGAAGAAGAGAAACAAGTGCCGAATTCTTTAATTCACACCCGACACTTGGAAGTTTTGTCGAAAAATTCCCTCTTAAGGGAAGAAGAAGAGACCGAGTCTATAAGCTCGCACCCAATTTATTTAGTCATTCTCAAAGAATTCCCTCCTAAGGGAAGAAAAGAGAACACGGGTGCGGAGTCCTAGAGCACACACACAATGCATCAAAGTTTCTCGAAGAATTCCTTCTTAAGGGAAGAAGAAGAGAAAAGGGGTGCCATGTATATAAGCTCGCGCCATCCAATTTTATTCTGTAATTCTAAAGGGAAAAAAAAAAAAAAAAGAATACCTCTTAAGGGAAGAAAAAGAGAAAACAGGTGCCAAGTATGTAAATTCAGACTCAAAACTTTGAATTTTGCTTTGAAGAATTCCTTTTTAAAGGAAGGAGAATTAAAACACCTATCAAGCCAAGCTAATAAGATCTACCTTCATACTTTATGCTAAATCATTGAAGGTAAGCAACTTTTGTTCCTATTTTTCATATACTTGCAAGAGGAACAACCATTTAACGGAGATTTAATAAGAGGATGAACAATTCAAGTATTTTTCTTCTCCATATTCATTCATTTGAAGCGACGTGATTGTTTTTCAATTGCTCAACACTAATATCATCTTACTCATCTTTTTCTACGTGGGAAGCCGTTTAAACTCAATGTAAAGCTCGAAGCACTTCAACACCAGATCTAAAAGCACTTCTCGGGGGGGGGGGGGGGGGGGGGGGGGGGGGGGGGGGCGCGGGCACTATTTTTGATGGGGTATCGAGTTAATGTTCTTGGCTCAAAAAATGTGTGACGTCCTAGAAATTCATAAACTTGATTCATGAATTATTATCATAGATTTCCTTCATTAATATACTTCTAATGAATTATTTTGATGAATATCAAATTTCAAGATCATAAATGATTGTTTATGTATCATCAGTATGATGATATCAATGATCTATCAATGTTGAGTTTCTCTATTTAAATGAGAAATTTTAGATACTTAGAAGATGAGTTAAACAACATAGAAATTTATACAAATTTTTTTTTATTAAGTCGTATTAGAGGGATAAATATTAATTTTGGGAAAAACCCCTATTTTTACTAGTAGATCAATTTAATGATCTTAGTATTTATTTTGGTCATATCAATATTTAAGCTTTGAGAGTATGATTGGGAAATTAATGTGTCACATAGATAGAAGATGTATAATTAGGATTTATTCTTAGAAAATCCAAAGGTACAAGATTGATAAAGAATTATGCTTAAGTTTGAAATTATTGGTGTAGATTTTATGTTAAAGAATCTAGGCAAATCAATGGCCAAGTTTTGGATGATTAGTGACCAATGAGAGCTTAAGGTAAGGATTGGTGTGATGGAAGATCCAATGGATGAGAGTAAAGATGACAACTTTTGATCAATGATGGAAAAATTGGAAGAAAGAAAAACAAAATGAAAATGAGAAAATAACCAAAGGGATCTAGATTTTGTGGTCAAAGAGCAAGAAGAAATTTGAACAAATGAGAAAAAAAAAAAAAAGAAAAGAAAAAGAAAGTGGTGCATGCATGCAACCTCATGTAAGAGATGACGTGGTTTATTTTGGCAATTTGACCCAAAGAAGAGACAATTGAAAGTGACCCCTTGTCTCCACTTTGTTGAACAAAATTTTCACCCCAACACTCTCTCATAAGTGGTGGTAATGTAAGGGGAGGATTAGCCAAAAATTTTTCATTTTTACCCCTCAAAATATAGCTTTTTTAAAGTAAATGTTGGCTGAAGACATGCTCCTAACATCTCATTTTATTCTCACACAAGTTAAGCTCAAAAACCCTAGCTTCTCTAGCCACCACCAAACTCAAAATAAAAAATAAAGAACCACCAACACTATTCTCTATCTCCAACACCCCTCTAGCACCATCCTCCCTCCATTTTCAAGCTCCAAGCAACCCCGTTACTAAGTTCAAAGAAGTGTCAAACGGAGTTAGAGGATATTTTACTAGAGGTAATCTAGTGATATTCTTTGTGTTTTAGTCATTTTTGGAGAACTAAAGCATGATGTTTAGTTGAAATCTTAATGTTAGACTTCATCTTACTTAGGAAAAGGTTTTGAGAAAAATTTTGGAGGTCCGAGATCTTAAAGGATTCATGGAGCATTTCGATAAGATCAACGAACTTTGTTAGAGCTTGTAGAGGTTGTGGTAATATGGCATGCATTAGAAACTTTGGAATGAAAAATAAATTATATGATAAGATTCTACAGAGGATAAACTTCATTTTAGGCTTCAGAATCACTTGGTTTACTTTTGTATGTCTAAAGTTATGCGCATTTGAAATAGTGACACAAAACTAGAGAGAAAATGAACCTCTAGGGTACAGTCTAGTCACGGGTTTTATATACTCCGAATTCTTTAGTCTCAAAATTTTGAATTATAAGTTATAGATCTAAAAACTAGATTCACTACTACAAAAACAGGATTCCACGACGGTACTTCGACGACCGTTTTTTAAAAAACCATCGTGGAAAAGTCGCAAAAACACCGAGTGGGAAAAAGTTTACGAAAACCGACGTGGAAAGGATTGCTTACACGACGGTCTTTTAAAACCGTCGTGGAAGCCGGAGGCTTCCACGACGGTTTGGCTAAACCGGCGTGGAAGCCGGCCGCTTCCACGATGGTTCCCGTGAACCGGCGTGGAAGCCGACGGAAGATGGCCGGCTTCCACGACGGTTTGGCCCAAACCGGCGTGGAAGCCGGCCGTTTCCACGACGGTTCCTGTGAACCGGCGTGGAAGCCGGCGGAAGATGGCCGGCTTCCACGACGGTTTGGCTAAACCGGCGTGCAAGCCGGTCGCTTCCACGACGGTTCCGTGAACCGACGGAAGATGGCCGGCTTCCACGACGGTTTGGCTAAACCGGCGTGGAAGCCGGCCGCTTCCACGACGGTTTGTGCAAACTGTCGTGGAAGACCGCCTTCTTCCGCCGGTTTCCATGACGGTTTCCGTGAACCATCGTGGAAGCCGGCCATCTTCCGCCGGCTTCCACGCCGGTTTGTAGAAACCGTCGTGGAATTTTCTTATTAAAAAAATTAAAAAATTTTAAAATTTTTTTTATTATTTAAATATTTTAAATATTTTTTTATTTTTTTAGATGGAAACCACGACGGTTTATCTTGGATACCATGATGGTTTATAGAGAAACCGTCGTGGTTTCCATCTAAAAAAATAAAAAAAAAATTTTAAAATTTTTTTAAAAAAGATACCACGTAAACCGTCGTGGTATCTCTAAAATTTAAAAATTTCCCGGGAATTGTGCGCGCGCAATGGTTTATTTTGCATTGGGTCTCTTAATTCCAATCTCCATTTCTCTTCTCATTTTTGGCACTCTCCCTCCATTCTCTTACTTTGCATTGCCGTCGCTCTCACTCTCTCTCTCTCTCCTGCGACCTCGCCCACGCCGTGTCTCTCTCTCCCCTTGCCGTCGCCGCCCATGCCCCTCTCTCTCTCTCTCCCCTTGCCGTCGCCCAAGCCGTGGGTACGTTCTCTCCTACGCTGTCGCCCACTCGACTTCTTGGTAAGCCGAAATATCTTTTTCACCCGATGGTTTTGAAATTTGTACTGATTTGAAATTTGTCAACTTGATAGGGCACTTAATGATTGGAAATTGTTGGTGGGGAGTGGAATGAGACAGCGACGCAACTGGCAGACGTTGGTTGATACCGTTCGATGTCCAATACAGGAAGATTATGTAGAATGTGGTTATTTTGTATTAGCTTACATGCAAGAAATAACCTTTACTGTTGATGGATTAGACGGGCTTCAAACCAAGGATTTTTATACTGATGCTGACATGAGTTTGGTTAGGCACGAGTGGGTTAAATTTGTCATGCGGTTTATACAATATTAACTAGAAACAATATAGAGAATTTTCACTATCGTTATATTAGTTGTTGTTGTACATTGTTATCAAAGTAATTACATAATATTTTTGAAAATTAATTTGGATGTGTACTAACGTATTAACAAATGGGATTTACCACCCGTGAGAAATGAAACAAATTCGCAATCGAAAATGTTTTTTATTTATTTGGCTACCACGACGGTCTCGTGGTCCGACCGTCGTGGTACCCAGCGCTGCCACGACGGTCTCCGAGTGAGACCGTCGTGGTATCCGGCACTACCACGACGGTGGAACCACGAGACCGTCGTGGTAACTTGGGCAACCATGACGGTCTCGTGGTTCGACCGTCGTGGTAGCCGGGGCTACCACGACGGTCTCACCGGGAGACCGTCGTGGTATCAGTGGTCTACCACGACGGTCTCCTGGTGAGACCGTCGTGGTAGCTTGGTCTACCACGACGGTCTCACCAAGAAACCGTCGTGGTATCAATGGATACCATGACGGTTTGTCAGTAAAACCGTCATGGTATGTTCTTAAATTTAGCTGCCTGCTTTCATTTTTCCTGATTACACGACGGTTAAAAAACCATCGTAGAATCTTAAAAGATTCCACGACTTTGGATTCCATGATGGTTTTCGAACCGTCGTGCAAGTGATTCCACGACGGTTTTTAACCGTCGTGGAATCCCATATTTGTAGTAGTGATTTTTTAAGCTTTCTAACAAGATATCATGTGCCTCAAATGGATAAATATGTAGTTTTTGGTGAATTTTATAAATTTGGACTACGAACCAAAAATCTTTGCTGTAACCCTGTACTAACCACGGGTTTTGTATATTTTGGATTAGTAAAACATAATAATTTACAAAACTGTTCTTAATGTACGAACTAGAAAGTATAAGCTTTCTAATGAGATATCTTTTTCCTTATTTGGGATTGTAAGTGAATTGTTATGATTTTTCTAAATTTATCCATAAATCTGGACTTATGGTATATATGTGGGACCAATAATAACAAAACCTATGTTTACGGTATGAAACACTCAAACGCTAAATTAAAGAAGTTTATGCTTAAAATAGACATCTCAAGCTTCGAAATGAGATATCATGCATTTAAATCGGATATGTATATAAATTTTAATAAATCACATAATATTATAGTATAATCTGGTAAACTGAGATTTCACCATAAGACACTTAGGAAAACGCCCATATTAATATTTGAAATGCTTGAGATCTTGGAAAAAAAAATTATAAAGACATAAACTAGATACTTCAAGCTTTCCAACAAGTTATCTAGTGTTCAAAATAGGATTATACTCAAATTTAAATAAATCTTATGATTTAAAATCCTATACCGACAAAACGATTAAACATTAAAATGTGACATAAGGGTAAATCATAACATATTGACATATTTAGTTACAAAAAGAGTTCATATTAAGTGTATGATCAAATAATGTGAAAGACCCTAACTTTATAAAGTTAAATCACAAGTTTTTTAAATGGGCTAAGATAAAGTACACTAGAAGATTACTGGGCATATACTAAGAGACTACCTTAGCCCAACTAAATGATCATAACTAACATGATTGGGCCTTACAAGCTCAATACTAGATGAAATGTATACACTTAGATAACTTCTTGTCACCTTGATTGATTAATTAATTAAGAAAAAAATAAACTAATAAAGATATAACAAAATATAATTACGCTACGAAAGTTAATTAGTAATTAATAAAGTAATTAATTAATTATAAGAGTTAGTAAGTGATAATTAACTGTGTAAGTAAGATTATTATGTTAAATAACTACATAATTATAATACATGATTAATTAATCATTAATCCTTGATATAATTATTAATATAACTATGGACGATTAATTAGAGATTAATCAAACATTAATTATTAGAATAATCTAAATTTTAATTATTAATATGAGAATTAATAATTAATAATTATTATATGAGAAATAATATTTAAGTAATATAATTAAATTATTAATGATATAATTATTAATTAGTCAATTAAAATTATGTAATTTAATTATAATTACTCAATTTAATAAAGTAATAAATAACTACTACCTAATTAATTAGTTTAATTAATTAATAAATTGATTAATTAATCAATTAAATTAAATTAAATTAACTTAAGTTAAATTAAATTAATTAAATAACAATAGTAGAAATTTATTCAACACTTAATAATTAATTTGAATTAATTATTAAGGTTAATTATGATATAAGTAAATTAAGTTCACTTTAATGTATAAAATAAATAAATAAATGAATAAAATTATATAACTATGATTTTATTTAATAATGAGATACTGTTAAATTAGGACAGTTTTTCAAACTTGAGTAATAGGAGGTACAACTCTGGAAGTTTAAGCACATAAGACAAGTAAGTACAAACCTCACCTACAGCATAGAAAAAAATATTTTTTGTTGTTGATGTTCTATGTTTTCTATGATTTGCCTTAATGAAGTGATGAGTATATGAGCCATATGTATTGTGTTGATTAAACATTTGACGTGCATAATTTATCTTGCACTGATATGATCGATATGCCTTACAAATATGTATGTCGTAATGATAGATGCTTAGTGACATGTAAATCTACACATTGTCACAAATAATAAGAATGATGTTAACAAAAAATATGATTAAGTATCGTACCAACCTCCAATTAGTGAGAGGATATGATAAGAACGAAAGTTATAAGTTATGACCTTGGAGGTTGTTAGAGGGTCGCTCCTCCAACTCCCCATTGGTTACGCGCATAAGGGTACGACATAGGGGCCCTTAAGTAAACAAGACATGTATATGATAAAGCATAATTGAACACACATAGATTACATGTATTTTTGAACATTGTTGATGTTACGTGTAATGATATGATTTTATGAAGATATTTTGTGAGATATTATTTGTACTTGCTGAGCGAAAGCTCATACGTGTGTGTTCATACTGCAGGTAACGCGGGTATGTAGCCTGCTACTTAGATATTTTATGGACTAGCGAGGCTGTGCAGAGGCGATGAAGGAAGGGAGTGGGATACCACTACGAATTTAATTTCCATATTTAGACTTCTTAAATTATTTTGTATCGGCTATATTTATAATTATGTTTTTAATATTTTGGTACTACTAAACTAATAGGAGTACTTTACGAGAAAAAGACTTTAGAGTCTTTCCTTTTAACTTACATGAAGTTATAGCTTTTTAAATGTCCTCTAAGTATAAATTTGAATAGGATATTTATTATCTAAAGATTTTCAATTTCCTCAGTTAAAAATTTTAGTTTATTAAACTCTTCAAGTACAAGTATAATCTATATGTGAAAAAAAAAAAATCCATATTTTTGGAACCTAATATAATAAGTGTTAAGAATAAATGAATTAAGAATAAGTTAGTTAACGGTTTAAAAAGTCAGGCCATTACAAAATGAAACAAGGATATTTCGCTTAATAAAATTCTTAAATGCACCCTTTAAGGAATCAACATAAAGGGCGTCGATTTCAAAGATAAAGGGTGCCGACTTCAACAATAATGAGGCCAGAAAATATGGATATTGTGAAGGGTGCCGAATATGAACTACTGAAAAACCTATCACGCAACAACATAAGTGTAATGACCCGACTACGTATACCATTACCATACTTACTTAAATGAAATCTTACTTTTAAATACTTAAATTTACTGAAAATTTTAGAATAATTGTTTTTTTTAAACACAACATAAATAGACCAATCCATATAGATAAACTTTATTGTGCTTATAAATTATGTGTTTAACAAATTATAAAGTCATATATAGCCCTTATATTTAACTGAAGGCTTAAAACATCACATACGTAGCATAATACAAATTACTTATATATATATATATATATATAAATATAGTTCAAAAGAGTTTGTAGAATAAATTTACGTAGTGGTATCCCATACCACCCTGCATTTACCGCATCGTTCACATGACCCACCAATTAAGCTGCAAGCTTTTTACCTACTGTTAAAATATACTAATGAGCTTACGCTTAGTAAGTACAAACTTAATCTCACAAAGACATAACCAGCATCGTATAACTTATGCATGAACCAATTATGATTCGTTATGGGTTTGTTAATGCATGATCCAATTATTGTCGATTATGGGTATCTTATCTTCCATTATGGACTTATTATCTTGCTTTACATGTGGACCCTTTGTGTACGTACCGGATACGTGCAATCCATATAAAGTTAGGGTTTGTAAGGTTACTAACAATTCTGGAAATCTTGAAACATACATAATCCTCCACGATCTATGAAAGACTGGTACGACACTCTACTTTTCTTGAGTTAGTCTTAGTCTTGTTACTTAATTCTTGACAAGTAAGCTCAAAATTATACTTCTATATGAAGTCTTTAACAACGGTTAGTTCTAAGACTAAGATTTTTAACTTATGATCTTATTAGTCATGATGCATATGATACATAGATATGGCTTGACATAAAGATCGATGACATAAAATAACTCGTGGCATGTTGATAAAATATGGCACTATTATAAACATGGCAATATCATAAACTATGACATAATAGTAAAGTATGACATAGTTGAAATCATGATATTATTGTAAACGGGGTATTATTGTAAAACATAACATAATCGAAAAGTGTATCATAGACGTATAGTATGGCATAAACATGATCATGGCATATAAGTAAAAACATGACACATAAATAAATATGGCATATCATGTAAATCATGACATACATGTAAACATGTTATATTTGAAAAAAATATTTACTATTTCTCATATTGAGGTGAGGTTTGTACTTACCTTACTTACAATGTTTTCCGCTCTTGAGACTGCAAATAAAAGTTATTATCTAAGAACATATCCATTATGAGTATGAATTTACACCCTATAAGGATAACATTTTATTTATACTCCTTAGTTAAAGAAATTCTAAGTTTAAATTCGTTAAATAACTAGAACTTAAATTTCTTATGTAGGCTTTTATTTGAAAATTTAATTAACGCCTGTTAATTAAAATTTTCTCTTCATTACCTCCGTGGTCCCACATAATGATAATTTGATTTTCAAGTTGTGGTGTATTTTTAAATCATATAATAGTCTTAAAAATCACCTTTGGGCTTACCAGGTGGAATTAGGCCAAAAGTCCATCTCCGTTTTTTTTAATGGCCTTTTTCAAGGACTTATTAAAAATCATTTTTCCCGAGGACTAATCGATCCAAAACATGATTTTTAAGCTTGCGAAATATTTTCAAATCCTCGTTTGATTTTTAGTGAAAACTCGAACTATTTCGGTTACCGATTTTGAAAACGATTAGTTTACTCTAATTTAACACACAAATGTTGGAAAACCTTTGCTGCTACTGATCAAATAATATTGAGTTTGAAAACAGCGTTTGAATGTTTCTTTTAATCATCGGGACGTTGGATCCCACGCTCTTGAAAGTTTTGAAACCTTTAAACATTCTTGGTCGTTTACATATCATGACAGTTTTATTCGAAAAATCATATCTTAAAATCTGTTGAGAATTTAACAAAACTTTCTTCAGGAAAAACATTTATTTTTGAGAGATCTAAAACTTTCATGTTTTTCTTTGAGGCTGGTTCAGCTTGTAAGGAATCCGTTCATCACAAAATCCGTGGCCCAGTGAGTGAAAAACTGTTTCAGTTGTTTTCGGAAAAACGCCCGAAATATTTTACAACAATGTCCCGTACAAAGATATTCTTAACATTCATATCTAACTTTTGTCTGATGATTGCGAAGTCCGGATCTTCCTCTAAAGTGTTCAAAACGCAGCTTGAAATCAAGACAGAAAAGCTGTCCAGTTTTTCTTATAAAAAAAAACTGCTTGTGTTGTTCTGTGTATAAAACAGTTTTTCTCCCACTGTTTTGTACAGATTTTTAACACAATTTAGAGCTTGAAAACTTGTCTAATACACCACATATCTAGTGATTAAGTTAATCTTATTTCCTTGGCGATATAATATACTGAAAATCCTTATAAACTTAACTTTTTTTCATGAACAAAATCATGACTTTGGATCATTGATTTTGTTTACGTCCTAAACGTGTTAGACAACTTATTTCGTGCCACTTCTAGACTATTAATCATCTTTAATAGTCTGATCACATACACACATAGTCATGAACATAAAAAAATAAAAAAATAAATAAGAATAAAATAATTACAAAACCACATAGCCATAACCAAGAACAAATCACATAGTAGCAACCCATAAATCCATCAACCATGAGTTAGAGTTTTAACCTTGGCGTGCAGACTTGATTACCCTCTAAAATCACTAACAAAAAGCTCAAAGGAACGTTCTAGTCTTAATCCAAGCTTAAATTACTGTCTTGGAGGCTAACTTTTGTGAAAGATTAGAAAGGATCTTCTCACTTAGATTGTAACGCCCCGACTTCCCACGCCAGGTCGTCACCTTACTTACATACTGAACTTAAACTTGCGGAAAATTTGGGAGAAATTTTTTTTTTTTCTTTTAAACTTTATTTTAAAACTTTCAACTTGAACTTCATCCTCAAACTCATACTTACTGATAGGTACTTACTCGAGTACCGAACTTTCAAACCCTCCTTGAAGGCCATCGAAATCAAATTGAAGACCAAACCCGACTTAATGCGGATTGGTACCACAAGAGGCAACTTGCTTGCCATACATACATAAACTTTGTCATTCATACTTAAAACATCATAAAAATATGAAAACCCTTTTTCTTTACAACATATTTTATCGAGTATATTTTTTTTCAAAATCCGTGGCAGTGTCCATCCCACATTTCACAGTCCGCAGCACCAGCCTTCCACAGTATTGCATCAGAGATTGCTGGCAGGTTGCTTACCTACAGCATAGACGTAAGACGTGAGCTTTCGCTCAGCAAGTACAACTGTTACATCCGTGACGCAAAACACATATCATTATGCATGAACCAATTATGACCTCTTATGAATCAAATATGGATTCATAACTTAGCTTAGTTCTATTCCTTTACTTATCATGTGTGCTCGTGCCGTGGTACATAGCCAAGGAATGGTTGAAGGCGGCAGTCCGTTTTAACTCAAACCATGAAACACAAAGTTTAACATGGAGTAGTTTAGGTAGCCATCCAATCCAACTCAAACCATGAACCATACCATTTAAACCCGCCTTTGTGGCAAGTCGGTACGACACAGCATCTTATTTGTCTTGTTATTACCATGTGATTCAATATTAGTGAACATGCTTCATGATGTTATACTATTAAAACATATAACATAACATACTTCCTCATAACATAGCATACCACATCATACCTTAGCATACCATAACGTACCACATCATACCTTAGCATATATAACACATTAAGCAGGTAGCACAATAAAGGTCCTATGCTGTAGGCGGAGTTGTACTTACCTCTCTTGTTATGTCCTGTGCAATGCTGCTCCTGCTCTGAGTACAGCTGCAGGTTCCCTCCTGCTTGTTGAAGGACATAGGTGAGGTTCTAATTAGTATTGTGGAATGTTGGTGATCTAACCAACATGCCCACATAATCCTAGTTGTATGTCCTCGATACTAGATGTCTTACTGGGTTGCAAATAGTAACCCTATTATTTTAAAAACAACCCAATATGGATTAATCTTTAAGAGGTTACGTTGGATACCCTCATGTGCTAAACCTTTATACATACCGTTAGGGTTAGGTTACCTTCCTAACCTTGTTACCTCAATTAACCCTATATCTTAGCCCAATTTATTAATCTTGGTATCCTTTAGGGTTATCTTGACTAACCCTTAAGGTTAATTGTAGTCAAACTCTTGGTCAACCAAAGTCAACTTTTGGTCAACTAAGGTCAACCCTATACAGGTCAAACTTGAGATTTAGGCTTTGGCCCAGTAACTCGGATATCTCTTCCGGTTATTACCCGTAATCATCTTGCTTACCCAATTTGGTTAAAAAATCCATTTTCCATTTCTTTGGAAACTTAGGTAAATTAACCTCAAAAAAAATCTTTTACTTAACTCATAAAATTCATATTTTTGAAATAGGTTTTTGTAAAATCATTTAGGGCTGGAAACTGCCTTTGGAATAGTTTCCCTAGTCAAAACAGTGGTTTTGGGGAAAGATACAATTTTTCCGTACTGTTTTTAGAAAATCCTGTGCAGGAATTTCCTGTTCCCTGCACAGTCTTTATAAAACCGTGTCAGTTTAAAGATCCATTCCGATTTTGAAAAAGTTATCTTCACGAAAGTTGTAGCTCTCAAAAAATCCTAAAACTTTCGTGTTTTAAGAAAAATCTAGTTCTGCTTGTATTCTTGTCAGTTTTAATTTGAATATGGCTGGTCGTGTAAACTAGGTCTGGGCAGACTAGTCTCGGATTTTTATAGAAACGGAGGCCATTGGAGCCTCAATTTGAGAAACCGTCTGCTATGTTCCCTAGGAAAAACTCCTCCGAACAACTTTCATGTTTTACATTTCACCCAGTTTGGCATCTAAAAGCCTTAAATATTTACTTTCCCGAAACTGGCCAGTTTGGAATCCGAATTGGCAGTTTCGGTTGTTAAGTCCGGTTTACATCCTATGTCGCGCAAACAACCTCAACCGAACTTGCGGGAGCCTAGATAGCAAGCATGCAGCGTATTCTATCGTCCCACATGAACAATCATGCAGCTCAAACGGGTCCATGCAAACCAAACCCAAAAAGCTCTAATCCTAGGTTTGCAAGGTTCTAACTTTTGCATCTCATTCAAACAAGCATCAATCATTCACCCTTAAGCTAGCAGCCAAACATGCACTGCCTAGGGCAGATTGGGGACATATAATTGTAATATCCAAAAATTTTCACGAACTCATGATTTTCTTATATATAAGAAATCTAAAGTTTGTACTATGTGTTTATGTGCAATTGTATGGGAAATATACTGCGGAAACCGTCTTTACGGGCAAGATAGTATAATTAAGTTTTAAAACCACCATAGAAAAATCAAGCACCTAAAATAGGATATTAAAGACCAAATGGCTTTAAATAAAAAAGAAAAATTTTTATACAGTCCAACTTTACACAGATAAATTTTGGACTGCAGTCAAGCAAAACAGTACTGAATTGTACTGTGTATTAGTGAACACAGTATTAGATTTATCTGTGTTAGCATAAAAAAATGGATTGCATATTGAAGAAAAAGCCAAACGAGGCCTTAGGATGACATCACCTACCTTTTGATTTATGACATCACCTTATTTGGATTTATGACATCATAATTCCATGAACCAACCCTTGAAAGACAAGTGTCTTGTTCTAGAAACTTCTTGCTTGTTCTCCAAGACTCATGGCCGGCCACCTATGCACCCTTGGTGTGCAAATCCTTGCTTCTTCAAGGCCCTTTTTGCAATTTCTAAGAGTTCTTCATCACCTATAAATAGGTGAACCCATAATTCAAAAAATTAGAAAACCTAAGCTAAACTATGCCCAATTTTTCCCTCACTATATCCGAACTTGAGAGGCCAAGAGAGAAGAGAGAAAAATCAAAACCCAAGGGGGGGAGAGCATAGGGGTTGGTCGGATTTCACCTAGAGCCAAGGAAAAAAGTTTGAAAAAAATTGGAACCCATTCTAGGCCAAGTGGCCGGTTGTGGGAAAGCAAGGAAAGGGAAGAGAAAAGTGAAGAAGGAAAGTGTGGAGAGTGGCCGGATTTGGTAGGATCAACCACCAAGCGAGGCCAAAGTTTCGGTACCCATTTTGAGGGTGAAAACCGAGTGGAAGGAGAACAAGAAGGAAGGAAAAAGTTGACCCTAAAACCAAGCCCTAACCTTTGAGTGATCAAGGTAATCCCTTAAGCCCTAAGCTCTTCAATTTAAATTTCAATTAGGAAATTTAAATGTATTTCCAAGCAAGGGATGTAAGAGTATAAGCTCAATTTACTTATTGCCCTAGAATAGTTTAGGTGTGGTGCTTGATTAGGTATTAAGGGTGGTTTGGTTTAATGGCTTTGATTGGTTATGTTTATGCTTGTTTGAATGGTTATGTTTATGCTTGTATGAATGTTAGGGTGCATGCTAGATGGATGATGAAATGTATGTCCCCTGTTTTATGTGCAAACCGGTTCTAAAATTTCATGCTAGGTTGTTAGTTTCGGTTATGGAATGGTGAGACAACCTAGAACCATGCAAACCTAGGCTAGGACAGTTCGGTTTTTGGTTTGCATGGGCGCGTTTGAGTAGCATGATTGTTAATGTGGGACGTTAGAAAACGCTGCATGTATGCTATCTAGGCTCCCGCGTGTTCGGTTGAGTTAGATTTGCGACAATAAGACGTAAAACGAATTTAAGAATGAAAACTGCCAGTTCGGGTACAAACTGGCCAGTTTTCTGGAAAGTGAAATTTGAGGCCTTTAGAGGCCGAATTGGGAAAAACGTAAAACATGAAAGTTGTAGAGAAGAGATTTTCCTAGAGGACAGCCGGACAGTTTTTGAAAATAAGGCTCCAAAGGCCTTCGTTTTTGTAAAAACCCGAGCCTGACCGTGCCCAGGATTTATACACGGCCATGTGAGTTCAAACGGCAATATGAACATGTTAGAGTCCGAATTAAATTTTTCGTAAAACACGAAAGTTTTAGGATTTTTCAAGAGCTAAAACTTTCATGAAGACAACTTTTTCAAATTCAAATTGGATTTTTAAACTGACACGGATTTCTAAAGACTGTGCCGGGAACAGGAAATTCCTGCACAGGATTTTCTAAAACAATGCAGAAAAACTATATTTTTGCACCAACACAAATGTTTTGACTGTGAAAACTGTTCCAATGGCAGTTTTCAGCCTTTAATGATTTTTATAAAGTCACACTTTAAAAACCACGAATTTTCAAGTTAAACAAAAGATTGTTGTCAAATTTTCCAAATTGGAAATTAGATTTTTTAAAAGCCAAAGTATAGAAACAAGAGGTTGACGGATGGTAACCGGGAAGGATACCCGAGTTACTAGGCTTGGTCCAAAGCCAAGTTTGACCATAAGATATTGACCACCTCAAGGGTTACCTCATGTAACCTAATGAGTTATCATGTATAATTGGGGGACATATAACTAAGATTGTGTATGAATGTTGGAAAAATTACCAACATTTTATAGGATCCTTATCCTATGTTCTTTTCAATAGCAGGAAGTAACCTGCAGTTGCGATCTGGGTTGAAGCAACAAAACCAGAAACCTAGCATATCAGGCAAGTATCAAACCTCACCTACAGTGTGAAAATAGTAAATACTATTTTCAAATATGCTATGTTAAGCTATGCTATTTACACTATATGTTTAAATATACATGCTATGTTGTGTTATGATATGCGATGATATGCTACGACATGTTACATGTTATGCCATGTTATAAGAATGTCATGTTAACAAAAATGCCATGTTTTCTAAAAATGTCATGGTTTCCAAAAATGCCACGTTTACAAATATGTCATGGTTTTAAAAATGTCATGTTTTCAAGAATACCATGTTATAGCAAGTGTTAAGTTTGATAGGACATAGTGACATCATAAGGCATGTTCACTAATGTTAAATCATATGGTAAGATAAATCAAGTAAGGTGTCGTACCAACCTCCCGTGATCGTGGAGGCTACATAATTCAGTTGTGACATATACCTTCCGTGATCGTGAAGGGTCAAGTTATAATTCCCAGAACTGTTAGGGCCTTGCAAACCCTAGCTTTGTCTGGAGGCTGCGTGCTTTTGGTACGTACACTACGGGCCCACATGTTGAGACAAGATAATAAATTAAAGATTGAGTCAATAATGAAGCATAAGACTTTCAATCAATCATAAATGGTTCATGCATAAGCTACATGATGATTGGCATATTTTAAGACGTTTGAATTATTTTGTGAGATTACGTTTATACTTGCTGGACGAAAGCTCACTCTTATATTCATACTGTAGGTAAGAAGCCTGCAGTTTAAGTGGTGGGCTATGCAGACGATGCGGCGGGTGAAGGGCGGTGTGGGATACCACTACGCAAAATTTTCCGCAACCGCTTTTGAGTTAAAATAGATATATTTCAAAAGTAAATTATGTTGTGCAGTATGTATGAAGTTTAAAGACTTGAGATTATACTTTCAGTATGGTATGTATGCATGACAAGTTTTTCTCTACTAAATAACTTATGTGAATATGTTTTAAAATAAAAAAAAAAAATTTGTCTCAAATTTTCAAGTAAAGAACAAGTATGTATAGTGTCGACCTGGTTTGGGAAGTCGGGGCGTCACAATAATAAACTAGTATTTAGTATGCAAATTAAGAAAATTAAAGCAAGCATGCACATAAAAATCAAACCACCCCTAATTCTAGATCAAGCACAACCCTAGATTCCTAACTTTGGGCACAAAATAAATTGAGCTTATGCTCTTACAATTTCAACTTGAAATACATGTAAATTTCAAATTGAATGCTTAATTGAAAGAGATTAAGGTCTAGAATGGTTTACCTTGATTTATTGAAGAAATTGAGGCTAGGGTTTGTTCACAAAAATTTTCCTCCTAGGACACCACCCAAGGCCGGTTTTGTTGCACCAATTGGCATCAAAATTGGCTGATTCTTGGTGGCTGCTTGCACCTAAACTAAGCACTCTTAAATCTAAATTTTCTCACTCACTCACCCCCCTTGGCAGCCGGCTGTTGGCACCAGAATTGGGCACAAAAACTGCCAAAATTTTTGCTTGAACTTGCTAGGGGAGACCGAAGACTACAATCATCAAAACCCCTAAGTTTCTCAATTTTTTTCTTCACTCAATCACCCACTTGAGATTGCAGATTTTTGGAGAGGGAAAATGGGCAGAATTTGGCTGCTTTTTCTGAATTTTTATCAGCCAAAACTGATCCCCCCATGAGCCTATTTATAGGTGAAAAAAATGGGATCTTTTTGCAAAAATTTTTGTTCAACTTTTGCTCATAAATCCATAGAGCAAAATTAATTCTATTTTGACCCCCGCCTCCCCCACATGGCCGGCCATCCATGGTGCAAGGTGGCTAGGTGTGATTTGTTTCCACCATTTATGATGTCATAATTCAAAAATGGGATGATGTCATAATTCCAAATTTGGGTGATGTCATCATAAGGCCTTGTTTGGCTTTTTCCTTAATGTAGTCCACTTTAAATCCAACACAGATATTTCTAATACTGTGTTCACTAATACACAGTACAATTCAGTGCTGTTATACGGAACTGCAGTCCAAAATTTATCTGTGTAAAAATAGACTGTAAAAATTTTCTTCTTATTTCTGAAAGTCATTAGGACTTTGATATCCAACTTAGTGTGCTTGATTTTTCTAGGGTGGTCTCTTAGCTGATTCCAGTTATCTTATCCAAAAAGATAATTTTCGCAGTATATTTCTCATACTGCTTATCCCATTACTGTACAGTCATACCTTTGACTGTTCTTGGTCAATCCTTTGACTTTTTGGTCAACTTTGACTTTTTGGTCAAACTTTGACCAACATGGAATCATGAAATTTCATCATGCCATTTTCCTTAAAATGCCTTATACTAGGCTCAGTAATCAATCGTTGAGTCTCGTAGCTAATAAACCGAGAACTCAAACTTATACCGATATTCTATTCCAAACATGATCTAGACTTAAGTTTTCCTCATTCAAAAGAAATCTAGAGTCATCAAAATTCGGGTTATTACATCCTACCCTCCTTAAAAGATTTTCGTCCTCGAAAATTCGAATAATCCTGAGTGGCTTTTCTTCAAATCCACCATCAATCCATAACAAGTTACTATGGATTGAATAACTTGTTCATGTTCCCATTTTAATACCCTAATGGGATCATGTCTTTTATATAGAACCATAATCTTCTTTCTACATCATCATAATTCATTCCTCATACTCTCATGATTTCATTTCATACCATCATACTTTCCTTTCATACTGCATCACAAGAACTATTTACATGAAAAACTGAGCAAGTATATCATATAATTTGCCATGTTTGAAAAGCATATATATAACTTTTCCATACTTTAAAAACATATCATATCATATAGCTTTTTCATATTTGAAAAGCATATTGTGTCTTATTATCTTGTCTTAATATGTGGGCCCATAGTGTACGTACCAAATGCGCGCAGCCTCCAGACAAAGCTAGGGTTTGCAAGGTCCCTAACAGTTCTGGGAATTTTATAAGCCTTTGCGATTTTACGAAAGGTCTTATAATCTTGACCCTTCACGATCACGGACGGTCAAGATCACAACTGAAACATGTAGCCTCCACGATCACGGGAGGTTGGTACGACACCTTACTGTTACCTGTCTTTTCATGTATCTTAATATGTTCTTACATTTAAGATACTTTTTGGAATCTTTTCCAATTCAATCATGAAAATCAATAATAAATAGTATTATTGAAAACATATTACTGTTCAAGTGATGCAATGAAAGGTATCCTTGTATCAACTAGCTACTTATTAGCTAGTAGAAACGTTCTTCTTGCCTTTAGCATTTCTTTTAAAGCTCAAAGGCATAATCATAGTTCTAAGGGATATCTAAAACTCCCAATCATCATCTTATAATTTCCATTACTTAGATGGTTGTCTACAGTCGACCTTAATCATCCATTATATGCCGACTTCAGGGTTGGTGCCATCGACCTTAACCTCGTTAACTTCATATTATCAAATCTCATAATCATCATCCTTATCATAAAAAAAATCATAGCCTAATAAATTGTTGTTGGTAGCATATTGCTTATTTGCTACCCCAAAACTAAGGCATCCTCAAAATTTTCCCCATGTCCAATATTTCTCTTATGGAGCAAAAGTTTCACAATCAGGAAACTTAACTTCCATAATCTCAATCCAATTCCTTAAATGAAAAGATCACTATACCCAAAATGAGGCGATAGGCTATCTAATCTTAGAGCCTACTCATTCCTTATTGCTATTCTAGCGATCATCATATCGTAAGCTTAGTTTATCCATCACGCTTCCACTGTGCGACTCTGATTTACTGGCAATAAAAGCCCATAAACTCGTTCGGATAAGCATGTCAGGCTGCAACATAGCTGACGTATCGTCTCATGTACATATCCTAGTACATCTTGATATCGCGGTAATACATGGGCGATCCTTGCTATCGTCAAGAAATCCATTTAGGAATCTCCTCTCAAGATCCTCTTGGCCAAGGCTCCTTGCACGAGCTTCCTTGACTAGACGTCGGCTCGACTGGCGAGCATATCCTGAAGATACGTCCCTGCATGACATAATCTGAGGAGGGTCTCCATATCGTGCATGTGACGCCCCGACTTCCCAAGCCAGGTCGACACCATACATACTAGTTCTTTACTTGAAAATTTGAGACAAATTTTTTTTTTTTTAAAACATATTCACATAAGTTATTTAGTAGAGAAAAACTTGTTATCCATACATACCATACTGAAAGTATAATCTCAAGTCTTTAATTTTCATACATACTGCACAACATAATTTACTTTTGAAATATATCTATTTTAACTCAAAAGCAGTTGCGGAAAATTTTGCGTAGTGGTATCCCACACCGCCCTTCACCCGCCGCATCGTCCGCATAGCCCACCACTTAAACTGCAGGCTTCTTACCTACAGTATGAATATAAGAGTGAGCTTTCGCCCAGCAAGTATAAAACGTAATCTCACAAAATAATTTAAACATCTTAAAATATGCCAATCATCATGTAGCTTATGCATGAATCATTTATGATTGATTGAAAATCTTATGCTTCATTATTGACTCAATCTTTAATTTATTATCTTGTCTCAACATGTGGGCCCATAGTGTACGTACCAAAAGCGCGCAGCCTCCAGACAAAGCTAGGGTTTGCAAGGCCCTAACAGTTCTGGGAATTATAACTTGACCCTTCACGATCACGGAAGGTAAATGTCACAACTGAATCATGTGGCCTCCACGATCACGGGAGGTTGGTACGACACCTTACTTGATTTATCTTACCATATGATTTAACATTAGTGAACATGCCTTATGATGTCACTATGTCCTATCAAACTTAACACTTGCTATAACATGGTATTCTTGAAAACATGGCATTTTTAAAACCATGACATATTCGTAAACGTGGCATTTTTGGAAACCATGACATTTTTAGAAAACATGGCATTTTTGTTAACATGACATTCTTATAACATGGCATAACATGTAACATGTCGTAGCATATCATCGCATATCATAACACAACATAGCATGTATATTTAAACATATAGTGTAAATAGCATAGCTTAACATAGCATATTTGAAAATAGTATTTACTATTTTCATACTGTAGGTGAGGTTTGATACTTGCCTGATATGCTAGGTTTCTGGTTTTGTTGCTTCAACCCAGATCGCAACTGCAGGTTACTTCCTGCTATTGAAAAGAACATAAGATAAGGATCCTATAAAATGTTGGTAATTTTTCCAACATTCATACACAATCTTAGTTATATGTCCCCCAATTATACATGATAACTCATTAGGTTACATGAGGTAACCCTTGAGGTGGTCAATATCTTATGGTCAAACTTGGCTTTGGACCAAGCCTAGTAACTCGGGTATCCTTCCCGGTTACCATCCGTCAACCTCTTGTTTCTATACTTTGGCTTTTAAAAATCTAATTTCCAAATTTGGAAAATTTGACAACAATCTTTTGTTTAACTTGAAAATTCGTGGTTTTTAAAGTGTGACTTTATAAAAATCATTAAAGGCTGAAAACTGCCTTTGAAACAGTTTTCATAATCAAAACAGGGGTGTTGGTGGAAAAATATAGTTTTTCTGCATTGTTTTTAGAAAATCCTGTGCAGGAATTTCATGTTCCCGGCACAGTCTTTAGAAATCCGTGTCAGTTTAAAAATCCAATTTGAATTTGAAAAATTTGTCTTCATGAAAGTTTTAGCTCTTGAAAAATCATAAAACTTTCGTGTTTTACAAAAAATTTAATTCGGACTCTAACATGTTCATATTTCCGTTTGAACTCACCTAGCCGTGTATAAATCCTGGGCACGGTCAGGCTCGGGTTTTTACAAAAACGAAGGCCTTTGGAACCTTATTTTCAAAAACTGTCAGCGATGTCCTCTAGGAAAATCTCTTCTCTACAACTTTCATGTTTTACGTTTCTCCCAATTCGGCCTCTAAAGGCCTCAAATTTCACTTTCTAGAAAACTGGCCAGTTTGTACCCGAACTGGCAGTTTTCATTCTTAAATTCGTTTTACGTCTTATTGTCGCAAATCTAACTCAACCGAACACGCGGGAGCCTAGATAGTATACATGCAGCGTTTTCTAACGTCCCACATTAACAATCATGCTACTCAAACGCGCCCATGCAAACCAAAAACCGAACTGTCCTAGCCTAGGTTTGCATGGTTCTAGGTTGTCTCACCATTCCATAACCGAAACTAACAACCTAGCATGAAATTTTAGAACCGGTTTGCACATAAAACAGGGGACATACAATTCATCATCCATCTAGCATGCACCCTAACATTCATACAAGCATAAACATAACCAATCAAACAAGCATAAACATAACCAATCAAAGCCATTAAACCAAACCACCCTTAATACCTAATCAAGCACCACACCTAAACTATTCTAGGGCAATAAGTAAATTGAGCTTATGCTCTTACATCCCTTGCTTGGAAATACACTTATATTTCCAAATTGAAATTTAAATTGAAGAGCTTAGGGCTTAAGGGATTACCTTGATCACTCAAAGGTTAGGGCTTGGTTTTAGGGTCAACTTTTTCCTTCCTTCTTGTTTTCCTCCCACTCGGTTTTCACCCTCAAAATGGGTACCGAAAATTTGGCCTCGCTTGGTGGTTGATCCTACCAAATCCGGCCACTCTCCACACTTTCCTTCTTCACTTTTCTCTTCCCTTTCCTTGCTTTCCCACAACCGGCCACTTGGCCTAGAATGGGTTCCAATTTTTTTTCAAACTTTTTCCTTGGCTCTAGGTGAAATCCGACCAACCCCTATGCTCTCCCCCCCTTGGGTTTTGATTTTTCTCTCTTCTCTCTTGGCCTCTCAAGTTCGGATTTGGTGAGGGAAAAATTAGGCATAGTTTAGCTTAGGTTTTCTAATTTTTTGAATTATGGGTTCACCTATTTATAGGTGATGAAGAACTCTTAGAAATTGCAAAAAGGGCCTTGAAGAAGCAAGGATTTGCACACCAAGTGTAACGCCCCGACTTCCCACGCCGGGTCGTCACCTTACTTACATACTGAACTTAAACTTGCGGAAAATTTGGGAGAAATTTTTTTTTCTTTTAAACTTTATTTTAAAACTTTCAACTTGAACTTCATCCTCAAACTTATACTTACTGATAGGTACTTACTCGAGTACCAAACTTTCAAACCCTCCTTGAAGGCCATCGAAATCAAATTGTAGACCAAACCCGACTTAATGCGGATTGGTACCACAAGAGGCAACTTGCTTGCCATACATTCGTAAACTTTGTCATTCATATTTAAAACATCATGAAAATATGAAAACCCTTTTTCATTACAACATATTTTATAGAGTATACTTTTTTTCAAAATCTGTGGCAGTGTCCATCCCACATTTCACAGTCCGCAGCACCAGCCTTCCACAGTATTGCATCAGAGATTGCTGGCAGGTTGCTTACCTACAGCATAGACGTAAGACGTGAGCTTTCGCTCAGCAAGTACAACTGTTACATCCGCGACGCAAAACACATATCATTATGCATGAACCAATTATGACCTCTTATGAATCAAATATGGATTCATAACTTAGCTTAGTTCTATTCATTTACTTATCATGTGTGCTCGTACCGTGGTACATAGCCAAGGAATGGTTGAAGGCGGCAGTCCGTTTTAACTCAAACCATGAAACACAAAGT
Source organism: Ficus hirta (assembly GCA_038430175.1). NCBI lineage: Eukaryota > Viridiplantae > Streptophyta > Magnoliopsida > Rosales > Moraceae > Ficus > Ficus hirta. Next base: position 30,553,267 of record CM076585.1, read on the forward strand.
TTAACATGGAGTAGTTTAGGTAGCCATCCAATCCAACTCAAACCATGAACCATACCATTTAAACCCGCCTTTGTGAGAAGTCGGTACGACACAACATCTTACTTGTCTTGTTCTTACCAGGTGGTTTAACATTAGTGAACATGCTTCATGATGTCACAATATTACAACATGTAACATAACATAGCCTCATTCATAACATACCATGACATGCCATACATACCATAACATATCATACCATAATATCACATGACATAACATACCATAACATTACACGCTATCACATACCATCACATTAGGCAAGTAACAACAAAGGGCCTATGCTGTAGGCGGAGTTGTACTTACTTGGTTAGCTGTGTCCTATTTCATGCGACTCCAAGCTGAGGCACAACAACAGGCTATCTCCTGTTATGTCAAAGGACATAGCATAAGGCTTCATAATTATAACCTCAAGATGCTGGTGACCTAACCAACACCCATTCATAATTTTAGTTATATGTCCCCCCTATACTTATGATAGCTTACTTGGTTACTTAAGGTAACCTTGGGTATTAATCTCAATCATACATGAATAGGGTTAGGTTATCATCCTAACCTTGGCCTATGCCTGGTTATTTATCCATAATCTTTTGGGTTTTAGATCCAAACCCAATCTTAACACCTTGTTGGGTTATCTTGAGTAACCCTCGAGGTAACCAAACTTAGTTCAATTATCCTAAGTCAACCTTGGATTCTGGGCCCCGTCCAGTAACTCGGGTATCCTTCCCGGTCACCGTCCATCATTATCTTGTTACCGAAAGAACGATAACTTTTGAATCCAAAAACTTGTTTTTCTCTTTGCTTTGGAAAAACTTGGTTCTCTTTGTTTATTTCTTACAAAAACCCTAGTTTAACTTTGAAAAATTGTAATTCTTTGAGAAAAGTTTGTAAAAATTATTAACTGTTGAAAACTGCCTTTGGGACAGTTCTCACAGTCAAAACATTGGTGTTGGTGCAAAAATACAGTTTTCCTGTATTGTTTTAGAAAATCCTGTGCAGGAATTTCCTGTTCCCTGCATAGTCTTTATAAAACCGTGTCAGTTTAAAAATCCATTCAGATTTTGGAAAAGTTGTCTTCACGAAAGTTGTAGCTCTCGAAAAATCCTAAAACTTTCGTGTTTTGAGAAAAATCCAGTTCTGCTTGTATTCTTGTCAGTTTTAATTTGAAACTGGCTGGTCGTGTAAACTAGGTCTGGGCAGACTAGTCTCGGATTGTTATAGAAACGGAGGCCATTGGAGCCTCAATTTGGAAAACGGTCCACGTTGCCCCCTAGGAAAAACCCTTCTGAACAACTTTCATGTTTTAAGTTTCCTCTAATTCGGCCTCTAAAAGCCTTAAATTTCCACTTTCCCGAAACTGGCCAGTTTGGAATCCGAATTGGCAGTTTCGGTTGTTAAGTCCGGTTTACGTCCTATTTCGCGCAAACTACCTCAACCGAACTAGCGGGAGCTCTAATACACACATGCAGCGGTTTTCTAGCGTAAATTTTCTTTAATCACAATTTCTAACATCACCATGCAAATCTAATTGATATTGGATCAACTAAGTTGCATGATTTCGGTTGTACAAAACCTAACAAGCATACTAATTAAATTCTAGCAACCTAGCACAAAATTATCATTCACCAATACTAGGGCAGATTGGGGACATTCATCATCATCACATATTAAGCACAAAAACCCTAGCAATTAATCAAACACCTAACATGCAAACATAAGCATATAACTATGCAAGCTCATAATCAAACCATCCACCCTTAATCACCTAATCAAGCACATACTAACTAAACTAGGGCAAGAAATTAGAATGGACTTATGTCCTTACAAAACCAACTTGAAACACAAATAAAATTCCAAATTGAACTCAATGGAAGGATTAGGGCTCAAGGAAGTTACCTTAGATCAAAGTTAGGGTTTGAAAATTGCAACTCCCCTTCCTCCCTTGCCTACGGCTTCCACCTAGTTAGGGACCCAAAAATTTTGGTTTGGCCTCAAGATTTGTCCTTCACCTAAGGCTCGGCCACACCACCCTTGTAACACCAAAAATTGCAGTTTTTCAACTACTTTCCCTTGCTCAAAACAGTGGCTGCCCTAGACCAAAAATAGTCTCAAAACTTGTTTTTGATCTTGTTTTCGGTTGATTGAATCAAACCCGAATTGACCCTAACTTTTCCCCTTAAAATTTTCGGTTTCTCTCTTGGTTCCCCTGCCCTTAATAATTCGGCAGCAAGCCTAGAAAAGGGCTGGAAAAATTTCTGAAACTCTCCCCTTAGCTTCTGACACGCCCCGACCTCCCCCAACGCCGGGTCGTGTCTTAAATCTTAAAGCCTTAAACTTACTGAAATTTCCAGAGTAAATTTTTTTTTTTTTTATTTCTCTTTTAAACTTATACTTTAAATTCAAACTTAAACTTGACTTAATCTTATACTTATACTTATACATGAAATTTAACTTATCCTCATACATACTCAAAGGATCAACCACGTGAATGGGGATCGTTACATTACTTACTTATTGATTCACATACTTTAAATTCATACTCATACTTGTATAGGTACATATTCGAGTACCGAGCTTTTAAACCTTATTTGAAAGCTATCATATGCAAATCGTGGACCAAACCCGACCTAGTGCGGATCGGTACGACACGAGGCAACTTGCTTGCCATCATACTTGAAAACTTTTCCTTAACTTGTTCTTGAAAATAATTTCTTAAAAATAGTTTTCTTCTTAAAAACAATTCATTGCCCATACTATCACTTTATTATATCATAATATAACATAACACATTATACAAATATATTTTACAAAACATATTTTACATAACATAATTTTACAAAACTCGTGGCAGTGTCCATCCCACATTTCACAGTCTGTAGCGCCAGCCCTCCACAGTCTTGCATCAAGTATTACTGGTAGGTTACTTACCTACAGCATGAACGTAAGTAGTGAGCTTATGCCCAGTAAGCACAATATTCAATCCGCAAAACATTTTAATAAAAGAATGCATGAACCAATTATGCTTTCTTATGAATCATTATAGCTTTCTTATAATAACTTGATCCCGTTCCATTATATGTCATACGTGTACTTACCGTGGTACATTGCTATGGAGTGGCTGGAGGTGACCAGTCCAATCCAACTCAAACCATAAACTAAACCATTTAAACCCGCCCTTGTGGCAAGTCGGTAACATTAGCTTGTCTTATCTTATTTTTACCTTGTGATTTAATATTCGTGTACATGCTTCGTGATGTCACGATAATAAAACATAATTCACCATAACATTATAACATGAAACATTGTAATATCATAACATAAACTATCATAACATCATTACATAATTCATCATAACCTCATAACATAAATCATCATAATATCATAACATAAAATATCAGAACATCATAACATAAATCATAGCATAAACTTATCATAACATAACTTCATAGCGTAACTTATTATAACATAAGCTTATCATACATAACTTCATAACATTACTTAAACTTATCATAACATATCTTCATAGCATTACTTATTATAACATAAGCTTATCATACATAACTTCATAGCATAACTTATTATAACATAAGCTTATCATACATAACTTCATAGCATTTCTTAAACTTATCATATCATATGCATCATAATATAAACATATATAAATCATGTAAATCAATTCATGATTTCTTAAAAACATGCCATGCGACAAAAACGTTTTGTCCATGCTGTAGGCGGAGTTGTACTTACCGTTACTGCGTCTTGAATCAAAATTCCTCACTCAAACAGGTCGTTTTCCTGTTTCCAAGAAAATCATAGGATGAGTATCATCCTATCATAATAACATAATGATTCTAATTGCTAACTACAAATCCTAAATTTCAACTCCTTTTTGAAATTTAGTAAGAACTCTAATATTTTGAAAACCGGGTTTAAAAAATCAATTCATAAAATTTGATTCTTTTCCCACAAATCTAGTGCAGGGATTTTCTTACTTCCTGTACTGTTTTTATGATAAATCTTTATCTTAAATTCTGTTTAGAATCTGAGAAAACTTTCTTCATGAAAGTTGTAGATCTCGAAAATTACTATAACTTTGGTTCTTTACTGAAAACCCAGTTCTGTCTTTAACTTAATCATTTTTGAGGTTGAAACGTGCTGGCCGTGCATACTGGGTCTGGCCTGCCCAGGAATTCCCAGTCTCGGAGTTTTATAAAAATAAAGGTCTTAAAGGCTTTATTTCCAAAAACTGTCTGCGTTGGTCCCTAGGATTTTCCCTTTTCTACAACTTTGTAGTTTTGACTTTTTCAAGATTCGGCCTCTAAAGGCCTCAAAATCTTGTTTTTCGAAAAACCGTCCAATTACAAACCCTAATTAAACGTACCAAAACCCTAGTGCATGAAACTTAACAAAATGAACTCATGCTCATACATATTGAACATACACTTAAATCTTAACTAAAACTTGAATGAAGAACTAGAGGATAAAAAGATTTACCTCAAGTTCCACTGATGGAATTCTTAAATTAGGGTATTAAAATTTCCCTCACATTTCTTACACTAAACCGAAAACTTTTCTCTAGTTTTCTTTTCTTTCTTTTCTCTCCTCTCTTTGCTCGGCACCTAAGGGCAGAAACTAGAGAGTATGTGCAGTTGTGTGTGTGTTGGCTAACAAAACACAATGAGAGAACCTTCACCTATTTATAGGTGAAGCATAAGTTTTGAAATTGTTTACTAGTCCTCACCAGAAAAATAATTTCTTCTTGCACCCTATGTGGTGGCCGGCCATGCTTGCAACATTTGGCCAATAGCAAAGCTAGGGAAGCTTGCTAAGCAAGGCTAGGACCCTTGAGGTGTCCTTTTCCTAGGTTGGCCGGCCTTGGGTGGCACTTTGTGCTTGCTCTAGCTAACCAATAAGCAAGCCTAGCATGCTTACCAAGCAATGCTAGAAAGCATGAGGTGGTGGTTCATCATGGTTCCATGAACCAAGTATGCTAAGCTAGGGTGAACTTACTCACCTAAGCTATGGTGTGAGGTGTCAAGCTCTCAAGGTGGCTGGCCTTAGATGGGTTGATGTGTCAATGCCTTGGTCCTTAAGGCCAAACTATTTCCCCCTTAGTCCCTATGTGGTGGCCGGCCATGCTTGCAACCTTTGGCCAAGTAGCAAAGCTAGGGAAGCTTGCTAAGCAAGGCTAGGAACCATGAGGTGTTTTCTTCTTGTGATGGCCGGCCCTAGGTGGCACCATGTGGTTGTTCTAGTTAACAAAGTAAGCAAAGCTAATGGCTTACTCATCAAGGCTAGGTTGCAATGTGTCTTTTCCTTGTGAGGCCAGCCATGTTTTGGGACATGTGGCTTGTCCTTGTTCACCAAGTAAGCCAAGCTAGAAGACTTACTCATCAAAGCTAGGTAATGAGGTGTTTCTTCCTTATGGTGGCCGGCCCTAGGTGATGTGTTGGCAATGTCTTAGCTAACCAAGTAAGCAAGGCTAAGAGCTTACTCACCAAGACTATGAACATGATGTGTCTTGCCCTTAAGGTGGCCGGTTCTTAGGGTGATGACTTGACAAACCTTAGCTAGCCAAGTGAGCAAGGCTAGGAGGGTTGCTCACCGAAGCTAGTCCATGAGGTGTTTTCTTCATGTGATGGCCGGCCCTAGGTGGTGAGGTGTGCTAGCCATTGCTAGCCAAATAAGCAAGGCTAGGAAGGTGTATTCATCAAGGCTAGTTGGTTGACTCATCAAAGCTACATACACACATGTCTCTTTCTTGTATTGGCCGGTCATAGGTGGTGAATTTTGGTTGGTCTAACTAGCCAAGTAAGCAAGGCTAGTATTGCTTAGTCATCAACCTAAAATCATGAGATGTCAAGTTCTAGTGAAACTTTAATTTACACAATTGCATATTGGTTCTTAAGAGCAAACTTTTTGCTCATTGAACCACTAAGGTGGCCGGCCCTAGTACCTAGTACCATGTGGAAAATCACACTTAGTCACATAAGCTAGTATGCTTAGTTACTAAACTTAGGACATGATTTGTAAACTTCTAATGATACTTAAAATCTTTTAATTTGCATAATACTTCTCAAAACAAGATCCCTTGCTCAAGAAGCCATGATGTGGCCGGTTCTCATGATGACACATGGAACAATGTGATTGGTTCTAGCTAGAGTTATCAAATACAATCTTAACTTGTCTTCCTTGATTTCCAACCAAACTAACTAAACTAGAAATGATTCATTGACTTAATTAAACTAAGAAACTTTACTTAAAAAGTCCTTGATTCAGAAATTTACATAATTGCTGATAAATCTACAATTTTCTCCAAAATTGCACATTGGCCCCCAAAGGCAAAATATTTGCACTTTGGTCCCTATGAATTGGCCGGTTATGGTTAAGCCTTAAAACATCAAATTCTTACTAAATTCTTCCTTAGAAGACTTTTTAGCTCTAAAATCATGAACTTTTCTTAATTTGCAAATTGACCCCTAAATATAAAATATTTGCATTTTGGTCCCTGTGAGGTGACCAATCATAGCAATGACACTTGTCATCAGAGGTGTCATCCTTAAAGGCCTTGTTTGGCTTAACTCCTAAATGTAATCCATTTCAAATACTGTTTTCAACTAATAACAGCATAATTAAACCAGACCATTGTCCTAAACTTTTCTAGGATGGTCTTAAATCTTATTTTTGCTTATTTATTCGTAATGACAGTTTATCACAGTATAATTTTCCATATTATTAATTACACTGCAATACAAAATACTATCTCAGTCAAATCTTAGATCAATCTAGTCAAACATTGACGACATAAAATCATAAATTCCTATTATGCCTTTTTTTTCAAAAGGTCTCATGCTTAACTAAGTAAACTACTATTGAGTCTCGTAGTTAATTTAAACGAGAACTCAAACATAAACTGATATTTAACTCATATCTTGAGTTTCATATCAACATATAAGCTTCAGACTTAGATTTTCCTTATATCTATGGAAATCAAAAGTTCATCAGAATTTCGGGTTATTACATTCTACCCCTCTTAAAAAAAAATTTTCGTCCTCGAAAATTTAGTGGTTCCAGTTCTAATGCTCCCAATTAATACTTTAATGGAATCATACCTCTTATAAGGAACCATAATCTTACTTTCATATCCCATCATCCCCTCATACTTTCATACTTTCATACTACATGTCATCATATCATCATACTTTCATACTTACGTAACTTTCATACTTACGTACTTTCATACTACATGTCATCATATCATCATACTTTCATACTTATATAACTTTCATACTTACGTACTTTCATACTACATGTCATCATATCATCATACTTTCATACTTATATAACTTTCATCATACTTACTGCATACTTTTATCATACTTAATACTTACTTTCATCATACTTACTACTTACTTTCATCATACTTTCACTTTTAAACTGCATCATAAGAACTATTTACGTAAAAAGTTTAGCAAGTATTTCATATAACTTGCCACATTTGAAAAACACATCATATCATATCATATATTCAGTATACTTTCTGAAAATAGTTCCTTTCTTGAAACTTGATTTTATATTATCAAAATCTTTTACTTTTCATAATGGCCCCCATCTTGGAACTCGTCCCATTCTTGGAACTCATCCCTCAAGGATTCGGCCTATGGCCCCCATCTTGGAACTTGCTTCCTCAAGGATTTGGCCTATGGCTCCTATCTTGGAACCTTTACTTTTAATGACAGCCCCTATCTTGGAATTTCTTCCTCAAGGATTCGGCCATCTTACATAAAATGAGAGGGTTCTATTAAACATAAGATCTTTTATTCAAATATTTTATTTGAATTCTTTCAAGGCCAATCTTGGAAAATCATAATATTGTTCAAGTGATGCAGTAAAAGTATATTTATATCATATCAACTAGCTACTTGCTAGATGGTAGAAGCTTCTCTTCTTGCTTCTCACATTTCCTCCATAACATAAATGCATAATCATAGCTGTAAGGGGAGTCTAAAACTTCTCATCAGACTCATAGTCATAATCATAGCTCTAAGGGGAGTCTAAAACTTCTCATCAGACTCATAGTCATAATCATAGTCTACTAAATTATCGTTGATAACATCCAACTCATTTGTACATTGCCTATTTGCTACCTTAAAGCTAAGGCACCACTAAACTTTTTCCCGTATTTAATATCATTCTTATGGGGTAAAAGTTTTGGAATCATAAAACTTAACTTCCATGGTGTTGATCCTATTCCTTAGAATGAAAACTTTCTGGCTATCACCATACCAAGGTGAGGTATTAGGCATATCTAATCTCGAAGCCTATTCATTTCTTATCATATCCTATCATGGAAATATCATAACTTATCGTATCATACTAGAGATTCATCATATCACATCATAAACTTAACTTATCCAAGGTATCCACCACACTTCCGCTGCGCAACTTTGATCCATCGTGTAGTCACTCCTTGGGTCTTTGTCGAAGATGCGTGGCTCCTCCTCCATTCCTTGGAATGCCAACGGAACCTCACGGTCTTCTTTAGTCACACCCGGGTTTAACACAACACCAGGTTCATGTCTTTATCATTACAATCTCATACAATTACTATACATAAAACAGAGTAAGAAAACAAACTTACAAAACTGTGGCGCTGGTGGCAGAACTGTGAAACTGGATGGCAGGAAACTTGCTCTGATACCATCTCTGACACGCCCCGACCTCCCCCAACGCCGGGTCGTGTCTTAAATCTTAAAGCCTTAAACTTACTGAAATTTCCAGAGTAAATTTTTTTTTTTTTTATTTCTCTTTTAAACTTATACTTTAAATTCAAACTTAAACTTGACTTAATCTTATACTTATACTTATACATGAAATTTAACTTATCCTCATACATACTCAAAGGATCAACCACGTGAATGGGGATCGTTACATTACTTACTTATTGATTCACATACTTTAAATTCATACTCATACTTGTATAGGTACATATTCGAGTACCGAGCTTTTAAACCTTATTTGAAAGCTATCATATGCAAATCGTGGACCAAACCCGACCTAGTGCGGATCGGTACGACACGAGGCAACTTGCTTGCCATCATACTTGAAAACTTTTCCTTAACTTGTTCTTGAAAATAATTTCTTAAAAATAGTTTTCTTCTTAAAAACAATTCATTGCCCATACTATCACTTTATTATATCATAATATAACATAACACATTATACAAATATATTTTACAAAACATATTTTACATAACATAATTTTACAAAACTCGTGGCAGTGTCCATCCCACATTTCACAGTCTGTAGCGCCAGCCCTCCACAGTCTTGCATCAAGTATTACTGGTAGGTTACTTACCTACAGCATGAACGTAAGTAGTGAGCTTATGCCCAGTAAGCACAATATTCAATCCGCAAAACATTTTAATAAAAGAATGCATGAACCAATTATGCTTTCTTATGAATCATTATAGCTTTCTTATAATAACTTGATCCCGTTCCATTATATGTCATACGTGTACTTACCGTGGTACATTGCTATGGAGTGGCTGGAGGTGACCAGTCCAATCCAACTCAAACCATAAACTAAACCATTTAAACCCGCCCTTGTGGCAAGTCGGTAACATTAGCTTGTCTTATCTTATTTTTACCTTGTGATTTAATATTCGTGTACATGCTTCGTGATGTCACGATAATAAAACATAATTCACCATAACATTATAACATGAAACATTGTAATATCATAACATAAACTATCATAACATCATTACATAATTCATCATAACCTCATAACATAAATCATCATAATATCATAACATAAAATATCAGAACATCATAACATAAATCATAGCATAAACTTATCATAACATAACTTCATAGCGTAACTTATTATAACATAAGCTTATCATACATAACTTCATAACATTACTTAAACTTATCATAACATATCTTCATAGCATTACTTATTATAACATAAGCTTATCATACATAACTTCATAGCATAACTTATTATAACATAAGCTTATCATACATAACTTCATAGCATTTCTTAAACTTATCATATCATATGCATCATAATATAAACATATATAAATCATGTAAATCAATTCATGATTTCTTAAAAACATGCCATGCGACAAAAACGTTTTGTCCATGCTGTAGGCGGAGTTGTACTTACCGTTACTGCGTCTTGAATCAAAATTCCTCACTCAAACAGGTCGTTTTCCTGTTTCCAAGAAAATCATAGGATGAGTATCATCCTATCATAATAACATAATGATTCTAATTGCTAACTACAAATCCTAAATTTCAACTCCTTTTTGAAATTTAGTAAGAACTCTAATATTTTGAAAACCGGGTTTAAAAAATCAATTCATAAAATTTGATTCTTTTCCCACAAATCTAGTGCAGGGATTTTCTTACTTCCTGTACTGTTTTTATGATAAATCTTTATCTTAAATTCTGTTTAGAATCTGAGAAAACTTTCTTCATGAAAGTTGTAGATCTCGAAAATTACTATAACTTTGGTTCTTTACTGAAAACCCAGTTCTGTCTTTAACTTAATCATTTTTGAGGTTGAAACGTGCTGGCCGTGCATACTGGGTCTGGCCTGCCCAGGAATTCCCAGTCTCGGAGTTTTATAAAAATAAAGGTCTTAAAGGCTTTATTTCCAAAAACTGTCCGCGCTGGTCCCTAGGATTTTCCCTTTTCTACAACTTTGTAGTTTTGACTTTTTCAAGATTCGGCCTCTAAAGGCCTCAAAATCTTGTTTTCCGAAAAACCGTCCAATTACAAACCCTAATTAAACGTACCAAAACCCTAGTGCATGAAACTTAACAAAATGAACTCATGCTCATACATATTGAACATACACTTAAATCTTAACTAAAACTTGAATGAAGAACTAGAGGATAAAAAGATTTACCTCAAGTTCCACTGATGGAATTCTTAAATTAGGGTATTAAAATTTCCCTCACATTTCTTACACTAAACCGAAAACTTTTCTCTAGTTTTCTTTTCTTTCTTTTCTCTCCTCTCTTTGCTCGGCACCTAAGGGCAGAAACTAGAGAGTATGTGCAGTTGTGTGTGTGTTGGCTAACAAAACACAATGAGAGAACCTTCACCTATTTATAGGTGAAGCATAAGTTTTGAAATTGTTTACTAGTCCTCACCAGAAAAATAATTTCTTCTTGCACCCTATGTGGTGGCCGGCCATGCTTGCAACATTTGGCCAATAGCAAAGCTAGGGAAGCTTGCTAAGCAAGGCTAGGACCCTTGAGGTGTCCTTTTCCTAGGTTGGCCGGCCTTGGGTGGCACTTTGTGCTTGCTCTAGCTAACCAATAAGCAAGCCTAGCATGCTTACCAAGCAATGCTAGAAAGCATGAGGTGGTGGTTCATCATGGTTCCATGAACCAAGTATGCTAAGCTAGGGTGAACTTACTCACCTAAGCTATGGTGTGAGGTGTCAAGCTCTCAAGGTGGCTGGCCTTAGATGGGTTGATGTGTCAATGCCTTGGTCCTTAAGGCCAAACTATTTCCCCCTTAGTCCCTATGTGGTGGCCGGCCATGCTTGCAACCTTTGGCCAAGTAGCAAAGCTAGGGAAGCTTGCTAAGCAAGGCTAGGAACCATGAGGTGTTTTCTTCTTGTGATGGCCGGCCCTAGGTGGCACCATGTGGTTGTTCTAGTTAACAAAGTAAGCAAAGCTAATGGCTTACTCATCAAGGCTAGGTTGCAATGTGTCTTTTCCTTGTGAGGCCAGCCATGTTTTGGGACATGTGGCTTGTCCTTGTTCACCAAGTAAGCCAAGCTAGAAGACTTACTCATCAAAGCTAGGTAATGAGGTGTTTCTTCCTTATGGTGGCCGGCCCTAGGTGATGTGTTGGCAATGTCTTAGCTAACCAAGTAAGCAAGGCTAAGAGCTTACTCACCAAGACTATGAACATGATGTGTCTTGCCCTTAAGGTGGCCGGTTCTTAGGGTGATGACTTGACAAACCTTAGCTAGCCAAGTGAGCAAGGCTAGGAGGGTTGCTCACCGAAGCTAGTCCATGAGGTGTTTTCTTCATGTGATGGCCGGCCCTAGGTGGTGAGGTGTGCTAGCCATTGCTAGCCAAATAAGCAAGGCTAGGAAGGTGTATTCATCAAGGCTAGTTGGTTGACTCATCAAAGCTACATACACACATGTCTCTTTCTTGTATTGGCCGGTCATAGGTGGTGAATTTTGGTTGGTCTAACTAGCCAAGTAAGCAAGGCTAGTATTGCTTAGTCATCAACCTAAAATCATGAGATGTCAAGTTCTAGTGAAACTTTAATTTACACAATTGCATATTGGTTCTTAAGAGCAAACTTTTTGCTCATTGAACCACTAAGGTGGCCGGCCCTAGTACCTAGTACCATGTGGAAAATCACACTTAGTCACATAAGCTAGTATGCTTAGTTACTAAACTTAGGACATGATTTGTAAACTTCTAATGATACTTAAAATCTTTTAATTTGCATAATACTTCTCAAAACAAGATCCCTTGCTCAAGAAGCCATGATGTGGCCGGTTCTCATGATGACACATGGAACAATGTGATTGGTTCTAGCTAGAGTTATCAAATACAATCTTAACTTGTCTTCCTTGATTTCCAACCAAACTAACTAAACTAGAAATGATTCATTGACTTAATTAAACTAAGAAACTTTACTTAAAAAGTCCTTGATTCAGAAATTTACATAATTGCTGATAAATCTACAATTTTCTCCAAAATTGCACATTGGCCCCCAAAGGCAAAATATTTGCACTTTGGTCCCTATGAATTGGCCGGTTATGGTTAAGCCTTAAAACATCAAATTCTTACTAAATTCTTCCTTAGAAGACTTTTTAGCTCTAAAATCATGAACTTTTCTTAATTTGCAAATTGACCCCTAAATATAAAATATTTGCATTTTGGTCCCTGTGAGGTGACCAATCATAGCAATGACACTTGTCATCAGAGGTGTCATCCTTAAAGGCCTTGTTTGGCTTAACTCCTAAATGTAATCCATTTCAAATACTGTTTTCAACTAATAACAGCATAATTAAACCAGACCATTGTCCTAAACTTTTCTAGGATGGTCTTAAATCTTATTTTTGCTTATTTATTCGTAATGACAGTTTATCACAGTATAATTTTCCATATTATTAATTACACTGCAATACAAAATACTATCTCAGTCAAATCTTAGATCAATCTAGTCAAACATTGACGACATAAAATCATAAATTCCTATTATGCCCTTTTTTTCAAAAGGTCTCATGCTTAACTAAGTAAACTACTATTGAGTCTCGTAGTTAATTTAAACGAGAACTCAAACATAAACTGATATTTAACTCATATCTTGAGTTTCATATCAACATATAAGCTTCAGACTTAGATTTTCCTTATATCTATGGAAATCAAAAGTTCATCAGAATTTCGGGTTATTACAGCTTCCCCTTGCAAACCGAACACTAACCTAGGCTTGGCTTAGGAAAATTTTGATTTTTCTCACCTCTTTCTCTCTTCCTTGGCTGCTGATTTTCAAGAAGAAAATTGGCAAGAACCTCCCCAAATTTTTGAATAAAATGAATAAAGGTCACTCCTATTTATAGGCAAAAGGGAAACTTTTAAGAATTGCATTTTGACCCCTAAATTTTTGAAAATTTGCCAAAAAGGCATGCTAGGTGGCCGGCCATATGCTTGGAGAACAAGAAAAATTTTTCTTCTAGAACAAGACACTTGTCATTCAAGGCTTGGTTCATGGAATTATGATGTCATAAATCAAAAATGGGATGATGTCATAAATCAAAAGGTAGGTGATGTCATCCTAAGGCCTCGTTTGGCTACTTTTTTGAAAAAGCAGTCCAATTTTAAGCTAACACAGATAAATCCAATACTGTGTTCACTAATACACAGTACAATTTAGTACTGTTTTGCTTGACTGCAGTCCAAAATTTATCTGAGTAAAAATGGACTGTAAAAATTTTCTTCTTATTTCTGAAAGTCATTAGGACTTTGATATCCAACTTAGTGTGCTTGATTTTTCTAGGGTGGTTTCATAGCTTATTCTAGCTATCTTGTCCAAAAAGACAATTTTCGCAGTAGATTTCTCATACCGCTTATCCTATTACTGTACAGTCATACCCTGACTGTTTTTGGTCAACTTTGACTTTCTTGGTCAAATTTTGACCAACATGGAATCATGAAATTTCATCACGCCATTTTCCTTAAAATGCCTTATACTAGGCTCAGTAATCTATCGTTGAGTCTCGTAGCTAATTAACCGAGAACTCAAACTTATACCGATATTCTATTCCAAACATGATCTAGACTTAAGTTTTCCTCATTTAAAGGAAATCTAGAGTCATAAAAATTCGGGTTATTACACCAAGGGTGCATAGGTGGCCGGCCATGAGTCTTGGAGAACAAGCAAGAAGTTTCTAGAACAAGACACTTGTCTTTAAAGGGTTGGTTCATGGAATTATGATGTCATAAATCCAAATAAGATGATGTCATAAATCAAAAAGGTGGGTGATGTCATCCTAAGGCCTTGTTTGGCTTTTTCTTCAATATGCAATCCATTTTTATGCTAACACAGATAAATCTAATACTGTGTTCACTAATACACAGTACAATTCAGTACTGTTTTGCTTGACTGCAGTCCAAAATTTATCTGTGTATAGTTGGACTGTATAAAAATTTTTCTTTTTATTTAAAGCCTTTTGGTCTTTAATATCCTATTTTAGGTGCTTGATTTTTCTATGGTGGTTTTAAAACTTAATTATACTATCTTGCCCGTAAAGACGGTTTCCGCAGTATATTTCCCATACAATTGGACATAAACACATAGTACAAACTTTAGATTTCTTATATACAAGAAAATCATGAGTTCGTGAAAATTTTTGGATATTACAATCTACCCTCCTTAAAGAATTTTCGTCCTCGAAAATCAGAACAATTCGGGGTAGTTTTTCTTCATCTCGTCCTCGCGTTCCCACGTTGCCTCCTCAATCTCATGATTTCGCCATAGGACCTTAACTAAAGGTATAACCTTGTTCCTTAGCACCTTTTCTTCTCGTGCTAAGATTCGCACCGGTTTCTCCTCATACGTCATATCCTTGTGAACCTCAATTGGCTCGTGGTCCAATACATGGGATGGGTCCGAGATGTACTTCTTTAGCATTGACACATGAAATACATTGTGTACATATGCTAATTCCTGAGGCAAAGCCAACCTATAGGCCACGTTACCAATTCTTTCCAGTATTTCGAATGGCCCTATGTACCGTGGACTTAATTTCCCCTTCTTTCCGAATCTCATAACTCCCTTGAATGGAGCAACTTTGAGAAAAACCAAGTCTCCTACTTGGAATTCTAGAGGCCTTTTGCGTTTGTCGGCATAGCTCTTCTGTCGACTAAATGCAGTTTCCATCCGTCGGCGTATAAGTTTCACAGCCTCAGTGGTTTTTCGAATAAAATCTGTGGACACAAGTTCCTTTTCTCTTGTTTCGTACCAATGGACTGGAGATCTACACCTTCTCCCGTACAGGGCTTCATAAGGAGCCATTCCAATTGAAGCTTGGAAACTGTTGTTGTACGAGAACTCAATCAAAGGAAGTTTCTTATCCCAAGTTCCTTTGAAATCCATCACACATGCTCGCAACATGTCTTCTAAGGTCTGAATGGTCCTTTCGGATTGTCCGTCCGTTTGAGGATGAAAAGCCGTACTAAAAGTAAGCTTTGTACCCATGGCTTGATGTACACTTCTCCAGAACTTAGAAGTGAAACGACCATTACGATCGGAGATGATTGCCTTTGGAATCCCATGGTAGCGAACAATCTGTGCAACGTATAGTTCTGCCAGCTGCTCTACTGAAAAGCTAAGCTTGATGGCGATAAAGTGTGCAGATTTCGTCAAACGATCCACAATCACGCAAATAGCATCATTGCCACTGGAAGTTCGGGGTAGACCAACTACAAAATCCATAGTCACTTGGTCCCATTTCCATTCTGGGATGGAAATTTTCTGCAATTCTCCCCCTGGACGTTGGTGTTCTGCCTTTACCCTTTGACATGTAAGGCATTTACTGACGAATGTAGCAACGTCATTCTTCATTCTGGGCCACCAAAAACTTTCCTTCAGGTCCTGGTACATCTTTGTAGCTCCTGGGTGGACGGAATATGGAGTCTCATGGGCCTCCTTCATGATTTGCTCCTTCAACTTGTCTTCATTAGGGATGCATAATCTATTTTTCCGATAGAGTATGCCCTCATCTGATATATTGAAGTCCGACTCCTTTCCTTCCAAGACCTCGTTCCTTGTTCTGAGCAGCGAGGCATCTCCTTCTTGTCGCTCCTTCATGCTATCCAAAATGGTAGGTTGGAAGGTTAGGGCAGCTAAACTTCCCGTGATAAGCTCTATTCCAGCTTCCACTAGCTCCTTCTGAAGAGGTTCGTTCAACGACTGTATGGACATTAACGAGGAAGACGACTTCCGACTAAGGGCATCGGCTACTTTGTTAGCCTTCCCTGGATGGTAACGGATGTCTATGTCATAATCCTTCACCAGTTCGAGCCATCTTCTTTGCCTCATGTTAAGCTCCTTTTGTGTGAAGATATACTTCAAACTCTGATGATCCGTGTAAACCTCACACTTAATACCGTAAAGGTAGTGTCTCCAGATTTTGAGCGCAAATACTACCGCCGCAAGTTCCAAATCATGCGTCGGATAGTTCTTCTCATGATCCTTAAGCTGGCGTGAAGCATAAGCGATCACCTTTCCATTTTGCATGAGAACGGCTCCCAATCCTATCTTGGAAGCATCGCTGTATATCACGAAGTTTCCTTCCTCCACATTCGGAATTGTAAGAATCGGAGCGCGAGTCAGCCTATTTTTCAGCTCTTGAAAGTGCTCTTCACACTTTGCAGTCCATTCATACTTCTTCCCTTTCCGTGTAAGTGCGGTGAGCGGCGCTGCAATCTTAGCAAATCCTTCGACGAAACGTCGGTAGTAGCCCGCCAAGCCGAGGAAACTACGTACTTCGGTGACATTTTTCGGAGCTGGCCATTCACTTACTGCTTCAATCTTAGCCGGATCTATAGATATGCCGTCCTTGGAGACCACATGTCCTAAGAAATGGACCTTTTCCAACCAAAATTCACACTTTGTGAATTTAGCGTAGAGCTGATTTTGCTTTAAAATCCATAAAGCAATCCTTAAATGCTCCTCATGCTCCTCCTTTGATCTTGAATAAATCAAGATATCATCTATAAAGACGATAACAAACTTATCCAAGTAATCCTTGAATACTCGATTCATCAGGTCCATAAAGGCTGCTGGAGCATTTGTCAGTCCGAATGGCATAACGAGGAACTCGTAGTGTCCATATCGCGTACGAAAGGCTGTCTTAGGAACGTCTCCTTCCCTAATTCGAAGCTGGTGATATCCGGATCGTAGGTCAATCTTCGAGAAAATTGAAGCTCCTCTCAGCTGATCAAACAGATCGTCGATCCGAGGCAAGGGATACTTGTTCTTGATGGTTATCTTGTTCAATTCCCGATAGTCAATGCACATCCTAAGAGTGCCGTCCTTCTTCTTAACGAACAAAACTGGAGCTCCCCATGGCAAATAGCTTTGACGAATGAATCCTCGTTCCAGAAGCTCTTGTAATTGAATCTGCAGTTCCTTAAGTTCGGCAGGCGCCATCCTATAAGGTGCCTTGGATACTGGTGCCGATCCAGGAAGTAACTCAATCTCGAAGGAGATCTCTCGCTCTGGTGGTAGTCCTGGCAACTCTTCAAGAAAAACCTCTATAAATTCCCGGACTATCGGTACTTCTTCCGGTCTGCTCTCAGTCTCTTGCGTCTTGTCCACCATGTTGGCTAGAAATCCTATACATCCTTCTGCCAACAATTTTCTAGCTTTCAGCGCAGAAATGAACATTTTCGTCTGTTTTGGAGTCGATCCTCTAAAAATAAACTCCTCGGCTCCACTTGGCTTGAACGTGACAGTACGTCATGGACAGTCGATCACTGCGTTGTACTTCCCCAAGAAATCCATACCCAGGATGACATCGTAGTCGTATAGGTCAATGATGATCAGGTTGACATACATTTCCCTACCACATATAATTATTGGAACATGACGTATCCAATAATCAGACAGCAGAATCTCCCCGGAGGGTAATGCAGTCCTAAATGTTCTTCCGATTCTATCACTTGCTCTACCTAGTTTCTTAGCGAACCTAGGTGATGTGAATGAATGCGTAGCTCCAGAATCAATTAACACATAGGCATCTTGTTGGGCAAAAGGAAGCTGACCTGTCACCACGGTGGAAGGTCCAGCTTGAACATCCTCCTTTGTATAGGCATAAATGCGTCCTTGAGGTTCCGGAGCTTCCAGCCTGCCTTGAGAGATTGCAGGTCCCTCGAGCTTCATTTGTGCAGCGTGAAGTTGAGATCCCTGTCCTCTCTGTTGGTTTTGCAGACTCTGGGGATTGAGATTGCAGTTTCTAGCATAGTGGCCTTCCTTACCACATAGAAAACAGCGACCGTTTCCAGCACGGCAATCTCCCGGGTGCCTTCTCCCACATTTCTGACAAGTGGGATAACTGTTGCTATCAGGAGTATTCTTTTTCTGAGGAAAATTTTGTTGATTCCCCTGTCCTCCTGCATTCCACTTTCTCTTCTGCTGGTTGTTGCCGTACTGCCTGTTGTTGTTGTTTTGGCCCGAAGGTCCTCCTTGACCCTTTTGTTGTGAGATCTGGCCTTGCTTGGCCTGATTCTGCTTAGCTTGGGCCTTTTCTTCTCTTTTCTCCTGGAAATACTTAGCCCGTTGCTCCTTGTTCTGTCCTACCCAGTATTCAGCTCGAATTGCCCTGCTGACACATTCAGCAACAGTGAATGGTGGATGGGGGCCACTGCTAATTACCACTGCTAATTCCGGGCGAAACATCCTCATCATTCTTCTTACTTTATCCCTTTCGGAACTGATGAGGTGAGGGCAGAGACGTGCTAGCTGCTCAAACTTTTTGACGGCTTCGGCTACCGATAGATTTCCTTGGCGGAACCTGTCAAACTCGTCTTGTTGAGCCTCCATGACCTCAGTGTTGAAGTATTTCTCCTTAAATTCCTCTACAAAGTCTTCCCAAGTCATCTCAGTAATATCTCGCCGGATTTGGACTGTTTCCCACCAGAGGCGAGCATCTTTCCGTAGCATAAAGGATGCACAGAGGACTCTCTCCTGATCATTAAGTCTGAGGAAATTTAGGGCGACCTGGAGGTCAATCAACCAGTTGTCGGCCTCAATTGGGTTTGTAGACCCCTCGAATTCTGGTGCCTTCATGCACCGAAATCTGTCATAAAGTTCTTCTGGAGTTCGAACCAGAGGTGCTGGTGGTACAGCTACAGGCGCAACAGGTATTTCAGGGGCTATGGGGTTCTCTGGAATCACCGGATCAACATCAGGAATTTCCGGTGCAGCAGGCTGATTCACAGGTGCTGGTGGTATTCTAGCATCAGGAGGTCCCTGATTCTGCTGAGCTAACTGAGCTCTAAGCCCCCCTATCTCTTGCTGTTGGGCTAACATCATTTGCCTTAGCTCATTCAGCTGGGCCGCAAGATCAACGTTTTGGGTCGGTACTCTTCTGCGCTTTGGTGGCATGGTTCTGTACGGAAAATAAGGAAATAAGCTCAGCTTCTTGAAATCATGCCTTTTATATAGAACCATAATCTTTATTCCATATAAAAGCATAACAAGAACATATCTGAATTCATCATGTTCTTGTTCGTATCTCCTTCACAACAGGAGTTCATAACCATAATATTTTTGGAAAATATAAAACTTTCCCATCATCTCCGTACGTCACCTAGTTGCCACCACCAAGCTAAAGCACCACCCATCGTCATCCCAGTATCCAACATTTTCCAGCATGGCCGTTGAAGAAAGATACTTACTACGCACATAAAATCTTAACTAATTTTAATCGTAAGAAAATAACATAACTTACTTAGGCCGTTGCAGAAGCGATATGAGGCGAAGTGAAGTAGGCTGGCAGGATACCGCTCTGATACCAAACTGTGACGCCCCGACTTCCCAAGCCAGGTCGACACCATACATACTAGTTCTTTACTTGAAAATTTGAGACAAATTTTTTTTTTTTATTTTAAAACATATTCACATAAGTTATTTAGTAGAGAAAAACTTGTTATGCATACATACCATACTGAAAGTATAATCTCAAGTCTTTAATTTTCATACATACTGCACAACATAATTTACTTTTGAAATATATCTATTTTAACTCAAAAGCGGTTGCGGAAAATTTTGCGTAGTGGTATCCCACACCGCCCTTCACCCGCCGCATCGTCTGCATAGCCCACCACTTAAACTGCAGGCTTCTTACCTACAGTATGAATATAAGAGTGAGCTTTCGCCCAGCAAGTATAAAACGTAATCTCACAAAATAATTTAAACATCTTAAAATATGCCAATCATCATGTAGCTTATGCATGAATCATTTATGATTGATTGAAAATCTTATGCTTCATTATTGACTCAATCTTTAATTTATTATCTTGTCTCAACATGTGGGCCCATAGTGTACGTACCAAAAGCGCGCAGCCTCCAGACAAAGCTAGGGTTTGCAAGGCCCTAACAGTTCTGGGAATTATAACTTGACCCTTCACGATCACGGAAGGTAAATGTCACAACTGAATCATGTGGCCTCCACGATCACGGGAGGTTGGTACGACACCTTACTTGATTTATCTTACCATATGATTTAACATTAGTGAACATGCCTTATGATGTCACTATGTCCTATCAAACTTAACACTTGCTATAACATGGTATTCTTGAAAACATGGCATTTTTAAAACCATGACATATTTGTAAACGTGGCATTTTTGGAAACCATGACATTTTTAGAAAACATGGCATTTTTGTTAACATGACATTCTTATAACATGGCATAACATGTAACATGTCGTAGCATATCATCGCATATCATAACACAACATAGCATGTATATTTAAACATATAGTGTAAATAGCATAGCTTAACATAGCATATTTGAAAATAGTATTTACTATTTTCATACTGTAGGTGAGGTTTGATACTTGCCTGATATGCTAGGTTTCTGGTTTTGTTGCTTCAACCCAGATCGCAACTGCAGGTTACTTCCTGCTATTGAAAAGAACATAAGATAAGGATCCTATAAAATGTTGGTAATTTTTCCAACATTCATACACAATCTTAGTTATATGTCCCCTAATTATACATGATAACTCATTAGGTTACATGAGGTAACCCTTGAGGTGGTCAATATCTTATGGTCAAACTTGGCTTTGGACCAAGCCTAGTAACTCGGGTATCCTTCCCGGTTACCATCCGTCAACCTCTTGTTTCTATACTTTGGCTTTTAAAAATCTAATTTCCAAATTTGGAAAATTTGACAACAATCTTTTGTTTAACTTGAAAATTCGTGGTTTTTAAAGTGTGACTTTATAAAAATCATTAAAGGCTGAAAACTGCCTTTGAAACAGTTTTCATAATCAAAACAGGGGTGTTGGTGGAAAAATATAGTTTTTCTGCATTGTTTTTAGAAAATCCTGTGCAGGAATTTCATGTTCCCGGCACAGTCTTTAGAAATCCGTGTCAGTTTAAAAATCCAATTTGAATTTGAAAAATTTGTCTTCATGAAAGTTTTAGCTCTTGAAAAATCCTAAAACTTTCGTGTTTTACGAAAAATTTAATTCGGACTCTAACATGTTCATATTTCCGTTTGAACTCACCTGGCCGTGTATAAATCCTGGGCACGGTCAGGCTCGGGTTTTTACAAAAACGAAGGCCTTTGGAGCCTTATTTTCAAAAACTGTCCGCGCTGTCCTCTAGGAAAATCTCTTCTCTACAACTTTCATGTTTTACGTTTTTCTCAATTCGGCCTCTAAAGGCCTCAAATTTCACTTTCCAGAAAACTGGCCAGTTTGTACCCGAACTGGCAGTTTTCATTCTTAAATTCGTTTTACGTCTTATTGTCGCAAATCTAACTCAACCGAACACGCGGGAGCCTAGATAGCATACATGCAGCATTTTCTAACGTCCCACATTAACAATCATGCTACTCAAACGCGCCCATGCAAACCAAAAACCGAACTGTCCTAGCCTAGGTTTGCATGGTTCTAGGTTGTCTCACCATTCCATAACCGAAACTAACAACCTAGCATGAAATTTTAGAACCGGTTTGCACATAAAACAGGGGACATACAATTCATCATCCATCTAGCATGCACCCTAACATTCATACAAGCATAAACATAACCAATCAAACAAGCATAAACATAACCAATCAAAGCCATTAAACCAAACCACCCTTAATACCTAATCAAGCACCACACCTAAACTATTCTAGGGCAATAAGTAAATTGAGCTTATGCTCTTACATCCCTTGCTTGGAAATACACTTAAATTTCCAAATTGAAATTTAAATTGAAGAGCTTAGGGCTTAAGGGATTACCTTGATCACTCAAAGGTTAGGGCTTGGTTTTAGGGTCAACTTTTTCCTTCCTTCTTGTTTTCCTCCCACTCGGTTTTCACCCTCAAAATGGGTACCGAAAATTTGGCCTCGCTTGGTGGTTGATCCTACCAAATCCGGCCACTCTCCACACTTTCCTTCTTCACTTTTCTCTTCCCTTTCCTTGCTTTCCCACAACCGGCCACTTGGCCTAGAATGGGTTCCAATTTTTTTTCAAACTTTTTCCTTGGCTCTAGGTGAAATCCGACCAACCCCTATGCTCTCCCCCCCTTGGGTTTTGATTTTTCTCTCTTCTCTCTTGGCCTCTCAAGTTCGGATTTGGTGAGGGAAAAATTGGGCATAGTTTAGCTTAGGTTTTCTAATTTTTTGAATTATGGGTTCACCTATTTATAGGTGATGAAGAACTCTTAGAAATTGCAAAAAGGGCCTTGAAGAAGCAAGGATTTGCACACCAAGGGTGCATAGGTGGCCGGCCATGTGTCTTGGAGAACAAGCAAGAAGTTTCTAGAACAAGACACTTGTCTTTAAAGGGTTGGTTCATGGAATTATGATGTCATAAATCCAAATAAGATGATGTCATAAATCAAAAAGGTGGGTGATGTCATCCTAAGGCCTTGTTTGGCTTTTTCTTCAATATGCAATCCATTTTTATGCTAACACAGATAAATCTAATACTGTGTTCACTAATACACAGTACAATTCAGTACTATTTTGCTTGACTGCAGTCCAAAATTTATCTGTGTATAGTTGGACTGTATAAAAATTTTTCTTTTTATTTAAAGCCATTTGGTCTTTAATATCCTATTTTAGGTGCTTGATTTTTCTATGGTGGTTTTAAAACTTAATTATACTATCTTGCCCGTAAAGACGGTTTCCGCAGTATATTTCCCATACAATTGCACATAAACACATAGTACAAACTTTAGATTTCTTATATACAAGAAAATCATGAGTTCGTGAAAATTTTTGGATATTACAGTGCATCCACTCCTTGAGTCTTATTGAAGATGCGAACCTTCTCCTCCATTCCTCGGAATGTCAACGGAGCCTCGTGGTCCTCTTTAGTCCGACCCAAATTTAACACCAGGTACATGCCCTTATAATAATCTTATAAAACAAAGTAAGAAAACAAACTTACAAAACTGTGGTGCTGGCAGCAGAACTGTGAAATTGGATGGCAGGAACTCTGCTCTGATACCAAACTGTAACGCCCCGACTTCCCACTCCAGGTCGTCACCTTACTTACATACTGAACTTAAACTTGCGGAAAATTTGGGAGAAATTTTTTTTTTTCTTTTAAACTTTATTTTAAAACTTTCAACTTGAACTTCATCCTCAAACTCATACTTACTGATAGGTACTTACTCGAGTACCGAACTTTCAAACCCTCCTTGAAGGCCATCGAAATCAAATTGTAGACCAAACCCGACTTAATGCGGATTGGTACCACAAGAGGCAACTTGCTTGCCATACATACATAAACTTTGTCATTCATACTTAAAACATCATGAAAATATGAAAACCCTTTTTCTTTACAACATATTTTATAGAGTATATTTTTTTTCAAAATCCGTGGCAGTGTCCATCCCACATTTCACAGTCCGCAGCACCAGTCTTCCACAGTATTGCATCAGAGATTGCTGGCAGGTTGTTTACCTACAGCATAGACGTAAGACGTGAGCTTTCGCTCAGCAAGTACAACTGTTACATCCGTGACGCAAAACACATATCATTATGCATGAACCAATTATGACCTCTTATGAATCAAATATGGATTCATAACTTAGCTTAGTTCTATTCCTTTACTTATCATGTGTGCTCGTGCCGTGGTACATAGCCAAGGAATGGTTGAAGGCGGCAGTCCGTTTTAACTCAAACCATGAAACACAAAGTTTAACATGGAGTAGTTTAGGTAGCCATCCAATCCAACTCAAACCATGAACCATACCATTTAAACCCGCCTTTGTGGCAAGTCGGTATGACACAGCATCTTATTTGTCTTGTTATTACCATGTGATTCAATATTAGTGAACATGCTTCATGATGTTATACTATTAAAACATATAACATAACATACTTCCTCATACCACATCATACCTTAGCATACCATAACGTACCACATCATACCTTAGCATATATAACACATTAAGCAGGTAGCACAACAAAGGTCCTATGTTGTAGGCGGAGTTGTACTTACCTCTCTTGTTATGTCCTGCGCAATGCTGTTCCTGCTCTGAGTACAGCTGCAGGTTCCCTCCTGCTTGTTGAAGGACATAGGTGAGGTTCTAATTAGTATTGTGGAATGTTGGTGATCTAACCAACATGCCTACATAATCCTAGTTGTATGTCCCCGATACTAGATGTCTTACTGGGTTACAAATAGTAACCCTATTATTTTAAAAACAACCCAATATGGATTAATCATTAAGAGGTTACGTTGGATACCCTCATGTGCTAAACCTTTATACATACCGTTAGGGTTAGGTTACCTTCCTAACCTTGTTACCTCAATTAACCCTATATCTTAGCCCAATTTATTAATCTTGGTATCCTTTAGGGTTATCTTGACTAACCCTTAAGGTTAATTGTAGTCAAACTCTTGGTCAACCAAAGTCAACTTTTGGTCAACTAAGGTCAACCCTATACGGGTCAAACTTGAGATTTAGGCTTTGGCCCAGTAACTCGGATATCTCTTCCGGTTATTACCCGTAATCATCTTGCTTACCCAATTTGGTTAAAAAATCAATTTTCCATTTCTTTGGAAACTTGGGTAAATTAACCTCAAAAAAAATCTTTTACTTAACTCATAAAATTCATATTTTTGAAATAGGTTTTTGTAAAATCATTTAGGGCTGGAAACTGCCTTTGGAATAGTTTCCCTAGTCAAAACAGTGGTTTTGGGGAAAGATACAATATTTCCGAACTGTTTTTAGAAAATCCTGTACAGGAATTTCCTGTTCCCTGCACAGTCTTTATAAAACCGTGTCAGTTTAAAGATCCATTCCAATTTTGAAAAAGTTGTCTTCACAAAAGTTGTAGCTCTCAAAAAATCCTAAAACTTTTGTGTTTTGAGAAAAATCCATTTCTGTTTGTATTCTTGTCAGTTTTAATTTGAAACTGGCTAGTCGTGTAAACTAGGTCTGGGAGTTTTATAGAAACGGAGGCCATTGGAGCCTCAATTTGAGAAACCGTCCACTATGTCCCCTAGGAAAAACTCCTCCGAACAACTTTCATGTTTTACATTTCACCCAGTTCGGCATCTAAAAGCCTTAAATTTCCACTTTCCCGAAACTGGCCAGTTTGGAATCCGAATTGGCAGTTTCGGTTGTTAAGTCCGGTTTACATCCTATTTCGTGCAAACTACCTCAACCGAACTTGCGGGAGCCTAGATAGCAAGCATGCAGCGTATTCTATCGTCCCACATGAACAATCATGCAGCTCAAACGGGTCCATGCAAACCAAACCCAAAAAGCTCTAATCCTAGGTTTGCAAGGTTCTAACTTTTGCATCTCATTCAAACAAGCATCAATCATTCACCCTTAAGCTAGCAGCCAAACATGCACTGCCTAGGGCAGATTGGGGACATATAATAAACTAGTATTTAGTATGCAAATTAAGAAAATTAAAGCAAGCATGCACATAAAAATCAAACCACCCCTAATTCTAGATCAAGCACAACCCTAGATTCCTAACTTTGTGCACAAAATAAATTGAGCTTATGCTCTTACAATATCAACTTGAAATACATGTAAATTTCAAATTGAATGCTTAATTGAAAGAGATTAAGGTCTAGAATGGTTTACCTTGATTTATTGAAGAAATTGAGGCTAGGGTTTGTTCACAAAAATTTTCCTCCTAGGACACCACCCAAGGCCGGTTTTGTTGCACCAATTGGCATCAAAATTGGCTGATTATTGGTGGCTGCTTGCACCTAAGCTAAGCACTCTTAAATCCAAATTTTCTCACTCACTCACCCCCCTTGGCAGCCGGCTGTTGGCCCCAGAATTGGGCACAAAAACTGCCAAAATTTTTGCTTGAACTTGCTAGGGAAAATCGAAGACTACAATCATCAAAACCCCTAAGTTTCTCAATTTTTTTCTTCACTCAATCACCCACTTGAGATTGCAGATTTTTGGAGATGGAAAATGGGCAGAATTTGGCTGCTTTTTCTGAATTTTTATCAGCCAAAACTGATCCCCCCATGAGCCTATTTATAGGTGAAAAAAATGGGATCTTTTTGCAAAAATTTTTGTTCAACTTTTGCTCATAAATCCATAGAGCAAAATTAATTCTATTTTGACCCCCCCCCTCCCCCACATGGCCGGCCATCCATGGTGCAAGGTGGCTAGGTGTGATTTGTTTCCACCATTTATGATGTCATAATTCAAAAATGGGATGATGTCATAATTCCAAATTTGGGTGATGTCATCATAAGGCCTTGTTTGGCTTTTTCCTTAATGTAGTCCACTTTAAATCCAACACAGATATTTCTAATACTGTGTTCACTAATACACAGTATAATTCAGTGCTGTTATACGGAACTGCAGTCCAAAATTTATCTGTGTAAAAATAGACTGTAAAAATTTTCTTCTTATTTCTGAAAGTCATTAGGACTTTGATATCCAACTTAGTGTGCTTGATTTTTCTAGGGTGGTCTCTTAGCTGATTCCAGTTATCTTATCCGAAAAGATAATTTTCGCAGTATATTTCTCATACTGCTTATCCCATTACTGTACAGTCATACCTTTGACTGTTCTTGGTCAATCCTTTGACTTTCTTGATCAAACTTTGACCAACATGGAATCATGAAATTTCATCATGCCATTTTCCTTAAAATGCCTTATACTAGGCTCAGTAATCAATCGTTGAGTCTCGTAGCTAATAAACCGAGAACTCAAACTTATACCGATATTCTATTCCAAACATGATCTAGACTTAAGTTTTCCTCATTCAAAGGAAATCTAGAGTCATCAAAATTCGGGTTATTACATAGATAGGTGTTTGGATGGTGAGAAAGTGAAGGAAAATGAGGGAAAGTTGGTGAGAGATTTTTGTTGTGGTTAAAAAGACTAAAGGTTGAATTTTGTGGTAAATGAGGTTTATTTATAGACCAAAGCTAATGGTGTTTGAAGTCCACTAATCATGGTCTTGATATTTCTAGAAGACTTAATCGATTTTAATTTAACTTAAACATAATTCAAATCATAGTCAAAGATGGAATCAAAGTTAAGATGCATGAATTAGATTGTCACTATTCATGATAAGTTTTGTTCAACTTTCTAGCTTCTTTGACAAGGGAATTTGCGTACATGAGAAGGGAAACAAAGCCAAAAGTTTGGTTTAATCCTATCCTTTGATTCTTGTACTAATGAGTTTCTAGCCTTTCATTAATTAAATAGGAAACTTGTTTCAACAAGTTCTTATACTGAAAAAGTTGATCAGTATAACTTTTGATTGTTATAAAACTTGTCCTTCAAGTTTTGATACTGAAAAAAATAAGCAGTATAATTCTCCATCAGTCTAGAAACTTGGCCATCAAGTTTTGACTGATATAAAACTTGTCCTCCAAGTTTTGATACTGAATAAAAAAAGTAAGCAATATAATTCTCTATCAGTCTAGAAATTGGCCATCAAGTTTCAATACCGTATTTTAGAAGATTGTATTCTCCTTATCTGTTCTAAACTTAGATTGCTAATCCCCACTACTTGCTCTGTCCAGGTCGATGGGTTGCTGTGATTTGACATCAATATCATAACTTATATCAATTGGCCACTTTTCATTTTACTTATTTTTATTTTTTTAATAAAAGTTATATGACCTTATATTTTGTGACATAAAATTAATTTGTTGCATCATGAAGCGTATTCTTATTCTTACCATATCTTATATCATTTAATCACTCTATAAAAATATTGTGACTTTATATTATGTGACATATTATTTAATTGTCACATTATGAAATATTGAAATATTTTCATTTCATAATCTTAGGTTATAAATATAACCTAAACTTAAGTACATGTAGATTTTGATGAAATTTATAATCAATTTACTAAAATCTTTCATACAAAAACTCGGTTATTACAATAAGAGGCCACTGAGACCCGGTCAATCAAAGTGGTTGGAAATGCAGAGATCATGAAAGGTACATGCAGAAATATGGCATAATGACGGTTGCAAAAAATCCTCAAATCTCATTTAGAGGAGGATGGACGTGGGAAAATATTTTATTTTTATTTAATATTTATATTTCGAGTGAGGAAGGGGTGTGTAAAAGAGAGAGTTATAAACATGCTTGCATGCCTCATGGAAACCTTTCTTTGAACGGTAATGAAACAAATTCTCCCCGACTCCAAAGAGGACTACCCTTCGAATAGAAGGGGAACCTCTATAAAATTATTGTCTTCTCTACTTTTTTACACTTTAATTTATTGTTTTACGTGAGAGATCATTCATGGTGAGATTACGAGCAAATTCTTCGATGTTGGCGAATTTTTTTGCGCTATCCTTGACCCACCACTTTCATGTCTTTAATTTTCTTGTGGCCCACTTGTATGATGTTTGAATATTCTTTCTTTCGTTTCTCTTTCCATGCATGTCCCCCACGTTGAATTGTCTACTATAGGAAATTTGTTAGGAAGTCTTTGCACTCTCAGTCTCCTTTTGTTTTATTCAATTATTGTTACTGAATGCATTTGAAGAAAAATCTTTCGTGGTGGTCCTGTTTTTATAATTTCCCGGAAAGAGCATTGGTGTTTCGCTGTTTATCTTTGTTGACAATCATGATTGACCTGCGTTTACTTAATATTGGACACTTTACCTATTCGTTTCCACTTCTGCTCCAAAATTTATCTCGTCTTGTTTCTGTGACTCCATTTGTTTCAATTTCGCTGGTCAAAGTCTTTTGAACTGATCAGTTGGTCTAGACACAATCAGGTATGGTTTCATTTCCTCGGAAGAGCGTTGGTTTTTTTTTTTTTTGTTTTTGTTTTTGTTTTTGTTGTACTCTTTGTTTTTCTTCATTTATAATTTTTTTTCCTAAAATCCATTATCTTCTGGCGAATTGTGTGGCAATTTTGGGCTTGCAGTGATTATAATTGGGTTAAGCCTAATTAACCTTGGACCCAATTTTTTTCTCGAGTGACCATGATTTGATATTTCTGTTGTTCTTGATGTGTTAATGTTTCTCTTGTCCTAGGATTGTAGGTCCCCACAACACATTCTACTCGTAAAACCTTATTAACTCTCATTAATCGACAATCAACGATGGGAAGTACAAATCCTATTGTCCCGCTTAAAAATTTGTTCTTGCTGCAAAAGTTTGGTTCAAATTTAGCTTCCAAATAGGCACGTCTTTACATACACCGTTTTGAGTTCTAACTAAAAGTGTGCATATAGTTCATCCTCTATTGAGTGTTTTGAAAGTCGAATGTCCAAAGACTACCGGTGGCGATTAATATATATCTCGAATGGACTCTCATTATGGTCAGGAAGTATGGAGTTCATTTTTTGGTAGCATATTCTGTTTTCATTGGTGTGATTAATGAATGAGAAGATTGAGCTGCTCTGTCTGAGATGTCGTTGCTAGAAATTTTTGAATAAAGCGATTCATGGAGTGCCAAAGTG
This sequence comes from Ficus hirta, assembly GCA_038430175.1. NCBI lineage: Eukaryota > Viridiplantae > Streptophyta > Magnoliopsida > Rosales > Moraceae > Ficus > Ficus hirta. The sequence continues at coordinate 30,583,467 of CM076585.1, forward strand.
ATCATTAATTAAGCAAGAATTATTTTTGTTGTTCTGTCTTTGAATGCAGTATTGCGAATAATACGTCTGTCTGGACCTGGAGCATTCTTCAAAGACTATCGACAAGAGAGTCTGGTCAGCCACAAGCTAGTATTCACTGGAAAACATGGCCGCTATAGCGTTAAACATTGGAGATTTGATGGAGAGTAGTGAAGCAAAGAGACATAAAGGCTCAATTGACCTGGCTTCTAGTGGAGATGATGACAATGTCATGCTCGGAAATTGGAGAGGAGAGCCTCGGATTCCCAAGAAAGAGACCTGTATCAGACAACCAAGAGTGGAGCCAAAAACCAGCAAGCGCTGGTCCATATTCAGGGTTCCGGTACATGTACGCGAGGTTGATGATAAGGCTTACACCCCGAAGATTGTCTCCATAGGTCCATTCCATCGTAACAGTTTGGCTCTAAAACCCATGGAAGCTCAAAAATCACGGTTTCTCAATCGCCTTCTAGAGCGAATTCAACATAAAAAACCACTAATAGACATTCAAAATGCAATGAGGAGTTTGGAAGGGAGAACAAGAAACTGTTACTCAGAGGAGTTTGTGGATATCGACAGTGATGCTTTTGTGGATATGATGTTGCTTGATGCTTGCTTTATTGTGGACCTCCTTCGCCTAAATGATAAGGTTTCTGAGGTACGTAGAAGTCTAAATTCTTCTCACCTTATTTTAGTTTTTTTTTTTAATTGTTTTTTTTTTTTTAATATCTGTTTTGTTGATTGTTTTTCTTTTCCCTTTATATATTTTATGAATCATGAGCATGAGGGTGTTATACGCACTCCATATGTAATCTCTATACTTTTTTGACTTCAAATAAAATAAAAATCATTAAGCAAAAATTTTGTATATTTTTGAGTTGCAGGAAGAAGATTTGGAAGAACCCATTTTCGGAGCACGTTGCATGATACCGATCATTGGCCGTGATTTACTAATTCTCGAGAATCAAATTCCTATGTTTGTGTTGCAGAACGTATATGAACTAACTTCCCTGGATGATAACCCAATTCCACTATACAAGCTTGCCCTGAAGTTTTTTGAAAGCTTGAGGCCATGTAAGGATAAAGTGTCGGAGGAAGGGATAGACACCGACTTGCCTCACATACTAGCTTTGTTCCAGTCCAGCTTCATTCCAGTCTGTGATGACACCAACTCACTAAGTACAGGTCCAAAGAAAAAGTGGAATGATTATGATAGACTTCCAGGGAAGGGCTTGGTTAATAATGCCAGAAGGCTAACTTATGCAGGAATTAAACTGAGGTGCAAATTTGGCAACCCTAATCATCTTTTAGATATCGAGTTTGAAAGAGGTTACTTGAAGATTCCGACGCTTCTCCTTGATGATGGCATGTGCTTGTTGTTTAGAAACTTGATAGCTTATGAACAAGGAAATAGATATACTGTACCTTACTTTAGCTGTCTTGCGGTTTTATTGGACAGTATGGTGGATACGGCCAGTGACATCGATATCCTTCGCAATTCGGGTATTATCAAACAAGCAAAAGGTGGCAACGATGAAGTGGTTGATCTGTTGAATAGTCTCACCAAGGAGCTCGAGTTTAACATGGAAGACTGTGACATAATCGATAAAGTTATTGAAGATGTTAATGATTTTTGTCGATCGTGGAAGGCCAAACTAAAGATTCGGTTTTGGAGTTTTTTTTCCCGTGCGGACTCAGTTCTGTCGTTTATCATATCATGCATTTCCCTTATCATCACGATTGTGTCCATAGCTCTATTCCTCCGTTCAAGTGCTGTTAATTAGTACTTTACTTGCTAGTCCTTGTGAGTGTATCTCCTATCAAGGTATCATATTCATGTAATGTTAATTAGCTATATGTTTTTGGGATTTAGAGGTAAATAGCCTTTTTTTTTAATATGTTTTTTAACAAATTGCTGATGTTTTTAAAAATTAGTTAAAAATCATTTTTTCTAAAATGATAAATTAATTTTTTTTAAATGATTAATAAGGATTGACCACATAAAATTACTAATTTGGTCAATCAATGATTGACTACGGTCAATTACTGACTGATCATTTCATAGTTAATCACAAATTAATCATTAGTTAATCACTGATTGACTAGTCAATCATTGATTAACCATTAGTCAATCCCTGATTGACCAAATCTGGAAAAATGACAAACGGTCATTTTGCTAAATAAAAAAAAATCCGGCCTTCTATTAGATTAGGTAACTAAAAAAGGTGATAAAACGAGTTCCACTAAAGCGATAAAACGCGTTTTGGTCATAGTTTTAATTATTGGAAGCGGAATCTTAGCATGCGTTTGGACATACAATTCAAACCATATAATAACAATATAATTTATCTTTTTTCCTCAGCTTCACTATTCACATAGTTTTGTAACTTAAACTTTAAGAGTCCACAACTTTGCATTCACAAGTTCAAATTCTACAACAAAAAATGCTTTTAACAACACAAAATTCACGACATTTTTCTTTAAATGTTGTAAAAAGACTCTTCAACAACATTTTTCTGCCAAATGTCATAGAAAATATTATTTTACAACATTGAAAAAATATGTCATCAAATTTTATTATGTTGCAAAAGTAAGATTGCATAAAAATGCCTATTAATTATTAAAAAAAATATGCCTATAAACATGTGTGGACTTTATATACGTGCATTTAGCTACATAACTTTCCACTTAACAAAGAACAAAATAAAACAAAATAAGAATAAAATATTCCACAACTTGTGGTTGCAAATATAGTCTAAACAACTTAAATTTACTCCAAAGAAAGAAAACTTTACCACTTCATCTCAACATAATGTATTCCTAATGATATTTCATGAAATAAAAAATCAAGCTCAATCATTTATCAAAAATTATGGTACGATATTGACAAATGTAAACAACTCCTAGTTACAATCTTGACATTTTCTCATAACTAATTTTATAATGATCACACTGAAATGTTCAAGTTTTATGTATAGTCCCATGAGCTAAAAGGCAAATAGGTTGTCCTATAATAAAACAGGTAAATTTTCCTAATAGTTTTTGCTTTTATTATTATGGCGATTCACACATGAAGTAATCAATGCATAGCGATGAGAGTTAATTAACAACAAGCTCTCACAATGTAATAACCCGAATTTTTATGACTCTAGATTTCCTTTGAATGAGGAAAACTTAAGTCTAGATCATGTTTGGAATAGAATATCGGTACAAGTTTGAGTTCTCGGTTAATTAGCTACGAGACTCAACGATGGATTACTGAGCCTAGTATAACGCATTTTAAGGAAAATGGCGTGATAAAATTTCATGATTCCATGTTGGTCAAAGTTTGACCAAGAAAGTCAAAGTTGACCAAAAAGTCAAAGGTATGACTATACAGTAATGGGATAAGCAGTATGAGAAATATACTGCGAAAATTGTCTTTTTGGACAAGAGAGTTGGAATAAGCTAAGAGACCACCCTAGAAAAATCAAGCACACTAAGTTGGATATTAAAGTCCTAATGACTTTCAGAAATAAGAAGAAAATTTTTACAGTCCATTTTTACGCAGATAAATTTTGGACTGCAGTCAAGTATAACAGTACTGAATTATACTGTGTATTAGTGAACACAGTATTGGAAATATCTGTGTTAGCAAGAAAATAGACTGTATTTTAAGGAAAAAGCCAAACAAGGCCTTATAATGACATCATCCAAGTTTGGAATTATGACATCATCCCATTTTTGAATTATGACATCATAAATGGTGGAAACAAATCACACCTAGCCACCTAAGCACCATGGATGGCCGGCCACATGTAGGGGTGAAATTGCAAAGATTTTGTCCTTAGGGGCCAAAATGTAATTTTTAGAAGATAGGTGATGTAAGCATGATGAGGTAAGCATGATGATGTCATGATTTTGCTTGGAGAACAAGGCTATGGCCGGCCACATGACACTTGGAGGGCATAAATGCAAATATTTTTGCATTAGGGGTTAAAATGTAATTTTTGAAAAAAAAAATAAATCCAAAAATTAAGGATTTTCCACCTATAAATAGGTGAAGGGGGCAGCTGATTTTGCTCAGAAAAAATAAGGAAACACCCCAAAACTATGGCCAAAAATTCCCTCACCCTTCCCCCTAAAACCCGAAGCCAAAAAGGAAGAGAAAAGAAAAGAAAGAAAAAAAAAATAGTGAGGAAGGATTTGAGCTAGGTGGTGGCCGGATTTCTTGGTGGCCGGACTTTGGTGAGGCAGCCATCAAGTGGCTGAAAAATTTTGGAACCACTAGGCCAAGGGGAGGCCGGTTGTGGGTAGTGGCAGCCAAAGGAGAGTGAGGAAAAGTTGGAATCCAAGCTTGAGAACCAACTTCCAAACCCTAGTGGTAAACCCTAAAACCCTAAGCTTTTTAATTGAGCTTTAATTTAGAAATTTAAGTATATTTCCATGTTGATTATGTAAGAGCATAAGCTCACAATTTTAATTTCTTGCCCTTAGTTTAATTATTGTGCTTGATTAGGTGTTTTAAGGGTGGTTTGGTTCATTTATGTGCTTATGATGATTGAATATTAGGTTGCATGCTAGATTATGGTTATATGTCCCCAATCATGTGTTTGAGAATGTGTATGCATGTTAGGGTATGAATTGAAATGGTATGGCATGAATGGTTTGGTATGTACTAAGTTTAGACCATGCAACCCTAGGTTTAGGAGATTCGGTTTAGGGCTGCATGGACACGTTGGGTTAGCATGATTGAATATGTGGGACGTTAGAAATGCTGCATGTTTGCTGTGTAAGCTCCCGAAGTGGTCGGTCGAGTTAGAATCCGCGAAATAGGACGTAAACCGGATTTAACAACCGAAACTGCCAATTCAGATTCCAAACTGGCCAGTTTCGGGAAAGTGGAAATTTAAGGCTTTTAGAGGCCGAACTGGGTGAAACGTAAAACATGAAAGTTGTTCAGAAGGGTTTTTCCTAGGGAGCAATGTGGACAGTTCCCCAAATTGAGGCTCCAATGGCCTCTGTTTTTACAGAAAACCGAGACTAGTCTGCCCAGACCTAGTTTACACGACCAGTCAGTTTCAAATTAAAACTGACAAGAATACAAGCGGAACTGGATTTTTCGCAAAACATGAAAATTTTAGGATTTTCTGAGAGCTAGAACTTTCATGAAGACAACTTTTTCAAAATCGGAATGGATCTTTAAACTGACACGGTTTTATAAAGACTGTGCAGGGAACATGAAATTCCTGCACAGGATTTTCTAAAAACAGTTCGGAAAAATTGTATCTTTCCCCAAAACCACTGTTTTGACTAGGGAAACTGTTCCAAAGGCAGTTTCCAGCCCTAAATAATTTTACAAAAACCTATTTCAAAAATATGAATTTTATGAGTTAAGTAAAAGATTTTTTTGAGGTTAATTTACCCAAGTTTCCAAAGAAATGGAAAATGGATTTTTAACCAAATTGGGTAAGCAAGATGATTATGGGTAATAACCAGAAGGATATCCAAGTTACTGGACGGGGTCCAAAGCCCGAGGTTGACTTAGGATAATTGAACTAAGTTTGATTACCTCAAGGGTTACTCAAGGTAACCCAACAAGGTGTTAAGGTTGGGTTTGGATCTAAACCCAAAAGATTATGGATAGATAACCAGGCATAGGCCAAGGTTAGGATGATAACCTAACCCTATTCATGTATGATTGGGATTTATACCCAAGGTTACCTTATGTAACCAAGTAAGCTATCATGAGTATAGGGGGGGGACATATAACTAAGATTATGAATGGGTGTTGGTTAGGTCACCAGCATCTTAAGGTTATAATTATGAAGCCTTATGCTATGTCCTTTGACATAACAGGAGATAGCCTATTGTTGTGCCTCAGCTTGGAGTCGCACGAAATAGGACACAGCTAACCAAGTAAGTACAACTCCGCCTACAACATAGGCCCTTTGTTGATACTTGCCTAATGTGATGGTATGTTATGGCATGTGATGATATGTGATGGCGTGTAATGTTATGGTATGTTATGTCATGTGATATTATGGTATGATATGTTATGGTATGTTATGAATGAGGTTATGTTATGTTATATGTTGTAATATTGTGACATCATGAAGCATGTTCACTAATGTTAAACCACCTGGTAAGAACAAGACAAGTAAGATGTTGTGTCGTACCGACTTGCCACAAAGGCGAGTTTAAATGGTATGGTTCATGGTTTGAGTTGGATTGGATGACTACCTAAACTACTCCATGTTAAACTTTGTGTTTCATGGTTTGAGTTAAAACGGACTGCCGCCTTCAACCATTCCTTGGCTATGTACCACGGTAAGAGCACACATGATAAGTAAAGGAATAGAACTAAGCTAAGTTATGAATCCATATTTGATTCATAAGAGGTCATAATTGGTTCATGCATAATGATATGTATTGTGCGTCGCGGATGTAACAGTTGTACTTGCTGAGCGAAAGCTCACGTCTTACGTCTATGCTGTAGGTAAGCAACCTGCCAGCAATCTCTGATGCAATACTGTGGAAGGCTGGTGCTGCGGACTGTGAAATGTGGGATGGACACTGCCACGGATTTTAAAAAAAAAATATACTCTATAAAATATGTTGTAATGAAAAAGGGTTTTCATATTTCATGATGTTTTAAGTATGAATGACAAAGTTTATGTATGTATGGCAAGCAAGTTGCCTCTTGTGGTACCAATCCGCATTAAGTCGGGTTTGGTCTACAATTTGATTTCGATGGCCTTCAAGGAGGGTTTGAAAGTTCGGTACTCGAGTAAGTACCTATCAGTAAGTATGAGTTTGAGGATCAAGTTCAAGTTGAAAGTTTTAAACTAAAGTTTAAAAAAAAAAAAAAAAATTTCTCCCAAATTTTCCGCAAGTTTAAGTTCAGTATGTAAGTAAGGTGACGACCCGGCGTGGGAAGTCGGGGCGTTACACACAATGCCAAGCTGCTTTTGAGTAGCCCATTTATTCCTCTCTAGCAAAGCTTTTTTGCCTCTGTGTAACTGAAGATGATGGAGACATAGCATTCATTTGGCCTATGACATCTCATTTGCTTGAGCTAAAACCACCCCGAAAGGAGATCGCATAGATTTGTTTCAACAAAGCCAACATACGTTTTCTTTTGTTTTCATCTTTTTCTCTTTTCCTATTAGCCCTAAACAAGCAATCTGTCGAGATTCAATACCGCTATGAAAATTAACAATAAGAAATGAAAGAGATAAGAAAGATCAAAGTGAGATGATCAATATCTCTACATCTCATAAGAATGAATAAGAGACGAAAGAAAAAAATCAAGAGGAAATGAATCATGTTTGTAAACACAATCTAAACTTTTTTCTGTTGCAATATTACCTTACCTTCTGCATTGACGATTCCATTCCAATACAGAATTTCCGAAGTGAATATTCTTTATGTTGCTCCATCCGCACGACATCGGCATGCCCTGTTCATAAGCAAAAAGGAAGCAATGTTGTTCTACACTCATAATTCGTGTAATATAACCTATGCATTAAGTATGTTTAAGCTCAATAATTTTTCTTTTTTTTTTTTTTAATACAAAAACTAGAGACTTCATCCAATTTTATTAATAGCAAATCAGAGAGTAATAATTACAAACTTGTAATATTTGCATCGCAAAACTCAAAGCAGAAACTAGGCACCTGTAAAAGAAGAATGACTTGTAATGAGAAGCGCATCTTTAATCATGTTTGAAGATAACCAAATAAGTAATTGAGGACGGAAGTTACTTTTTCTTTCACCCGGAGGCTTGGCATACCAATCTTTCATTAATCTCTTTTGTAGATGCCAAAGTCAGAAAGAAAAAAGACCAAATAATGTAGATGCAAGTATATATCACTAGCAAGACCAATTAATGTCTAGATCAGCATCATAGTCCAGTAATTTACAATTTCACCAAATAATGTTGAAGACCAACATAAAACTATGAATTCGGCGCAATTATAAGCTATGAACAGCAATATTAGAATGGTACAATTTCACTATATAATCAGAACAAACATTTCTTTGGTTAATGGAAATTAATATGGAGAAAAACAAAAGTCTATTAAAACAGACATATTGAAAGAACAGAGTGAGAAAATTTAAGTAAATATTAATTTCTTCTAAGTTTCACTTCAACAATGGCTACAAACTCCATTAGTTTTCAAGCAAGATTTGGAAAGTTAATCCAAAAGAAGGACAAGAAAATCAGAACCTGCAAAAGCAACATGGAACTAATTGGACTTTAGCCTCATTTTGAATTTTTTAAATTAAAATTTAATGACCAAAACCTGCAAAATAGAAAAACAAAAACTTATAGCAACATCTCCAAGTTGAAACGAGGTCTATAAGGTCACACTAGAGGCAACATATTGATTCTCTTTGTGTTTTGGTCATTTTTAGAGAACTAAAGCATGTTATGTAGTTATAATCTTAATGTTAGACTCCTTCTTACCTAGGAAAAGGTTTTGAAAAGAACCTTAGAGGTCCGAGGTCTTAAAAGATCCATGGAGCATTTCGGTAAATTCTACGAACCTTGTTAGAGCTTGTGATGTTGTTATAATATGGCATACGTTAGAAAATTTAGTATGAAAAATAAATTATACGATAAAATTCTACAGAGGATAAGCTTCATTTTAGGCTTTAGAATCATTTAGTTTGCTTTTGTATGTCTAAAGTTATGTGCATTTGAAATTGTGATATAATACAAGAGAGAAAAGGAACCTCTAGGGTACAGTCTACCAACGGATTTTGTGAAATCCAAACCCCTTAATCTCAAAATTTTGGATTATAATATATATAAAAACTAGATTCTTTAATCTTTCCAACAAGGTATCTTATGCCTCAAATGGATAAATATGCAATTTTTGGTTAATTTTACAAATTAAGACTACTAAATGAGAGGTTTTACTGGAACCCTGTACCAGCCACGAGTTTTATATGTTTTGGGTTAGTAAACCATAAATTTATATAAAACTATTTTTACTGTATAAACTAGACATTATAAGTTTTCAATGACATTTATTTTGCCTTATTTCGACTTGTAATTGAATTGTTATGATTTTTCTAAATTTAATCACAAATCTGGGCATATGGCACATACATAGGACCAACAGTTAAAAGACCTAAGTATACGATATGAAACACTCAAACACTAAAGGAAATAACTTTATGGATATAAAGTAGACATCTTAAGATTTGAAACGAGTTATCATATGTTTAAAACGAATTTGTACATAAATTTTAATAAATCACAAAATATTATATTGTAATCTCGTAAACTAAGATTTTGCCACAAAATACTTAGGAAAACGTCTACATTAATGCTTGAAACCATTGAAATCTTGGAAAACATATTATAAAGACAAAAACTAGATATTTCAAGCTTTCCAACGAGTCATTAAGTGTCCAAAATGGGATTATGCACAAATTTAAATAAATCTTAAAATCTCACATCAATAAAACGATTAAACATTAAAAATGTGACACAAGGGTAAGTCATAACATATGAACATAAATATTGATTAAATGAGTTGGTATTACTTGTATGATCAAACAATGTGAAAAATCCTAACTTTATAAAGTTAAATCACAAGATTTTAGATGAACTAAAATAGAGTGAACTAGAGGATTACTATACATACAACAGGGGACTACCAAAGCCCAACTAAATGATCATAACTAATGGGATTGGGCCTTACAAGACCAATACTAGATGGAAGGCAACCCACTAAAGTATATACACTTAGGTGACTCCTTGTCACCAAGGTGATATAGATTGATTAATTAATTAACTAATAAATATATAACAAAATGTAATTATGCAAAAAAAAAAGTTAATTAGTAATTAATTAAGTAATTAATTAATTTATTATGATAGCTAATAAGTGATTATTAATTGTATAAACAAGATTATTATGGTGAGTAATTACACAACTAAAATGGTTAATTAGAGATTAATTAATAATTAATAACTAACATAATTATTAATTAATAAATGAGAAAGAATATTTAAAGAACATAATTAATTATTGAGGATATAATTATTAATTAATTATGTAATTAATTAATCATTTCCCAATCAAGTAATAATTACGGATTATCTAATTAATTAATTAATTAGTTATTAAGTTTAGTAATGATGCAAGTTGATTATTAAGTTTAGTAATGATGCAAGTAAATTAAATTCACCTTAATTTATAAAACAAAGTAAATAATACGTATATTTATATATAACCATGATTCACTCTAATGATAAAGTATTGTTAAATCAGAACATTTTCCCAAATTTACGTAGTAGGAGTTATAATTCCCGGAGTTTAAGCACATAAGATAAGTGAGTACAAATTTCACCGACAGCATAGAACAAAATGTTTTTTCTTTGTTGATGTTATATATTTGCTATGATTTTTTGATGATGTGATTAGGATATGAGTTATATGTATTGCTTTGATTAAGCATTTGACGTGCATAATTTCTCTTGCACTGACATGACCGACATGTCTCATAGATATTTATGCCATAATAATAGATGCATAGTGACATGTAAATCTACACCACAATTAATAAGAATGAGGCTAACGAAAGATAGGATTAAATGTCGTACTAACCTCTAATTAGTGAAAGGATATTATTAAAACGAAAGTTACAAGTTATGATCTTGGAAGTTATTAGAGGATCGCTCCCCCAACTCCCTATTGGTTGTGCGCATATGGGTACGACATAGGGGTCCTTAAGTAGAAAAGATAGATATATATATATATAATAAAGCATAATTGAACATATACAGATCACATGTATTTTGAACATTCATGTTGTGACGTGTGATTTATGAAAATATTTTGTGAGATATAGTTTGTGCTTGCTGAGTGAAAGCTCATATGTGTGTGTTTGTGCTTTAAGTAATACGGGTAAGTAGTCCGCCATTTAGATGTTTTATAGACTAGTAAAGCAGTGCGAAGGTGATGAAGGAAGGAAGTGGGATACCACCATGAATTTAATTTCCGCATTTAGACTTCCTAAATTAATTTGTATCGATTATCTTTAAAACTATGTTTTCAATATTTCGGTACTACTAAACTAGTAGGAGTACTTAAAGACTTTAAGATCTTTAACTCGTATGACGTTATAGGTTTTAAATATTATTTAAGTACGAATTTGACTGTAATATTTATTATTTAGAAATTTTAATTTGCTTAGTTAAAATTAACTCTTCAAGTACAAATATGATCCGTATGTTTAAAAAAAAAAAGTTCTGCATATTTTGAAATCAAACATAAATAAGTATTAAGACTATATTAACTAAGAATAAATAAGTTAGTTAATGGTCTAAAAAATTACAGGGTTGGAAGACAAGAAAATTTTCAAAATCTCAAACTAGATCTGCCCACCATAGAGGCAGGTTGGGCAGGGTGGGAGTGGGTGGGGGCGGGTGGGGGTTCATGGTGTGGTGGGTGGGTAGAGATTTATCTACCTTTTTTTGTGAACTTTTTTATTTATGAAAACAAATTTAGAACTTCATTTCAATTGATCAACTTTCGACTTTGAATTAAAAACAAAATCAATTATTATTATTGCATATTATAATATCTATGAAAATTAATTCAAAAAACAATTAGACTACTAGTTCATATTCCATAGCATTTGCATTTGTGGAAGTGGATAATGTTAAGGAGAATATAGAAGTGGTTTTTGGGTGGGTGATGACTACGTATATTTACAGTCTACATGTGCTTGTTGAGAGTTGAGAGAACCCACAGACAAAGGTATGAGTGTGAGAGAGAGGGAGAGACATTTCGATGTGTATGTGTGTGTATATTTAAAGAAAGAGAAGCCAATATACATTGATTATAGAGGAGCGACTAGAGAGAGTGACGAAAAAATCAAAATTTTGAAAATTGAAAAGCCACATTTTTTAACTTTCTAATTTCATGCGAATTAAAAAGGGAAAAGAAAAGTTTATAAAAGGAAGTCAAAGAGTTTTCTTAAAAGGAAATACAATAACCATATTCATTATTAATAAAAAAAAAATGGTGGGTAACCTGCAAGTCCAAAACTGAAACCTATCCCCATCCGTGAGAGATGGTGGGCGGGTAGAAAAACCGCCCAAAACAAGTGGGTAATAACATGAACCTGTTGTTATGGGTGGGGCGAGCGCGGTTTAACTGGTTTGGATCTGTTAGCAGATTTGGTGCACAGTAAAATCAGTACTCAAAAAGGGAACGAATGAAAAAATAAGACTCGACATCAATAAGTATAGGAGTTCGTCTAAGAATCGTAACGTGACTAGAAGTTCTCCTAATTGTAGTTGGCTTTTGAGTATAAATTCAGTAACGGGTTCATGATTTGATTTCAGTGAGGACACAGATAAAAAAAAAATACTAGAATTCTAATTTATCGAATCCAAGACTTAATTCATTAAAACAACTAATACATCCACTAAATTCATATTATAGTAGTTAATTTTATATTAAATAATACGTCTATTCATTATTTTGATTGATAAACATAAATTCAATCTTATAAGCTTGCTGATGATTATTTATGAAATAAACTTTTGATAAAACAATAAGAGGAAAATGTTTTCAGAAGTATAGTGAACGAAAAAAAAAAAATTAAAGTGAGAATTAGGAAGACGAGAAAGAACAAAAAAGAAAAAGAAACAAATCTAATACGTAAAATTCTGATAACTAGATATTTTGAACTAGGGTGAGAGAAATAAATAAATAAATAAATAGTAATTAATACATTGAGAGGGTTAATGGAAAATCTTCAAGAAGAAAGAATAATGAAAAAGGCTTGATATATTGTCTTTATGTACAGTCTCGTGATGAACGCCCTCATTGATTTTTTTTTTTTTTTTTTGTGAAGAATTATATACAGAGAGAGAGAGAGAGAGAGAGAGAGAGAGAGAGAGAGATTGACCGTATTTGGGGAATAGAAGTAATGGGGGCACAGGTTGAAAGCACACAGATTCCCAATAAAAAAAAATGGCAAAGAGGTGAAGAAATGGTGTAAAATTACAAAGACATAAATATATATATGTTGGAAAATAATTAAATATGTGGGCTTACATATGTAATTAAATGTGTATTATAGGCTATCTTAAAGTACAGCCTATTTAAAGTGATCTAATTAAGGTTTATTTTTATTGGGCTTTGGGCATTAATTATAGTATGGGTTTATTATATGTAGAGGCATAATTTCATATTTCTAATTTTATAATGGGCCAAAATAGAAATATGAAAAGTATAACTACTACAGTTATATAAAACGGTTATGGTCCCCAATTCATACGATACATTATTTTCTATTCTCTCTAACATCCCATCATCCGGAAGAATACAGAGATTGCTCTCTAAAGAAAATCGTATTGAATTGGAAGATCCATAACCCATAATCGTCTCCTTCCCATGGATCAACGTATGCTTCCGCTTTCATTCTCTTGATGATTTGACATGGTGATCTTGGATGAATGGATTTTCTCCATAAAGTTTTCAGTTTATTATTCTAACAAGTGGTATCAGAGCATTCTCCATGTTAAACCATTAAGAATTAAGTTTTCTTTCTAAATTATGTTTGGTTTTGTTAGTTTTAAGAATGGTTATAGTTATGGATTCTTTGATTTTGTTTTTCCAAAATTCCGGATTCAACTTATATATATATATATATATATATACGGATTAAATATTGCTTGAAATTAAGCATTTATGTTTTCCGGTTTTGATTTTGACAAAGAAAAGGATTTCTACATGTTATTTTTGGTATTGAATCAATATATTTTTTTTATCGATTGAATGCTGGCTGCAATGGCCGGCGGCTGCAACAAGGAAGAAGGAAGAGGAAGAAAAGAAAAGAAAATTAGGGTTTTTTCTAAGCTAGGGCTTTTTCTTGGCCTTAAGCCCAATTTCTTTTCTTTTGGGCCGGGCATGACTAGGCTGGGCAGGACTGGGCTAGGATCGGATTGGGTTGACCCGACCCGACCCGGTCCAGACCCGACCCGATCAATGTGGATGGTTGATCGAGACAGTTGATCGTTGACTTTATTTTGACCGTTGATTTAGCGTTGACCGTTGACTGTTGACCGAAAATTGTTTTTTTAAATTCAAATTTTGGTTTATTGGTTATATCTTTTGGATATCTAATGTTCTAAAATAGATTAATTGAAGCAACATGTTACCAAAGTAACCTCTCTTGTGTAGATTAATTTATTCGGTAAGATGGTTGTGTGTGTGTATTTCATGCGGATATTGACCAGCCCAAAGGAAGGTTAATATTTGGCCGAATTGCATGCACACCTGTGGTAATAGATATGTGACGATTGTTAGGTTTTCCATGTGAGCAATAAGTCGGTCCAAAGAAAGGCTTATCGCTTGACATGATTAATTATCAATATTTGATTACTACACCAAGAGTACCACTTACAAGTTAATATTTCTGTCCAAAGACTAGATATTAATGTTGTATTAGGTATCTTGTGATGGAGCCCACCATTATTTGAATTTATTGATTTTATGATATGGATTCTTATGTGAACATGTTATTTTGCTTGGTTTGTTCTCTGTTAAGCTAGTGTATCTGTAACGCCCCAAAATCCACGTAGGATCGACTACGTAAACGTGGGCCGTTATCATGCTTGCTTAACTTAAACCTTAGTCTTAAATAATTAACCTTATAGAAAATTTCAGAAAATTTTTTTTTTTTAAAACTTTAAACTTTATTTTAAAATCATAACTTAAATAAACTTGTACTTATGGGTAAACTTCATCATGCCTACCCATTACTTGTTATGCCGATTATAAGGTCACCATAACCTTTTAAACCGGACCTTGGAATCATCACATACATAACATGGTACATATACAACTTCATACTTAAAATATTTGCGGAAAATCTTGCGTAGTGGTATCCCATACCGCCCTTCACTTGCTGCATCGTCTCCATGGCCCACCAAGTAAAGCTGCAGGCATCTTCCTTTTACCTACAGTATGGAATATACTGATGAGCTTTCGCCCAGCAAGTACAAACATAATCTCACAAAACCTCTTAAAACATCAGGTAATTTATGCATGATCCATTTATGATCGGTTTGAATATCTTGTGCTTCATTATGGACTTAATCTTGAACTTATTATCTTGTCTTAACATGTGGGCCCATAGTGTACGTACCAAAAGCGCGCAGCCTCCAGACAAAGTTAGGGTTTGTAAGGCCCTAAACAGTTCTGGGAATCATAAACTTGACCCTCCCGCATCAACGAGAGGTTAATAATCATAACTTGACTTGAATATGTATCCTTCATCTGATGGAAGGTTGGTACGACACCTTGTTTGTATTTTCTTACCATGTGATTTAACATTAGTGAACATGCCTCATGATGTCACTATACCATAACTTAACATTTACATGGTATTCTTAAAAATGTGGCATTCTTGAAAACATGACATACTTGAAAACATGGCATACATAACACACATGAAAACATATCATATATTGGAAAATAGTTTACTATTTTCCATACTATAGGTGAGGTTTGTACTTACTTGTTATGCTATACCCTGGGTTTCGTTGTTCCAACTCAGGTCGCAACTGCATGTTACTTCTGTCATACCTAGTTTTTTTTCGACATTTCGATTTCTTGTATAGAAATTCAAACTGTACCATGAATGTATTCATGAGGAAGCCCGATTAGGGTTTTTATTTAATTTTATGAGTTCTTATGATCTTATAGGACTCAAAAATAATTGCTTAGATTAGCATATGACCTTTTGAGTAAAAAGGGGATGAAAAATTCTATGATTTTATGTTGGTCAAAGTTTGACCAAGAAAAGTCGAAGTTGACCAAGAAAGTCAAAGTTTGACTAAA
The DNA here is from genome assembly GCA_038430175.1 of Ficus hirta. Classification (NCBI taxonomy): domain Eukaryota; kingdom Viridiplantae; phylum Streptophyta; class Magnoliopsida; order Rosales; family Moraceae; genus Ficus; species Ficus hirta. Next base: position 30,599,345 of record CM076585.1, read on the forward strand.
ATGGTCAAAGTGATGACTGTACAGTTATGTGACGAAGCAGTATGGAAAAATACTGTGAAAACCGTAATTACGTACAAAATAGCATGAATAAGACTTAAAATCACAATAGAAAAATCAAGCACATTAAGTAGAAATAGAAGGCAAAAGGGCTTTAAGAGATAAGAAAAATTTTATACAGTCCATTTTTACACAGATGAATTAAAAAACGGAGGCTGGTCTGGGCAATCCAGTGTTCACGGCCAGGCAACTTCAACGAGGTAAATGGGTAAGTTAAAGGCTAAACTGGGTTTTGAGCAAAACATGAAAGTTGTAGGAATCCCTAAGATCTACAACTTTCATGAAGAAGACTTTTGCAAATTCGAAACCAATTTTAAAGTAAAACTGAATTTTAAACTGGGCAGGAAAACAAGAAATTCCTGCACAGGATTTTCAAAACAGTGCAGGATTAGATAGTTTCTGCACATACACTGATAACTGAGTTTTTGGGACTATTTTCAGAAAAGGTTTTCAGATTTTCATAGTTTTACTATTTTTGAAAAAAATAAATAATGATAAGTAAGAATTTATGGTAAAGGATTACTTAATTGGGTCGGGTAATTAGGATACCCATAGTAACCACAAGGAGGTTACTAATTTTTATATGACAAGTTTTGGACTCAAGGTTACAATTAGTAACCAAATTAAAATATCAGTTTTGTATGTAAGGGGACATATAACTAAGATTATGGATAAAGGTTGGTTTGGATACCAACACTAAATGCAATAAGTTATGGTAAGATGGGACGATTCTTATCTTACGTCTTTTTGTAAACAGGTAACTAACTATTGTTGCAACTCGTTGGAGTAGCAAACTTCTGATCTAGTAAAAACTCGTAAGTACAACTCCGCCTACAGCATAGGCAAAAATGGTTTTCCTGATTTTATGTTTTATAACTATACATTTATGTATAAATGTGTATGATTTATGATTCATGTTATGACATCATGAAGCATGTCCACTATTGATTACTCATATGGTAAGAATAAGACTAAGTTTCGAGTAAGAAACTATTTTAAGATTATGATGTTTAAGAAAGATGATAAGTAGGTTCTGTGTCGTACCGACCTGCTCTAGGTCAGGTTTGGTCCGTGGTTTGAGTTGGATTGGGCTGGCCGCCCCAACCATTCCATGGCAGCGCGCCACGGTACGTACACTTATGTTAAGGGCCCATAGTATGTTAAGTTAAGAAAGAATAAGAAAGCATAATCAAAGCATAATTGGTTCATGCATTGTTTTGCTTTATTATGAAATGTTTTTGCGGATAAATAGTTGTACTTGCTGAGCGAAAGCTCACGACTTACGTCTATGCTGTAGGTAAGCTTCCTACTAGCAATGTTTGATACAAGATGGTGGAGCGCAGCAGAGCTATCTATGAGATTACGGGCTGGGAACCACTGCGCGTTTTGTTAATATATATGTATGCAATTTTAAACATTTCAGTTTCAAACTCGAGTGCTTGATTCAATACTTATATATATATATATGTATATATGTATGTTTATATGTAACTATATGAATCAAGTGAGAAAAAAAAAATATAGTCTGAATTTCCGCTTCATAAATATAGTAAGTAATTATGTATGTTTATGTAAGATGTAACGGCCTACGTAAGGTGGGTCATTACAGAGTTGGTATCAGAGCGGGTTCCTGCCTTCTGGTCTCATAGTCTGCCTGCTAGCGCGCCACAGTCATTGTAAGTCGGAAATCTATAGGCATGCTGATGTCTATAGAAGCATTTCCAAGACCACTACAAAGAGCTCAAGATCTCTGATGATGGTATAATTTACTTCAAAGAAAGGATTTGTGTTCCCGACTTTGAATTTTTAAAGGATCAGATACTGTCAGAGGCACACAAAACGCCATATTCAGTACATCCAGGAGCTTCCAAGATGTACAAAGACCTCCGAGAGAATTATTGGTGGCCTAACATGAAGAATGAAGTGGCAGAATACGTGTCAAAGTGCCTAACTTGTCAGAAAGTTAAAGCTGAACATAAACATCCCGAAGGAGAATTGCAGAAAATAGAGCTTCCCGAATGGAAATGGGAACAAATTTCCATGGATTTTGTAGTAGGACTACCCAGGACTGTAAGTGGGAATGACACGATTTGGGTCATTGTTGATAGATTGACCAAATCAGCCCACATTATCGCCATTAAAGCCATCTTTTCAGTAGAGAAATTGGCTAAAGTCTACGTATCCCAGATCATTAGGCTGCATGGAGATGCTGTATTTATCAAGATTGCTCCTATGAAAGGAGTAATGCGATTTGGCAAGAAAGGAAAGCTTAGTCCAAGGTATACAGGACCGTTCGAAATCCTTGAAAGGATTGGGAAAGTAGCCTATAAGCTTGCCTTGCCACCGGAATTAGCTTCGATGCACAATGTATTCCATGACTCGATGCTAAAGAAATATGTGTTAGACCTTTCCCATATACTAAGTCAAGGACCAGTGGAGGTTCAAACGGACTTGACTTACGAGGAAAAACCAGTTCAAATTTTGGATCAGGAAGAGAAGGTCTTAAGAAATAAAACCATTCCCATGGTTAAGGTTTTACGGCGAAACCATAAAGTTAAAGAGGCAACCTGGGAATTAGAAGATGAGATGAGAAAGAACTACCCCGAGTTGTTCTAATTTTCGAGGACGAAAATTTTTAAGGGGGGTAGATTGTAATACCTAGTTTTTTTTCGACATTTCGATTTCTTGTATAGAAATTCAAACTGTACCATGAATGTATTCATGAGGAAGCCCAATTAGGGTTTTTATTTAATTTTATGAGTTCTTATGATCTTATAGGACTCAAAAATAATTGCTTAGATTAGCATATGACCTTTTGAGTAAAAAGGGGATGAAAAATTCTATGATTTTATGGTGGTCAAAGTTTGACCAAGAAAAGTCGAAGTTGACCAAGAAAGTCAAAGTTTGACTAAAATGGTCAAAGTGATGACTGTACAGTTATGTGACGAAGCAGTATGGAAAAATACTGCGAAAACCGTAATTACGTACAAAATAGCATGAATAAGACTTAAAATCACAATAGAAAAATCAAGCACATTAAGTAGAAATAGAAGGCAAAAGGGCTTTAAGAGATAAGAAAAATTTTATACAGTCCATTTTTACACAGATGAATTTTGGACTGTAGTATAGTAGAACAATACTGTGTATTAGTGAGCACAGTATTAGAAATATCTGTGTTAGCTCAAAAATGGACTGCATATTGAGGAAAAGGCCAAACAAGGCCTTAATGAGGATGACATCACCTAATCCTCAAATTATGACATCATAATTAATTAAACAAAATTTGAAAAAATTATTGAATGCTCTAGAATGTGCATGGCCGGCCACCTATGCACTCTTTTGTGCAAATATTTGATTCTTGGGGGACTTTTTAGTAATTTTGAAAAGTTTCCCCTCACCTATAAATAGGTGAACCATTTATTCAAAAAATTAAGAAAATCTAGCCAAACCTTGCCCATTTTTCTTCTCAAAATCCGGACACCAAAGGGAGAGCAAGAACAAAGAAAAAAACTTGTAATCAAGGGAAAAGTGTTGGGTGGTGATTGATTTTATCTCTACTACAACAAGCAAGAGTTTTTGGAAAAAAATTTGGTGCCTTTTCTAGGCTTAAGTGGCCGGCTGTTACTAGGAGAGAAAGTGAGGAAATTTTAGTGTGGTTTGTGGTTGGTTTTGGTGCAAGCAAACACCAAGTGATCAACACCAATTTTGGTGCCAATTGGTGGAGCAAACCGGTTGTTGGAGAAGTCAAGGAAAGGGAGAAAAAGCCTTGGTCTAGTAAGCCAAACTTTGGGTGGAGCTAGGTATAATTTCTTAACTCTAGGCTCTTCAATTTAAATTTCAATTGAGAAATTTAAATGTATTTCAAGTGGATTTGTAATGAGCATAAGCTCAATTTAATTTTGGCCAAGATTAGGATTTAGGGTTATGTGCTTGATTTAGGATAAGGGTGGTTTGGATTATTATGTGCATGCTTGCCTTAATTTTTGTGATTTGCATGCTAAATGTTTGATATGTTGTATGTCCCCAAGTGTGTTCAAGCATGATGGTGTATATGGTATGATAGGTTGCTAGAATGTAACAAGAATGTTGATGTGGATTATGCAACCTAAAACCATGCAAACTTTGATTGATCCAAAGTCAATTAGGGTTTGCATGGAGTTGATGGAAAATGTGTTTAAGGAAAGTTTACATTAGAAAAATGTTACATGACTGTTTTTAGGCTCCCGATGCGGTCGGTTGAGGTAGGGTGCACGTATTAGGCCGAAAATGAATTTTTAACCCAAAACTGCCATTCTCGGGTAGAATCTGCCCAGTTTCGGGAAAATCAAATTTTGAGGCCATTAGAGGCCGAAGTTGGAAAAACTCAAAACACGAAAGTTGTAGAGAAGGGTTTTTCCTAGGGGACATCGCTGACGGATTTCCAAAATGAGGCTCCAACGGCCTTGATTTTTACGAAAATCCGAACCTGCCCGTGCCCAGGATTTATGCACGGCCAGGTGAGTTCAACATGGAATATGAGCACGTTAACGTCCGAAATAGGTTTTCTTCAAAACACGAAAGTTGTAGGGTTTTTCGAAAGCTAAAACTTTTGTGAAGAAAACTTTTTCAAATTCGGTTTGGATTTTTAAATCAAATTGGATTTTGAAAACTGTACAGGAAATAGGAAATTCCTGTATAGGATTTCTGGAAAACAGTGCAGGAAAAGGACATTTCTGCACAAACACAGATAAATTGACAATGTGAAACTGTTCCAAAGGCAGTTCCAACAGTCAATAATTTGGATAAATTATATTTTTAATTTACAAACTTTCAGAGTTCTACAAAGGATTTTTATATACAAAATTTAAGATTTTTCCAAAAGAAATGGATTTTTTAAACCAAAGTTAAGTTTTAATCCGATTAGGGTACGTTTAAACCCTAGGGTTACTTAATGTAACCAAGGACGATAACGTAAGATTAAGTAAGGGGCATATAACTAAAGTTATATATGGGTGTTGCTTATATTACCAACATTTGTAACCCTTACTTTTATATGATAACAGAAGATAGAACGCGATAGTGTCCCGACGGGATCAAGCTCGACATTGGACACAGCAAACGCAAATAAGGTAAGTACAACTCCGCCTACAGCATGGGCTTTGTTGTGTATACTTGCCAAAGTATGTTTGATAAGTGATATGAAATGTTATATGTTATGGGTTATGAAATTGTTATGAAAAGTGCTATGAAATGTGAAGTATGTTATGAACTACGTGCTATGAGGTATGCTATGCTATGTGCTATGATATGCTATGAAGTATGAGCTATGATATATGTTATGAAATATGTTAGCATTATGTTGTGATAAGATACAAGTTATGGTATGATTAAGAAATGATTATGAATTAATTGTGTGAATCATCACGAAGCATGTTCACCAATTAATAAGAATAAAAACAAGTATGAGACAAAGAAAGTTATGATGGCAAGCAAGCTTGCCTGTGTCGTACCGACCCGCGTTAGGTCGGGTTGGACTATGGTTTGAGTTGGAAATGGACTGGCCGCCCCAACCACTCCATAGTTGCGCGCCCGGTACGGACACTTATGTTATGGGGCCCATAAGTAAGATAAGCAAGATAAGTTATGAAAGCATAAGAAAACATAATGGAGCATAAATGGTTCATGCATAAGTATGTTATGTTATGCTAAGAGATGTATGTTATGTTATGCTAAGAAATGTAAGTTATGTTATGGTATGTTATGATGAATAAGTAAGTATGTTATGTTATGTCGCGGTAGATAGTAGTTGTACTTGCTGAGCGAAAGCTCATTGTCTTACGTCTATGCTGTAGGTAAGCAACCTACGGGAAGTACGTGATACAAGATGGTGGAGCATGGCGAGGCGAACTGTGAAATGTAGGAAATTATGCCGCTACGCGTTTTGATATTATGTATTCATTTTATATGTTTTCTTTTACGCTCAACCACTTTTATTTAGCAAAGTTATTTTATACTTACGTATTCGTGTGTGTGCGCACTATTAAAAAAAAAAAAAAATTTCCGCTGTTTTCATTAAGTAAGTAAGAACTATGAGGAAAGTTAAGTATGTATGTATGGTAACGGCCTGTGCTAGGCGGGTCGTTACAACTTCCTGCTATTAAAAGAACATAGGATAAGGATCCTATAAAATGTTGGTGACATATCCAACATTCATACACAATCTTAGTTATATGTCCCCCAATTATACACATGATAACTTATTGGGTTACATAGGGTAACCCTTGAGGTGGTCAAACTTAGTCAACCAAAGTCAACATTCTATGGGTCAAACTTGGACTTTTGGGCCAAGCCTAGTAACTCGGGTATCCTTCCCGGTTACTATCCGTCATTGTCTTGTTACTAAACTTTGGCTTTTAAAATCCAATTTGGAAAATTTGGCCAAAAATCTTTTGTTTAACTTAAAAATTCGTGGTTTTCAAAGTGGGACTTTATAAAAATCATTAAGGGCTGAAAACTACCATTAGAACAGTTTTCATAGTCAAAACATTGGTGTTGGTTCAAAAATACAGTTTTCCTGTATTGTTTTAGAAAATCCTGTGCAGGAATTTCCTGTTTCCTGCACAGTTTTTAGAAATCCATTTCTATTTAAAAATATGGTTTTAATTAGAAAAAGTTGTCTTCACAAAAGTTTTAGCTTTTGAAAAACCCTACATCTTTTGTGTTTTGCAGAAAACTCAGGTCGGACTCTAACGTGCTCTTATTTCCTGTTGAACTTACCTGACCGTGCATAAGTCCTGGGCACAGTCAGGCTCGGGTTTTTATAAAAACGAAGGCCTTTGGAGCCTTATTTTTAAAAATTGTTCACGATGTCCACTAGGAAAAGCCCTTCTTTACAACTTTGTAGTTTTAACTTTTTCCAAATTCGGCCTCTAAGGGCCTCAAAATCGACTTTCCAGAAAACTGGCCAGTTTTACCCGAAAACTGGCAGTTTTGTTCTTAAGTTGGTTTTACGTTCTAATACGCGCACACTACCTCAACCGCCCACAGCGGGAGCCTAATATCAGTCATACAGCATTTTCTAACATAAAACATACATCCATGCATCATTCAAACATTTTCATGCAAGGGCAAACCCTTGGGTGTTCTTGCACCAAACTAGGGTTTGCAAAACTTTAGGTTTGCATCACCATGCATCATTCAAGCTTCTAATCTAGCTTAAACATAAACATGCATAACCTATAACTTCTTAGGCATATTGGGGACATATATCAAACACTTAATAGGTATGCATGCAAACTCTAATATCATGCAAGCATATTGTCTAAGCATTTACTAAAATCATAAATTGAGACCCTAATCAAGCATATAGCTAAGCACCTAAGCTCATTGCATGAAAATAAAGGATGAGCTTATGCTCTTACAAACCATTGCTTGGAAATACACTTAAATTTCCAAATTAAAGCTCACTTAAAAAGCTTAGGGTTATAAGTTTTACCTCTAGGGTTTGGAAGTTGGTTCTCAAGCTTGGATCCCAAACTTTTCCTTACTCCCTTTGGCTGCCATCACAGCCGGCCTCTCCCCTCCAAATGGGTTCCAAAATTTTCGGCCATACCTCATGAAACAATTACACATAAGCATGATGCTCCAAACTTAATGAAAAACTTAGAGGTTTAGAGGGTTTTACCTATACCTTGATCAGTTCAAAGGTTTGGGTGGCTTGATTCAACTTTCTCTTTTTTTTTTTTCCTTGCCACCACCCACAACCGATTTTCCCCTCCAAATGGGGTTCCAAAATTTTGCCACTCAAGCTTGAGCTCCCCAACCCAAAATCCGGCCACTCACCAAGCCAATTTCCTTACTACAATTATTTTTTCTTCACCCACTAGGGTTCGGTTTTCTTGAAAAAGGGGTGAGGGAAAATTTTGCCATAGTTTGGCTAGATTCCTCTATTTTTCCACTAAAAATCCGCCCTCCCCCCCCCCCCCCCCAACCTCTATTTATAGGCTTTTTGAACTTTTCAAAATTGCCAAAAAGTCCTTGAACTTGGATTTAATTATTTTTCTAAAATTACATATTGGTCCTTGAAGCAAAAATATTTACTAATTAGTCCCTCTAGGTGGTGGCCGGTCATTGCTCCCTTGGTGCACAAGTTTTGCTTACCTCATCATGATGACATCATGCTTATATCACCTTGATGACATCATGCTTACATTACCTTGATGACATCACCTTGATGACATTATCTTGATGACATCATGCTTACATCACCTTGATGACACCATGCTTACATCATCATTGCTAAATTTTCCAAAAATTGCACTTTTGCCCCTAAAGATAAAATATTTGCAATTTAGTCCCTGTGGGTGATCGGCTAAGGTAGAGCCACTTGACTTCCAATTCATGCATAATTATTCTCTTGATTCCAAGAATCCCTTAATATAATTATGCAATCCATTTCCTTACTAACTTTGATAATATCAATACTGTTTTGTCCTAAAATAGTATTATCATACTGAATTGTAGTCCAAAATCCATCTGCATAAAATTGGACTACGTATAAATTTTTCTTGGGACTTGAAACCATTTAGCCCATATTGCTCCAAATATTGTGCTTGATTTTTCTAGGGTGGTCTCATAGCTTATTCTTGCTTATTAGTTCGTAAAGACGGTTTCCGCAGTATAATTTCCATACTGATTATCCTATTGCTGTATAGTCATACCTTTGACCGTTCTTAGTCAACCCTTTGACTTTTTGGTCAACTTTGACTTTCTTGGTCAAACTTTGACCAACATGAAATTATGAAATTTCGTCATGCTGTTTTCCTTAAAATGCCTTTTACTTGGCTAAGTAATCTTTTGTTGAGTCTCGTAGCTAGTTAATCGAGAACTCAAACCTATACTGTTATTCAACTCCGATCATGATTCAGACTTAGGTTTTCCTTATTTCAAAGGAAATCTAAAGTCATCAAAATTTCGGGTATTACAGTATCTGCTTCTATTATATCTGCTAATGTCAATTCCATCCCCATGCTAAATGGGACCAACTTCAAGGATTGGAAAGAGAACGTTATGATCGTTCTCGGGTGCATGGATCTAGACCTTGCGCTAAGGATTGAACGACTCACTGACCTTACGGACAAAAGTTCCACTGAGGAAAAACGGGACATGGAAAGGTGGGATCGTTCAAATCGCATGAGTCTCATGATCATAAAATGTGGAATTCCGGAAGCCTTTAGGGGCGCTGTGTCCGAAAAGGTTACTACTGCCAAGGAGTTTCTTGAGGAAATTGAAAAGCATTTTGCTAAAAACGATAAGGCTAAAACAAGTACGCTTTTGGCGAGCTTGATTTCAATGAGGTATAAAGGAAAAGGAAATATAAGGGAGTACATTATGGAGATGTCTCATCTTGCTTCAAAACTAAAGACACTAAAGTTAGAGCTATCTGAGGATTTGCTTGTGCATTTAGTTTTGATTTCACTTCCCGCACAATTCAGTCAATTTAAGGTCAGTTATAACTGCCAAAAGGACAAATGGTCTCTGAATGAGCTCATTTCTCATTGTGTGCAAGAGGAAGAAAGGCTAAAGCAAGAGAAGACTGAAAGTGCTCACTTGGCAAGTACCTCTAAGGACAAGAACAAGAAAAGGAAGAAGGATAACGAAGCTGCAAGTGGTCCAGCTCAAAAGAAACAGCAAAAGAATTAAGATGAAGAATCAGGCTGTTACTTTTGCCACAACCTCGGGCACATGAAGAGGGAATGTACCAAATATCATGCTTGGCGTGCAAATAAAGGTACACTTCTCACTCTGATTTGTTCTGAGGTTAATTTAGCTTCAGTAGACACACTTGGTGGATAGATTCTGGTTCTACTACTCACATAAGTGTGTCTATGCAGGGTTGCTTAAGTTGCCGAAAGCCAAATGATGCTGAAAGATTCATCTATGTGGGCGATGGCAAATCGGTGGAAGTTGAGGCTATATGGATTTTAGGTTATTATTAAAGACAAGATATTATTTGGATTTAAAAGAGACATATGTTGTCCCGTCATTTAGACGGAATTTGGTTTCTATTTCTGCTTTGGACAAATTTGGTTATTCTTGTTCTTTTGGATATAGTCAGTTTAGTCTTTCTTTGAATTCAAATATTATTGGTACCAGTTCTTTTTCCTTTTATGATAACCTATATTTACTTGATACAGTTACCTCATTTAATGAAACCTTGCATGTGAATTCACGTGGTATGAAACGCAAATTAACCAATGAGAATTCTGCTTCATTATGGCACAAGCGCTTAGGTCATATCTCCAAAAATAGAATTGAAAGACTTGTGTCAGATGGGATTCTTGATTCCCTTGATTTCATAGACTTTGAGGTTTGTGTTGATTGTATTAAAGGGAAACAGACAAACATAAGGAGATTAGGTGCCAATAGAGTTTCGGATGTCTTAGAACTAATTCACACGGATATTTGTGGACCATTTCCTACGGCTTCTTGGAATGATTAACAATATTTCATTTCGTTTATAGACGATTACTCACGTTATGGCTACCTGTATCTCATTCATGAGAAGTCCCAGTCAGTGGACGTGTTCAAGACTTACAAAGCTGAAGTTGAGAACCAACTCAGCAAAAGAATTAAAGGCGTTAAATCTGACCGTGGTGGTGAGTACTATGGCAGATATGACGAATCAGGTGAACAACGTCCAGGGCCTTTTGCTAAATTCCTAGAGGAATACGGACCTAGAGGAATACGGAATAGTCCCACAGTACACTATGCCGGGATCCCCTAGCATGAATGGTGTAGCTGAGAGACGAAATAGAACACTTAAGGACATGGTAAGGAGTATGATTAGTCATTCCACCTTGCCAGAATCTCTCTGGGGAGAAGCACTAAAGACTGTAGCTTATATTCTTAATAGAGTACCAACTAAGGCAGCAACCAAAACCCCTTATGAGCTTTGGACGGGCAAGAATCCTAGTTTGAAGCATTTTCACATTTGGGGATGTCCAGCTTAGGCAAGGCCTTATAGGCCAAATGAAAAGAAACTGGATTTCAGAACAATAAGTTGCTACTTTATTGGATACTCTGAGAGATCAAGGGATTACAAGTTTTATGATCCCACTACTAAGTCCATTTTTGAAACGGGAAATGCAATGTTCTTTGAGGATATTGAGTTTTGGGGGAGAAATAAGGTTAAAGACTTTGTCTTTGAAGAGGAATCAGTTTCAATTCCTACAATTGCTTTTGACAATGATCAGGTGTCTATTCCTGATAATGATCAAGTAGCAAGTCCAGAACATCAGGACAATGTTGAACAACTCCCCACACAAGATGAAGGAATTGTTCCTGAAGAGCAAACTCAACAACTTTAAGAACAAATGCCATTGAGGAGATCCACAAGAAAAAAGAGAAATGTGATTTCAGATGACTATATAGTCTTTCTCCAAGAACATGAGGATGGCATTGGAGTGATGGAAGATGATCCAATCAACTTTCATCAAGCCATGCAAAGTTCTAACTCTCAGAAGTGGATTGAGGCCATGAATGAAGAGATTAAGTCCATGAAAGACAATGACGTTTAGGATCTCGTTTCATTACCTGAAGGTACGAAGCCCATTGGTTGCAAATGGATATTTAAAACCAAGAGGGATTCGATGGGTAATTTAGAGAGATATAAGGCTCGTCTTGTTGCAAAGTGCTTTACTTAAAAGGAAGGCATTGAAATCCACGCATAAACCCATTACTTAAATACACTTTCCTCTTCATTTATCATCATTTTCATCTTCAACCCTTTAGACAACTCAAAGTTTTCTCCTACCAACCTCCTTTGCCTGCCCGCCGCCCCCTCTCTCCGGTCACGCCGCTGCCGCCACCGCCTACCACGATCTCCTTTTTTCCCAAACCGCCAGCATAATCCCCATTTTTTTCTTGCCTACGCCGTCGCCACCAACTCTCTTTCCTGGTATTGCTCAATTTCTTGTTTTACAACAAAACTACGAATACACAATGCTTTGAGTTGTTGCTTGGAGTGTAATTTGTAGTGTTGTTTGAATGTTTTTTTTTTTTTTTTATTGTTGCACTTTGGAGATGAATGTTTTGTGCATGGTTTTGGCACTTTACAAATATTTTTTAACATGGTTTTTTTCCGCCCACAACATGCTCGATGAAATGCCAAAATGGATTTTTGTTTTGTTTAATCTTATGGAATTTGATTCTAGTGTAGTGTGCTCGGTTTTTGAGTTATTACTCTAGGTTTTGGTGCATGTGGTGCACAGTTTTTTTCCGCCCACCAGATGCTCGATGAAATGCCAAAATGGATTTTTGTTTTGGATAATCATATGGAATTTGATTCTAGTGTAGTGTGCTCAGTTTTTTAGTTGTTACTCTAGGTTTTGGTGCATGTGGTGCACGGTTTTTTTCCGCCCACCACATGCTCGATGACATGCCAAAATGGATTTTTGTTTTGGATAATCATATGGAATTTGATTCTAGTGTAGTGTGCTCGGTTTTTTAGCTGTTGATCTAGGTTTTAGTTCATATGGTACACGGTTTTGGTGCATGTGGTGCACGGTTTTTTTCCGCCCATCACATGCTCGATGACATGCCAAAATGGATTTTTATTTGGAGAATCATATGGAATTTGATTCTAGTGTAGTGTGTTCGGTTTTTTAGTTCTTGCTCACAGTTTTGGTGCATGTGGTGTACGGTTTTGGTGCATGTGGTGTACGGTTTTTTTCCGCCCACCATATGCTCGATGAAATACTAAAATGGATTTTTGTTTTGGATAATCATATGGAATTTGATTCTAGTGTAGTGTGATCAGTTTTTTAGTTGTTGCTCTATATTTTCGAATCTTTTGTGCACGGTTTTGGCACTTTACATACTATTTTCTACACGGTTTTTTTCCGCACCTACATGCTTGATGAAATGTCAAAATGGACTTTTATTTTGGATAATAACACGGTTTTAGGTTTTTTATTGGTGAAATTAGTACACGATAAGTTTGTGAAATTTTTTGCCATTTTAAGTTTGTCTTGTAATGTGTGCTTGGTATTGTTAAGGTTATTTGTAGTGAATGTTAATTTGATTTGATTATATTGGTCCGCCATACTTGTTTTTTTTTTTATTTGTGTTGCAATAAATATAGGTGAGTGTTGGAATAAAACATGAGCCAAAATACAATGGAAGATTGCAAAAAGGGACGAGCACGAAGAAAAAACCCATTTAATCCCAATGTCGATGGTAAGCGAAGGGCAACTATAATAAAGTCACCTTTGACGAGAAAGGACAACCGGAAGGGAAGCACGGTGATGAATTGATGATCTGGATTGGTATTCTCGCTCTAGAGCACGTTCCAATATGGATACAAGATTGGAGATCCCACGATTTAGAGGGATTGAAAGAAATAATTTGGAAAGAAACTGTTACTTCTTTCACCGTGGATGATTGCTTTTGGAGTACTTGTTTAAAATCATGTGGTGAAGCTGTAAGGAGTTTTCGACATGATCTTTACAAGATGTTTGTTGAGGACTTTGTAACAGAAGATAGTGGTGTGGACACGACCTCAAAAAATTATTGACAACTACCCCAATATAGAAGAAGAGGATTGGGTGAAATTCGTTCAGAATAGAACATCCTCACAATTCCAACAACTTTCGGATCGTGGAAGCGAAATAAGGACCAATAACGAATACACATCGAGAGGAGGCCAAGATGTATATAGAAAGCTTGACTAGGAAAAGGTATGTCAATAAATTTTGTTTGTAATAAATCGTAGGCAAATTATTTATTTAATGTCCTCATGTATACTAACGATGTTAAATTATAGTTTAAGAAGACTGGGAAATGGGAAAAAAGAGATGGGTTATGGCTAGATTCACGGACAGGCTCAGATGGAGAGTTAAAGGATCCAGCATGTAAAAAAGTTGGCGAGTAGTAAGTTTACTAATTAACAATAAATTCTTCATCACTAGACCCACTTGTAAAAATTTTATTTATAATGAGTTCTTTTAATTATCTTGTAGATGGAGTACAATACACAGGAGAGCCAAGGCACTTTCGAATCAGTTGGCACTACTGATGTATTGACACAAGTATTGTAATAACTGTTTTTTTTAACATTACGATTCTTTTTGTACAAAGATTTAAGCTGTACCATGAAGGTATTCATGAGAAAGCCCGACTAGGGTTTTTGTTAATTTTGTGAGTTCTTATGATCTTATAAGACTCAAAAATAATTGCTTAGCCAAGCATGTAACCTTTTTAGCAAAAAGAGATAGAAAATTTCATGATTTTATGTTGGTCAAAGTTTGACCATAAAAAGTCAAAGTTGACCGGAGAGGTCAAAGGTTGACTAAAAAAGGTCAAAGTATGACGATGTTGAAAGATGGCAAGCAGTATGGAAAATATACTGCGAAAACCGTAATTACGGACAAAATGATATGAATTAGAGTTAAAACCACCCTAGAAAAATCAAGTACACTAAGTAGAATTATAGGGCAAAAGGGCTCTAAGAAATAAGAAAAATTTCATACAGTCCATTTTTACACAGATAAATTTTGGACTGCAGTATAGTATGACAAATACTGTGTATTAGTGAGCACAGTACTAGAAATATCTGTCTTGGCATTAAAGTGAACTGCTTTTTTTAAAAAAAGGGCAAACAAGCCTTAATTAGGCTTACCTCATCAACTTTTGGATTTATGACATCATAAATGGTATTAAGCAAGTTAGAAAGTAATCTTGGAGTCTTCTAGGTGATGAGGTGGCCGGCCATTGAAGGGCTAATTGGCTATTACTTTGGCTTCAAGGGTTTTTAAGCAAAAGTTGAACCAAAATTAATTCAAAAAGAATTTCTTTTTTTCACCTATAAATAGCCCATTAGAGGGGGCAGTTTTTGGCTTCAAATAATTAGAAAAAAGCAGCCAAACTCTGCCATTTTCCTCCCTCAAAAATCCGGACATCCTAGAGTGAGAAAGAACAAAGAAAAATTTGCAAACCAAAGGAAAAAGTGTTGGGTGGTGATTGATTTTATCTCTACTACAACAAGCAAGAGTTTTTGGAAAAATTTGGTGCCTTTTCTAGGCTAAGTGGCCGGCTGTACTAGGAGAGAAAGTGAGGAAATTTTAGTGTGGTTTGTGGTTGGTTTTGGTGCAAGCAAACAACAAGTGATCCACACCAATTTTGGGTGCATTTTGGTGGGTGAAAACCGGTCTAGGAGGGAGAGGATTGAAAGCCAAAACCCTAGCCCAAAATCTTGAGTTAATCAAGGTAATTTTTCCTAGACCTCAAACATTTTAAATTGAGCATTCAATTTGAAATTTATTTGTATTTCAAGTTGAAAATTGTAAGAGCATAAGCTCAATTTCATTTTGTGCCAAGATTAGGACTTAGGATTATGTGCTTGAATTAGGATAAGGGTGGTTTGGATTATAATGTACATGCTTGCCTTAATTTTTGTGATTTGCATGCTAAATGTTTGGTATGTTGTATGTCCCCAAGCATGATGATGAATATGGTATGTTAGGTTGCTAGAATGAACTAGAATGTTTGATGTGGATTATGCAACCTAAAACCATGCAAACTTTGGTTGATCGAAAGTCAATTAGGGTTTGCATGGAGTTGATGGAAAATATGTTTAAGGAAAACCTTACGTTAGAAAACGCTGCATGTCTGTTTTCTAGGCTCCCGCATGTTCGGTTGAGTTAGAATACACGAAATAGGACGTAAAATGAATTTTAAACCAAAACTGCCATTCTCGGATGAAAACTGCCCAGTTTCTGGAAAATTAGTTTTTAAGGCCTTTAGAGGCCGAATTTGGGAAAACACAAAACACGAAAGTTTTAGAGAAGGGGTTTTCCAAGGGGGCAACGCGGACGGATTTCCAAAATGAGGCTCCAACGGCCTCGGTATTGACAAAAACCCGAGCCTGACCGTGCCCAGGATTTATGCACGGCCAGGTGAGTTCAAACGAAAATAGGAGTATGTTAAAGTCCGAACTGGGTTTTCCTCAAAACACGAAAGTTGTAGGGTTTTTCGAGATCTAAAACTTTCGTGAAGACAACTGTTTCAGATTCAATCTAGATTTTAAAATAAAAATTAGATTTCAAAAACTGTACAGGAAACAGGAAATTCCTGTGCAGGATTTTCTAAAACAGTGCAGAAAAAGGGTAACCTTGCACTAACACTGATAAATTAACTGTGGAAAGCTGTTCCAAAGGCAGTTTCCAATATTTAATAATATTACTCAAGAATTATAATTTTTCATATGATAAACAAAAGAATTCCTAGAGTAAATAATGAGCTTTTCCAAAAGAAAACAAAAAAAATGGGTTTTTAATCAAAAGCCAAATTTAACCAAGTGGGGTAAATTCTAAACCCTAGGGTTACGCAATGTAACCAAATAAGTTAGCAAATGGTTTTATCAGAGGGACATATAAGTTAGATTTTGTAAGAATGTTGGTTAAATCACCAACATATCTAATCCTTATCTATGTCCTTTAACAGAAGTTTGAGTACTGTGGTATCCGACTGGACCAGTACAATACCGGATATAGTGAATAAGGTAAGTACAACTCCGCCTACAGCATAGGCTTTTGTTGATACTTACTCAAGTATGGTTGATGTATGCTGTGATGTATGTTGTGATTGTATAATAAAATACGTTTAGGGTATAATAGATATGTTATGATATACTAAGTACATGGCTATGTTATGAGATATGATTATGAATTATGCATGTGTGACATCATGATGCATGTCCACAAATAAGAATAAGGACCAAGTATAAAAGATGAAAAGATAAGTATAATGGCAAGCAAGCTTGCCTGTGTCGTACCGACCCGTCCAAGGTCGGGTTGGACTATGGTTTGAGTTGGACTGGGCTGGCCGCCCCAACCACTCCATAGTTGCGCGCCCGGTACGAACACTTATGTAAGGGGGCCCATAAGATAAGTCAAGTTAAGATAAGTATGAAAGTATGTTGAAAGAATAAACAAGCATAATGAAGCATAAATGGCTCATGCATGATTATGATAAGATAAGATATGACATGTAAAATTAAGTTAAGATTGTATGGTTTATATTAATTAGGTTGCGGATGTTAATGTTGTACTTGCTGAGCGAAAGCTCACGTCTTACGTCTATGCTGTAGGTAAGCAACCTACGGGCACCTGTTGATACAAGATGGCGAGCGTGGCAGGGCGAGCTGTGAAATGTGGGATTTATAACCGCTACGCGTTTTGTTCTTTTATGAATTATTTTATTTGATATTCGACTATCGTAATTAATTATTGCTTAAAAAAAAAAAAAAAATTTCTGCTGTATACGCTAAGTAATTATGTAAGATATGTATGTATGTATGTATGGTAACGGCCTGTGCTAGGCGGGTCGTTACAGAGTTGGTATCAGAGCGGTTTCCTGCTATCCGATTTCACAGCATACCTGTCATCGCCACCATCATTGTAAGTTGATTTTTTTTTAAATATTTGGGTTAATAATTTCTATGCGGTCATGTTATGGTAGACCCGACGACATGGATCCTGAGCAAGTGATCGAGGATCGAGAGGCAGTGTCAGCATTTTATGAGTCGCATCCATTGCAATTTGACGGTACAGTACGGACGGTATCCATAGCCGCTTGGCTATATGATATGGAGCAGATTTTCCATCTTTGTCATATTGAGGCTCGACTACAGGTTTCCTTGGCCAGCCGGTGTTTTGCGGCAGATGCCCGACTTTGGTGGATGACTCTGGGTGAGCGACAGATGCCGAGTCGCACATGGGCGCATTTTCGTACGATAGTGATTGCGCGATTCGGACCGGTTCTGGATGAGGGGGCGGGTGTACCACCTCATGACCCCGAGATTTATCGGGACATGCATCACACCCGATACCTCAGTTACGTGGCGGATTGGCACGCTTATCCACAGGAGACGATGAGGCACTACTGTCGTCGATTTCAGGAGGCGATGCTGCCTCACATTCCTCAGGAGTTGCCCATCCCTGAGCTACAGGCGTTGGTGATTCTCCGGAATGGAGTACCCCCGCAGATTCGACAGTATGTTCCTATGCCCATGCTTGCTATGACAGTCGGGAACCTGATCGATGACATCTTAGGAGCTGAGGCCTTCGTTCACCAGATGCAGGCCGGTGATTTACCAGGAGATCATCAGGTACCTGTTGACGACGCGGGGATGGGAGAGCCAGTTTATGAGCCGGGTCCAGTTTTTCCCGAGGACCCGATTCCAGCCGCTCCCATACAGGAGGTGCTGCCACAGGAGGCCGAGGCAGACGCGGGTGCCGATGACTTTGACCCCGCCGATTTTATAGTTGCTCCGGAGGATCAACCGGGAGATCCTCCAATCATCGATATCTCCAGTGACGAGGAGGAGGAGCTTGCCGATGACATGGAGCCAGAGCCAGAGCCAGACCTAGACCCAGAGCTAGAGCATGCAGGCTGGTTAGAGGCCGAGGAGGAGGTTGGTGATGGCCCAGATGATGAGGAGGATTTAGAGGACGACCCGGAGGAGATTTTATTTGACGACGGAGATTGGGACGTAGACTCCGACGCTTCCTCCGTGGTTACGATCGAGCACTTAGATTAGGTTGACAGTGTATTTTCTTTTATTTTAGAACTGACTTGTACTAGCTTATTATTTTTGGGACGATAGGCTGGTACTTATGTATGATGGTAAAGTGGTAGACACTTCCATCGCGATTTTTGGCCATGTATATACGACAAATATGTAATTACGATAATGTAAATATGATGTAAAGGAAATGTATTTACAGTATAGTAAATATGATGTACTTTTTGTAAGCAAACAAAAAGACAGTTCAAGTATGAGAGATATGTAAATGCAATTACAAGTGTTATATTAATGATATTATGATCTATGATAACCATGTATGTTATAATAAGTATATGTATGACGCAATTATGTTTCAATATGATAAAATAAGTATGAAAGAGAGGATATTCCCCGTATGATAATATCTTTTCTTATGGTTTATTAGGAATTAGAAGATGGTACGTCCTCGCAAGACAGTACCCGTAAATCCACCCGAGCCGAACCTTGCAACTGTTGTAGCAAATTTACAACGGCAATTGCTCGAACAACAACAAGAAACTAACAGACTTCGAGAGCAGCTAGCTCGAATAAATCAGAGACCCCAGGTCAACGAGATTCCACCGCCCGTTCATCAAGTTCCTCCAGCACCACCTCCCGTACCAGAAATACCACGGAATGTTGAGGTTCCATTGGCACCTGCTGGGGTACCAGTGAACCTGCCTCAAGTACGAGAGGACTTGCTCTATGAACGCTTTAGGCGTATGAAAGCGCCTGAATTTGAAGGACCGACAGACCCAATAGCCGCTGATAACTGGCTAATTGATATCCAGGTTATTCTGGATTTTATGCGGCTTACACAGCAGGAGAAGGTTCTCTGTGCCTCATTTGCACTCAGGAAAGACGCAAGGCACTGGTGGATGACAGTCCAGATGCGTCGAGATGTCACAACCATGAGCTGGCAGGATTTCGTGACGGAGTTCCGTACTATGTACTACAACAGAGAAGTCCTTGCCGCTCAGCAGGACGAGTTCACGAATCTGAAGCAAGGCTCGATGACAGTGATGGAGGCTGTCAAGAAGTTTGAGCAATTAGCTCGTTTGTGCCCAGAATTAGTACCGAGCGAAACGGAAAAAGTTAGAAGAATGATGAAGATGTTCCGGACAGACATCTCCAAACAAGTGAGTGCTGGCAGTAGCCCACCTACCCTGGTATCCGATTGCGTAAGCCGAGCAATAAGAGCTGAGTATTGGATCAACCAGGATAAAGAAGCAAGGGCTCAGATTTTCAAGGCTAGAAAAGAGGAAAAGGCCGTGGTAAAGCAGACGCAGCCCCGTCAGAGTTCTGAACCGCAGCAGAAAGGCCCAACCAGCAGCCCTGGCCAGAGTTCCAAACAGTTTGGGAGGAACAAAAGAAAAGGGAATTTTGCTGGTCAGGGGCAACAAAGGAATTTCCCTCAGAAAAAGAATAATAGGGGAAATGAGGGTAATAACTCTGACTACCCAGTGTGTGCGAAGTGCGGAAGAAAACACCCGGGAATTTGCAGAATGGGGACTAATGCATGCTATCTTTGCGGCAAGGAGGGACACTATGCGAGAAATTGCAATTTGAACAACCAAGGCCAGAACCCTCCATACCCAAACCGAAACACCAACAGCCAGCTCCATGCAGTCCAGGCAAGGCTTGAAGGACCTTCAATCGCTCAAGGCAGATTAGAGGCCCCTGAACCTCAAGCCAGAATTTATGCTTATACCAGGGGAGACGCTGAAGCCGGGACCTCGCATGTGGTGACAGGTCAGATTTCTATCGCCACCTATGATGCCATTGCTTTGTTTGATTCTGGAGCCACTCACTCATTTGTGTCCTTGGAGTTTGCCCAGAAGTTAGGAAGAGGTGTGGATAATTTAGAACAGCCTTTCAAAACCTCCTTGCCATCCGGAGAAATTTTGTGGTCCAATTTTTGGATACGAAATACTCCTGTGATTATCTGCGACAGAGAATTGTTTGTAGATCTCATCGCGATCAAGCTTCAGGATTTCGATGTGATCTTAGGGATGGATTTTCTAGGCAAATACAACGCTAAGATTGACTGCCGAAGGCGTTGTGTGACGTTCAATCCTTACGGTGAAGAGGAGTTTGGTTTCTATGGGCAGTCACGGAGCTCAGCAACCAGATTAGTTTCGGCAATGAAGGCTTGGAAAATGTTAGCTAATGGCTGTCAAGGATATTTAGCTAACATGGTGGACAAAGATCAGGAAATGGAGCTGACCCCGGAAGATGTACCTATTATCAAGGAATATGTGGATATCTTTCCGGAAGACTTACCAGGACTCCCGCCGGAACGTGAAATTTCCTTTGAAATTGAGTTGCTGCCTGGAGCTGCGCCGATATCTAAAGCACCCTACCGTATGGCACCTGCCGAGCTTAGGGAACTCCAAATACAGTTGCAGGAACTGCTTGACAAAGGATTCATCCGACAGAGTTACTCTCCGTGGGGGGCGCCTGTTTTGTTCGTAAAGAAAAAGGATGGATCACTACGAATGTGCATCGACTACCGCGAGCTGAACAAGATTACGATCAAGAACAAGTATCCCCTTCCGAGGATTGATGATCTTTTTGATCAACTCAGAGGAGCGGTAGTATTTTCGAAAGTCGATCTACGATCAGGCTATCATCAGCTCAGAATCAAGGAGTCAGACATCTCCAAAACGGCTTTTCGAACACGTTACGGGCATTATGAATTTTTGGTTATGCCATTTGGACTAACCAATGCCCCAGCTGCTTTCATGGATCTTATGAACCGAGTGTTCAAGGAGTATCTGGACAAGTTTGTTATCGTCTTTATTGACGACATTTTAATTTACTCAAGGTCCGGAGAGGAACATGAGCATCACCTTAGACTGGTGATGGAAACACTGAGACGGAATCAACTTTATGCCAAATTCACAAAATGCGAATTTTGGCTGGAAAAAGTTCATTTCTTGGGTCATGTGGTGTCTAAGGAAGGAATTTCTGTTGATCCTGCAAAAGTAGAGGCGGTCAGTGCATGGCCAGCACCCAAGAGTGTTACGGAGATTAGAAGCTTCCTTGGGTTAGCTGGATACTATCGACGTTTCGTCGAGGGATTTTCCAAGATTGCTGCACCCTTAACCGCTCTTACTCGAAAGGGGAAGAATTATGAATGGACCCAGAAATCTGAAGAGAACTTCCAGGAGCTTAAGAAAAAGCTGACAAGTGCGCCAGTGCTGATTATTCCGGATGTAGATGCAGGAAATTTCGTGATCTACAGCGATGCTTCTAAAAATGGATTAGGAGCTGCACTGATGCAAAACGGGAAAGTGGTGGCCTACGCATCCCGCCAGCTGAAGATTCACGAAAGGAATTATCCCACGCATGATCTGGAGCTCGCAGCGGTAGTTTTCGCGCTCAAGATTTGGAGGCACTATTTGTACGGAAACAAATGCGAAATCTACACTGACCACCAGAGTCTCAAGTACATTTTCACTCAGAAAGAGCTCAACATGAGACAACGTAGATGGCTAGAACTTGTAAAGGACTACGACTGTGAGATCCTTTACCACCCTGGGAAGGCAAACAGAGTAGCGGATGCTTTGAGTAGGAAATCCATAGGCATGCTGATGTCTATTGACACATTTCCTAAGCCACTACAAAGGGAAATTTCTGAGTATAATCTGGAGATGATAGCAGGAAGACTATCTTCTCTGACTCTCCAGTCAGATCTACTGGAATCCATCAAGTCGCATCAAGAAAAAGACTCATTTTTGCTAAAGGCACAACTTTTTGGCAAAAAGAACAAGGAGTTCAAGACCTCCGCTGATGGTGTCGTCTATTTCGAAGAAAGGATTTGTGTTCCCAACTTCGGATTTTTGAAGAAGCAAATAATGTCAGAGGCACATCAGACGCCATACTCAGTGCATCCAGGAGCTTCCAAGATGTACAAGGACCTCCGAGAGAATTATTGGTGGCCAAACATGAAGAATGAAATTGCAAAATACGTGTCAAAATGCCTAACGTGTCAGAAAGTTAAGGCTGAACACCGACATCCTGGAGGAGATTTGCAGAAAATAGAGCTTCCTGAATGGAAATGGGAGCAAACTACTATGGATTTTATAGTAGGACTGCCCAGGACTGCAAGTGGGAATGACACGATTTGGGTGATTGTGGACCGATTGACCAAATCAGCCCATTTCATTGCAATTAAAGCCACCTTTTCAGTGGAAAAATTGGCCGAAATCTACGTATCCCAGATCATTAGACTGCACGGAGTACCAAAATAGATCATCTCGGACCGTGATGGGCGTTTTACCTCTCGATTTTGGACCAGTATTCACAATGCTATGGGGTCGAAACTGAAGTTCAGTACAGCTTTTCACCCCCAAACTGACGGTCAATCAGAACGAACCATCCAGACACTGGAAGATATGCTGAGATCGTGTGTACTAGATTTCAAGGGAAACTGGGATCAGAAGTTGCCGTTGATCGAATTCTCTTATAACAACAGTTATCATGCTTCGATTGGTATGGCTCCATTCGAAGCATTATATGGAAGAAAATGTCGATCTCCTATTCACTGGCAAGAAGTGGGACAGAAGCAGCTTCAGACAACGGATTTCATCAAGAAGACCTCTGAGGATATCAAGAAGATTAAGCAGAGGCTCGACATAGCTTTTAGCAGACAAAAAAGCTATGCCGATAGACGCAGGAGGCCCTTAGAATTCCAAGTTGGTGATGCTGTGTTCATCAAGATTGCTCCTATGAAAGGGGTAATGCGATTTGGTAAGAAGGGAAAGCTTAGTCCAAGGTATACGGGACCCTTTGAAATCCTTGAAAGGATTGGAAAAGTAGCATATAAGCTTGCCCTACCACCGGAATTAGCATCAATGCACAATGTTTTTCATGTGTCGATGCTGAAGAAGTATGTACCAGATCCTTCCCATGTGCTTAGTCAAGAGCCAGTGGAGGTTCAAACAAACCTGACCTATGAAGAAAAGCCAGTTAGAATTCTGGACCGGGAAGAAAAAGTACTGAGAAGTAAAATCATTCCCATGGTTAAAGTACTGTGGCGAAACCACAAGGTTGAAGAAGCCACTTGGGAATTGGAGGAAGAGATGAGGAAGAACTACCCCAGTTTATTCTAATTTTCGAGGACGAAAATTTTTAAT
Source organism: Ficus hirta (assembly GCA_038430175.1). NCBI lineage: Eukaryota > Viridiplantae > Streptophyta > Magnoliopsida > Rosales > Moraceae > Ficus > Ficus hirta. Next base: position 30,623,129 of record CM076585.1, read on the forward strand.
GGGGGTAGATTGTAATAACGGTTTTTTTTAACATTACGATTCTTTTTGTACAAAGATTTAAGCTGTACCATGAAGGTATTCATGAGAAAGCCCGACTAGGGTTTTTGTTAATTTTGTGAGTTCTTATGATCTTATAAGACTCAAAAATAATTGCTTAGCCAAGCATGTAACCTTTTTAGCAAAAAGAGATAGAAAATTTCATGATTTTATGTTGGTCAAAGTTTGACCATAAAAAGTCAAAGTTGACCGGAGAGGTCAAAGGTTGACTAAAAAAGGTCAAAGTATGACGATGTTGAAAGATGGCAAGCAGTATGGAAAATATACTGCGAAAACCGTAATTACGGACAAAATGATATGAATTAGAGTTAAAACCACCCTAGAAAAATCAAGTACACTAAGTAGAATTATAGGGCAAAAGGGCTCTAAGAAATAAGAAAAATTTCATACAGTCCATTTTTACACAGATAAATTTTGGACTGCAGTATAGTATGACAAATACTGTGTATTAGTGAGCACAGTACTAGAAATATCTGTCTTGGCATTAAAGTGAACTGCTTTTTTTAAAAAAAGGGCAAACAAGCCTTAATTAGGCTTACCTCATCAACTTTTGGATTTATGACATCATAAATGGTATTAAGCAAGTTAGAAAGTAATCTTGGAGTCTTCTAGGTGATGAGGTGGCCGGCCATTGAAGGGCTAATTGGCTATTACTTTGGCTTCAAGGGTTTTTAAGCAAAAGTTGAACCAAAATTAATTCAAAAAGAATTTCTTTTTTTCACCTATAAATAGCCCATTAGAGGGGGCGGTTTTTGGCTTCAAATAATTAGAAAAAAGCAGCCAAACTCTGCCATTTTCCTCCCTCAAAAATCCGGACATCCTAGAGTGAGAAAGAACAAAGAAAAATTTGCAAACCAAAGGAAAAAGTGTTGGGTGGTGATTGATTTTATCTCTACTACAACAAGCAAGAGTTTTTGGAAAAATTTGGTGCCTTTTCTAGGCTAAGTGGCCGGCTGTACTAGGAGAGAAAGTGAGGAAATTTTAGTGTGGTTTGTGGTTGGTTTTGGTGCAAGCAAACAACAAGTGATCCACACCAATTTTGGGTGCATTTTGGTGGGTGAAAACCGGTCTAGGAGGGAGAGGATTGAAAGCCAAAACCCTAGCCCAAAATCTTGAGTTAATCAAGGTAATTTTTCCTAGACCTCAAACATTTTAAATTGAGCATTCAATTTGAAATTTATTTGTATTTCAAGTTGAAAATTGTAAGAGCATAAGCTCAATTTCATTTTGTGCCAAGATTAGGACTTAGGATTATGTGCTTGAATTAGGATAAGGGTGGTTTGGATTATAATGTGCATGCTTGCCTTAATTTTTGTGATTTGCATGCTAAATGTTTGGTATGTTGTATGTCCCCAAGCATGATGATGAATATGGTATGTTAGGTTGCTAGAATGAACTAGAATGTTTGATGTGGATTATGCAACCTAAAACCATGCAAACTTTGGTTGATCCAAAGTCAATTAGGGTTTGCATGGAGTTGATGGAAAATATGTTTAAGGAAAACCTTACATTAGAAAACGCTGCATGTCTGTTTTCTAGGCTCCCGCGTGTTCGGTTGAGTTAGAATACACGAAATAGGACGTAAAATGAATTTTAAACCAAAACTGCCATTCTCGGATGAAAACTGCCCAGTTTCTGGAAAATTAGTTTTTAAGGCCTTTAGAGGACGAATTTGGGAAAACACAAAACACGAAAGTTTTAGAGAAGGGGTTTTCCAAGGGGGCAACGCGGACGGATTTCCAAAATGAGGCTCCAACGGCCTCGGTATTGACAAAAACCCGAGCCTGACCGTGCCCAGGATTTATGCACGGCCAGGTGAGTTCAAACGAAAATAGGAGTATGTTAAAGTCCGAACTGGGTTTTCCTCAAAACACGAAAGTTGTAGGGTTTTTCGAGATCTAAAACTTTCGTGAAGGCAACTTTTTCAGATTCAATCTAGATTTTAAAATAAAAATTAGATTTCAAAAACTGTACAGGAAACAGGAAATTCCTGTGCAGGATTTTCTAAAACAGTGCAGAAAAAGGGTAACCTTGCACTAACACTGATAAATTAACTGTGGAAAGCTGTTCCAAAGGCAGTTTCCAATATTTAATAATATTACTCAAGAATTATAATTTTTCATATGATAAACAAAAGAATTCCTAGAGTAAATAATGAGCTTTTCCAAAAGAAAACAAAAAAAATGGGTTTTTAATCAAAAGCCAAATTTAACCAAGTGGGGTAAATTCTAAACCCTAGGGTTACGCAATGTAACCAAATAAGTTAGCAAATGGTTTTATCAGAGGGACATATAAGTTAGATTTTGTAAGAATGTTGGTTAAATCACCAACATATCTAATCCTTATCTATGTCCTTTAACAGAAGTTTGAGTACTGTGGTATCCGACTGGACCAGTACAATACCGGATATAGTGAATAAGGTAAGTACAACTCCGCCTACAGCATAGGCTTTTGTTGATACTTACTCAAGTATGGTTGATGTATGCTGTGATGTATGTTGTGATTGTATAATAAAATACGTTTAGGGTATAATAGATATGTTATGATATACTAAGTACATGGCTATGTTATGAGATATGATTATGAATTATGCATGTGTGACATCATGATGCATGTCCACAAATAAGAATAAGGACCAAGTATAAAAGATGAAAAGATAAGTATGATGGCAAGCAAGCTTGCCTGTGTCGTACCGACCCGTCCAAGGTCGGGTTGGACTATGGTTTGAGTTGGACTGGGCTGGCCGCCCCAACCACTCCATAGTTGCGCGCCCGGTACGAACACTTATGTAAGGGGGCCCATAAGATAAGTCAAGTTAAGATAAGTATGAAAGTATGTTGAAAGAATAAACAAGCATAATGAAGCATAAATGGCTCATGCATGATTATGATAAGATAAGATATGACATGTAAAAGTAAGTTAAGATTGTATGGTTTATATTAATTAGGTTGCGGATGTTAATGTTGTACTTGCTGAGCGAAAGCTCACGTCTTACGTCTATGCTGTAGGTAAGCAACCTACGGGCACCTGTTGATACAAGATGGCGAGCGTGGCAGGGCGAGCTGTGAAATGTGGGATTTATAACCGCTACGCGTTTTGTTCTTTTATGAATTATTTTATTTGATATTCGACTATCGTAATTAATTATTGCTTAAAAAAAAAAAAAAAATTTCTGCTGTATACGCTAAGTAATTATGTAAGATATGTATGTATGTATGTATGGTAACGGCCTGTGCTAGGCGGGTCGTTACAAGTATTATCTAGACCCGAACACCTAGGACATATCCGTGGGCAATCAAAGTTCGTAAAGCAGTCTCAGTACATCAACCTAAATCGAAGTTCGAATAGAGATAATGAAGTACTGTCAATGAGACGTGAAATAGAAGAATTAAAGGCGTTGGTGCGTGGTCTATGTGTGAAGAAAGATGTGGAGCCGTCGTTTGACCAAGATAATGTGTCAACCATTGACCAACACAATAGCTTTAAGGCTAGTTGTTCTATCCAAGAAAAATAACGTGGAGTGTCTAATCCGCCAACCATGCCGGTCGACAGTCAGGAGTGTAAGCTCTATATTTTCGATGAACTTCATGGTGGACAGTTGCTTGTTGCGTTTGGAAGAGCATGGCTGGACAGCTTTCCCACCGATACAGTCCATGGGATTCCACTGGGTGAAGGGAATGTGCGAGTGTCAATCAATGTGTCAAAATTAAAAAAAGCAGCATTACCTATTCCGACGTACGAGGTAACAACTGTGGAGGAGGCTATTAATAGGTTTGTTGCTTGGCCTAAAACATTAGTTGAGCTCGACACGAGTATGAACAAGGTGAGTCGAGGGCCTAATCACGTTCCTAACCAAGCAGCTGAGGGAAACAAACGCTAAAAAAAGCTTGGAAAAAAAAACGATCAACTCTCGAACTGAGATACAACAAAATGTGCAACAACACAAAGCTTTGTTCGACTTTAATAAAATGAACATGGAGATGAGGCCTTTGGCTTATTATGCACATAGTTCTATGAGTGAAGGTAATCAGATAGAGGTCCCAATACTATACACTATCACGGATTTTGACATGCATGTCTTTCTGAGCTTTGGTGATATATATGAGTTCATTAATTTACAAGAAATAAGTGCGAATTGTATATTAGTATACATCAGGTATGTCATTCTATCTCTAAATTTTTTTTTTTTATCTGGAAATTCTTCTATATGTCAGCCAGAGTAACAATTTTGATACGCTTATGCAGATATTTGGAGGAACTATGTAGGATTAATGAGTTAGCTGAGAAGTTTGTGTTTGTGTCTCCAACCTTGATCTGACCGGTTAGAAGAGATACTCCAGATGCTGGCTTGAGAGAGCGAGCCGATGCTCTTGTCGACTTTTTGCGTGACGCACCAAAAGGACGACTTTATCTCGTGCCACATAACAGAGGGAGACATTGGATCTTGGGAGTCATTGACCCATAGGAGGACCTAGTTCTTTATTTTGATCCTCTTCGAGAGAAGAAACGGGACGATTTTACTAATCTAATGAAAATATAAGTCAATTTTCATATGTTAATTTTTTATTTAATCTTAATTATATGCATCTTAATTATTTTGAATTTGACAAACTTGCTAGGGCGATTGGAGGCTTATAACCGGAGAAGGGATTAGAAGGAGACGAGATTGTAAAACGAAAATCTCGGATCATCCTTGTCCTCTCCAAGAGGGAAATGTTGAATGTGGTTATTTTGTTTTAGGTTTTACGAGGGACATAGTATTGAATGGAATTTACATACTTGAAAGTAAAGAATTTTTTACTTCTCATGATTGGATTTGATTAGGGGAGAATGGGCTAGCCATGTAATGCAATTCATTAATTATGATATGTAAACTTGTAATGTAATATATGGTATGTATTTTTACTTTGATACAATGTAGCTATTATCTTGGATCGTATATTAAATAACATACAGGTTAGGCCACCCGTGGGAAATCACCAAAAAACGCCAATTTTTTTTTTTTTTAATTTAAGGCCAATTACACGATGGTTTTGAGCAAAACTGTCGTGTAATGGCACACATTACGTGACGGTTTTGAGCCGAATGAAAGGGAGTTTTGCATAGCAAATATCACGCGATACAATCTCTACAGCAAATAGCAGAAAAAGAGAGAGAATTGAAACTTATAAGAGAACGGATTTTTCGTTCAAAAACGAAAGATAATGAGCTAAAACATTTTTGTGCAGAGACGAAGAGAGACTAAGAGGGATGTAGTTTAAACTTGAAAGACTCGTATCAGATATTACAAATGAAAAGTGAAATTTTAGTGATTTCAAAGTTATTTTCTTTTTCCAATCTTTTTCTCATCTTGTTGATTTATGACTACGTTGTAACGCCCCGAGCATCTACGTAGGGCCGACTACGTAAACGTGGGCCGTTACTTTACTTGCTTAACTTATTTCTTGGTTAACATAAACCTTATGGCGACCCACTCTATGTGGCCGCTACTTCATACTTAACATACTCTTGTATTTTATGAAAATACGGAAATGATTTTTTTTTTTTTTTACACATTCAAATAAAAAGACATACATACACCTTACACATAACTCAAGTCTTTAAACCTCATACATATAGCGTAACAAAATGTATTCATATATATATCTTTTTTTTTTTTTTAAAAGAGCTTGCGGAAATCTGCGTAGTGGTATCCCACACCGCCCTTCACTTGCTGCATCGTCTCCATGGCCCACCAAGTAAAGCTGCAGGCATCTTACCTACAGTATGAAATATACTGATGAGCTTTCGCCCAGCAAGTACAAACATAATCTCACAAAAACATGACAAATATCGTGCATTTATGCATGAACCGATTATGATCAATTATATATCTTTTATGATCAATTATGGACTTGAATTTATTATCTTGCTTAACATATGAGCCCCTTGTGTATGTACCAAAAGCGCGCAATCCTCAGAACGTCAGGGTTTGCAAGGCCCTTAACAATTCTGGAAATCATAAACATAACCCCTCACGATCTAGCGGAAGGTTGATTATCATTATACCCTCACGTATTATCGAGAGGTTGATAATCATAAACTTAAAACATGTATCCTCCATCTAGTGGGAGGTTGGTACGACACCTTGCTTGACTTGGTTTAGTCTTAGTCTTGTATATTCCAAGGCTAAGAATCTTTAATTGTGATCTTATTAATCATGATGCACATGGGACATAAACATGGCATAACCATAAATCATGGCATAATTTGATACATCATGTCTTATCATGACTTAATATAGCTTAACATAGCTTAACATGACATGGCATAGCATAGCATGGCATAACATAGCATAGCATGGCATAACATAGCATAGCATGACATAACATGGCATACATGGAACATGTCATATATTTGAAAATAGCTTACTATTTTTCATACTGTAGGTGAGGTTTGTACTTACCTGATGTCTTATGCTCTTGTCCTAACGTACAACAAGATGAAGCAAAGGGTTATATTCCTGTCTCAAAAAGGACGTAATATAAGAATCATCCTATCTTATCATAATCATTAAATGTTGGTATCCTAACCAACATCCATGAGTAACCCTAGTTATATGCCCCGCCTACATTACTTTATGATAACTTGTTTGGTTACTTAAAGTAACCTTGGGTACTAGGCCCAATCACACTTGAATAGTGCTTAACATCTTATTAGGTTACTATGTGTAACCTTGGGTCTAGGCCCAAATTATGTCTGGATTAAAACCCTATTGACTTGCTGAGGCCCAGTCACTTTTAAAATCGTATCCCATTAGGTTACTGTTGGTAACCATGGGTTTTAGGCCCAACTCAAGAGCTTCGGTTCTCTTATGTGCTTACCTAAGAAATTTTGGCCCAATAGAATTGGTAACCTTCTCGGTTACTATTTGTCCTATAGTTGTTTACCATAGGACTGGGCTTATCTTATTTATTTTTATCCTTGTTTGATAAATTTGAATCCCTCTTTTAAAAACTGCTTAAAATAGTCCATAAACTTTAATTATCAGTGCATGTGCAGGAATTGCCTGTGCATGCACTGTTTTGAAAATCCTGTGCAGGAATTTCTTATTTCCTGCCCAGTTTTTAAGATTCAGTTTCATTTTAAAATCTGTCTGAATTTTGAAAAAGCTTTCTTCATGATAGTTTTAGATCTTGAAAAATCCTACAACTTTCATGTTTTACTCAAAATCCAGTTCTACCTTTAACTTATACTTTTTCCTCGTTGAATCTGCCTGGTTGTGCATATGGGTCTGGGTGGTCCAGGCTCCGGTTTTTGTAAAAACGAAGGCCTTTAGGGCCTTATTTTTAAAGAATGTCCGCCCTACCCCCTAGTATTTTCCATTTTCTACAACTTTGTAGTTTTGACTTTTCTTAAATTCGGCCTCTAAAGGCCTCAAAATACCGTTTCCAGATCACTGCTCAGTTTTCACCCGAACTGGTAGTTTTGGTTTCGGTTGATTCTTACGTAAAATTACGCACACCCTACCTCAAACGGTCACAACCGTGAGCCTATATCAAGCATACAGCGTATAATCTAACATTCTCATGATCATTCATTTATTTTCAAACATTCAATCATTTACTCAAACCCGTTTGGTGATTTTCACCAAACTTGGTTTTCTAGGGTTTTCTTGAACCCTAATTCATCATACAAGCATTTAATACCATAATCATTCATTCAACCTCATTCTTAAGCATATGGGGACATATAACAAACATATTCTAGGCATTCATGCATACATCATATAAACATACATTAAACTACAAATCAAAACCACCAAACCTCTAATCAAGCACAAATCTAAGCTATACACATAAATCTTGAACTATGCATAAATCTTGAATCAAACTAAAATAAGGAGCTTAGAGGGTGAAGAGGATTACCTCAAGATCCAAGACAATGGATCTACCCTTTGATTGGGAGAATTTTCCCTCCTTGCTTCCTTCTACAAAATCCGAACCTCACCATTTTTTTTCTCTCAATTTTTTTTTGGTTTCTAGGGGAGGGAGAGAGTGTGGAGAGATTTTGGCATGATTTTGGGGTATTTTCTCATTTTTGTGAACAAAATGAGCCCCCTCCCATCACCTATTTATAGGTGAAAAAATAATTTAATTTTTGGATTTATTTTTAATCCAAAAATTACATAATAGCCCTTAAGAGAAAAATATTTGCCCATTGGTCCTTGGGACAAAAATTATGGAAAACCGTCATTACGGATGAAGAAGTAAGAATAAGGTATGAGATTGCTCTAGAATAATCAAGCACAATATTTAGAGCAATATGGACTAAATAGTTTCAAGTCCTAAGGAAATCCTATACGAAGTCCAATTTTACGTAGATGAATTTTAGACCATAATCCAGTATGACAATACTATTTTTAGTAAAAACAGTATTAATATTATCTGAGTTAGTAGGAAAATGGACTGTATAATTATATTTATGGATTTTTGGAATCAAGTAGATGATTATGCATGGATTGGAAGCCAAGTGGCTCCACCATGGCCGGCAACCTCACAGGGACTAAAGTGCAAATATTTTGTCCTTAGGGGCCAAAGTGTAATTTTTAGAAAAGTAAGTAATGATGATGTTATGATGATGTAAGCATGATGATGTCATGATGATGTAAGCTTGATGATGTAAGCATGATGATGTCATGATGATGCAAGCATGATGATGTAAGCAAGAGAATTTCCTTGCTCTCCAAGTGAATGGCCGGCCACCTAAGAGGGTAGATGGGCAAATAATTCCTTACTGTTGATTATCCTGCAATACCGTCTTAGTCAAACCTAAGGTCAACATGGTCAAACTTTGACCAAAATAAAAATCATAAATTCCTATTATGCCATTTTCTCAAAAGACCTCATGCTTGATTAAGCAACTATTTCTGAGTCTCGTAGCTAATAAACCGAGGACTCGAATATATACTGATATTCAATCTGACCATAAGCTTCATATCTACATACATGGTTCAGACTTAGATTCTCTTTGTATCTAAGGAAATCACAAGTCATCAAAATTTCGGGTTATTACATACATACTGATTGATCTTGTAGACATTTGACAATCACTTTTGTCACATAAAAATAAAAATAAAATTACAAAGTACTCCACCAACAATCAAAGATTTTGAACTTGAAAATTAACATAAACATAGAAATTGTTATATGTAGTTGTCCGACCCTTTTTGTGAACAAACATAAACTACCCAACTTGGTCATTGTTTTTATTTTTTTATTTTCCCTCCAATGTTAATTGTATATCCATAATAGGATATAGGCAAATGTTTATTTCTACATATAATGTTCAAGTTTAATCAACATGAACACAAATATTTCAATTAAGCAAAAAAAATAAAAAATAAAAAAATTTGAAAACAAAAGAAATTAAGAAAAGTACCTTTGGAGAATCAAGAGAAAATGCTTGTGCAAGCCGTAACCGTTAGAAGATAGAAAACTTTGTGCAAGTTATGGCTGAAAAGACGATTTCCTTACACTTTGAATGAAGGGAGTTTTGCATCACAAGTCAATTCAATAGATGAAGCTAATCTTGTCCCCTTTTTTTTTTTTTTTTTTTGGTTTCTATTTTTAAATAATTTATAGCCCGATTTACACGATTGGCAAGAGTTATCGCTGGTTACTACAACTTGCAGAGACAGACCAACTTCTTAGAACTTGCAGGCTTTAACTCTAATTATCTTAATTATTTCATAATCTGTTTAATATTATCTTTATTTTTTATTTTTTGGTTTTGGATTTGTTTTGTTTCTTTAATTTTTGTTTTTATCGTTTGACAAGAGTTATGGATGGTTCCTAGAACTTGCAGGTTTAGCTTTAGTTATCTTAATTATTTGATAATCTGTTTAATATTGTATTAATTTAATTTAAGAAAACATTGATTATTGTTGTGAAAGCTCTTGTTGGTATATTGGAGATAAAGCTCTCGTATATGAGATGATGTAACGATAAGGTTAAAGCAATTGTTAATCTTGCAACTTGTCATTGCTTTGGTCAACGTCAAGGGTGAGGTTCAATGTAGTTTCCCATGACATACAACGGGAAGAAGAGAGTTGTGAGCAAGAAAGAGTGAGGAAGTCTGCAGGAAGTGAGAGAGAAAAATATTGTGAAACTTTGAAGTGTGAGATAGAGAGAAAAGAAGGAGGGAGCTAAAAATTTAATAAGAGAAAAATTTCTCTCTATTTTGATTTCTGTGCTTCACTATTTATTCTATAATGGTTTTATATTTATCCCCTATGTAACGACCCGTCTAGCACAGACCGTTACCATACATACATACATACATACATACGTGCTTAACTTGTTTCTTATAAGTTACTTACTTACTTTATTAGCGGAAATAGCGGAATAAATTTTTTTTTTATTACTATGGAAGTACGAGCGTATATACGAGCATTTACTAGAACTGTTCAAACATAAAATAATAAACATATGTTAAAGAAACACGTAGTGGTATATCATTCCCACATTTCACAGTTTGGCCCGCCACGCTCCTCCATCTTGTATCAGAAATCGCCAGTAGGTTGTTTACCTACAGCATAGACGTAAGACATGAGCTTTCCTCAGCAAGTACAACTACATCATTCGCAATACAAACAAATTCAAACATATATCATCTCATAACATAGTATAGCATAACTTAACATTTTCTAACAATGCATGATCCAGTTATGCTATATTATGCTTTCTTTTTCATTCTTATCATACTTCCCTAATACTTCATTTCTTATCTTGCTTATGGGCCCCTTATCATGAGTGTCCGTACCGGGCGCGCAACTATGGAGTGGCTGGGGCGGCCAAACCAAATCTAACTTAAACCATAGTCCAACCCGACCTGACGCGGGTCGGCACGATACAGGCAAGCTTGCTTGCCGCCATGTTTTATATCTTTCTTGACCTTATCCTTATCATTGGTGAACATGCTTCGTGATGACTCATACATACATTAATCATGCTTAAGTAACACAAAAGCCTATGCTGTAGGCAAAGTTGTACTTACTTGTCTGCTATGTCCAATAATGTGCTATTCCAATTCAGGGCACAACAGCAGTGTAATAACCCGAATTTTGATGACTCTAGATTTCCTTTGAATGAGGAAAACTTAAGTCTAGATCATGTTTGGAATAGAATATCGGTATAAGTTTGAGTTCTTGGTTAATTAGCTACGAGACTCAACGATAGATTACTGAGCCTAGTATAAGGCATTTTAAGGAAAATGGCGTGATAAAATTTCATGATTCCATGTTGGTCAAAGTTTGACCAAGAAAGTCAAAGTTGACCAAAAAGTCAAAGGTATGACTATACAGTAATGGGATAAGCAGTATGAGAAATATACTGCGAAAATTGTCTTTTTGGACAAGATAGCTGGAATAAGCTAAGAGACCACCCTAGAAAAATCAAGCACACTAAGAAGAAAATTTTTTCCGTCCAAAAATACACAGATAAATTTTGGACTGCAATCAAGCAAAACAGTACTGAATTGTACTGTGTATTAGTGAACACAGTATTGGATTTATTTGTGTTAGCTTAAAATTGGATTGCTTTTTCAAAAAGTAGCCAAACGAGGCCTTAGGATGACATCACCTACCTTTTTGATTTATGACATCATCTTATTTGGATTTATGACATCATAATTCCATGAACCAAGCCTTTAAAGACAAGTGTCTTGTTCTAGAAAATTCTTTCTTGTTCTCCAAGGTTCATGGCCGGCCACCTAGCATGCCTTTTTGGCAATTTTTTAAAAATTTAAGGGTCAAATTGCAATTTTTAAAAGTTCCCCTTTTGCCTATAAATAGGGGTGACCTTTATTCATTTTATTCACAACATCTAGCCAACCTCTTGCAAATTTTCTGCCCACCAAAACCGAGAAAGAAAAAGTGAGAGGGAGCCAAGAAAAACCAAAATTTTCCTAAGCCAAGCCTAGGTTAGTGTTCGGTTTGCAAGGGGAAGCTAAGGGGAGAGTTTGAGAAATTTTCCCAGCCCTTTTCTAGGCTTGCTGCCGAATGACTGAGTGCAGGGAAACCAAGAGAGAAACCAAAAATTTTAAGGGGAAAAGTTAGGGTCAATTCGGGTTTGATTCAATCAACCGAAAACAAGATCAAAAACAAGTTTTGAGACCATTTTTTTGGTCTAGGGCAGCCACTGTTTTGAGCAGGGGAAGGTAGTTGAAAAAACAAAAACTGCAATTTTTGGTGTTACAAGGGTGGTGTGGCCGAGCCTTAGGTGAAGGACAAATCTTGAGGCCAAACCAAAATTTTTGGTATCTTGGTGTGGTGAGAAGCCGTGTGTAGTGTAGGAATTTTGGTGCCCAAAACCAACCCAAGCCAACCCTTGATTGGTTCAAGGTATTTCTCAAAACCCTAACCCTGTTTTCATTCAAAGTTTTCAAGTTTAAATTTTAAATGTATTTCAAGCAAGGTTGTAAGAGCATAAGCTCACAATTTTAATTTCTTGCCCTTAGTTTAATTATTGTGCTTGATTAGGTGTTTTAAGGGTGGTTTGGTTCATTTATGTGCTTATGATGATTAAATATTAGGTTGCATGCTAGATTATGGTTATATGTCCCCAATCATGTGTTTGAGAATGTGTATGCATGTTAGGGTATGAATTGAAATGGTATGGCATGAATGGTTTGGTATGTGCTAAGTTTAGACCATGCAACCCTAGGTTTAGGAGATTCGGTTTAGGGCTGCATGGACACGTTGGGTTAGCATGATTGAATATGTGGGACGTTATAAATGCTGCATGTTTTCTGTGTAAGCTCCCGAAGTGGTCGGTCGAGTTAGAATCCACGAAATAGGACGTAAACCGGACTTAACAACCGAAACTGCCAATTCGGATTCCAAACTGGCTAGTTTCGGGAAAGTGGAAATTTAAGGCCTTTAGAGGCCGAACTGGGTAAAATGTAAAACATGAAAGTTGTTCGGAGGAGTTTTTCCTAGGGGACATCGCGGACGGTTTCTCAAAATGAGGCACCAATAGCCTCCGTTTCTATAAAAATCCGAGACTAGTCTGCCCAGACCTAGTTTACACGACCAGCCAGATTCAAATGAAAACTGACAAGGATACAAGTGGAACTGGATTTTTCTCAAAACACGAAAGTTTTAGGATTTTTCGAGAGGTACAACTTTCGTGAAGACAACTTTTTCAAAATCGGAATGGATCTTTAAAATGACATGGTTTTATAAAGACTGTGCAGGGAACAGGAAATTCCTGCACAGGATTTTCTAAAAACAGTTCGGAAAAATTGTATCTTTCCCCAAAACCACTGTTTTGACTAGGGAAACTGTTCCAAAGGCAGTTTCCAGCCCTAAATGATTTTACAAAAACCTATTTCAAAAATATGAATTTTATGAGTTAAGTAAAAGATTTTTTTTGAGGTTAATTTACCCAAGTTTTCAAAGAAATGGAAAATGGATTTTTTAACCAAATTGGGTAAGCAAGATGATTACGGGTAATAACCGGAAGTGATATCCGTGTTACTGGGCCAAAGCCTAAAGCTCAAGTTTGACCCGTATAGGGTTGACCTTAGTTGACCAAAAGTTGACTTTGGTTGACTAAGAGTTTGACTACAATTAACCTTAAGAGTTAGTCAAGATAACCCTAAAGGATACCAAGATTAATAAATTGGGCTAAGATATAGGGTTAATTGAGGTAACAAGGTTAGGAAGGTAACCTAACCCTAACGGTATGTATAAAGGTTTAGCACATGAGGGTATCCAATGTAACCTCTTAAAGATTAATCCATATTGGGTTGTTTTTAAAATAATAGGGTTACTATTTGTAACCCAGTAAGACATCTAGTATCGGGGACATACAACTAGGATTATGTAGGCATGTTGGTTAGATCACCAACATTCCACAATACTAATTAGAACCTCACCTATGTCCTTCAACAAGCAGGAGGGAACCTGCAGCTGTACTCAGAGCAGGAGCAGCATTGCGCAGGACATAACAAGAGAGGTAAGTACAACTCCGCCTACAGCATAGGACCTTTGTTGTGCTACCTGCTTAATATGTTGTATATGCTAAGGTATGATGTGGTACGTTATGGTATGCTAAGGTATGATGTGGTATGCTATGTTATGAGGAAGTATGTTATGTTATATGTTTTAATAGTGTAACATCATGAAGCATGTTCACTAATATTGAATCACATGGTAATAACAAGACAAATAAGATGTTGTGTCGTACCGACTTGCCACAAAGGCGGGTTTAAATGGTATGGTTCATGGTTTGAGTTGGATTGGATGGCTACCTAAACTACTCCATGTTAAACTTTGTGTTTCATGGTTTGAGTTAAAACGGACTGCCGCCTTCAACCATTCCTTGGCTATGTACCACGGTACGAGCACACATGATAAGTAAAGGAATAGAACTAAGCTAAGTTATGAATCCATATTTGATTCATAAGAGGTCATAATTGGTTCATGCATAATGATATGTGTTTTTCGTCGCGGATATAGCAGTTGTACTTGCTGAGCGAAAGCTCACGTCTTATGTCTATGCTGTAGGTAAGCAACCTGCCAGCAATCTCTGATGCAATACTGTGGAAGGCTGGTGCTGCGGACTGTGAAATGTGGGATGGACACTGCCACGGATTTTGAAAAAAAAATATACTCTATAAAATATGTTGTAATGAAAAAGGGTTTTCATATTTTCATGATGTTTTAAGTATGAATGACAAAGTTTATGTATGTATGGCAAGCAAGTTGCCTCTTGTGGTACCAATCCGCATTAAGTCGGGTTTGGTCTACAATTTGATTTCGATGGCCTTCAAGGAGGGTTTGAAAGTTCAGTACTCGAGTAAGTACCTATCAGTAAGTATGAGTTTGAGGATGAAGTTCAAGTTGAAAGTTTTAAAATAAAGTGTAAAAGAAAAAAAAATTTCTCCCAAATTTTCCGCAAGTTTAAGTTCAGTATGTAAGTAAGGTGACGACCCGGCGTGGGAAGTCGGGGCGTTACAAGCAGGTTACCTTCTGCTATAATAAAGGACATAGATTAATATGTTGGTAATTTAAACCAACCTTCATGTATAATTTTAGTTATATGTCCCCTCTCATTAGCCCTTAATGTCTCATTTGGTTACTGTAAGTAACCCTAGGTTTAAAACTTACCCTGCTCGGGTTAAAACTTAACTTTGGCTTGAAAAACCCATTTTCACTTTCTTTTTGGAAAAACTTACTATTTTAAAACTTAAAAATCCTTTGTTCAACTTAGGAAAAATTGTAACTCTAGTAATATTTGTAAAAATACTTAAGTGTTGGAAACTGCCTTTGTAACAGCTTCCCTTAGTCAAATTACCAGTGTATGTTCAGAAATGTTCTTTTCCTGCACTGTTTTAGAAAATCCTGTGCAGTAATTTCCTGTTTCCTGTACAGTTTTTCAAATCTGATTTTATTTAAAAATCTAAATCGAATTTGAAAAAGTTTTCTTCACAAAAGTTTTAGATCTTGGAAAATCCTAAAACTTTCATGTTATACACAAAACCAGGTTCGAACTTTAACCCCTTCGTTTTCTTTGTTGAACTCACCTGGCCGTGCATGAAGTCTGGGCACGGTCAGGCTCGGATTTTCATAAAAACCGAGGACGTTAGAGCCTTATTTTGAAAAACTGCTCGCGTATCCCCCTAGGAAAAACCCTTCTCTACAACTTTCATGTTTTAAGTTTCCACCCGAAATGGCAGTTTTTGGTTTAAAATTCGTTTTACGCCCTAGCACGTGCACTCTACCTCAACCGACCGCATCGGGAGCCTAAGAACAGTCATGCAACATTTTTCTAACGTAAACTTTCTTAAAACACATTACCCATCAAGTCCATGGAAACCATTATTTAAAATTTACCAATTAGGGTTTGCATGGTTTAGGTTGCACAAACATACATAAATCATTCTAGCAACCTAACATTCATTTATTTATCATGCTTATCACATCTTGGGGGACATACATATCTCAATCATCAAGCAAGTAAACTATAATAATCATGCATGCATAAACATTAAATCATGCAAGCTCATAAAAAAATCAAACCACCCTTAATCTAATCAAGCACAAACCATAATTCTAATTCTAGGGCAAAAACTTAAATTGAGCTTATGCTCTCACAAACTCATTGGAAATACACTTAAATTTCTCAATTGAAACTTGAATTGAGAAGCTTAAGGTGTAAAAGGAATTACCTTGATTTAAAATCAAAAGGTTGGCTTGGCTAGGTTTGATTTCCCCTTTCCTCCTTGGCTCCACCAAGAACCGGCCTCCCTAGGCTAGTTTGGTCCCAAAATTTTTCCACTCCCTTGCTCCAATAATCCGGCCACCACTAGACTCAAATTCCGGCCAAAAATTGGATTTTTCTCTTCCTTTCTTCTTCCTCACCACAACCGGCCCCTTTGGCCAAAATGGGTTTCCAAAAATTTTTCAAACTTTGGTTGGTGTTCTAGCTAAAAAATCTAACCTCTCCAACACACTCTTGCTCTTGGTTTTGTTTATTTTCCTCTCTTCCTTTCCTTCCTAAAATTCGGATTTAAGAGTGAATTTTGAGAAGAAATTTTGACATAGTTTGGTTAGGATTTCTAATTTTTGTGAACAATGGCTCACCTATTTATAGGTGATGGGGAGCTTTATGAAATTGCAAAAAGGTCCTTGGAGAAGCAAGATTTGCACAAAAAGGGCCTTAGGTGGCCGGCCATGGAGGGGTCTAGAACCAACCATTTCTTTCCAAAATTTTCTTAATTCAATAATGAGGTCATTAATAAAAAGGTGGGTGATGTAATCACCCTTAGGGCTTATTTGGCTTTTTCCTTAATATGCAGTCCAATGTATTGCTAACACAAATATTTTCAATACTGTTATCT
The DNA here is from genome assembly GCA_038430175.1 of Ficus hirta. Lineage (NCBI taxonomy): Eukaryota > Viridiplantae > Streptophyta > Magnoliopsida > Rosales > Moraceae > Ficus > Ficus hirta. The sequence continues at coordinate 30,640,073 of CM076585.1, forward strand.
ACTAATAACAGTATCTTGACACTAAACTGCAGTCCAAAATTTATCTGTGTAAAATTGGACTGTATAAAAATTTTCTTGTAACTTGAAGCCCTTTGGCCCTAGATACCCTAATTTATGTGCTTGATTTTTCTATGGTGGTTTTAAATCCTATTCTTGCTATCTTGTCCGTAAAGACGGTTTTCGCAGTATTTTTTTCATACTGCTTGTCATATAACAGTATTATCATATGTTTGACCTTTTTAGTCCACCTTTGACTTTTTAGGTCAACTTTGACCAATATAAAATCATGAAATTTTCTACCCTTTTTACTCAAAAGGTCACATGCTAGGTTAATCAATTATTTTTGAGTCTTTATAAAATCATAAAAACTCACAAAGTTTGATAAAAACCCTAATCAGGCTTTTTCATGTATACCTTCATGGTACAATTTGAATTTTTGTACAAGAAATCATAATGTCATAAAAATTCAGTTATTACAATCTACCCCCCTTAAAAATTTTTGTCCTCGAAAATCAGAATAAACTGGGGTCGTTCTTCCTCATTTCGTCTTCCAATTCCCAGGTTGCTTCTTCAACTTGTGGTTTCGCCATAACACTTTAACCATGGGAATGGTTTTGTTTCTTAGGACCTTCTCTTCTCGATCCAAAATTCGAACTGGCTTTTCTTCGTATGTCATGTCTGTTTGTACTTCAACTGGTTCCTAACTAAGCACATGCGATGGATCTGGTACATATTTCTTTAACATTGAGACATGGAAAACATCGTGCATCGCAGCTAATTCTGACGGTAAGGCCAGCTTGTAGGCTACCTTTCCAATCCTTTCAAGGATTTCGAACGGTCCCGTATACCTTGGGCTGAGCTTCCCCTTTTTGCCAAACCTCATTACCCCTTTCATAGGAGCAATCTTAATGAACACGGCATCTCCAACTTGAAATTCTAAGGGCCTCCTGCGTTTATCGGCATAGCTTTTCTTTCTGCTAAAAGCTATGTCGAGCCTCTGTTTAATCTTCTTGATATCCTCAGAGGTCTTTCTGATGAAATCTGTCGTTTGAAGCTGCTTCTGTCCAACTTCCTGCCAGTGGATAGGAGATCGACATTTCCTTCCATGTAATGCTTCAAATGGAGCCATACCAATCGAAGCGTGATAACTGTTGTTGTAAGAAAACTCGATCAATGGCAGCTTCTGATCCCAATTTCCCTTGAAATCCAGAACACATGATCTCAGCATATCTTCTAGCGTCTGGATGGTTCGTTCTGATTGACCGTCAGTTTTGGGGTGAAAAGCTGTACTAAACTTCAATTTCGACCCCATGGCATGATGCACACTTGTCTAAAATCGAGAGGTGAAACGTCCATCACGATCTAAAATGATCGATTTTGGTACTCCATGTAGTCTGACAATCTGGGATACATAGATTTCGGCTAATTTTTCCACTGAATAGGTGGCCTTGATTGCAATGAAGTGGGCTGATTTAGTTAATCTGTCCACAATAACCCAAATCGTGTCATTTCCTCCTGCTGTCCTGGGTAGTCCTACTACAAAATCCATAGTAGTTTGCTCCCATTTCCATTCGGGAAGCTCTATTTTCTGCAATTCTCCTCCAGGATGTCGGTGTTCCGCCTTAACTTTCTGACAAGTTAGGCACTTTAACACGTATTCCGCTACTTCATTCTTCATATTTGGCCACCAAAAATTCTCTCGGAGGACCTTGTACATCTTGGAAACTCCTGGATGTACCGAGTATGGCGTCTTATGTGCCTCTGACATTATCTGATCCTTCAAAAACTCAAAGTCGGGAACACAAATCCTTTCTTTGAAGTAAATGACACCATCAGCAGAGGTCTTAAACTCCTTGTTCTTTCCGCCAAAAAGTTGTGTTTTTAGCAAAAGGGAATCTTTTCCTTGGTGCGACTTGATGGATTCCAGCAGATCTGACTGAAGAGTCAGAGAGGACAATCTTCCTGTTATCATTTCCAAGTTGAACTCAGAAATCTCCCTTTGTAGTGGCTTAGGAAACGCTTCAATAGACATCAGCATGCCTATGGATTTCCTACTTAATGCGTCTGCTACCCTGTTTGCTTTTCCAGGGTGGTAAAGGATCTCACAATCATAGTCCTTTACAAGTTCTAGCCATCTACGCTGTCTCATGTTGAGCTCTTTCTGAGTGAAAATGTACTTGAGACTCTGATGATCAGTGTAAATCTCACACTTATTTTCGTACAAATAATGTCTCCAGATCTTGAGTGCGAAAACTACTGCCGCAAGCTCCAAATTGTGCGTGGGATAGTTCCTTTCTTGATTCTTCAGTTGTCAGGATGCATAGGCTACTACCTTCCCATTCTGCATTAGAACAGCTCCTAATCCACTTTTAGAAGCGTCACTGTAAAACACGAAATTTCCTACATCAACATCAGGAATCGTTAGTACTGGCGCACTTGTCAGCTTTTTCTTGAGCTCTTGGAAGTTCTCCTCGCATTTCTGAGTCCATTCATATTTCTTCCCTTTTCGGGTAAGAGCAGTGAGAGGTGCAGCAATCTTGGAAAATCCCTCGACGAAACATCCGTAGTATCCAGCTAATCTAAGAAAACTCCTTATTTTCGTAACATTCTTGGGTGCTGGCTGTGCACTGACCGCCTCCACCTTTGCAGGGTCTACGGATATTCCTTCCTTTAACACTACATGGCCCAGGAAATGAACTTTTTCCAGCCAAAATTCACATTTTGTGAATTTGGCATAAAGCTGATTCCATCTCAGCATCTCCATAACTAGTCGTAGATGATGCTCATGTTCCTCTTTGGACCTTGAGTAAATTAAAATATCGTCGATAAAGACGATAACGAACTTGTCCAGATACTCCTTGAACACTCGGTTTATAAGGTCCATAAAAGCAGCAGGGGTGTTGGTAAATCCAAATGGCATGACCAAAAACTCATAATGCCCATATCGTGTTCGAAACGCCGTCTTGGAGATATCTGACTCCTTGATCCTGAGCTGATGATAGCCTGATCGTAGATCAACTTTTGAAAACACAACTGCTCCCCGGAGTTGATCAAAAAGATCGTCAATCCTTGGAAGGGGATACTTGTTCTTGATCGTAATTGTAATATCCAAAAATTTTCACGAACTCATGATTTTCTTGTATATAAGAAATCTAAAGTTTGTACTATGTGTTTATGTGCAATTGTATGAAAATTATGAATACCAATACAAAATTCATAATTTTATCAGTATAGGGTTGAGTTCTCGGTAAATTAATTACGAGACTCCCTAATAAGGCCTTTCAAGGGAAAAGGCATGACAGAATTTCATGAATTTATCATGATCAAAGTTTTGACCGAAACAAGTCAAAGGTTGATCAGAGTGGTCAAACCTAAGACAATACTATTATACGATAAGCAGTATGGGAAATATACTGCGGAAACCGTCTTTACGGGCAAGATAGTATAATTAAGTTTTAAAACCACCATAGAAAAATCAAGCACCTAAAATAGGATATTAAAGGCCAAATGGCTTTAAATAAAAAGAAAAATTTTTATACAGTCCAACTATACACAGATAAATTTTGGACTGCAGTCAAGCAAAACAGTACTGAATTGTACTGTGTATAAGTGAACACAGTGTTAGATTTATCTGTGTTAGCATAAAAGTGGATTGCATATTGAAGAAAAAGCCAAACAAGGCCTTAGGATGATGACATCACCTTATCACCAAATTATGACATCATTTCTTGAATTAAAGAAAAGGTGGAAAGAAATCAAAACTTGGCCTCCAAGACTACCCCTAATGGCCGGCCACATGGAGGGCTAATGTGCAAGTTTTTGTGCAAATCCTTGCTTCTTCAAGGACCATTTTGCAATTTCAAAGAGTTCTTCTTCACCTATAAATAGGTGAACCCATAATTCAAAAAAATTAGAAAACCTAGCTAAGCTATGCCCAATTTTTCCCTCACCAAATCCGAACTTGAGAGGCCAAGAAAGAAGAGAGAAAAATCAAAACCCAAGGGGGGGAGAGCATAAGGGGTGGTCGGATTTGAGCTAGAACACAAGGAAAAGCTTGGAAAAAATTTTGGTATCCATTTGAGGCCAAAGGGCCGGTTGTGAAGGAGGAAGAAGAAAGGAAGAGAAAAGCTAAGGTTGGCCGAATTTTTGAAGCTAGTGGTGGTCGGATTTTAGTGCAAGGGTGGTGGAAAAATTTGGAGGAATTCTAGCCAAGAGGGCCGGTTCTAGCACCAAGCAAGGGTGAAAGGAAGTTGACCCTAAAACCAAGCCCTAACCTTTGAGTGATCAAGGTAATCCCTTAAGCCCTAAGCTCTTCAATTTAAATTTCAATTGGGAAATTTAAATGTATTTCCAAGCAAGGGATGTAAGAGCATAAGCTCAATTTACTTATTGCCCTAGACTAGTTTAGGTGTGGTGCTTGATTAGGTATTAAGGGTGGTTTGGTTTAATGGCTTTGATTGGTTATGTTTATGCTTGTTTGAATGGTTATGTTTATGCTTGTTTGAATGTTAGGGTGCATGCTAGATGGATGATGAATTGTACATCCCCTGTTTTATGTGCAAGCCGGTTCTAGAATTGCATGCTAGGTTGTTGGTTTCGATTATGGAATGGTGAGACAACCTAGAACCATGCAAACCTAGGCTAGGACAGTTCGGTTTTTGGTTTGCATGGGCGCGTTCGAGTAGCATGATTGTTCATGTGGGATGTTAGAATACGCTGCATGTATGCTATCTTGGCTCCCGCATGTTCGGTTGAGATAGATTTGCGACAATAAGACGTAAAACGAATTTAAGAATGAAAACTGCCAGTTCGGGTACAAACTGGCCAGTTTTCTGGAAAGCGAAATTTGAGACCTTTAGAGGCCGAATTGGGAAAAACGTAAAACATGAAAGTTGTAGAGAAGAGATTTTCCTAGAGGACTACGTGCACAGTTTTTGAAACTAAGGCTCCAAAGGCCTTCGTTTTTGCAAAAATCCGAGCCTGACCGTGCCCAGGATTTATGCACGGCCAGGTGAGTTCAAACGGCAATATGAACATGTTAGATTCCGAATTAAATTTTTCGTAAAACACAAAAGTTTTAGAATTTTTCGAGAGCAAAAACTTTCATGAAGACAACTTTTACAAATTCAAATTGGATTTTTAAACTGACACGGATTTCTAAAGACTGTGCCGGGAATAGGAAATTCCTGCACAGGATTTTCTAAAACAATGCAGAAAAACTATATTTTTGCACCAACACCAATGTTTTGACTGTGAAAACTGTTCCAATGGTAGTTTTCAGCCTTTAATGATTTTTATAGAGTCACACTTTAAAAACCACGAATTTTTAAGTTAAACAAAAGATTGTTGTCAAATTTTCCAAATTTGGAAATTAGGTTTTTAAAAGCCAAAGTATAGTAACAAGAGGTTGACGGATGATAACCGGGAAGGATACCCGAGTTACTAGGCTTGGTCCAAAGCCAAGTTTGACCTATAGATGTTGACTTTGGTTGACTAAGTTTGACCATAAAATATTGACCACCTCAAGGGTTACCTCATGTAACCTAATGAGTTATCATGTGTATAATTGGGGGACATATAACTAAGATTGTGTATGAATGTTGGAAAGGTTACCAACATTTTATAGGATCCTTATCCTATGTTTTTTTTAATAGCAGGAAGTAACCTGCAGTTGCGATCTGGGTTGAAGCAACAAAACCAGAAACATAGCATATCAGGCAAGTATCAAACCTCACCTACAGTATGAAAATAGTAAATACTATTTTCATATATGCTATGTTAAGTTATGCTATTTACACTATATGTTTAAGTATACATGCTATGTTGTGTTATGATATGCGATGATATGCTACGACATGTTACATGTTATGCCATGTTATAAGAATGTCATGTTGACAAAAATGCCATGTTTTCTAAAATGTCAATGTTTCAAAAATGCCACGTTTACAAAAATGTCATGGTTTTAAAAAAATGTCATGTTTTCAAGAATGCCATGTTATAGCAAGTGTTAAGTTTGATAGGACATAGTGACATCATAAGGCATGTTCACTAATGTTAAATCATATGGTAAGATAATACAAGTAATAATACAAGTAAGGTGTCGTACCACCCTCCCGTGATCGAGGAGGATACATGTTTAAGACAAGTTATGATTATTAACCTCTCGTTGATGCGTGAGGGTCAAGTTATAATTCCCAGATGTGACGACCCGCCTAGCGCCGGCCGTTACCATACATTCTTACATAATAATAGATGAAAATTCAGACAGAAAATATATATATATATATTTTTTTATACAACTGATAAGTATTGTTTAACTTGGAAAGTCCATAATAAACATTTATATCCATACATATACTTATACCTAATTACTTATAGCGGAAATGTGTTTTTGTACTTAAATACATCATATTTAGCGTAGCATAATTTAACAAAAAGAAACGTAGTGATTCCGTCCCACAGTTTCACAGCTTTGCCTTGCCATGCTCCACCGCCTTGTATCAAGAAATACTGCATGGTTGCTTACCTACAGCATAAACTTAAAACATGAGCTTTCGCTCAGCAAGCACAACTATTTATCCACAAAACATATCATGATAACATAATGCATGAACCATTTATGATCAATTTCTGTTTTCATAAGTTAGCATAGATTTTGGGCCCTTACATAACTTAACATGAATGTACGTACCGTGGCGCGCTGCCATGGAGTGGTTGGGGCGGCCAGCCCTGTCCAACTCAAACCATGAACCAAACCCGACCTGACGCGGGTCGATACGACATATAGCTTCCTGCTTATATTAAAAGTCTTGTTCTTGTCTTATTTCATACTTGAAATATTGTTTCATATTCATAACCAGTTTCTTAACTGAAGCTGGGGTTTCATATTTTACCAACTCGTTATTCTTTAATGAGCATACTTCGTGATGTCATAATATCACATTTCTCATCATATGAACATACATACTATAAACATACATTCATGAACTTGAAAACATACATGCCATACATTCATCATTTCTTTCATCATTTCTTGCATACATACATGCCATTCGTACTTTAATATTATCATATCTTAAAAAAATGTACATACATACATATCATAAATATTTCTTATACACATAACATTATAAACTTGATATCATACAAGCCATAACATTTTATCATGCTTATATCATTATAAACTTGAAAGCATTCAACAAACAAATTTTGTTTATGCTGTAGGCGGAGTCGTACTTACCGTTACTGCGCCTTGAATCACAATCTTTCACTCAAACAGGTCGTTTCCCTGTTTTCAAGAAAAATCATAGGATGAGTATCATCCTATCATAATAACACAATGATTCTAATTGCTAACAACCATTCCTAAATTTCAACTTCTTTTTGAAATTTAGTTAAAAACTCTAATCATTTTTGAAAATCGGGTTCCAAAATCGATTCATAAAGTTTAGTTCTTTTCTTACAATCTGTTTCAAATCTGGAAAAGTTTTCTTCATTAAAGTTGTAGATCTTGAAGTCTCCTACAACTTTTGTTTTAACCTCAAACTTCAAATCAACCTTTAACATGCTTATTTTTGCCTTATAAAATTTTTCGACCAAACTTACTGTTCAATATTTGGTCTCGGGTTTTTATAGAAATAAAGGTCTTAAAAGCCTTATTTTCAAAAACTGGCTGCGTTGGCCCCTAGGATTTTCCTTCCTCTACAACTTTGTAGTTTTAACTTTTTAAAGATTCGGCCTCTAAAGGCCTCTAAATATTGTTTCAGAAAAACTGCTTGGATAGAGACTTAATCAAGCATACAAAAACCCTAGTGCATGTATCTTACAAAATTAAACTCTTGCTTGATCATACTAATCATTCTCTTAATTTATAAATGGAGAACTAGAGGATAACAATATTTACCTCAAGTTTCACGGATGGAATTCTTAATCTAAGGTAATTGAAAATTCTCTCACACTAAACCGAAAAGCTTTTCTAGTTTTATTTTCTTTCTTTTCTTTCTTTTCTATGCTCGGTTTCTATGGCAGGGTTGGGAGGAATTTGTGCTGCTCAAGGTTGTGTGTGTGTGTTGGCTAACCAAATGACATAACAGCATCTTCACCTATTTATAGATGAAACACAATTTTCCAAAATTGCTAACTAACCCCTAAAGATACCCTAGTTTGTTCTTTGGTCCCTACAAGAGACCAATTTGGTCTTGTCTTCTTGAAGGGTGGCCGGCCACTCTTGTATCTTTCATGCCAAGTAACCCAAGCTAGGGTTGCTTACTCATGTGGCCTAGGGACCATGAGGTGTCCCCTCCTTGGTGTGGCCGGCCTTGGGTGGAAGTCATGCATGCCTTGGTTTGCCAACAAGCAAAGCTAGTAAGCTTACTAAGCTTGCCTAGGTGCAAAGGTGTCAAGCCCTAAAGGAGTTCAAGAATTCCATCTTTGGTAAATTGGGAGATAGTCCTTGAAGTCAAGCTATTTTTCTCCTTGGTCCCTATGTGTTGGCCGGCCATGCTTCACCCAATTTGCCAAGCAAGCCAAGCTAGGGTTGCTTACTCATCAAGGCTACATTTGAGGTGGCACTTCCTTGGGTGGCCGGTCCTAGGGTGAGGTGTGCAAAGCTTGGTTTGCCAAGGAGGCTAGGCTAGGTAACCTAGGGTGTTGGCTCATCAAAGCTAGGCCAAGGAGGTGTCTTTCCCTTGGGTGGCCGGTCATGGTGTGGTGTGCAAGGCTTGGCTTGCCACATAGGTAAAACTAGGCTTGCTTATTCACCAAAGCTAGACCATGAGGTGTCTAACCAAGGTGATGGCCGGTCATGGTGTCAACCTAGCAAGACATTGGCTTGCCAAGTGTGTAGGGCTAAGCACTCTTACTCACCAAGGCTAGGTTTTTGTGGTGTCACACTCTTGAGGTGGCCGGCCCTTGGGTGGTGGCTTAGTGTGCAAGCCTTGGTTTGCTTGCTCACCAAGACTACACCATGGTGTGTTACTTCCTTAGGTGGCCGGCCTTTGGTGCCTAGGTGTGCAAGCCTTGGCTTGCCATGGGTGCAAGGCTAGGGGTGTGACTAAGCCAAGCTATTACCTAGGGTTTCTCCCCTATGTGGCCGGTTTTGGTGTAACCAAGTGAGACAACATTGCTAAATGTGTCTTAACATAAAATCAACCAACCATACTAAAGTGTTAAAACACTAAACTTAGGGTTTGATTTGTAAACTTCTATTAACACTTAAAATCTTCTAATTTGCATAACCTTTTTCAAGAACAAGGTTACTTGCTCATCAAGCCATGACGTGGCCGGTTCCCATGGTGACACATGGCATAATGGGATTGGTTTTAGCTAGAGTTTTCAAAAACGATCTTAACTTGACATCCTTGATTTCAAACCAAACTAACTAAACTAAAAATGGGTCATTGACTTAATTGAACTAAGAAACTTTACTTAAAGAGTCCCTGGTTCAAAAATTTACATAATTGCTGATAAGTTTACAATCTTTTTCAAAATTGCACAATGGCCCCTAAAGGCAAAATATTTGCACTTTAGTCCCTATGACTTGGCCAATTTTTGTTAAGCCTTTAAACATCAAGTTTTCACTAAATCCCTCCTCAAAAGACTTTTTAGCTTCAAAATCATAAACTTTTCTAAATTTGCAAATTGACCCCTAAACATAAAATATTTGCATTTTGGTCCCTGTGAGGTGACCAATCATAGTAATGACACTTGTCATCAGAGGTGTCATCCTTAAAGGTCTGGTTTGGCTTATCTCCCAAATGCAGTCCTTTCGTAAAATAACATAAAATCATAAAGCATAAACTTACACCTTTTTCTTTTAACAAAAAGGTCTTAAACTTGCATAACTAACTTATTTGAATCTTTTAACTAAAGATTCAACAACTTTTCATAGAAACATATCATACATATAACATAAACAGACTTTGATTCTTAACAAAAGAAATCATAAGTTTACAAACAAGTTGGTTATTACAATCTACCCTCCTTAAAGAAATTTTCGTCCCCGAAAATCAGTACAAGTAGGGATAGTTCTTCCTCATTTCTTCTTCTACTTCCCACGTTGCTTCTTGAATATTATGATTCTGCCATAACACCTTAACCATCGGAATGGTTTTGTTTCTTAAAACCTTTTCTTCCCGATCTAGAATTCGTATTGGCCTTTCCTCGTACGTCAAATCTGTTTGTACTTCGACCGGTTCTTGACTTAGCACATGAGAAGGATCAGGTACGTATTTCTTCAACATTGAAACGTGAAAAACATTGTGTATAGAAGCTAAAGCTGGCGGTAAAGCAAGCTTGTAGGCAACTTTTCCAATTCTTTCGAGGATTTCAAACGGACCCGTGTATCTTGGACTGAGCTTTCTCTTCTTACCAAACCTCATAATCCCCTTGACTGGAGCAATCTTGAGAAAAACAGAATCTCCAACTTGGAATTCTAAAGGTCTTCGACGTTTATCAGCATAACTCTTCTGTCGACTGAAAGCTACATCGAGCCGTTGCTTGATCATCTTGACGTCTTCTGAGGTTTTTCTGATAAAGTCCGTAGTTTGAAGTTGCTTCTGTCGGACTTCCTGCCAATGGATGGGAGATCGACATTTCCTTCCATATAGTGCTTCAAACGGAGCCATACCAATAGAAGCATGATAACTATTATTATACGAAAATTCGATCAAGGGTAACTTTTGATCCCAATTTCCCTTGAAATCCAAAACACAAGATCTCAACATATCTTCTAAGGTCTGGATCGTGCGCTCCGATTGTCCATCAGTCTGAGGGTGGAATGCAGTACTGAATTTCAACCTTGACCCCATAGCTGTGTGAACACTTTTCCAAAATCGCGAAGTAAATCGCCCATCTCGATCTGAAATAATGGATTTTGGAACTCCATGCAACTTAACAACCTGAGATACATAAATTTCAGCTAATTTCTCAACCGAAAAGGTGGCTTTACTAGCAATGAAATGGGCTGATTTGGTTAATCTATCCACAATTACCCAAATCATATCATTTCCATTAGCGGTCCTGGGTAGTCCAACTACGAAATCCATGGTGATTTGTTCCCATTTCCATTCCGGGAGTTCTATCTTTTGAAGATCTCCGCCAGGTTGTCGGTGTTCAGCTTTAACTTTCTGACAAGTTAAACACTTTGATACAAATTCAGCAATTTCTCTCTTCATGTTCGGCCACCAAAAGTTCTCCTTAAGGTCCTTATACATCTTAGTAGCTCCAGGGTGAACTGAGTATGGCGTTTCATGCGCTTCTGACATGATTTGTTTCCTTAGAAACTCAAAGTTAGGAACACAAATCCTTCCTTTGAAAAGAATTAGCCCATTCGCAGACGTCTTAAATTCCTTATCTTCTTCGCCAAGTAGCTGAATTTTCAACAAAAAGGAATCTTTCCTTTGATAGTCCTTAATGGTTTCTAGGAGATTAGACTGAAGAGTCAAAACAGACAATTTTCCGGTTAGCATTTCTAATCGGAAATCAGAAATTTCCTTTTTGAGGGGTTCGGACATCATTTCAAGAGACATGAGCATACCGGATGACTTCCTGCTCAGCGCATCTGCAACCTTGTTTGCCTTTCCAGGATGATAAAGAATTTCACAATCATAATCCTTTACGAGTTCGAGCCATCTTCGTTGCCGCATATTAAGCTCCTTTTGAGTAAAAATGTATTTGAGACTTTGATGATCGGTAAAAATCTCACATCTATTACCATACAGGTAATGTCTCCAAATCTTCAAAGCGAAAACCACCGCAGCAAGCTCCAAATCGTGAGTCGGGTAGTTCCGTTCATGATCCTTCAGTTGACGTGAAGCATAAGCAACCACATTTCTTCCTTGCATAAGGACGGCTCCTAGTCCAGTTTTCGACGCATCACTATAAATGGCGAAATTTCCTGCATCAACATCCGGAATGATCAACACTGGTGCACTTGTAAGTTTCCTCTTGAGCTCTTGGAAGTTTTCTTCACACTTCTGTGTCCACTCAAACTTTCTCCCCTTTTTAGTAAGAGCTGTTAGTGGCGCTGCTGTCTTGGAGAATCCTTCAACGAACCGTCGGTAGTATCCGGCCAAGCCAAGAAAGCTTCGTATCTCCGTAACGTTTCTGGGTGCTGACCATGCACTAACTGCTTCTATCTTAGCAGGATCGACAGAAATTCCTTCCCTTGAAACTACGTGGCCTAAGAAATGTACTTTCTCCAACCAAAATTCACATTTAGTGAATTTGGCATAAAGCTGATTCCGTCTTAAGGTTTCCAAAACCATCTTGAGGTGCTGCTCATGTTCCTTTGTAGATTTTGAATAGATCAAAATATCATCAATGAAGATGATAACAAACTTATCCAAATAATCTTTAAACACCCGATTCATAAGGTCCATAAAAGCAGCTGGAGCATTAGTTAATCCAAAAGGCATCACTAAATACTCATAATGCCCATAACGTGTACGGAACGCCGTCTTGGGAATATCTCCGTCCTTGATTCTGAGTTGATGGTAGCCTGAACGCAAGTCAATCTTCGAGAATACTAAAGCTCCTCTAAGTTGATCAAAGAGATCGTCGATTCTCGGGAGAGGGTACTTGTTCTTAATTGTGATCTTATTCAACTCGCGATAGTCAATACACATTCGTAAAGTTCCATCCTTCTTCTTGACAAACAATACAGGTGCTCCCCACGGGGAATGGCTTTGACGAATAAATCCCTTGTCCAACAGTTCTTGCAACTGTACTTGAAGTTCCCTAAGCTCAGCTGGGGCCATGCGATAAGGTGCTTTCGATATTGGAGCTGTTCCTGGCAACAATTCTATTTCGAAAGAGATTTCACGCTCGGGCGGAAGTCTAGTTAAATCTTTTGGAAAGACGTCTACATATTCCCTAATAATAGGAACATCTTCGGGCTGTAGCTCTTTTTCTTGTTCTTTGTCCACCATGTTAGCTAAGTACCCTTGACATCCATTAGCTAACATTTTCCAAGCTTTCATTGCAGAAACAAGCCGGGTTGATGAACTCTTAGACTGGCCGTGAAAGTTGAATTCCTCTTCGCCGAAAAGACTAAACGTAACACAACGCTTTCGACAATCAATCTTAGCGTTGTACTTATCTAAGAAATCCATTCCCAGGATTACATCAAAATCCTGAAGCTTAATTGCAATCAGGTCTACATATAATTCTCTACCACACATAACTATCGGAATATTTCGCATCCAGGAATCAGATAACAAAATATCTCCCGATGGAAGAGAGGTTCTAAAAGGTTGCCCTATACTTTCTATATTTCTATCTAACTTCCGGGCATACTCCGTTGATATAAATGAATGGGTGGCACCAGAATCAATTAGGGCAAATGCATCATAAGCGGCTATAGAGATCTGACCTGTTACTACATTAGAAGTTCCAGCCTCAGCATCTCCCTTTGTGTAAGCATAAATCCTGGCTTGTGGTTCAGGAGCTTCAAGTCTTCCTTGTACCATCGAAGGACTTTCGACCTTCGCTTGTACCGCGTGAAGCTGTCGATTTGTATTCCTATTCTGGTACTGAGGGTTCTGGTTCTGACTATGGGAGGTACAATTCTTCGCATAATGACCTTCCTTGCCACAAAGGTAGCAAGCGTTTGTTCCCATCCTACATACGCCTGGATGTTTCTTTCCACATTGAGCACACACAGGATAACTGTTATTATTACCCTCATTCCCACGGTTGTTCCTCTTCTGGGGGTAATTCTTCTGTTGGCCCTGGCCCGTAGCATTCTCTCTTCTCTTATTCCTTCCAAACTGCTTGGAACTTTGGTTGGAATTACTAGTCTGCCCTTTTAAGTTCGGCTGCTGGTTCTGCCTAGACTGTATCTGCCTCTCTACAGCTTTTTCTTCCTTCTTAGCTTTGAATATCTGAACCCGCGCTTCCTTATCCTGATTAATCCAGTATTCTGCTCTCATAGCTCGACTAATACAATCAGCTACAAGAGTTGGAGGGCTACTTCCAGCACTAACTTGCTTGGCGATGTCTGTCCGAAACATTTTCATCATCCTCCTTACTTTCTCTCTCTCGTTCGGTACCAGTTCCGGACATAAACGAGCAAGCTGTTCAAATTTCTTGACTGCCTCCATTACAGACAAAGATCCTTGCTTAAAGCTGGTAAACTCATCCTGTTGAGCTGCAAGAATCTCCTGGTTGTAGTACATCACTCTGAATTCGTCAACAAAATCTTGCCATTGCATGAACGCCACGTTTCTGCGCATCTGAACCGTTCTCCACCAATGACGTGCATCTTTCTTAAGTGCAAAGGAGGCACAAAGAACTTTCTCCTGTTCCGTAAGTCCCATAAAATCCAAAATTACTTGGATATCGATCAGCCAATTATCTGCCACTAATGGATCTGTGGTTCCTTCAAATTCAGGTGCCTTCATTCGCCTAAATCGTTCATACAACAGATCTTCCCTAACTATAGGTGGATTCCTTTGCAGACCTTCGGGTGCTATCGGAACTTCTTGATGAACCTCTGGTGCTTGAGGCACTGCTGGAGGTACAGGGTTATTTTGAGGTGGGGCTTCGTTCACTCGAGGCACTTGATTCAGCTGGGCTACTTGTTCCCGAAGCTGGTTCGTTTCTTGTTGTTGTTCCCGCAATTGTCGTTGCAAGGTAGCTACTATATTTGCAAGATCAGGTTCTTGCGGAATGGGATTCGCTCGGGTACGTGGACGCGACATCTTCTATTTCTTATCTAATTACGATAAAGATATTGTTATACTACAAATATCTTTTCGTTCATTCATATCTAATCATAAAATCTTATTATGAATACTACTTACTTATCATATCATATCATCGTATCATACCATAACATCATGACATAAAACATAACATTTGAGATTCATCATGATCTCATCATTCCATGACATATCATATGTTGTTCATAATCTTGCATTCCATCATCATTCATAATTCATAATTCATACATTCATATTCAACCATACCATCATGTACATATTCTTTACTTGCTATTTACATAAATACATGATCAAGTACAAGATAGAAGTGATTATCACTATCTATCTTACATACATACTATTTTATTCTTAAACTATCTATTCCGATGATATCTCAGAGAATACGTCCCAGTCCTCCTCATCGAACAAAACTTCCTCCGGTTCATCTTCCATATGAACATCTTCTTCTTCTTCATCTCCGTTATCCAGGATGATTTCGTGAGGATCCTCTTGGGGATTCATGCCATCAATATCCTCTTGTGGAGGAATCTCCTGAAGTGGTATTGCCGAAATAGGGTCCTCTGGCAATGCTGGTCCCCATTGAAAGGGTGGCTCCTCCACGTCATTGTTGTTAACTGGGACTTGGATATTGTTCTCCACTAAGGCATCTGCTTGAACCATGTGAGCTATCAACTCCGCTTCCATGATGTCGTTAATCATGTGTTCCAGAGTCATTCCTATTGCCGGTGGCTGAACGTGTTCCCTGACATTAGGTGGCAGTCCTTCTCGGAGTAGTTGCAATGCCCGAAACTCTGGGTCGCCCATATCAGGAATATGAGGCAGCATAGCCTCCTGAAATCTTCGACAATAATGGCCCATCGACTCTCCCTGATAAGCATGCCAATCATACACATAGTTAAGATATCGGACAAGATTCATGTCACGATAAATTTCAGGATCCCGATAATGTCCGTCGGCGTCTTCCTCCAGTGGAGGTCCAAAACGAGCAGTGATAACATGGCGAAAGTTTTCCCATGATCCTCCTTGAACTTCCTGTTCTCCTGTTATCCTCCACCACAATCTAGCATCTAATGCTAGACAACGACTCGCTAACGATACCTGTAGATGGGGTGGAATATGACCTATTCGAAATATAGCTTCCATGTCGTGAAGCCATGCAGCGAGAGTCACAGTTCGTCTAGTTCCATCAAATACTAGAGGAGACATCGTGAAAAATGCGTAGGCTGCACTTCGATCGTCGTCCATTTTCCTCAAATCTAGATTATACAAATTCATAATATAAATACGAAATATTTGTTTAACTTACAATGACTGTGGCGCAGGCAAGCAAACTGTGAAACCGGAAGGTAGGAACTTAAGCTCTGATACCAACTCTTGTGACGACCCGCCTAGCGCCGGCCGTTACCATACATTCTTACATAATAATAGATGAAAATTTAGACAGAAAATATATATATATATTTTTTTTTATACAACTGATAAGTATTGTTTAACTTGGAAAGTCCATAATAAACATTTATATCCATACATATACTTATACCTAATTACTTATAGCGGAAATGTGTTTTTGTACTTAAATACATCATATTTAGCGTAGCATAATTTAACAAAAAGAAACGTAGTGATTCCGTCCCACAGTTTCACAGCTTTGCCTTGCCATGCTCCACCGCCTTGTATCAAGAAATACTGCATGGTTGCTTACCTACAGCATAAACTTAAAACATGAGCTTTCGCTCAGCAAGCACAACTATTTATCCACAAAACATATCATGATAACATAATGCATGAACCATTTATGATCAATTTCTGTTTTCATAAGTTAACATAGATTTTGGGCCCTTACATAACTTAACATGAATGTACGTACCGTGGCGCGCTGCCATGGAGTGGTTGGGGCGGCCAGCCCTGTCCAACTCAAACCATGAACCAAACCCGACCTGACGCGGGTCGATACGACATATAGCTTCCTGCTTATATTAAAAGTCTTGTTCTTGTCTTATTTCATACTTGAAATATTGTTTCATATTCATAACCAGTTTCTTAACTGAAGCTGGGGTTTCATATTTTACCAACTCGTTATTCTTTATTGAGCATACTTCGTGATGTCATAATATCACATTTCTCATCATATGAACATACATACTATAAACATACATTCATGAACTTGAAAACATACATGCCATACATTCATCATTTCTTTCATCATTTCTTGCATACATACATGCCATTCGTACTTTAATATTATCATATCTTAAAAAAATGTACATACATACATATCATAAATATTTCTTATACACATAACATTATAAACTTGATATCATACAAGCCATAACATTTTATCATGCTTATATCATTATAAACTTGAAAGCATTCAACAAACAAATTTTGTTTATGCTGTAGGCGGAGTCGTACTTACCGTAACTGCGCCTTGAATCACAATCTTTCACTCAAACAGGTTGTTTCCCTGTTTTCAAGAAAAATCATAGGATGAGTATCATCCTATCATAATAACACAATGATTCTAATTGCTAACAACCATTCCTAAATTTCAACTTCTTTTTGAAATTTAGTTAAAAACTCTAATCATTTTTGAAAATCGGGTTCCAAAATCAATTCATAAAGTTTAGTTCTTTTCTTACAATCTGTTTCAAATCTGGAAAAGTTTTCTTCATTAAAGTTGTAGATCTTGAAGTCTCCTACAACTTTTGTTTTAACCTCAAACTTCAAATCAACCTTTAACATGCTTATTTTTGCCTTATAAAATTTTTCGACCAAACTTACTGTTCAATATTTGGTCTCGGGTTTTTATAGAAATAAAGGTCTTAAAAGCCTTATTTTCAAAAACTGGCCGCGATGGCCCCTAGGATTTTCCTTCCTCTACAACTTTGTAGTTTTAACTTTTTAAAGATTCGGCCTCTAAAGGCCTCTAAATATTGTTTCAGAAAAACTGCTCGGATAGAGATTTAATCAAGCATACAAAAACCCTAGTGCATGTATCTTACAAAATTAAACTCTTGCTTGATCATACTAATCATTCTCTTAATTTATAAATGGAGAACTAGAGGATAACAATATTTACCTCAAGTTTCATGGATGGAATTCTTAATCTAAGGTAATTGAAAATTCTCTCACACTAAACCGAAAAGCTTTTCTAGTTTTATTTTCTTTCTTTTCTTTCTTTTCTATGCTCGGTTTCTATGGCAGGGTTGGGAGGAATTTGTGCTGCTCAAGGTTGTGTGTGTGTGTTGGCTAACCAAATGACATAACAGCATCTTCACCTATTTATAGATGAAACACAATTTTCCAAAATTGCTAACTAACCCCTAAAGATACCCTAGTTTGTTCTTTGGTCCCTACAAGAGACCAATTTGGTCTTGTCTTCTTGAAGGGTGGCCGGCCACTCTTGTATCTTTCATGCCAAGTAACCCAAGCTAGGGTTGCTTACTCATGTGGCCTAGGGACCATGAGGTGTCCCCTCCTTGGTGTGGCCGGCCTTGGGTGGAAGTCATGCATGCCTTGGTTTGCCAACAAGCAAAGCTAGTAAGCTTACTAAGCTTGCCTAGGTGCAAAGGTGTCAAGCCCTAAAGGAGTTCAAGAATTCCATCTTTGGTAAATTGGGAGATAGTCCTTGAAGTCAAGCTATTTTTCTCCTTGGTCCCTATGTGTTGGCCGGCCATGCTTCACCCAATTTGCCAAGCAAGCCAAGCTAGGGTTGCTTACTCATCAAGGCTACATTTGAGGTGGCACTTCCTTGGGTGGCCGGTCCTAGGGTGAGGTGTGCAAAGCTTGGTTTGCCAAGGAGGCTAGGCTAGGTAACCTAGGGTGTTGGCTCATCAAAGCTAGGCCAAGGAGGTGTCTTTCCCTTGGGTGGCCGGTCATGGTGTGGTGTGCAAGGCTTGGCTTGCCACATAGGTAAAACTAGGCTTGCTTATTCACCAAAGCTAGACCATGAGGTGTCTAACCAAGGTGATGGCCGGTCATGGTGTCAACCTAGCAAGACATTGGCTTGCCAAGTGTGTAGGGCTAAGCACTCTTACTCACCAAGGCTAGGTTTTTGTGGTGTCACACTCTTGAGGTGGCCGGCCCTTGGGTGGTGGCTTAGTGTGCAAGCCTTGGTTTGCTTGCTCACCAAGACTACACCATGGTGTGTTACTTCCTTAGGTGGCCGGCCTTTGGTGCCTAGGTGTGCAAGCCTTGGCTTGCCATGGGTGCAAGGCTAGGGGTGTGACTAAGCCAAGCTATTACCTAGGGTTTCTCCCCTATGTGGCCGGTTTTGGTGTAACCAAGTGAGACAACATTGCTAAATGTGTCTTAACATAAAATCAACCAACCATACTAAAGTGTTAAAACACTAAACTTAGGGTTTGATTTGTAAACTTCTATTAACACTTAAAATCTTCTAATTTGCATAACCTTTTTCAAGAACAAGGTTACTTGCTCATCAAGCCATGACGTGGCCGGTTCCCATGGTGACACATGGCATAATGGGATTGGTTTTAGCTAGAGTTTTCAAAAACGATCTTAACTTGACATCCTTGATTTCAAACCAAACTAACTAAACTAAAAATGGGTCATTGACTTAATTGAACTAAGAAACTTTACTTAAAGAGTCCCTGGTTCAAAAATTTACATAATTGCTGATAAGTTTACAATCTTTTTCAAAATTGCACAATGGCCCCTAAAGGCAAAATATTTGCACTTTAGTCCCTATGACTTGGCCAATTTTTGTTAAGCCTTTAAACATCAAGTTTCACTAAATCCTTCCTCAAAAGACTTTTTAGCTTCAAAATCATAAACTTTTCTAAATTTGCAAATTGACCCCTAAACATAAAATATTTGCATTTTGGTCCCTGTGAGGTGACCAATCATAGTAATGACACTTGTCATCAGAGGTGTCATCCTTAAAGGTCTGGTTTGGCTTATCTCCCAAATGCAGTCCTTTCGTAAAATAACATAAAATCATAAAGCATAAACTTACACCTTTTTCTTTTAACAAAAAGGTCTTAAACTTGCATAACTAACTTATTTGAATCTTTTAACTAAAGATTCAACAACTTTTCATAGAAACATATCATACATATAACATAAACAGACTTTGATTCTTAACAAAAGAAATCATAAGTTTACAAACAAGTTGGTTATTACAATCTACCCTCCTTAAAGAAATTTTCGTCCCCGAAAATCAGTACAAGTAGGGATAGTTCTTCCTCATTTCTTCTTCTACTTCCCACGTTGCTTCTTGAATATTATGATTCTGCCATAACACCTTAACCATCGGAATGGTTTTGTTTCTTAAAACCTTTTCTTCCCGATCTAGAATTCGTATTGGCCTTTCCTCGTACGTCAAATCTGTTTGTACTTCGACCGGTTCTTGACTTAGCACATGAGAAGGATCAGGTACGTATTTCTTCAACATTGAAACGTGAAAAACATTGTGTATAGAAGCTAAAGCTGGCGGTAAAGCAAGCTTGTAGGCAACTTTTCCAATTCTTTCGAGGATTTCAAACGGACCCGTGTATCTTGGACTGAGCTTTCTCTTCTTACCAAACCTCATAATCCCCTTGACTGGAGCAATCTTGAGAAAAACAGAATCTCCAACTTGGAATTCTAAAGGTCTTCGACGTTTATCAGCATAACTCTTCTGTCGACTGAAAGCTACATCGAGCCGTTGCTTGATCATCTTGACGTCTTCTGAGGTTTTTCTGATAAAGTCCGTAGTTTGAAGTTGCTTCTGTCGGACTTCCTGCCAATGGATGGGAGATCGACATTTCCTTCCATATAGTGCTTCAAACGGAGCCATACCAATAGAAGCATGATAACTATTATTATACGAAAATTCGATCAAGGGTAACTTTTGATCCCAATTTCCCTTGAAATCCAAAACACAAGATCTCAACATATCTTCTAAGGTCTGGATCGTGCGCTCCGATTGTCCATCAGTCTGAGGGTGGAATGCAGTACTGAATTTCAACCTTGACCCCATAGCTGTGTGAACACTTTTCCAAAATCGCGAAGTAAATCGCCCATCTCGATCTGAAATAATGGATTTTGGAACTCCATGCAACTTAACAACCTGAGATACATAAATTTCAGCTAATTTCTCAACCGAAAAGGTGGCTTTACTAGCAATGAAATGGGCTGATTTGGTTAATCTATCCACAATTACCCAAATCATATCATTTCCATTAGCGGTCCTGGGTAGTCCAACTACGAAATCCATGGTGATTTGTTCCCATTTCCATTCCGGGAGTTCTATCTTTTGAAGATCTCCGCCAGGTTGTCGGTGTTCAGCTTTAACTTTCTGACAAGTTAAACACTTTGATACAAATTCAGCAATTTCTCTCTTCATGTTCGGCCACCAAAAGTTCTCCTTAAGGTCCTTATACATCTTAGTAGCTCCAGGGTGAACTGAGTATGGCGTTTCATGCGCTTCTGACATGATTTGTTTCCTTAGAAACTCAAAGTTAGGAACACAAATCCTTCCTTTGAAAAGAATTAGCCCATTCGCAGACGTCTTAAATTCCTTATCTTCTTCGCCAAGTAGCTGAATTTTCAACAAAAAGGAATCTTTCCTTTGATAGTCCTTAATGGTTTCTAGGAGATTAGACTGAAGAGTCAAAACAGACAATTTTCCGGTTAGCATTTCTAATCGGAAATCAGAAATTTCCTTTTTGAGGGGTTCGGACATCATTTCAAGAGACATGAGCATACCGGATGACTTCCTGCTCAGCGCATCTGCAACCTTGTTTGCCTTTCCAGGATGATAAAGAATTTCACAATCATAATCCTTTACGAGTTCGAGCCATCTTCGTTGCCGCATATTAAGCTCCTTTTGAGTAAAAATGTATTTGAGACTTTGATGATCGGTAAAAATCTCACATCTATTACCATACAGGTAATGTCTCCAAATCTTCAAAGCGAAAACCACCGCAGCAAGCTCCAAATCGTGAGTCGGGTAGTTCCGTTCATGATCCTTCAGTTGACGTGAAGCATAAGCAACCACATTTCTTCCTTGCATAAGGACGGCTCCTAGTCCAGTTTTCGACGCATCACTATAAATGGCGAAATTTCCTGCATCAACATCCGGAATGATCAACACTGGTGCACTTGTAAGTTTCCTCTTGAGCTCTTGGAAGTTTTCTTCACACTTCTGTGTCCACTCAAACTTTCTCTCCTTTTTAGTAAGAGCTGTTAGTGGCGCTGCTGTCTTGGAGAATCCTTCAACGAACCGTCGGTAGTATCCGGCCAAGCCAAGAAAGCTTCGTATCTCCGTAACGTTTCTGGGTGCTGACCATGCACTAACTGCTTCTATCTTAGCAGGATCGACAGAAATTCCTTCCCTTGAAACTACGTGGCCTAAGAAATGTACTTTCTCCAACCAAAATTCACATTTAGTGAATTTGGCATAAAGCTGATTCCGTCTTAAGGTTTCCAAAACCATCTTGAGGTGCTGCTCATGTTCCTTTGTAGATTTTGAATAGATCAAAATATCATCAATGAAGATGATAACAAACTTATCCAAATAATCTTTAAACACCAGATTCATAAGGTCCATAAAAGCAGCTGGAGCATTAGTTAATCCAAAAGGCATCACTAAATACTCATAATGCCCATAACGTGTACGGAACGCCGTCTTGGGAATATCTCCGTCCTTGATTCTGAGTTGATGGTAGCCTGAACGCAAGTCAATCTTCGAGAATACTAAAGCTCCTCTAAGTTGATCAAAGAGATCGTCGATTCTCGGGAGAGGGTACTTGTTCTTAATTGTGATCTTATTCAACTCGCGATAGTCAATACACATTCGTAAAGTTCCATCCTTCTTCTTGACAAACAATACAGGTGCTCCCCACGGGGAATGGCTTTGACGAATAAATCCCTTGTCCAACAGTTCTTGCAACTGTACTTGAAGTTCCCTAAGCTCAGCTGGGGCCATGCGATAAGGTGCTTTCGATATTGGAGCTGTTCCTGGCAACAATTCTATTTCGAAAGAGATTTCACGCTCGGGCGGAAGTCTAGTTAAATCTTTTGGAAAGACGTCTACATATTCCCTAATAATAGGAACATCTTCGGGCTGTAGCTCTTTTTCTTGTTCTTTGTCCACCATGTTAGCTAAGTACCCTTGACATCCATTAGCTAACATTTTCCAAGCTTTCATTGCAGAAACAAGCCGGGTTGATGAACTCTTAGACTGGCCGTGAAAGTTGAATTCCTCTTCGCCGAAAAGACTAAACGTAACACAACGCTTTCGACAATCAATCTTAGCGTTGTACTTATCTAAGAAATCCATTCCCAGGATTACATCAAAATCCTGAAGCTTAATTGCAATCAGGTCTACATATAATTCTCTACCACACATAACTATCGGAATATTTCGCATCCAGGAATCAGATAACAAAATATCTCCCGATGGAAGAGAGGTTCTAAAAGGTTGCCCTATACTTTCTATATTTCTATCTAACTTCCGGGCATACTCCGTTGATATAAATGAATGGGTGGCACCAGAATCAATTAGGGCAAATGCATCATAAGCGGCTATAGAGATCTGACCTGTTACTACATTAGAAGTTCCAGCCTCAGCATCTCCCTTTGTGTAAGCATAAATCCTGGCTTGTGGTTCAGGAGCTTCAAGTCTTCCTTGTACCATCGAAGGACTTTCGACCTTCGCTTGTACCGCGTGAAGCTGTCGATTTGTATTCCTATTCTGGTACTGAGGGTTCTGGTTCTGACTATGGGAGGTACAATTCTTCGCATAATGACCTTCCTTGCCACAAAGGTAGCAAGCGTTTGTTCCCATCCTACATACGCCTGGATGTTTCTTTCCACATTGAGCACACACAGGATAACTGTTATTATTACCCTCATTCCCACGGTTGTTCCTCTTCTGGGGGTAATTCTTCTGTTGGCCCTGGCCCGTAGCATTCTCTCTTCTCTTATTCCTTCCAAACTGCTTGGAACTTTGGTTGGAATTACTAGTCTGCCCTTTTAAGTTCGGCTGCTGGTTCTGCCTAGACTGTATCTGCCTCTCTACAGCTTTTTCTTCCTTTTTAGCTTTGAATATCTGAACCCGCGCTTCCTTATCCTGATTAATCCAGTATTCTACTCTCATAGCTCGACTAATACAATCAGCTACAAGAGTTGGAGGGCTACTTCCAGCACTAACTTGCTTGGCGATGTCTGTCCGAAACATTTTCATCATCCTCCTTACTTTCTCTCTCTCGTTCGGTACCAGTTCCGGACATAAACGAGCAAGCTGTTCAAATTTCTTGACTGCCTCCATTACAGACAAAGATCCTTGCTTAAAGCTGGTAAACTCATCCTGTTGAGCTGCAAGAATCTCCTGGTTGTAGTACATCACTCTGAATTCGTCAACAAAATCTTGCCATTGCATGAACGCCACGTTTCTGCGCATCTGAACCGTTCTCCACCAATGACGTGCATCTTTCTTAAGTGCAAAGGAGGCACAAAGAACTTTCTCCTGTTCCGTAAGTCCCATAAAATCCAAAATTACTTGGATATCGATCAGCCAATTATCTGCCACTAATGGATCTGTGGTTCCTTCAAATTCAGGTGCCTTCATTCGCCTAAATCGTTCATACAACAGATCTTCCCTAACTATAGGTGGATTCCTTTGCAGACCTTCGGGTGCTATCGGAACTTCTTGATGAACCTCTGGTGCTTGAGGCACTGCTGGAGGTACAGGATTATTTTGAGGTGGGGCTTCGTTCACTCGAGGCACTTGATTCAGCTGGGCTACTTGTTCCCGAAGCTGGTTCGTTTCTTGTTGTTGTTCCCGCAATTGTCGTTGCAAGGTAGCTACTATATTTGCAAGATCAGGTTCTTGCGGAATGGGATTCGCTCGGGTACGTGGACGCGACATCTTCTATTTCTTATCTAATTACGATAAAGATATTGTTATACTACAAATATCTTTTCGTTCATTCATATCTAATCATAAAATCTTATTATGAATACTACTTACTTATCATATCATATCATCGTATCATACCATAACATCATGACATAAAACATAACATTTGAGATTCATCATGATCTCATCATTCCATGACATATCATATGTTGTTCATAATCTTGCATTCCATCATCATTCATAATTCATAATTCATACATTCATATTCAACCATACCATCATGTACATATTCTTTACTTGCTATTTACATAAATACATGATCAAGTACAAGATAGAAGTGATTATCACTATCTATCTTACATACATACTATTTTATTCTTAAACTATCTATTCCGATGATATCTCAGAGAATACGTCCCAGTCCTCCTCATCGAACAAAACTTCCTCCGGTTCATCTTCCATATGAACATCTTCTTCTTCTTCATCTCCGTTATCCAGGATGATTTCGTGAGGATCCTCTTGGGGATTCATGCCATCAATATCCTCTTGTGGAGGAATCTCCTGAAGTGGTATTGCCGGAATAGGGTCCTCTGGCAATGCTGGTCCCCATTGAAAGGGTGGCTCCTCCACGTCATTGTTGTTAACTGGGACTTGGATATTGTTCTCCACTAAGGCATCTGCTTGAACCATGTGAGCTATCAACTCCGCTTCCATGATGTCGTTAATCATGTGTTCCAGAGTCATTCCTATTGCCGGTGGCTGAACGTGTTCCCTGACATTAGGTGGCAGTCCTTCTCGGAGTAGTTGCAATGCCCGAAACTCTGGGTCGCCCATATCAGGAATATGAGGCAGCATAGCCTCCTGAAATCTTCGACAATAATGGCCCATCGACTCTCCCTGATAAGCATGCCAATCATACACATAGTTAAGATATCGGACAAGATTCATGTCACGATAAATTTCAGGATCCCGATAATGTCCGTCGGCGTCTTCCTCCAGTGGAGGTCCAAAACGAGCAGTGATAACATGGCGAAAGTTTTCCCATGATCCTCCTTGAACTTCCTGTTCTCCTGTTATCCTCCACCACAATCTAGCATCTAATGCTAGACAACGACTCGCTAACGATACCTGTAGATGGGGTGGAATATGACCTATTCGAAATATAGC
The DNA here is from genome assembly GCA_038430175.1 of Ficus hirta. NCBI lineage: Eukaryota > Viridiplantae > Streptophyta > Magnoliopsida > Rosales > Moraceae > Ficus > Ficus hirta. The sequence continues at coordinate 30,665,831 of CM076585.1, forward strand.
TTCCATGTCGTGAAGCCATGCAGCGAGAGTCACAGTTCGTCTAGTTCCATCAAATACTAGAGGAGACATCGTGAAAAATGCGTAGGCTGCACTTCGATCGTCGTCCATTTTCCTCAAATCTAGATTATACAAATTCATAATATAAATACGAAATATTTGTTTAACTTATAATGACTGTGGCGCAGGCAAGCAAACTGTGAAACCGGAAGGTAGGAACTTAAGCTCTGATACCAACTCTTGTGACGACCCGCCTAGCGCCGGCCGTTACCATACATTCTTACATAATAATAGATGAAAATTTAGACAGAAAATATATATATATTTTTTTTTATACAACTGATAAGTATTGTTTAACTTGGAAAGTCCATAATAAACATTTATATCCATACATATACTTATACCTAATTACTTATAGCGGAAATGTGTTTTTGTACTTAAATACATCATATTTAGCGTAGCATAATTTAACAAAAAGAAACGTAGTGATTCCGTCCCACAGTTTCACAGCTTTGCCTTGCCATGCTCCACCGCCTTGTATCAAGAAATACTGCATGGTTGCTTACCTACAGCATAAACTTAAAACATGAGCTTTCGCTCAGCAAGCACAACTATTTATCCACAAAACATATCATGATAACATAATGCATGAACCATTTATGATCAATTTCTGTTTTCATAAGTTAGCATAGATTTTGGGCCCTTACATAACTTAACATGAATGTACGTACCGTGGCGCGCTGCCATGGAGTGGTTGGGGCGGCCAGCCCTGTCCAACTCAAACCATGAACCAAACCCGACCTGACGCGGGTCGATACGACATATAGCTTCCTGCTTATATTAAAAGTCTTGTTCTTGTCTTATTTCATACTTGAAATATTGTTTCATATTCATAACCAGTTTCTTAACTGAAGCTGGGGTTTCATATTTTACTAACTCGTTATTCTTTAATGAGCATACTTCGTGATGTCATAATATCACATTTCTCATCATATGAACATACATACTATAAACATACATTCATGAACTTGAAAACATACATGCCATACATTCATCATTTCTTTCATCATTTCTTGCATACATACATGCCATTCGTACTTTAATATTATCATATCTTAAAAAAATGTACATACATACATATCATAAATATTTCTTATACACATAACATTATAAACTTGATATCATACAAGCCATAACATTTTATCATGCTTATATCATTATAAACTTGAAAGCATTCAACAAACAAATTTTGTTTATGCTGTAGGCGGAGTCGTACTTACCGTTACTGCGCCTTGAATCACAATCTTTCACTCAAACAGGTCGTTTCCCTGTTTTCAAGAAAAATCATAGGATGAGTATCATCCTATCATAATAACACAATGATTCTAATTGCTAACAACCATTCCTAAATTTCAACTTCTTTTTGAAATTTAGTTAAAAACTCTAATCATTTTTGAAAATCGGGTTCCAAAATCGATTCATAAAGTTTAGTTCTTTTCTTACAATCTGTTTCAAATCTGGAAAAGTTTTCTTCATTAAAGTTGTAGATCTTGAAGTCTCCTACAACTTTTGTTTTAACCTCAAACTTCAAATCAACCTTTAACATGCTTATTTTTGCCTTATAAAATTTTTCGACCAAACTTACTGTTCAATATTTGGTCTCGGGTTTTTATAGAAATAAAGGTCTTAAAAGCCTTATTTTCAAAAACTGGCTGCGTTGGCCCCTAGGATTTTCCTTCCTCTACAACTTTGTAGTTTTAACTTTTTAAAGATTCAGCCTCTAAAGGCCTCTAAATATTGTTTCAGAAAACTGCTCGGATAGAGACTTAATCAAGCATACAAAAACCCTAGTGCATGTATCTTACAAAATTAAACTCTTGCTTGATCATACTAATCATTCTCTTAATTTATAAATGGAGAACTAGAGGATAACAATATTTACCTCAAGTTTCACGGATGGAATTCTTAATCTAAGGTAATTGAAAATTCTCTCACACTAAACCGAAAAGCTTTTCTAGTTTTCTTTTCTTTCTTTTCTTTCTTTTCTATGCTCGGTTTCTATGGCAGGGTTGGGAGGAATTTGTGCTGCTCAAGGTTGTGTGTGTGTGTTGGCTAACCAAATGACATAACAGCATCTTCACCTATTTATAGATGAAACACAATTTTCCAAAATTGCTAACTAACCCCTAAAGATACCCTAGTTTGTTCTTTGGTCCCTACAAGAGACCAATTTGGTCTTGTCTTCTTGAAGGGTGGCCGGCCACTCTTGTATCTTTCATGCCAAGTAACCCAAGCTAGGGTTGCTTACTCATGTGGCCTAGGGACCATGAGGTGTCCCCTCCTTGGTGTGGCCGGCCTTGGGTGGAAGTCATGCATGCCTTGGTTTGCCAACAAGCAAAGCTAGTAAGCTTACTAAGCTTGCCTAGGTGCAAAGGTGTCAAGCCCTAAAGGAGTTCAAGAATTCCATCTTTGGTAAATTGGGAGATAGTCCTTGAAGTCAAGCTATTTTTCTCCTTGGTCCCTATGTGTTGGCCGGCCATGCTTCACCCAATTTGCCAAGCAAGCCAAGCTAGGGTTGCTTACTCATCAAGGCTACATTTGAGGTGGCACTTCCTTGGGTGGCCGGTCCTAGGGTGAGGTGTGCAAAGCTTGGTTTTCCAAGGAGGCTAGGCTAGGTAACCTAGGGTGTTGGCTCATCAAAGCTAGGCCAAGGAGGTGTCTTTCCCTTGGGTGGCCGGTCATGGTGTGGTGTGCAAGGCTTGGCTTGCCACATAGGTAAAACTAGGCTTGCTTATTCACCAAAGCTAGACCATGAGGTGTCTAACCAAGGTGATGGCCGGTCATGGTGTCAACCTAGCAAGACATTGGCTTGCCAAGTGTGTAGGGCTAAGCACTCTTACTCACCAAGGCTAGGTTTTTGTGGTGTCACACTCTTGAGGTGGCCGGCCCTTGGGTGGTGGCTTAGTGTGCAAGCCTTGGTTTGCTTGCTCACCAAGACTACACCATGGTGTGTTACTTCCTTAGGTGGCCGGCCTTTGGTGCCTAGGTGTGCAAGCCTTGGCTTGCCATGGGTGCAAGGCTAGGGGTGTGACTAAGCCAAGCTATTACCTAGGGTTTCTCCCCTATGTGGCCGGTTTTGGTGTAACCAAGTGAGACAACATTGCTAAATGTGTCTTAACATAAAATCAACCAACCATACTAAAGTGTTAAAACACTAAACTTAGGGTTTGATTTGTAAACTTCTATTAACACTTAAAATCTTCTAATTTGCATAACCTTTTTCAAGAACAAGGTTACTTGCTCATCAAGCCATGACGTGGCCGGTTCCCATGGTGACACATGGCATAATGGGATTGGTTTTAGCTAGAGTTTTCAAAAACGATCTTAACTTGACATCCTTGATTTCAAACCAAACTAACTAAACTAAAAATGGGTCATTGACTTAATTGAACTAAGAAACTTTACTTAAAGAGTCCCTGGTTCAAAAATTTACATAATTGCTGATAAGTTTACAATCTTTTTCAAAATTGCACAATGGCCCCTAAAGGCAAAATATTTGCACTTTAGTCCCTATGACTTGGCCAATTTTTGTTAAGCCTTTAAACATCAAGTTTTCACTAAATCCTTCCTCAAAAGACTTTTTAGCTTCAAAATCATAAACTTTTCTAAATTTGCAAATTGACCCCTAAACATAAAATATTTGCATTTTGGTCCCTGTGAGGTGACCAATCATAGTAATGACACTTGTCATCAGAGGTGTCATCCTTAAAGGTCTGGTTTGGCTTATCTCCCAAATGCAGTCCTTTCGTAAAATAACATAAAATCATAAAGCATAAACTTACACCTTTTTCTTTTAACAAAAAGGTCTTAAACTTGCATAACTAACTTATTTGAATCTTTTAACTAAAGATTCAACAACTTTTCATAGAAACATATCATACATATAACATAAACAGACTTTGATTCTTAACAAAAGAAATCATAAGTTTACAAACAAGTTGGTTATTACAATCTACCCTCCTTAAAGAAATTTTCGTCCCCGAAAATCAGTACAAGTAGGGATAGTTCTTCCTCATTTCTTCTTCTACTTCCCACGTTGCTTCTTGAATATTATGATTCTGTCATAACACCTTAACCATCGGAATGGTTTTGTTTCTTAAAACCTTTTCTTCCCGATCTAGAATTCGTATTGGCCTTTCCTCGTACGTCAAATCTGTTTGTACTTCGACCGGTTCTTGACTTAGCACATGAGAAGGATCAGGTACGTATTTCTTCAACATTGAAACGTGAAAAACATTGTGTATAGAAGCTAAAGCTGACGGTAAAGCAAGCTTGTAGGCAACTTTTCCAATTCTTTCGAGGATTTCAAACGGACCCGTGTATCTTGGACTGAGCTTTCTCTTCTTACCAAACCTCATAATCCCCTTGACTGGAGCAATCTTGAGAAAAACAGAATCTCCAACTTGGAATTCTAAAGGTCTTCGACGTTTATCAGCATAACTCTTCTGTCGACTGAAAGCTACATCGAGCCGTTGCTTGATCATCTTGACGTCTTCTGAGGTTTTTCTGATAAAGTCCGTAGTTTGAAGTTGCTTCTGTCGGACTTCCTGCCAATGGATGGGAGATCGACATTTCCTTCCATATAGTGCTTCAAACGGAGCCATACCAATAGAAGCATGATAACTATTATTATACGAAAATTCGATCAAGGGTAACTTTTGATCCCAATTTCCCTTGAAATCCAAAACACAAGATCTCAACATATCTTCTAAGGTCTGGATCGTGCGCTCCGATTGTCCATCAGTCTGAGGGTGGAATGCAGTACTGAATTTCAACCTTGACCCCATAGCTGTGTGAACACTTTTCCAAAATCGCGAAGTAAATCGCCCATCTCGATCTGAAATAATGGATTTTGGAACTCCATGCAACTTAACAACCTGAGATACATAAATTTCAGCTAATTTCTCAACCGAAAAGGTGGCTTTACTAGCAATGAAATGGGCTGATTTGGTTAATCTATCCACAATTACCCAAATCATATCATTTCCATTAGCGGTCCTGGGTAGTCCAACTACGAAATCCATGGTGATTTGTTCCCATTTCCATTCCGGGAGTTCTATCTTTTGAAGATCTCCGCCAGGTTGTCGGTGTTCAGCTTTAACTTTCTGACAAGTTAAACACTTTGATACAAATTCAGCAATTTCTCTCTTCATGTTCGGCCACCAAAAGTTCTCCTTAAGGTCCTTATACATCTTAGTAGCTCCAGGGTGAACTGAGTATGGCGTTTCATGCGCTTCTGACATGATTTGTTTCCTTAGAAACTCAAAGTTAGGAACACAAATCCTTCCTTTGAAAAGAATTAGCCCATTCGCAGACGTCTTAAATTCCTTATCTTCTTCGCCAAGTAGCTGAATTTTCAACAAAAAGGAATCTTTTCTTTGATAGTCCTTAATGGTTTCTAGGAGATTAGACTGAAGAGTCAAAACAGACAATTTTCCGGTTAGCATTTCTAATCGGAAATCAGAAATTTCCTTTTTGAGGGGTTCGGACATCATTTCAAGAGACATGAGCATACCGGATGACTTCCTGCTCAGCGCATCTGCAACCTTGTTTGCCTTTCCAGGATGATAAAGAATTTCACAATCATAATCCTTTACGAGTTCGAGCCATCTTCGTTGCCGCATATTAAGCTCCTTTTGAGTAAAAATGTATTTGAGACTTTGATGATCGGTAAAAATCTCACATCTATTACCATGCAGGTAATGTCTCCAAATCTTCAAAGCGAAAACCACCGCAGCAAGCTCCAAATCGTGAGTCGGGTAGTTCCGTTCATGATCCTTCAGTTGACGTGAAGCATAAGCAACCACATTTCTTCCTTGCATAAGGACGGCTCCTAGTCCAGTTTTCGACGCATCACTATAAATGGCGAAATTTCCTGCATCAACATCCGGAATGATCAACACTGGTGCACTTGTAAGTTTCCTCTTGAGCTCTTGGAAGTTTTCTTCACACTTCTGTGTCCACTCAAACTTTCTCCCCTTTTTAGTAAGAGCTGTTAGTGGCGCTGCTGTCTTGGAGAATCCTTCAATGAACCGTCGGTAGTATCCGGCCAAGCCAAGAAAGCTTCGTATCTCCGTAACGTTTCTGGGTGCTGACCATGCACTAACTGCTTCTATCTTAGCAGGATCGACAGAAATTCCTTCCCTTGAAACTACGTGGCCTAAGAAATGTACTTTCTCCAACCAAAATTCACATTTAGTGAATTTGGCATAAAGCTGATTCCGTCTTAAGGTTTCCAAAACCATCTTGAGGTGCTGCTCATGTTCCTTTGTAGATTTTGAATAGATCAAAATATCATCAATGAAGATGATAACAAACTTATCCAAATAATCTTTAAACACCAGATTCATAAGGTCCATAAAAGCAGCTGGAGCATTAGTTAATCCAAAAGGCATCACTAAATACTCATAATGCCCATAACGTGTACGGAACGCCGTCTTGGGAATATCTCCGTCCTTGATTCTGAGTTGATGGTAGCCTGAACGCAAGTCAATCTTCGAGAATACTAAAGCTCCTCTAAGTTGATCAAAGAGATCGTCGATTCTCGGGAGAGGGTACTTGTTCTTAATTGTGATCTTATTCAACTCGCGATAGTCAATACACATTCGTAAAGTTCCATCCTTCTTCTTGACAAACAATACAGGTGCTCCCCACGGGGAATGGCTTTGACGAATAAATCCCTTGTCCAACAGTTCTTGCAACTGTACTTGAAGTTCCCTAAGCTCAGCTGGGGCCATGCGATAAGGTGCTTTCGATATTGGAGCTGTTCCTGGCAACAATTCTATTTCGAAAGAGATTTCACGCTCGGGCGGAAGTCTAGTTAAATCTTTTGGAAAGACGTCTACATATTCCCTAATAATAGGAACATCTTCGGGCTGTAGCTCTTTTTCTTGTTCTTTGTCCACCATGTTAGCTAAGTACCCTTGACATCCATTAGCTAACATTTTCCAAGCTTTCATTGCAGAAACAAGCCGGGTTGATGAACTCTTAGACTGGCCGTGAAAGTTGAATTCCTCTTCGCCGAAAAGACTAAACGTAACACAACGCTTTCGACAATCAATCTTAGCGTTGTACTTATCTAAGAAATCCATTCCCAGGATTACATCAAAATCCTGAAGCTTAATTGCAATCAGGTCTACATATAATTCTCTACCACACATAACTATCGGAATATTTCGCATCCAGGAATCAGATAACAAAATATCTCCCGATGGAAGAGAGGTTCTAAAAGGTTGCCCTATACTTTCTATATTTCTATCTAACTTCCGGGCATACTCCATTGATATAAATGAATGGGTGGCACCAGAATCAATTAGGGCAAATGCATCATAAGCGGCTATAGAGATCTGACCTGTTACTACATTAGAAGTTCCAGCCTCAGCATCTCCCTTTGTGTAAGCATAAATCCTGGCTTGTGGTTCAGGAGCTTCAAGTCTTCCTTGTACCATCGAAGGACTTTCGACCTTCGCTTGTACCGCGTGAAGCTGTCGATTTGTATTCCTATTCTGGTACTGAGGGTTCTGGTTCTGACTATGGGAGGTACAATTCTTCGCATAATGACCTTCCTTGCCACAAAGGTAGCAAGCGTTTGTTCCCATCCTACATACGCCTGGATGTTTCTTTCCACATTGAGCACACACAGGATAACTGTTATTATTACCCTCATTCCCACGGTTGTTCCTCTTCTGGGGGTAATTCTTCTGTTGGCCCTGGCCCGTAGCATTCTCTCTTCTCTTATTCCTTCCAAACTGCTTGGAACTTTGGTTGGAATTACTAGTCTGCCCTTTTAAGTTCGGCTGCTGGTTCTGCCTAGACTGTATCTGCCTCTCTACAGCTTTTTCTTCCTTCTTAGCTTTGAATATCTGAACCCGCGCTTCCTTATCCTGATTAATCCAGTATTCTGCTCTCATAGCTCGACTAATACAATCAGCTACAAGAGTTGGAGGGCTACTTCCAGCACTAACTTGCTTGGCGATGTCTGTCCGAAACATTTTCATCATCCTCCTTACTTTCTCTCTCTCGTTCGGTACCAGTTCCGGACATAAACGAGCAAGCTGTTCAAATTTCTTGACTGCCTCCATTACAGACAAAGATCCTTGCTTAAAGCTGGTAAACTCATCCTGTTGAGCTGCAAGAATCTCCTGGTTGTAGTACATCACTCTGAATTCGTCAACAAAATCTTGCCATTGCATGAACGCCACGTTTCTGCGCATCTGAACCGTTCTCCACCAATGACGTGCATCTTTCTTAAGTGCAAAGGAGGCACAAAGAACTTTCTCCTGTTCCGTAAGTCCCATAAAATCCAAAATTACTTGGATATCGATCAGCCAATTATCTGCCACTAATGGATCTGTGGTTCTTTCAAATTCAGGTGCCTTCATTCGCCTAAATCGTTCATACAACAGATCTTCCCTAACTATAGGTGGATTCCTTTGTAGACCTTCGGGTGCTATCGGAACTTCTTGATGAACCTCTGGTGCTTGAGGCACTGCTGGAGGTACAGGGTTATTTTGAGGTGGGGCTTCGTTCACTCGAGGCACTTGATTCAGCTGGGCTACTTGTTCCCGAAGCTGGTTCGTTTCTTGTTGTTGTTCCCGCAATTGTCGTTGCAAGGTAGCTACTATATTTGCAAGATCAGGTTCTTGCGGAATGGGATTCACTCGGGTACGTGGACGCGACATCTTCTATTTCTTATCTAATTACGATAAAGATATTGTTATACTACAAATATCTTTTCGTTCATTCATATCTAATCATAAAATCTTATTATGAATACTACTTACTTATCATATCATATCATCGTATCATACCATAACATCATGACATAAAACATAACATTTGAGATTCATCATGATCTCATCATTCCATGACATATCATATGTTGTTCATAATCTTGCATTCCATCATCATTCATAATTCATAATTCATACATTCATATTCAACCATACCATCATGTACATATTCTTTACTTGCTATTTACATAAATACATGATCAAGTACAAGATAGAAGTGATTATCACTATCTATCTTACATACATACTATTTTATTCTTAAACTATCTATTCCGATGATATCTCAGAGAATACGTCCCAGTCCTCCTCATCGAACAAAACTTCCTCCGGTTCATCTTCCATATGAACATCTTCTTCTTCTTCATCTCCGTTATCCAGGATGATTTCGTGAGGATCCTCTTGGGGATTCATGCCATCAATATCCTCTTGTGGAGGAATCTCCTGAAGTGGTATTGCCGGAATAGGGTCCTCTGGCAATGCTGGTCCCCATTGAAAGGGTGGCTCCTCCACGTCATTGTTGTTAACTGGGACTTGGATATTGTTCTCCACTAAGGCATCTGCTTGAACCATGTGAGCTATCAACTCCGCTTCCATGATGTCGTTAATCATGTGTTCCAGAGTCATTCCTATTGCCGGTGGCTGAACGTGTTCCCTGACATTAGGTGGCAGTCCTTCTCGGAGTAGTTGCAATGCCCGAAACTCTGGGTCGCCCATATCAGGAATATGAGGCAGCATAGCCTCCTGAAATCTTCGACAATAATGGCCCATCGACTCTCCCTGATAAGCATGCCAATCATACACATAGTTAAGATATCGGACAAGATTCATGTCACGATAAATTTCAGGATCCCGATAATGTCCGTCGGCGTCTTCCTCCAGTGGAGGTCCAAAACGAGCAGTGATAACATGGCGAAAGTTTTCCCATGATCCTCCTTGAACTTCCTGTTCTCCTGTTATCCTCCACCACAATCTAGCATCTAATGCTAGACAACGACTCGCTAACGATACCTGTAGATGGGGTGGAATATGACCTATTCGAAATATAGCTTCCATGTCGTGAAGCCATGCAGCGAGAGTCACAGTTCGTCTAGTTCCATCAAATACTAGAGGAGACATCGTGAAAAATGCGTAGGCTGCACTTCGATCGTCGTCCATTTTCCTCAAATCTAGATTATACAAATTCATAATATAAATACGAAATATTTGTTTAACTTACAATGACTGTGGCGCAGGCAAGCAAACTGTGAAACCGGAAGGTAGGAACTTAAGCTCTGATACCAACTCTTGTGACGACCCGCCTAGCGCCGGCCGTTACCATACATTCTTACATAATAATAGATGAAAATTTAGACATAAATTTTTTTTTTTTTTTTTTTATACAACTGATAAGTATTGTTTAACTTGGAAAGTCCATAATAAACATTTATATCCATACATATACTTATACCTAATTACTTATAGCGGAAATGTGTTTTTGTACTTAAATACATCATATTTAGCGTAGCATAATTTAACAAAAAGAAACGTAGTGATTCCGTCCCACAGTTTCACAGCTTTGCCTTGCCATGCTCCACCGCCTTGTATCAAGAAATACTGCATGGTTGCTTACCTACAGCATAAACTTAAAACATGAGCTTTCGCTCAGCAAGCACAACTATTTATCCACAAAACATATCATGATAACATAATGCATGAACCATTTATGATCAATTTCTGTTTTCATAAGTTAGCATAGATTTTGGGCCCTTACATAACTTAACATGAATGTACGTACCGCGGCGCGCTGCCATGGAGTGGTTGGGGCGGCCAGCCCTGTCCAACTCAAACCATGAACCAAACCCGACCTGACGCGGGTCGATACGACATATAGCTTCCTGCTTATATTAAAAGTCTTGTTCTTGTCTTATTTCATACTTGAAATATTGTTTCATATTCATAACCAGTTTCTTAACTGAAGCTGGGGTTTCATATTTTACCAACTCGTTATTCTTTAATGAGCATACTTCGTGATGTCATAATATCACATTTCTCATCATATGAACATACATTCATGAACTTGAAAACATACATGCCATACATTCATCATTTCTTTCATCATTTCTTGCATACATACATGCCATTCGTACTTTAATATTATCATATCTTAAAAAAATGTACATACATACATATCATAAATATTTCTTATACACATAACATTATAAACTTGATATCATACAAGCCATAACATTTTATCATGCTTATATCATTATAAACTTGAAAGCATTCAACAAACAAATTTTGTTTATGCTGTAGGCGGAGTGGTACTTACCGTTACTGCGCCTTGAATCACAATCTTTCACTCAAACAGGTCGTTTCCCTGTTTTCAAGAAAAATCATAGGATGATTATCATCCTATCATAATAACACAATGATTCTAATTGCTAACAACCATTCCTAAATTTCAACTTCTTTTTGAAATTTAGTTAAAAACTCTAATCATTTTTGAAAATCGGGTTCCAAAATCAATTCATAAAGTTTAGTTCTTTTCTTACAATCTGTTTCAAATCTGGAAAAGTTTTCTTCATTAAAGTTGTAGATCTTGAAGTCTCCTACAACTTTTGTTTTAACCTCAAACTTCAAATCAACCTTTAACATGCTTATTTTTGCCTTATAAAATTTTTCGACCAAACTTACTGTTCAATATTTGGTCTCGGGTTTTTATAGAAATAAAGGTCTTAAAAGCCTTATTTTCAAAAACTGGCCGCGGTGGCCCCTAGGATTTTCCTTCCTCTACAACTTTGTAGTTTTAACTTTTTAAAGATTCGGCCTCTAAAGGCCTCTAAATATTGTTTCAGAAAAACTGCTCGGATAGAGACTTAATCAAGCATACAAAAACCCTAGTGCATGTATCTTACAAAATTAAACTCTTGCTTGATCATACTAATCATTCTCTTAATTTATAAATGGAGAACTAGAGGATAACAATATTTACCTCAAGTTTCATGGATGGAATTCTTAATCTAAGGTAATTGAAAATTCTCTCACACTAAACCGAAAAGCTTTTCTAGTTTTCTTTTCTTTCTTTTCTTTCTTTTCTATGCTCGGTTTCTATGGCAGGGTTGGGAGGAATTTGTGCTGCTCAAGGTTGTGTGTGTGTGTTGGCTAACCAAATGACATAACAGCATCTTCACCTATTTATAGATGAAACACAATTTTCCAAAATTGCTAACTAACCCCTAAAGATACCCTAGTTTGTTCTTTGGTCCCTACAAGAGACCAATTTGGTCTTGTCTTCTTGAAGGGTGGCCGGCCACTCTTGTATCTTTCATGCCAAGTAACCCAAGCTAGGGTTGCTTACTCATGTGGCCTAGGGACCATGAGGTGTCCCCTCCTTGGTGTGGCCGGCCTTGGGTGGAAGTCATGCATGCCTTGGTTTGCCAACAAGCAAAGCTAGTAAGCTTACTAAGCTTGCCTAGGTGCAAAGGTGTCAAGCCCTAAAGGAGTTCAAGAATTCCATCTTTGGTAAATTGGGAGATAGTCCTTGAAGTCAAGCTATTTTTCTCCTTGGTCCCTATGTGTTGGCCGGCCATGCTTCACCCAATTTGCCAAGCAAGCCAAGCTAGGGTTGCTTACTCATCAAGGCTACATTTGAGGTGGCACTTCCTTGGGTGGCCGGTCCTAGGGTGAGGTGTGCAAAGCTTGGTTTTCCAAGGAGGCTAGGCTAGGTAACCTAGGGTGTTGGCTCATCAAAGCTAGGCCAAGGAGGTGTCTTTCCCTTGGGTGGCCGGTCATGGTGTGGTGTGCAAGGCTTGGCTTGCCACATAGGTAAAACTAGGCTTGCTTATTCACCAAAGCTAGACCATGAGGTGTCTAACCAAGGTGATGGCCGGTCATGGTGTCAACCTAGCAAGACATTGGCTTGCCAAGTGTGTAGGGCTAAGCACTCTTACTCACCAAGGCTAGGTTTTTGTGGTGTCACACTCTTGAGGTGGCCGGCCCTTGGGTGGTGGCTTAGTGTGCAAGCCTTGGTTTGCTTGCTCACCAAGACTACACCATGGTGTGTTACTTCCTTAGGTGGCCGGCCTTTGGTGCCTAGGTGTGCAAGCCTTGGCTTGCCATGGGTGCAAGGCTAGGGGTGTGACTAAGCCAAGCTATTACCTAGGGTTTCTCCCCTATGTGGCCGGTTTTGGTGTAACCAAGTGAGACAACATTGCTAAATGTGTCTTAACATAAAATCAACCAACCATACTAAAGTGTTAAAACACTAAACTTAGGGTTTGATTTGTAAACTTCTATTAACACTTAAAATCTTCTAATTTGCATAACCTTTTTCAAGAACAAGGTTACTTGCTCATCAAGCCATGACGTGGCCGGTTCCCATGGTGACACATGGCATAATGGGATTGGTTTTAGCTAGAGTTTTCAAAAACGATCTTAACTTGACATCCTTGATTTCAAACCAAACTAACTAAACTAAAAATGGGTCATTGACTTAATTGAACTAAGAAACTTTACTTAAAGAGTCCCTGGTTCAAAAATTTACATAATTGCTGATAAGTTTACAATCTTTTTCAAAATTGCACAATGGCCCCTAAAGGCAAAATATTTGCACTTTAGTCCCTATGACTTGGCCAATTTTTGTTAAGCCTTTAAACATCAAGTTTTCACTAAATCCTTCCTCAAAAGACTTTTTAGCTTCAAAATCATAAACTTTTCTAAATTTGCAAATTGACCCCTAAACATAAAATATTTGCATTTTGGTCCCTGTGAGGTGACCAATCATAGTAATGACACTTGTCATCAGAGGTGTCATCCTTAAAGGTCTGGTTTGGCTTATCTCCCAAATGCAGTCCTTTCGTAAAATAACATAAAATCATAAAGCATAAACTTACACCTTTTTCTTTTAACAAAAAGGTCTTAAACTTGCATAACTAACTTATTTGAATCTTTTAACTAAAGATTCAACAACTTTTCATAGAAACATATCATACATATAACATAAACAGACTTTGATTCTTAACAAAAGAAATCATAAGTTTACAAACAAGTTGGTTATTACAATCTACCCTCCTTAAAGAAATTTTCGTCCCCGAAAATCAGTACAAGTAGGGATAGTTCTTCCTCATTTCTTCTTCTACTTCCCACGTTGCTTCTTGAATATTATGATTCTGCCATAACACCTTAACCATCGGAATGGTTTTGTTTCTTAAAACCTTTTCTTCCCGATCTAGAATTCGTATTGGCCTTTCCTCGTACGTCAAATCTGTTTGTACTTCGACCGGTTCTTGACTTAGCACATGAGAAGGATCATGTACGTATTTCTTCAACATTGAAACGTGAAAAACATTGTGTATAGAAGCTAAAGCTGGCGGTAAAGCAAGCTTGTAGGCAACTTTTCCAATTCTTTCGAGGATTTCAAACGGACCCGTGTATCTTGGACTGAGCTTTCCCTTCTTACCAAACCTCATAATCCCCTTGACTGGAGCAATCTTGAGAAAAACAGAATCTCCAACTTGGAATTCTAAAGGTCTTCGACGTTTATCAGCATAACTCTTCTGTCGACTGAAAGCTACATCGAGCCGTTGCTTGATCATCTTGACGTCTTCTGAGGTTTTTCTGATAAAGTCCGTAGTTTGAAGTTGCTTCTGTCCGACTTCCTGCCAATGGATGGGAGATCGACATTTCCTTCCATATAGCGCTTCAAACGGAGCCATACCAATAGAAGCATGATAACTATTATTATACGAAAATTCGATCAAGGGTAACTTTTGATCCCAATTTCCCTTGAAATCCAAAACACAAGATCTCAACATATCTTCTAAGGTCTGGATCGTGCGCTCCGATTGTCCATCAGTCTGAGGGTGGAATGCAGTACTGAATTTCAACCTTGACCCCATAGCTGTGTGAACACTTTTCCAAAATCGCGAAGTAAATCGCCCATCTCGATCTGAAATAATGGATTTTGGAACTCCATGCAACTTAACAACCTGAGATACATAAATTTCAGCTAATTTCTCAACCGAAAAGGTGGCTTTACTAGCAATGAAATGGGCTGATTTGGTTAATCTATCCACAATTACCCAAATCATATCATTTCCATTAGCGGTCCTGGGTAGTCCAACTACGAAATCCATGGTGATTTGTTCCCATTTCCATTCCGGGAGTTCTATCTTTTGAAGATCTCCGCCAGGTTGTCGGTGTTCAGCTTTAACTTTCTGACAAGTTAAACACTTTGATACAAATTCAGCAATTTCTCTCTTCATGTTCGGCCACCAAAAGTTCTCCTTAAGGTCCTTATACATCTTAGTAGCTCCAGGGTGAACTGAGTATGGCGTTTCATGCACTTCTGACATGATTTGTTTCCTTAGAAACTCAAAGTTAGGAACACAAATCCTTCCTTTGAAAAGAATTAGCCCATTCGCAGACGTCTTAAATTCCTTATCTTCTTCGCCAAGTAGCTGAATTTTCAACAAAAAGGAATCTTTCCTTTGATAGTCCTTAATGGTTTCTAGGAGATTAGACTGAAGAGTCAAAACAGACAATTTTCCGGTTAGCATTTCTAATCGGAAATCAGAAATTTCCTTTTTGAGGGGTTCGGACATCATTTCAAGAGACATGAGCATACCGGATGACTTCCTGCTCAGCGCATCTGCAACCTTGTTTGCCTTTCCAGGATGATAAAGAATTTCACAATCATAATCCTTTACGAGTTCGAGCCATCTTCGTTGCCGCATATTAAGCTCCTTTTGAGTAAAAATGTATTTGAGACTTTGATGATCGGTAAAAATCTCACATCTATTACCATACAGGTAATGTCTCCAAATCTTCAAAGCGAAAACCACCGCAGCAAGCTCCAAATCGTGAGTCGGGTAGTTCCGTTCATGATCCTTCAGTTGACGTGAAGCATAAGCAACCACATTTCTTCCTTGCATAAGGACGGCTCCTAGTCCAGTTTTCGACGCATCACTATAAATGGTGAAATTTCCTGCATCAACATCCGGAATGATCAACACTGGTGCACTTGTAAGTTTCCTCTTGAGCTCTTGGAAGTTTTCTTCACACTTCTGTGTCCACTCAAACTTTCTCCCCTTTTTAGTAAGAGCTGTTAGTGGCGCTGCTGTCTTGGAGAATCCTTCAACGAACCGTCGGTAGTATCCGGCCAAGCCAAGAAAGCTTCGTATCTCCGTAACGTTTCTGGGTGCTGACCATGCACTAACTGCTTCTATCTTAGCAGGATCGACAGAAATTCCTTCCCTTGAAACTACGTGGCCTAAGAAATGTACTTTCTCCAACCAAAATTCACATTTAGTGAATTTGGCATAAAGCTGATTCCGTCTTAAGGTTTCCAAAACCATCTTGAGGTGCTGCTCATGTTCCTTTGTAGATTTTGAATAGATCAAAATATCATCAATGAAGATGATAACAAACTTATCCAAATAATCTTTAAACACCCGATTCATAAGGTCCATAAAAGCAGCTGGAGCATTAGTTAATCCAAAAGGCATCACTAAATACTCATAATGCCCATAACGTGTACGGAACGCCGTCTTGGGAATATCTCCGTCCTTGATTCTGAGTTGATGGTAGCCTGAACGCAAGTCAATCTTCGAGAATACTAAAGCTCCTCTAAGTTGATCAAAGAGATCGTCGATTCTCGGGAGAGGGTACTTGTTCTTAATTGTGATCTTATTCAACTCGCGATAGTCAATACACATTCGTAAAGTTCCATCCTTCTTCTTGACAAACAATACAGGTGCTCCCCACGGGGAATGGCTTTGACGAATAAATCCCTTGTCCAACAGTTCTTGCAACTGTACTTGAAGTTCCCTAAGCTCAGCTGGGGCCATGCGATAAGGTGCTTTCGATATTGGAGCTGTTCCTGGCAACAATTCTATTTCGAAAGAGATTTCACGCTCGGGCGGAAGTCTAGTTAAATCTTTTGGAAAGACGTCTACATATTCCCTAATAATAGGAACATCTTCGGGCTGTAGCTCTTTTTCTTGTTCTTTGTCCACCATGTTAGCTAAGTACCCTTGACATCCATTAGCTAACATTTTCCAAGCTTTCATTGCAGAAACAAGCCGGGTTGATGAACTCTTAGACTGGCCGTGAAAGTTGAATTCCTCTTCGCCGAAAAGACTAAACGTAACACAACGCTTTCGACAATCAATCTTAGCGTTGTACTTATCTAAGAAATCCATTCCCAGGATTACATCAAAATCCTGAAGCTTAATTGCAATCAGGTCTACATATAATTCTCTACCACACATAACTATCGGAATATTTCGCATCCAGGAATCAGATAACAAAATATCTCCCGATGGAAGAGAGGTTCTAAAAGGTTGCCCTATACTTTCTATATTTCTATCTAACTTCCGGGCATACTCCGTTGATATAAATGAATGGGTGGCACCAGAATCAATTAGGGCAAATGCATCATAAGCGGCTATAGAGATCTGACCTGTTACTACATTAGAAGTTCCAGCCTCAGCATCTCCCTTTGTGTAAGCATAAATCCTGGCTTGTGGTTCAGGAGCTTCAAGTCTTCCTTGTACCATCGAAGGACTTTCGACCTTCGCTTGTACCGCGTGAAGCTGTCGATTTGTATTCCTATTCTGGTACTGAGGGTTCTGGTTCTGACTATGGGAGGTACAATTCTTCGCATAATGACCTTCCTTGCCACAAAGGTAGCAAGCGTTTGTTCCCATCCTACATACGCCTGGATGTTTCTTTCCACATTGAGCACACACAGGATAACTGTTATTATTACCCTCATTCCCACGGTTGTTCCTCTTCTGGGGGTAATTCTTCTGTTGGCCCTGGCCCGTAGCATTCTCTCTTCTCTTATTCCTTCCAAACTGCTTGGAACTTTGGTTGGAATTACTAGTCTGCCCTTTTAAGTTCGGCTGCTGGTTCTGCCTAGACTGTATCTGCCTCTCTACAGCTTTTTCTTCCTTCTTAGCTTTGAATATCTGAACCCGCGCTTCCTTATCCTGATTAATCCAGTATTCTGCTCTCATAGCTCGACTAATACAATCAGCTACAAGAGTTGGAGGGCTACTTCCAGCACTAACTTGCTTGGCGATGTCTGTCCGAAACATTTTCATCATCCTCCTTACTTTCTCTCTCTCGTTCGGTACCAGTTCCGGACATAAACGAGCAAGCTGTTCAAATTTCTTGACTGCCTCCATTACAGACAAAGATCCTT
The DNA here is from genome assembly GCA_038430175.1 of Ficus hirta. NCBI lineage: Eukaryota > Viridiplantae > Streptophyta > Magnoliopsida > Rosales > Moraceae > Ficus > Ficus hirta. The sequence goes on from CM076585.1 coordinate 30,683,867, forward strand.
GCTTAAAGCTGGTAAACTCATCCTGTTGAGCTGCAAGAATCTCCTGGTTGTAGTACATCACTCTGAATTCGTCAACAAAATCTTGCCATTGCATGAACGCCACGTTTCTGCGCATCTGAACCGTTCTCCACCAATGACGTGCATCTTTCTTAAGTGCAAAGGAGGCACAAAGAACTTTCTCCTGTTCCGTAAGTCCCATAAAATCCAAAATTACTTGGATATCGATCAGCCAATTATCTGCCACTAATGGATCTGTGGTTCCTTCAAATTCAGGTGCCTTCATTCGCCTAAATCGTTCATACAACAGATCTTCCCTAACTATAGGTGGATTCCTTTGCAGACCTTCGGGTGCTATCGGAACTTCTTGATGAACCTCTGGTGCTTGAGGCACTGCTGGAGGTACAGGGTTATTTTGAGGTGGGGCTTCGTTCACTCGAGGCACTTGATTCAGCTGGGCTACTTGTTCCCGAAGCTGGTTCGTTTCTTGTTGTTGTTCCCGCAATTGTCGTTGCAAGGTAGCTACTATATTTGCAAGATCAGGTTCTTGCGGAATGGGATTCGCTCGGGTACGTGGACGCGACATCTTCTATTTCTTATCTAATTACGATAAAGATATTGTTATACTACAAATATCTTTTCGTTCATTCATATCTAATCATAAAATCTTATTATGAATACTACTTACTTATCATATCATATCATCGTATCATACCATAACATCATGACATAAAACATAACATTTGAGATTCATCATGATCTCATCATTCCATGACATATCATATGTTGTTCATAATCTTGCATTCCATCATCATTCATAATTCATAATTCATACATTCATATTCAACCATACCATCATGTACATATTCTTTACTTGCTATTTACATAAATACATGATCAAGTACAAGATAGAAGTGATTATCACTATCTATCTTACATACATACTATTTTATTCTTAAACTATCTATTCCGATGATATCTCAGAGAATACGTCCCAGTCCTCCTCATCGAACAAAACTTCCTCCGGTTCATCTTCCATATGAACATCTTCTTCTTCTTCATCTCCGTTATCCAGGATGATTTCGTGAGGATCCTCTTGGGGATTCATGCCATCAATATCCTCTTGTGGAGGAATCTCCTGAAGTGGTATTGCCGGAATAGGGTCCTCTGGCAATGCTGGTCCCCATTGAAAGGGTGGCTCCTCCACGTCATTGTTGTTAACTGGGACTTGGATATTGTTCTCCACTAAGGCATCTGCTTGAACCATGTGAGCTATCAACTCCGCTTCCATGATGTCGTTAATCATGTGTTCCAGAGTCATTCCTATTGCCGGTGGCTGAACGTGTTCCCTGACATTAGGTGGCAGTCCTTCTCGGAGTAGTTGCAATGCCCGAAACTCTGGGTCGCCCATATCAGGAATATGAGGCAGCATAGCCTCCTGAAATCTTCGACAATAATGGCCCATCGACTCTCCCTGATAAGCATGCCAATCATACACATAGTTAAGATATCGGACAAGATTCATGTCACGATAAATTTCAGGATCCCGATAATGTCCGTCGGCGTCTTCCTCCAGTGGAGGTCCAAAACGAGCAATGATAACATGGCGAAAGTTTTCCCATGATCCTCCTTGAACTTCCTGTTCTCCTGTTATCCTCCACCACAATCTAGCATCTAATGCTAGACAACGACTCGCTAACGATACCTGTAGATGGGGTGGAATATGACCTATTCGAAATATAGCTTCCATGTCGTGAAGCCATGCAGCGAGAGTCACAGTTCGTCTAGTTCCATCAAATACTAGAGGAGACATCGTGAAAAATGCATAGGCTGCACTTCGATCGTCGTCCATTTTCCTCAAATCTAGATTATACAAATTCATAATATAAATACGAAATATTTGTTTAACTTACAATGACTGTGGCGCAGGCAAGCAAACTGTGAAACCGGAAGGTAGGAACTTAAGCTCTGATACCAACTCTTGTGACGACCCGCCTAGCGCCGGCCGTTACCATACATTCTTACATAATAATAGATGAAAATTTAGACAGAAAATTTTTTTTTTTTTTTTTTTTATACAACTGATAAGTATTGTTTAACTTGGAAAGTCCATAATAAACATTTATATCCATACATATACTTATACCTAATTACTTATAGCGGAAATGTGTTTTTGTACTTAAATACATCATATTTAGCGTAGCATAATTTAACAAAAAGAAACGTAGTGATTCCGTCCCACAGTTTCACAGCTTTGCCTTGCCATGCTCCACCGCCTTGTATCAAGAAATACTGCATGGTTGCTTACCTACAGCATAAACTTAAAACATGAGCTTTCGCTCAGCAAGCACAACTATTTATCCACAAAACATATCATGATAACATAATGCATGAACCATTTATGATCAATTTCTGTTTTCATAAGTTAGCATAGATTTTGGGCCCTTACATAACTTAACATGAATGTACGTACCGTGGCGCGCTGCCATGGAGTGGTTGGGGCGGCCAGCCCTGTCCAACTCAAACCATGAACCAAACCCGACCTGACGCGGGTCGATACGACATATAGCTTCCTGCTTATATTAAAAGTCTTGTTCTTGTCTTATTTCATACTTGAAATATTGTTTCATATTCATAACCAGTAATGGGATAAGCAGTATGAGAAATATACTGCGAAAATTGTCTTTTTGGACAAGATAGCTGGAATAAGCTAAGAGACCACCCTAGAAAAATCAAGCACACTAAGTTGGATATCAAAGTCCTAATGACTTTCAGAAATAAGAAGAAAATTTTTTCAGTCCAAAAATACACAGATAAATTTTGGACTGCAGTCAAGCAAAACAGTACTGAATTGTACTGTGTATTAGTGAACACAGTATTGGATTTATCTGTGTTAGCTTAAAATTGGATTGCTTTTTCAAAAAGTAGCCAAACGAGGCCTTAGGATGACATCACCTACCTTTTTGATTTATGACATCATCTTATTTGGATTTATGACATCATAATTCCATGAACCAAGCCTTTAAAGACAAGTGTCTTGTTCTAGAAAATTCTTTCTTGTTCTCCAAGGTTCATGGCCGGCCACCTAGCATGCCTTTTTGGCAATTTTTTAAAAATTTAGGGGTCAAATTGCAATTTTTAAAAGTTCCCCTTTTGCCTATAAATAGGGGTGACCTTTATTCATTTTATTCACAACATCTAGCCAACCTCTTGCAAATTTTCTGCCCACCAAAACCGAGAAAGAAAAAGTGAGAGGGAGCCAAGAAAAACCAAAATTTTCCTAAGCCAAGCCTAGGTTAGTGTTCGGTTTGCAAGGGGAAGCTAAGGGGAGAGTTTGAGAAATTTTCCCAGCCCTTTTCTAGGCTTGCTGCCGAATGATTGAGTGCAGGGAAACCAAGAGAGAAACCAAAAATTTTAAGGGGAAAAGTTAGGGTCAATTCGGGTTTGATTCAATCAACCGAAAACAAGATCAAAAACAAGTTTTGAGACCATTTTTTTGGTCTAGGGCAGCCACTGTTTTGAGCAGGGGAAGGTAGTTGAAAAAAAAAAAAAACTGCAATTTTTGGTGTTACAAGGGTGGTGTGGCCGAGCCTTAGGTGAAGGACAAATCTTGAGGCCAAACCAAAATTTTTGGTATCTTGGTGTGGTGAGAAGCCGTGTGTAGTGTAGGAATTTTGGTGCCCAAAACCAACCCAAGCCAACCCTTGATTGGTTCAAGGTATTTCTCAAAACCCTAACCTTGTTTTCATTCAAAGTTTTCAAGTTTAAATTTTAAATGTATTTCAAGCAAAGTTGTAAGAGCATAAGCTCACAATTTTAATTTCTTGCCCTTAGTTTAATTATTGTGCTTGATTAGGTGTTTTAAGGGTGGTTTGGTTCATTGATGTGCTTATGATGATTGAATATTAGGTTGCATGCTAGATTATGGTTATATGTCCCCAATCATGTGTTTGAGAATGTGTATGCATGTTAGGGTATGAATTGAAATGGTATGGCATGAATGGTTTGGTATGTGCTAAGTTTAGACCATGCAACCCTAGATTTAGGAGATTCGGTTTAGGGCTGCATGGACACGTTGGGTTAGCATGATTGAATATGTGTGACGTTAGAAATGCTACATGTTTGCTGTGTAAGCTCCCGAAGTGGTCGGTCGAGTTAGAATCCACGAAAAAGGACGTAAACCGAACTTAACAACCGAAACTGCCAATTCGGATTCCAAACTGGCTAGTTTCGGGAAAGTGGAAATTTAAGGCCTTTAGAGGCCGAACTGGGTAAAATGTAAAACATGAAAGTTGTTCGGAGGAGTTTTTCCTAGGGGACATCATGAACGGTTTCTCAAAATGAGGCTCCAATAGCCTCCGTTTCTATAAAAATCCGAGACTAGTCTGCCCAGACCTAGTTTACACGACCAGCCAGTTTCAAATGAAAACTGACAAGGATACAAGCGGAACTGGATTTTTCTCAAAACACAAAAGTTTTAGGATTTTTCGAGAGGTACAACTTTCGTGAAGACAACTTTTTCAAAATCGGAATGGATATTTAAACTGACACGGTTTTATAAAGACTGTGCAGGGAACAGGAAATTCCTGCACAGGATTTTCTAAAAACAGTTCGGAAAAATTGTATCTTTCCCCAAAACCACTGTTTTGACTAGGGAAACTGTTCCAAAGGCAGTTTCCAGCCCTAAATAATTTTACAAAAACCTATTTCAAAAATATGAATTTTATGAGTTAAGTAAAAGATTTTTTTTGAGGTTAATTTACCCAAGTTTCCAAAGAAATGGAAAATGGATTTTTTAACCAAATTGGGTTAGCAAGATGATTACGGGTAATAACCGGAAGTGATATCCGAGTTACTGGGCCAAAGCCTAAAGCTCAAGTTTGACCCGTATAGGGTTGACCTTAGTTGACCAAAAGTTGACTTTGGTTGACCAAGAGTTTGACTACAATTAACCTTAAGGGTTAGTCAAGATAACCCTAAAGGATACCAAGATTAATAAATTGGGCTAAGATATAGGGTTAATTGAGGTAACAAGGTTAGGAAGGTAACATAACCCTAACGGTATGTATAAAGGTTTAGCACATGAGGGTATCCAACGTAACCTCTTAAAGATTAATCCATATTGGGTTGTTTTTAAAATAATAGGGTTACTATTTGTAACCCAGTAAGACATCTAGTATCGGGGACATACAACTAGGATTATGTAGGTGTAATACCTAGAATTTCTATGTCACTGTTTCCTTTGCAAAAGGAATTATATGCATGCCATGGAGGTATTTACGGAAAAGCTCAGTTAAGAGTTTTTCACACTTTTTATGAGATCTTATGGCTTAATAAGACTCAAAATAAGTTGCTAAGGTTAGCAAACGCCCTTTTAAGTCGAAAAGGATGAAAAAGTACGTAATTCCGGAAAAAGTAAAAAGTTTGACCGAAAAAGTCAAATTTGACCAAGAAAGTCAAAGTTTGACCGAGAGCGGTCAACGGGTTGACTTTGCAGTATTACGTGATGCAGTATGGAAAAGATACTGTAAAACTCGATATAATGGGCAAGATAGCTCAAATAGGCTTTAAAACCACCTTAGAAAATCAAGCACACCTAGTATAGATCAAGGGCAAAAAGGACTTGAAAAATTAGAAAAAAAGCTATACTGTTTGTTTTTACACAGATGAATTTTGGACTGTAGTACATTATAAAAATACTATATTTAAGCAAACACAGTATTAGAAATATCTGTGTAGCGGAAAAATGGACTGAATATTGAGGAAAAGACAAACAGGGCTTAATGTGGATGACATCATCCTATCCTCAATTTATGACATCATAATTGGATTAAATAAGCTTGGAAAGAAAGCAAGGAATGCTCTAGAAGAGATGACATGGCCGGCCACCTCAGGGGCAAAAATGCCAAAATGTTATCTTTAGGGGTTAAAGTACAAATTTTAGAAAATTGATGATGTAAGCGAAGTGATGTCATCAAGATGATGTCATCAAGGTGAGATAAGCTTGGCTTGATCTCCAAGTAAGGGACCGGCCACCTAGAGGGCATAAATGCAAGAATTTTAACTTTTGGGGCCAAAGTGCAAATTTTGGAAATTTGGTGATGTAAGCATGTGATGTCACCTAGATGATGTCACCAAGATGAGGTCATCTTGCCTTGCTCTCCAAGTAGACAGCCGGCCACCTTGCATGCCAAAAGTGTAAATTTTAATTTTCAAGGGGTTGTTTTGGGATTTTGGCAAAGTTTCATTTGCCTATAAATACCCATGAGATGGGCAGATTTTTGGGGCTGAAAAATTGAGAAAGACAGCCAAACTCTTGCCATTTTTCATCAGAAAAATCCGCAGCCTTGGAAGAGAGAAAGAGAGAAGAAAAAAATTTGAAAATCCAAGGGAGATTAGGCTAAGGGGTGTTCGGATTTTCAAGCTAGGAACCAAGAGGAAGTTGAGAAAAAAAGTGGAGACCCATTTTTCTAGTTGTGGCCGAGTGTGGGAAAGAAGAAAAGGAAGAGAAAATTTTAGTGGAAAAATTGGTTAGTGGCCAAGAGTGATGAGAAATCACCAACCAAGCAAGCAAAAGAAATTTTGGTGCTCCTAGGTGAAGGTGAGTTCGGCCATGGGTGAGCTAGAAAAGGGGAAGGAAAAATTGGAGAGAAATAGGAGGGAGAGTGCTCGGTTTTGGCTTAAACAATCACCAAGTGAGGTGAAAAATTTTGGTGCCCAATTGGAGGGCAAAACCGTGGGAAAGGAAGAGCCAAGGGAGGGAGAAATTTGGATCCACCAATCCTAACCCATTTCTAGGGTTAGCCAAGGTAAAATCTCCCATAAACCCTAACCTTTTTCCATTTGATTTTATTTGGAGATTTATTTGTATTTCAAGTCAAAAGTTTGTAAGAGCATAAGCTCAAGCTCTTATTTCAATTGCCCTAGAACTAGGTATGGTGCTTGATTAGGATTTTAAGGGTGGTTTGGCTATGGCTTTATTTATGCTTTGCTTGCTATATGTTTATGCATGCTTGCATGCTAGGATTTTTGCATGATTAGATGGTTGGTATGTGCCCTGTTTGTACAAGCCGGTTGTGGCAATTATGCTAGGTTGCTAGTGCTAGCCAAGAATGGCATGAGATGGATGAATGGAATGTGATGCAAACCTAGATCATGCAAACCCTAGGTTAGGGCAGATCTGTTTTGGTTTGCATGGAGACGTTAGAGATACATGATGGTTCATGTGGGACGTTAGAATACGCTGCTTGTATGCTATTTAGGCTCCCGCGTGTTCGGTCGAGTTAGAGTTCGCGGAATAGGACGTAAACTGGACTTAATAACCGAAACTGCCAGTTCGGATTCAAAACTGGCCAGTTTCGGAAAAGTGGAAATTTAAGGCCTTTAGAGGCCGATTTGGGTGAAACGTAAAACATGAAAGTTGTTCGGAAGAGTTTTTCCTAGGGGGTAGCGCGGACGGTTTCTCAAAATGAGGCTCCAATGGCCTCCGTTTCTATAAAAATCCGAGACTAGTCTGCCCAGACCTAGTTTACACGACCAGCCAGTTTCAAATGAAAACTGACAAGGATACAAGAGGAACTGGATTTTTCGTAAAACATAAAAGTTTTAGGATTTTTCGAGAGCTATAACTTTCATGAAGACAACTCTTTCAAATTCTAAATGGATTTTTAAACTGACATGGTTTTCTGAAGTCGGTGCAGGAAACAGGAAATTTCTGCACAGGATTTTCTAAAAACTGTTTTAGAAAAACTATATTTTTCTAATTTTCACTGTTTTGACGATGGAGACTGTTCCAATGACAGTTCTCAACCTCAAATGACTTTAAAAAGCCCATTTTAAGAATATGGATTTTTTTACAAGTCAAGTAAAGAGTTTTGGGATTAATTTCCCCAAATTTTCCAAGTTAAGGAAAAATAAGATTTTCAAGCTAAAGTTTAGTAAGTAAAGCGATTACGCATGGTAACCGGGAAGGATACCCGAGTTACTGGGTCGAGCCCAAGGCCCAAAGGTTGACCCATAGGGGGGGTTGACCATAGTTGACCGTAGTTGACCATAGTTGACTTTGGTTGACTAACAATATTGACTTAGTTAACCTTAAGGGTTATTTAATGTAACCCTAAAGGATACCCATTGAATTAAGATAAAAGGGTTAATGGACATAACCCGTTAGTTGTGGATTAAAGAAGAAGCCTAAGGTTGGAAGATGATTTAACCCTAATGGTATGTTGTGGCTTAGCATATAAGGTTACCCAATGTAACCTTTTAAAGAAACAAATTCATAACCATAGGGTTACTAAGTGTAACCAAGTAAGATTTTATGCACAAAGGGACATACAACCAGGATCATGTAAGCATGTTGGTTAGATCACCAACATTTCACGAGTTTAACTAGACTGTGTCCTTCATCAAACAGGAAGTAACCTGCAGCTGTACTCGGAAGAGGAGCAGCATTACGTGGGACATAGTGAGAGAGGTAAGTACAACCACCGCCTACAGCATAGGCTTTGTTGTGGTACTTGCCCAAGTATGTTATTGTTAGATATATGCTAGGGGTGTATGCCTTATTGTTGTTGTTATGCTATGTTATTATTATGCTATGCTATATGCCATGTTAATTCTATGTTGTATGCTAAGTTATGAAGTATGATAAGTCAAGGTAAGTTCATAATGAATGTTATGTTTATTAAGACATGAAGCATGTATGTATGAGAACACGAAGCATGTTCACGAAATCTTATAAGAATAATAAGATCAAGTATGACATGACAAGATGAAAAGAAAGTAAGATGGCGAGCAAGTCGCCTGTGTTGTACCGACCCACATTAGGTCGGGTTGGACTATGGTTTGAGTTGAAAATGGTCTGGCCGCCCCAACCACTCCATAGTCGCGCGCCCGGTACATACACTCAAGTAAGGGGCCCATAAGTAAGATAAGTATGAATGTAAGTTAAGAACGAATTGAGCATAATATGAGCATAAATGGGTCATGCATTATGATGTGTATGTTAGGCTATGATGAATGAAGTTATGATATGTACGATATGCTATGGTAAGTTAAGTTGGAATGTGTAAGGTTAGGCTATGTTTGTATTGTCGCGGTATAGTTAGTTGTACTTGCTGAGCGAAAGCTCACTGTCTTACGTCTATGCTGTAGGTAAGTAACCTGCAAGCAGTTGCTGATACAAGATGGAGGAGCATGGCAGGGCGAACTGTGAAATGTGGGAAAAGATGCCGCTACGCGTTTTGTTCTTTCTAAGTATATGATATGATATTTGTATATCATTCTTTTAGTTACAGTATGTGCGAGTTAGCACAGTATAAAAAAAAAAAAATTTCTGCTATTTTTCATGTAATTAAGTTATTACAAAGGGCCGATATATATGCAAGTATGGTAACGGCCTGTGCTAGGCGGGTCGTTACAGAGTTGGTATCAGAGCGGTTTCCTACGATATAATTTCATAGTCTGCCTGCCATCGCCGCCATCGTTGTAAGTTAAGTTTATATTTTGTGAGTATGCGTAAATAGTTATTTTACGCTTATGGTGAGATAGATGCGACATTAAGGGATCTTGATCGGGTCGATGAAGATCGGGACGCAGCGGTGTCGGTTCACAGGCTGCAATTTATGTTATTCAATGACCCGTGACGGACACTGTTATTATCGCCATAGGGGTATGAGACGATAGGAAGCAAAATGAAGAAATATGAGACAGTATGAAGCGGTACGAGATGGAAAGGATATTCCATAGATGCTGCATTAAAGTTCATCGATGAATTCGATCAGTCAGCAGATGCTTAGCAGCGGACGCTGGATTACGATGAAGGATGCTAAGCAAGAAAATGATGCCTAGGCATGTAGGGCCAAGATTTCTAGCTATGTTAAGTGTACGATGAGGATTCGTACCAGATAAAGGAGCTAGAATGTTACACGTCGATATGCATTCTACGTATGACAGTTTAGTTACGTAGTAGATGGGCACGCTTACCCTCACGAGTCCATAGGTCATTACTGCCAGGGATTTCAGGAGGTAAGGTTACCTCATATTCCGCAGGACCTGGACCGCCGAGAGTATAGGCGTATTAAGTAAGTCGGGAAGGTTTACCTCCCGAGGATTAGACGATTCGTTCCAACGGTTATGGCTGGAATGACAATAGGAAATGGGATGGACGATTGATGAGCGTTGTTAACAACACCGGAAATAAGGGAACTACTGCACGAAGCAGGACTGATGCTTACGGAGGACTCGACGCCAGCAACTTCACGGCAAGAGATACTGCCACAGAAGGCAGAAGTTGACTCAAGTGCTAAGAACGACTGGGACGAGATCTTATTCAACAATGCAGGTCTGAGTGCAAACTCCAACGTTTCTTCCGAAGACTCGATCGAATCAAAAGATATAGGATCGACTTCCATTAGATTATTCTATTAACGATAGGACAGTATGAATATGATATGGTAAAGTGGTAGACACTTCCATCACAATGTTGACTATGTATGTATAGTACGATGGATATGATATGACATCGTAATAGGATGTGCTTTATGTAGGTATGCAAAAAGACAGTTCAAGTATGAGATAGGAGTTAGGAGGTATGTTGTGAATAAGGAAGTCATGCTATGATAAGCATGTTACGTATCAAGATGATACTATTATGTTATGATGAGTATCGGTTATGATACGATAATACCATTGAGTTATGGTATGATAAGTATGATTAGATGTGTGATAAGGTACGATTATACTAAGATGTATAATGAGTACAATATGATATGATAAGTCATAAATGAAAGAAGGGATATTAACAGTATGATAATATCTTTTCTTATGATAGGGATTTAGAAGATGGTACGGCAGCATAAAGCGATACCTATTAACCCGCCCGAGCCAGATTTGGCGACTATTACAGCTGATTTGCAACGGCAGTTGCTTGAACAGCAACAAGAGACGAATAGGCTTCAGGAACAACTAGGTCGCATGAACCAAAGACAACACAGCCTAAGCAAGGTTCAGAGTTGTAACCAAAAGGCCAAGTTAGTAACCCTACACAAGGTTCCAAACAATTTGGGAGGAACAAAAAGGAAAAGGAGTTTTACTGACCAAGGTCAAACTTGGAACTTCCCTCAGAAGAAGAACAATCGAGGGAATGAAGATACTAGCAATGACTACCCGATGTGTGCAAAGTGCGGGAGAAAGCATCCGGGAGGGTGTAAGATGGGATCGAATGCTTGCTACCTTTGTGGCAAGAAAGGGCATTATGCACGAAGTTGCCCTCAGAACAACCAGAGCCATAACCCTCAGTATCCAAATCGAAATGCTGGTCGTCAGTTACATGCAGTGCATGCAAGGCTCGAAGGTTATGCCTACACTAACGGAAATGCCGAAGCTGGGACTTCGCATGGGGTGACAAGATAGATTCTTATCGCCACATATGACGTTATTGTATTGTATAATTCTGGTGCTACTCACTTATTGTATTTATAGAGTATGCCCAGAAATTAGGAAGTAGTGTAGATAGTTTTAAATAATCTTTTAGGAATTTCTTTGCCTTTTGGAGAGATTTTGTAATCCAATGTTTGGATTCGAAATATTTCTATAAGTATGTACGGCAAAGAACTACATGTAGATCTCATCGCAATCAAGTTTTAGAATTTCGATGCGATCTTAGAAATGGATTTCTTAGGTTTTTACGATGCTACGTACGATTTCTAATGACATTGTGAAATGTTCAGCTCATACGACGAGGAAAAGTTTAACTTCACGGACAATTGCGGAGCTTCTAGAATGGAAATGGGAGCAAACTACCATGAATTTCATGGTAGGGCTGCCTAGGATTGTAAGTGGGAATGGTCCGATTTGGGTTATTATGGATGGAATAACCAAATCAGCCCACTTCATTTCGCTTAAGGTCACTTTTTCAATAGAAAATTGACAGTAAACCTACATATCTCGGATTGCGAGACTACATGGAATGTCAAAATCGATCAATTTGGATCGTGGAAGATGTTTCACTTCTCAATTTTGGACAAGTGATTATGATACCATGAGATTGAAATTAAGGGTTAGGACGGCAATCCACCCCAAATGGATGGACAGTTAGCACAAACCTTCCAGACACTAGTAGATGTGCTAAGATTATGTGTCTTGGATTTTAAAGGAATTAGGAATAAAAGCTGCCATGGGTTGAATTTTTGTATGATAACAAGCTATCAGCCTTCAATTGGTATGGTTCCATTTGAAGCATTCCATGGAAGGGAATGTTGATCTCCTATTCAATGGCAGGAAGTTGGATAGAAACAACTTCAAACAACAGATTTCGTCAAGAAGACCATGGAAAATATCCAAAAGGATTAAATAGGGACTTGACATAACTTTTAACAGACAGAAAAGTTATGACGATAATGTAGACAGCTTCTAGAAATTCCAAGTTGGAAACGCTGTGTTTATTAAGATTGTTCCTAAGGAAAGGAACCATGAGGTTTAGTGAAGAAGGAAATTTAGTCCTAATATATATAGGATTGGTTGAAATCCTTGAAAGGATTACAAAGATAGCTTATGAGTTGCTCTACCGCTAGAATTAGCATCAATGTATAACGTTGTTCACATGAAGATGCTAAAAGAAGTGTATACCAGATTCTTCCCATGTATTTAGACAAGAACTAGTCAAGGTTCAAATGGATTTGACTTATGAAGAGAAACTAGTTCAAATCTTGGATCGGGAAGAAAAGGGTCTTAAGGAATAAAATTATTCCTATGGTTAAGGTTTTATAATAAAACCATTTCCCTGATTAAGGTTTTATGGTGAAAACCACAAGGTTGAAGAGACAACCTGGAACTTAGAAGATGAGATGAGGATGAACTACCCCAGGTTATCCTAATTTTCGAGGACGAAAATTTTTAAGGGGGGTAGATTGTAATACCTAGAATTTCTATGTCACTGTTTCCTTTGCAAAAGGAATTATATGCATGCCATGGAGGTATTTACGGAAAAGCTCAGTTAAGAGTTTTTCACACTTTTTATGAGATCTTATGGCTTAATAAGACTCAAAATAAGTTGCTAAGGTTAGCAAACGCCCTTTTAAGTCGAAAAGGATGAAAAAGTACGTAATTCCGGAAAAAGTAAAAAGTTTGACCGAAAAAGTCAAATTTGACCAAGAAAGTCAAAGTTTGACCGAGAGCGGTCAACGGGTTGACTTTGCAGTATTACGTGATGCAGTATGGAAAAGATACTGTAAAACTCGATATAATGGGCAAGATAGCTCAAATAGGCTTTAAAACCACCTTAGAAAATCAAGCACACCTAGTATAGATCAAGGGCAAAAAGGACTTGAAAAATTAGAAAAAAAGCTATACTGTTTGTTTTTACACAGATGAATTTTGGACTGTAGTACATTATAAAAATACTATATTTAAGCAAACACAGTATTAGAAATATCTGTGTAGCGGAAAAATGGACTGAATATTGAGGAAAAGACAAACAGGGCTTAATGTGGATGACATCATCCTATCCTCAATTTATGACATCATAATTGGATTAAATAAGCTTGGAAAGAAAGCAAGGAATGCTCTAGAAGAGATGACATGGCCGGCCACCTCAGGGGCAAAAATGCCAAAATGTTATCTTTAGGGGTTAAAGTACAAATTTTAGAAAATTGATGATGTAAGCGAAGTGATGTCATCAAGATGATGTCATCAAGGTGAGATAAGCTTGGCTTGATCTCCAAGTAAGGGACCGGCCACCTAGAGGGCATAAATGCAAGAATTTTAACTTTTGGGGCCAAAGTGCAAATTTTGGAAATTTGGTGATGTAAGCATGTGATGTCACCTAGATGATGTCACCAAGATGAGGTCATCTTGCCTTGCTCTCCAAGTAGACAGCCGGCCACCTTGCATGCCAAAAGTGTAAATTTTAATTTTCAAGGGGTTGTTTTGGGATTTTGGCAAAGTTTCATTTGCCTATAAATACCCATGAGATGGGCAGATTTTTGGGGCTGAAAAATTGAGAAAGACAGCCAAACTCTTGCCATTTTTCATCAGAAAAATCCGCAGCCTTGGAAGAGAGAAAGAGAGAAGAAAAAAATTTGAAAATCCAAGGGAGATTAGGCTAAGGGGTGTTCGGATTTTCAAGCTAGGAACCAAGAGGAAGTTGAGAAAAAAAGTGGAGACCCATTTTTCTAGTTGTGGCCGAGTGTGGGAAAGAAGAAAAGGAAGAGAAAATTTTAGTGGAAAAATTGGTTAGTGGCCAAGAGTGATGAGAAATCACCAACCAAGCAAGCAAAAGAAATTTTGGTGCTCCTAGGTGAAGGTGAGTTCGGCCATGGGTGAGCTAGAAAAGGGGAAGGAAAAATTGGAGAGAAATAGGAGGGAGAGTGCTCGGTTTTGGCTTAAACAATCACCAAGTGAGGTGAAAAATTTTGGTGCCCAATTGGAGGGCAAAACCGTGGGAAAGGAAGAGCCAAGGGAGGGAGAAATTTGGATCCACCAATCCTAACCCATTTCTAGGGTTAGCCAAGGTAAAATCTCCCATAAACCCTAACCTTTTTCCATTTGATTTTATTTGGAGATTTATTTGTATTTCAAGTCAAAAGTTTGTAAGAGCATAAGCTCAAGCTCTTATTTCAATTGCCCTAGAACTAGGTATGGTGCTTGATTAGGATTTTAAGGGTGGTTTGGCTATGGCTTTATTTATGCTTTGCTTGCTATATGTTTATGCATGCTTGCATGCTAGGATTTTTGCATGATTAGATGGTTGGTATGTGCCCTGTTTGTACAAGCCGGTTGTGGCAATTATGCTAGGTTGCTAGTGCTAGCCAAGAATGGCATGAGATGGATGAATGGAATGTGATGCAAACCTAGATCATGCAAACCCTAGGTTAGGGCAGATCTGTTTTGGTTTGCATGGAGACGTTAGAGATACATGATGGTTCATGTGGGACGTTAGAATACGCTGCTTGTATGCTATTTAGGCTCCCGCGTGTTCGGTCGAGTTAGAGTTCGCGGAATAGGACGTAAACTGGACTTAATAACCGAAACTGCCAGTTCGGATTCAAAACTGGCCAGTTTCGGAAAAGTGGAAATTTAAGGCCTTTAGAGGCCGATTTGGGTGAAACGTAAAACATGAAAGTTGTTCGGAAGAGTTTTTCCTAGGGGGTAGCGTGGACGGTTTCTCAAAATGAGGCTCCAATGGCCTCCGTTTCTATAAAAATCCGAGACTAGTCTGCCCAGACCTAGTTTACACGACCAGCCAGTTTCAAATGAAAACTGACAAGGATACAAGAGGAACTGGATTTTTCGCAAAACATTAAAGTTTTAGGATTTTTCGAGAGCTACAACTTTCATGAAGACAACTCTTTCAAATTCTAAATGGATTTTTAAACTGACATGGTTTTCTGAAGTCGGTGCAGGAAACAGGAAATTTCTGCACAGGATTTTCTAAAAACTGTTTTAGAAAAACTATATTTTTCTAATTTTCACTGTTTTGACGATGGAGACTGTTCCAATGACAGTTCTCAACCTCAAATGACTTTAAAAAGCCCATTTTAAGAATATGGATTTTTTTACAAGTCAAGTAAAGAGTTTTGGGATTAATTTCCCCAAATTTTCCAAGTTAAGGAAAAATAAGATTTTCAAGCTAAAGTTTAGTAAGTAAAGCGATTACGCATGGTAACCGGGAAGGATACCCGAGTTACTGGGTCGAGCCCAAGGCCCAAAGGTTGACCCATAGGGGGGGTTGACCATAGTTGACCGTAGTTGACCATAGTTGACTTTGGTTGACTAACAATATTGACTTAGTTAACCTTAAGGGTTATTTAATGTAACCCTAAAGGATACCCATTGAATTAAGATAAAAGGGTTAATGGACATAACCCGTTAGTTGTGGATTAAAGAAGAAGCCTAAGGTTGGAAGATGATTTAACCCTAATGGTATGTTGTGGCTTAGCATATAAGGTTACCCAATGTAACCTTTTAAAGAAACAAATTCATAACCATAGGGTTACTAAGTGTAACCAAGTAAGATTTTATGCACAAAGGGACATACAACCAGGATCATGTAAGCATGTTGGTTAGATCACCAACATTTCACGAGTTTAACTAGACTGTGTCCTTCATCAAACAGGAAGTAACCTGCAGCTGTACTCGGAAGAGGAGCAGCATTACGTGGGACATAGTGAGAGAGGTAAGTACAACCACCGCCTACAGCATAGGCTTTGTTGTGGTACTTGCCCAAGTATGTTATTGTTAGATATATGCTAGGGGTGTATGCCTTATTGTTGTTGTTATGCTATGTTATTATTATGCTATGCTATATGCCATGTTAATTCTATGTTGTATGCTAAGTTATGAAGTATGATAAGTCAAGGTAAGTTCATAATGAATGTTATGTTTATTAAGACATGAAGCATGTATGTATGAGAACACGAAGCATGTTCACGAAATCTTATAAGAATAATAAGATCAAGTATGACATGACAAGATGAAAAGAAAGTAAGATGGCGAGCAAGTCGCCTGTGTTGTACCGACCCGCATTAGGTCGGGTTGGACTATGGTTTGAGTTGAAAATGGTCTGGCCGCCCCAACCACTCCATAGTCGCGCGCCCGGTACATACACTCAAGTAAGGGGCCCATAAGTAAGATAAGTATGAATGTAAGTTAAGAACGAATTGAGCATAATATGAGCATAAATGGGTCATGCATTATGATGTGTATGTTAGGCTATGATGAATGAAGTTATGATATGTACGATATGCTATGGTAAGTTAAGTTGGAATGTGTAAGGTTAGGCTATGTTTGTATTGTCGCGGTATAGTTAGTTGTACTTGCTGAGCGAAAGCTCACTGTCTTTCGTCTATGCTGTAGGTAAGTAACCTGCAAGCAGTTGCTGATACAAGATGGAGGAGCATGGCAGGGCGAACTGTGAAATGTGGGAAAAGATGCCGCTACGCGTTTTGTTCTTTCTAAGTATATGATATGATATTTGTATATCATTCTTTTAGTTACAGTATGTGCGAGTTAGCACAGTATAAAAAAAAAAATTTCTGCTATTTTTCATGTAATTAAGTTATTACAAAGGGCCGATATATATGCAAGTATGGTAACGGCCTGTGCTAGGCGGTTCGTTACAGTAGGCGTGTTGGTTAGATCACCAACATTCCACAATACTAATTAGAACCTCACCTATGTCCTTCAACAAGCAGGAGGGAACCTGCAGCTGTACTCAAAGCAGGAGCAGCATTGCGCAGGACATAACAAGAGAGGTAAGTACAACTCCGCCTACAGCATAGCACCTTTGTTGTGCTACCTGCTTAATGTGTTATATATGCTAAGGTATGATGTGGTACGTTATGGTATGCTAAGGTATGATGTGGTATGCTATGTTATGAGGAAGTATGTTATGTTATATGTTTTAATAGTGTAACATCATGAAGCATGTTCACTAATATTGAATCACATGGTAATAACAAGACAAATAAGATGCTGTGTCGTACCGACTTGCCACAAAGGCGGGTTTAAATGGTATGGTTCATGGTTTGAATTGGATTGGATGGCTACCTAAACTACTCCATGTTAAACTTTGTGTTTCATGGTTTGAGTTAAAACAGACTGCCGCCTTCAACCATTCCTTGGCTATGTACCACGGTACGAGCACACATGATAAGTAAAGGAATAGAACTAAGCTAAGTTATGAATCCATATTTGATTCATAAGAGGTCATAATTGGTTCATGCATAATGATATGTGTTTTGCATCGCGGATATAGCAGTTGTACTTGCTGAGCGAAAGCTCACGTCTTACGTCTATGCTGTAGGTAAGCAACCTGCCAGCAATCTCTGATGCAATACTGTGGAAGGCTGGTGCTGCGGACTGTGAAATATGGGATGGACACTGCCACGGATTTTGAAAAAAAAATATACTCTATAAAATATGTTGTAATGAAAAAGGGTTTTCATATTTTCATGATGTTTTAAGTATGAATGACAAAGTTTATGTATGTATGGCAAGCAAGTTGCCTCTTGTGGTACCAATCCGCATTAAGTCGGGTTTGGTCTACAATTTGATTTCGATGGCCTTTAAGGAGGGTTTGAAAGTTCGGTACTCGAGTAAGTACCTATCAGTAAGTATAAGTTTGAGGATGAAGTTCAAGTTGAAAGTTTTAAAATAAAGTTTAAAAGAAAAAAAAATTTCTCCCAAATTTTCCGCAAGTTTAAGTTCAGTATGTAAGTAAGGTGACGACCCGGCGTGAGAAGTCGGGGCGTTACAAGCAGGTTACCTTCTGCTATAATAAAGGACATAGATTAATATGTTGGTAATTTAAACCAACAATCATGTATAATTTTAGTTATATGTCCCCTCTCATTAACCCTTAATGTCTCATTTGGTTACTGTAAGTAACCCTAGGTTTAAAACTTACCCTGCTCGGGTTAAAACTTAACTTTGGCTTGAAAAACCCATTTTCACTTTCTTTTTGGAAAAACTTACTATTTCAAAACTTAAAAATCCTTTGTTCAACTTAGGAAAAATTGTAACTCTAATAATATTTGTAAAAATACTTAAGTGTTGGAAACTGCCTTTGTAACAGCTTCCCTTAGTCAAATTACCAGTGTATGTTCAGAAATGTTCTTTTCCTGCACTGTTTTAGAAAATCCTGTGCAGTAATTTCCTGTTTCCTGTACAGTTTTTCAAATCTGATTTTATTTAAAAATCTAAATCGAATTTCAAAAAGTTTTCTTCACAAAAGTTTTAGATCTTGGAAAATCCAAAAACTTTCATGTTTTACACAAAACCTGATTCGGTCTTTAACCCCTTCGTTTTCTTTGTTGAACTCATCTAGCCGTGCATGAAGTCTGGGCACGGTCAGGCTCGGATTTTCATAAAAACCGAGGACGTTAGAGCCTTATTTTGAAAAACTGCTCGCGGATCCCCCTAGGAAAAACCCTTCTCTACAACTTTCATGTTTTAAGTTTCCACCCGAAATGGCAGTTTTTGGTTTAAAATTCGTTTTACGCCCTAGCACGTGCACTCTACCTCAACCGACCGCATCGGGAGCCTAAGAACAGTCATGCAACATTTTTCTAACGTAAACTTTCTTAAAACACATTACCCATCAAGTCCATGCAAACCATTATTTAAAATTTACCAATTAGGGTTTGCATGATTTAGGTTGCACAAACATACATAAATCATTCTAGTAACCTAACATTCATTTATTTATCATGCTTATCACATCTTGGGGGACATACATATCTCAATCATCAAGCAAGTAAACTATAATAATCATGCATGCATAAACATTAAATCATGCAAGCTCATAAAAAAACCAAACCACCCTTAATCTAATCAAGCACAAACCATAATTCTAATTCTAGGGCAAAAACTTAAATTGAGCTTATGCTCTCACAAACTCATTGGAAATACACTTAAATTTCTCAATTGAAACTTGAATTGAGAAGCTTAAGGTGTAAAAGGAATTACCTTGATTTAAAATCAAAAGGTTGGCTTGGCTAGGTTTGATTTCCCCTTTCCTCCTTGGCTCCACCAAGAACCGGCCTCCCTAGGCTAGTTTGGTCCCAAAATTTTTCCACTCCCTTGCTCCAATAATCCGGCCACCACTAGACTCAAATTCCGGCCAAAAATTGGATTTTTCTCTTCCTTTCTTCTTCCTCACCACAACTGGCCCCTTTGGCCAAAATGGGTTTCCAAAAATTTTTCAAACTTTGGTTGGTGTTCTAGCTAAAAAATCTAACCTCTCCAACACACTCTTGCTCTTGGTTTTGTTTATTTTCCTCTCTTCCTTTCCTTCCTAAAATTCAGATTTAAGAGTGAATTTTGAGAAGAAATTTTGACATAGTTTGGTTAGGATTTCTAATTTTTGTGAACAACGGCTCACCTATTTATAGGTGATGGGGAACTTTACGAAATTGCAAAAAGGTCCTTGGAGAAGCAAGATTTTGCACAAAAAGGGCCTTAGGTGGCCGGCCATGGAGGGGTCTAGAACCAACCATTTCTTTCCAAAATTTTCTTAATTCAATAATGAGGTCATTAATAAAAAGGTGGGTGATGTAATCACCCTTAGGGCTTATTTGGCTTTTTCCTTAATATGCAGTCCAATGTATTGCTAACACAGATATTTTCAATACTGTTATCTACTAATAACAGTATCTTGACACTAAACTGCAGTCCAAAATTTATCTGTGTAAAATTGGACTGTATAAAAATTTTCTTGTAACTTGAAGCCCTTTGGCCCTAGATACCCTAATTTATGTGCTTGATTTTTCTATGGTGGTTTTAAATCCTATTCTTGCTATCTTGTCCGTAAAGATGGTTTTCGCAGTATTTTTTTCATACTGCTTGTCATATAATAGTATTATCATATGTTTGACCTTTTTAGTCCACCTTTGACTTTTTAGGTCAACTTTGACCAATATAAAATCATGAAATTTTCTACCCTTTTTACTCAAAAGGTCACATGCTAGGTTGATCAATTATTTTTGAGTCTTTATAAAATCATAAAAACTCACAAAGTTTGATAAAAACCCTAATCAGGCTTTTTCATGTATACCTTCATGGTACAATTTGAATTTTTGTACAAGAAATCATAATGTCATAAAAATTCAGTTATTATAATCTACCCCCCTTAAAAATTTTCGTCCTCGAAAATCAGAATAAACTGGGGTAGTTCTTCCTCATTTCGTCTTCCAATTCCCAGGTTGTTTCTTCAACTTGTGGTTTCGCCATAACACTTTAACCATGGGAATGGTTTTGTTTCTCAGGACCTTTTCTTCCCGATCCAGAATTCGAACTGGCTTTTCTTCGTATGTCATGTCCGTTTGTACTTCAACTGGTTCCTAACTAAGCACATGCGACGGATCTGGTACATATTTCTTTAACATTGAGACATGGAAAACATCGTGCATCGCAGCTAATTCTGACGGTAAGGCCAGCTTGTAGGCTACCTTTCCAATCCTTTCAAGGATTTCGAACGGTCCCGTACACCTTGGACTGAGCTTCCCCTTTTTGCCAAACCTCATTACCCCTTTCATAGGAGCAATCTTAATGAACACGGCATCTCCAACTTGAAATTCTAAGGGCCTCCTGCGTTTATCGGCATAGCTTTTCTTTCTGCTAAAAGCTATGTCGAGCCTCTGTTTAATCTTCTTGATATCCTCAGAGGTCTTTCTGATGAAATCTGTCGTTTCAAGCTGCTTCTGTCCAACTTCCTACCAGTGGATAGGAGATCGACATTTCCTTCCATATAATGCTTCAAATGGAGCCATACCAATCAAAGCGTGATAATTGTTGTTGTAAGAAAACTCGATCAATGGCAGCTTCTGATCCCAATTTCCCTTGAAATCCAGAACACATGATCTCAGCATATCTTCTAGCGTCTGGATGGTTCGTTCTGATTGACCGTCAGTTTGGGGGTGAAAAGCTGTACTAAACTTCAATTTCGACCCCATGGCATGATGCACACTTGTCCAAAATCGAGAGGTGAAACGTCCATCACGATATAAAATGATCGATTTTGGTACTCCATGTAGTCTGACAATCTGGGATACATAGATTTCGGCTAATTTTTCCACTGAATAGGTGGCCTTGATTGCAATGAAGTGGGCTGATTTAGTTAATCTTTCCACAATAACCCAAATCGTGTCATTTCCTCCTGCTGTCCTGGGTAGTCCTACTACAAAATCCATAATAGTTTGCTCCCATTTCCATTCGGGAAGCTCTATTTTCTGCAATTCTCCTCCAGGATGTCGGTGTTCCGCCTTAACTTTCTGACAAGTTAGGCACTTTAACACGTATTCCGCTACTTCATTCTTCATATTTGGCCACCAAAAATTCACTCGGAGGACCTTGTACATCTTGGAAACTCCTGGATGTATCGAGTATGGCGTCTTATGTGCCTCTGACATTATCTGATCCTTCAAAAACTTAAAGTCGGGAACACAAATCCTTTCTTTGAAGTAAATGACACCATCAGCAGAGGTCTTAAACTCCTTGTTCTTTCCGCCAAAAAGTTGTGTTTTTAGCAAAAGGGAATCTTTTCCTTGGTGCGACTTGATGGATTCCAGCAGATCTGACTGAAGAGTCAGAGAGGACAATCTTCATGTTATCATTTCCAAGTTGAACTCAGAAATCTCCCTTTGTAGTGGCTTAGGAAACGCTTCAATAGACATCAGCATGCCTATGGATTTCCTACTTAATGCGTCTGCTACCCTGTTTGCTTTTCCAGGGTGGTAAAGGATCTCACAATCATAGTCCTTTACAAGTTCTAGCCATCTACGCTGTCTCATGTTGAGCTCTTTCTGAGTGAAAATGTACTTGAGACTCTGATGATCAGTGTAAATCTCACACTTATTTCCGTACAAATAATGTCTCCAGATCTTGAGTGCGAAAACTACTGCCGCAAGCTCCAAATTGTGCGTGGGATAGTTCCTTTCTTGATTCTTCAGTTGTCGGGATGCATAGGCTACTACCTTCCCATTCTGCATTAGAACAGCTCCTAATCCACTTTTAGAAGCGTCACTGTAAATCACGAAATTTCCTGCATCAACATCAGGAATCGTTAGTACTGGCGCACTTGTCAGCTTTTTCTTGAGCTCTTGGAAGTTCTCCTCGCATTTCTGAGTCCATTCATATTTCTTCCCCTTTCGGGTAAGAGCAGTGAGAGGTGCAGCAATCTTGGAAAATCCCTCGACGAAACGTCCGTAGTATCCAGCCAATCTAAGAAAACTCCTTATTTTCGTAACATTCTTGGGTGCTGGCTGTAACGCCCCGACGTCCCACGCCGGGTCGTCACCTTACTTACATACTGAACTTAAACTCGCGGAAAATTTGGGAGAAATTTTTTTTTTCTTTTAAACTTTATTTTAAAACTTTCAACTTGAACTTCATCCTCAAACTCATACTTACTGATAGGTACTTACTCGAGTACCGAACTTTCAAACCCTCCTTGAAGGCCATCGAAATCCAATTGTAGACCAAACCCGGCTTAATACGGATTGGTACCACAAGAGGCAACTTGCTTGCCATACATACATAAACTTTGTCATTCATACTTAAAACATCATGAAAATATGAAAACTCTTTTTCATTACAACATATTTTATAGAGTATATATTTTTTTTAAAATCCGTGGCAGTATCCATCCCACATTTCACAGTCCGCAGCACCAGCCTTCCACAGTATTGCATCAGAGATTGCTGGCAGGTCGCTTACCTACAGCATAGACGTAAGACGTGAGCTTTCGCTCAGCAAGTACAACTGTTACATCCGCGACGCAAAATACATATCATTATGCATGAACCAATTATTACCTCTTATGAATCAAATATGGATTCATAACTTAGCTTAGTTCTATTCCTTTACTTATCATGTGTGCTCGTACCGTGGTACATAGCCAAGGAATGGTTGGAGGCGGCAGTCCGTTTTAACTCAAACCATGAAACACAAAGTTTAACATGGAGTAGTTTAGGTAGCCATCCAATCCAACTCAAACCATGAACCATACCATTTAAACCTGCCTTTGTGGCAAGTCGGTACAACATAACATCTTCCTTGTCTTGTTCTTACCAGGTGGTTTAACATTAGTGAACATGCTTCATGATGTCACAATATTACAACATATAACATAACATAACCTCATTCATAACATACCATGACATGCCATACATACCATAACATATCATACCATAATATCACATGATATAACATACCATAACATTACACGCCATAACATATCATCACATGCCATAACATACCATCACATTAGGCAAGTAACAACAAAGGGCCTATGCTGTAGGCGGAGTTGTACTTACCTCTCTTGCTATGTCCTGCGTAGTGCTGCTCCTTCTCTGAGTACAGCTGCAGGTTCCCTCCTGCTTGTTGAAGGACATAAGTGAGGTTCTAATTAGTATTGTGGAATGTTGGTGATCTAACCAACATGTCTACATTATCCTAGTTGTATGTCCCCGATACTAGATGTCTTACTGGGTTACAAATAGTAACCTTATGTGCTAAATCATCATATATACCATTAGGGTTAGGTTACCTTCCGAACCTTAGGCTTTATCCTTGTTCATAAACCATTGGGTTACTTCAATTAACCCTATATCTTAGCCCAATTTATTAATCTTGGTATCCTTTAGGGTTATCTTGACTAACCCTTAAGGTTAATTGTAGTCAAACTTTTGGTCAACCAAAGTCAACTTTTGGTCAACTAAGGTCAACCCTATACGGGTCAAACTTGAGCTTTAGGCTTTGGCCCAGTAACTCGGATATCACTTCTGGTTGTTACCCGTAATCATCTTGCTTACCCAAATTTAACACCAAGTACATGCCATTATAATAATCTTATAAAACAAAGTAAGAAAACAAACTTACAAAACTGTGGTGCTGGTAGCAGAACTGTGAAATTGGATGGCAGGAACTCTGCTCTGATACCAAACTGTAACGCCCCGACTTCCCAAATTTAAGCTCAACTTAAAAAGGTTTAGGACCAAGGGTTTACCTCTAGAGCTTGGATGTTGGTTCACAAGCTTGGATTCCAACTTTTTCCTCACTCCCCCTTGGCTGCCATTGCAGCCGATTCTCCTCCCCCAAATGGGTTTCAAATTTTCGGCCATTCCTCATGAAAAACAACCACATAAGTATCTAGTTTCAAGCTCAATAGAAAAACTTAAGGGTTTTAGAGATTTACCTAGATCAATCCAAGAGGTTGGCTTGATTGATTCCAACTTTTCTCTCCCTTTTTCCTTGGCTCCACACAATCGGCCTCCCCTCCAATTGGGGTTCCAAAAATTTTGGCCAATTAAATTGAGCCTCACACACTCACACAAGGTCTGGCCATTACCAAAAATCCAGCCAACCAATTTTTTTTTTCTTCCTAGGGTCGGTTTTAGAGAGAAAATGAGTATGGGAGAATTTTGCCATAGTTTGGCTTGTTTTCCCAATTTTTCCCCTCAAAAATCCGCCCCCCTTCACCCCTATTTATAGCTGATTTTGAACTTTCAAAATTGCTAAAAAGTCCTTGAATTTGGATTTAATTACTTTTCCAAAATTGCACTTTAGTCCTTGAAGTAAAAATATTTGCACTTTGACCCCTACAAGTGTTGGCCGGCCATTGCATGCCTTGGAGCCCAAGTTTTGCTTACCTCATCATGATGACATCATCTTGATGACATCATGTGCTTACCTCATGCTTACATCATTATATTTTCTAAAATTACACTTTTACCCCCAAAAGACAAAATATTTACATTTTTACCCCCTTAGGTGGCCGGCCATTATGGTGCTTAGGTGGCAAAGATTTCTTTCCACAATTTCCTTAAATCAAAATGATGTCATAATTCCAAAATAGGGTGACATCATCATAAGGCCTTGTTTGGCTTTTTCCTTAAAATGCAGTCTATTTTCTTGCTAACACAGATATTTCCAATACTGTGTTCACTAATACACAGTATAATTCAGTACTGTTATACTTGACTGCAGTCCAAAATTTATCTGCGTAAAAATGGACTGAAAAAAATTTTCTTCTTATTTCTGAAAGTCATTAGGACTTTGATATCCAACTTAGTGTGCTTGATTTTTCTAGGGTGGTCTCATAGCTTATTCTTGTTATTTTATCCAAAAAGACAATTTTAGCAGTATATTTCCCATACTGCTTATCCTATTACTGTACAGTCATACCTTTGACTGTTCTTGGTCAACCTTTTAACTTTTTGGTCAACTTTGACTTTCTTGGTCAAACTTTGACCAACATGAAATCATGAAATTTCATCACGCCATTTTCCTTAAAATGCCTTATACTAGGCTCAGTAATCCATCGTTGAGTCTCGTAGCTAATTAACCGAGAACTCAAACTTGTACCGATATTCTATTCCAAACATGAGCTAGACTTAAGTTTTCCTCATTTAAAGGAAATCTAGAGTCATAAAAATTCGGGTTATTACACTGGCTATGCACTGACCGCCTCCATCTTTGTAGGGTCTACGGATATTCCTTCCTTTAACACTACATGGCCCAGGAAATGAACTTTTTCCAGCCAAAATTCACATTTTGTGAATTTGGCATAAAGCTGATTCCGTCTCAGCATCTCCATAACTAGTCGTAGATGATGCTCATGTTCCTCTTTGGACCTTGAGTAAATTAAAATATCGTCAATAAAGACGATAACGAACTTGTCCAGATACTCCTTGAACACTCGGTTCATAAGGTCCATAAAAGCAGCAGGAGCATTGGTTAATCCAAATGGCATGACCAAAAACTCATAATGCCCATATCGTGTTCGAAACGCCGTCTTGGAGATATCTGACTCCTTGATCCTGAGCTGATGATAGCCTGATCGTAGATCAACTTTTGAAAACACAACTGCTCCCCAGAGTTGATCAAAAAGATCGTCAATCCTTGGAAGGGAATACTTGTTCTTGATCGTAATCTTGTTCAACTCGCGGCAATCAATGCACATTCGTAATGATCCATCCTTCTTTTTCACGAACAAAACAGGTGCTCCCCACGGAGAATGACTTTGTCGGATGAATACTTTATCGAGCAGTTCTTGTAACTGCACTTGAAGCTCTCTAAGCTCTGCCGGTGCCATACGGTAAGGTGCCTTTGATATTGGTGCAGCTCCAGGCAGCAACTCGATTTCGAAAGAAATTTCTCGTTCCGGCGGAAGTTCTGGTAAGTCCTTCGGAAAAATATCCACATATTCCTTGATAATGGGAACATCTTCCGGTGTCAGCTCCATTTCTTGATCCTTGTCCACCATGTTAGCTAAATATCCCTGACAGTCATTAGCTAACATTTTCCAGACCTTCATTGCCGAAACCAGACTAGTTGCTGAGCTCCGAGACTGTCCGTAGAAGTTGAATTCTTCCTCACCGTAGGGATTGAACGTCACACACCGTTTCCGACAGTCGATCTTGGCGTTGTATTTACCCAAAAAATCCATTCCTAAGATCACATCGAAATCCTGAGGCTTGATTGCGATGAGATCTACATATAATTCTCTGCCACAGATAATCACGGACGTATTTCGTATCTAAAAATTGGACCACAAAATTTCTCCGGATGGCAAAGAGGTTTTGAAAGGCTGTTCTAAGTTATCCACACCTCTTCCTAACTTATAAGCGAACTCCAAATATACGAATAAGTGAATGGCACCATAATCAAACAAGGCAATTGCATCATAGGTGGCGATAGAAATCTGACCTGTCACCACATGCGAAGTCCCGGCTTCTGCATCTCCCTTGGTGTAGGCATAGATTTTGGCTTGAGGTTCAGGAGCCTCCAATCTGCCTTGTGCGATCGAGGGTCCTTTGAGCCTTGCTTGGACTGCATGTAACTGGCTGTTAGTGTTCCGGCTTGGATAAGAAGGATTCTGGCCTTGGTTGTTCAGATTGCAGTTCCTCGCAAAATGCCCCTCCTTGCCACAAAGATAGCAAGCATTTATCCCCATTCTGCATACTCCTGGGTGCTTCCTCCCACACTTAGCACATACGGGGTAGCTGTTGCTGTTACCCTCATTTCTGCGATTATTCTTCTTCTGAGGGTAATTTCTTTGTTGGCCCTGACCGGTAAAGTTTTCTTTTCTTTTGTTCTTCCCAAACTGCTTGAAGCCTTGGTTAGAACTGCTAGGCTGGCCTTTCTGGTTTGTTTCAGCATTCTATCGGGGCTGCATTTGCTTAGTCACGGCCTTTTCTTCCTTCTTTGCTTTGAAAATCTGAGCCCTTGCTTCCTTGTCCTGGTTAATCCAATATTCTGCTCTTATCGCCCGACTCACACAATCGGACACCAGGGTAGGTGGGCTACTGCCAGCACTCACTTGCTTGGCAATGTCTGTTCGGAACATCTTCATCATCCTCCTGACTTTTTCTGTTTCACTTGGGACAAGCTCTGGGCACAAACGAGCTAGCTGTTCAAACCTCTTAATAGCTTCCATCACTGTCATTGACCCTTGTTTTAAGTTCACAAACCCATCTTGTTGAGCAGCAAGGACTTCTCTGTTGTAGTACATGGTGCGGAATTCTGTCACAAAGTCATGCCAGCTCATGGTCGTGACATCTCGACGCATTTGTATTGTCATCCACCAGTGTCTTGCGTCCTTCTTAAGAGCAAAAGAAGCACAGAGAACCTTTTCCTGCTCTGTAAGCTGCATGAAATCCAGGATAACTTGGATATCAATCAGCCAATTGTCGGCGGCTATGGGGTCTGTTGGTCCCTCGAATTCAGGCGCCTTCATCCGCCTAAATCGTTCATAAAGCAGGTCTTCCCGTACTGGAGGTAAGTTTGCTGGTGCTCCAACGGGTGCTATTGGAACTTCTGGATGGACATCCGGTTGAACATCGGGTACCGGAGGGACTATTGGGGGTACTCTATTATTCGGAGGTGGAACCTCGTTAACCTGGGGTCTCTGGTTCATTCGAGTTAACTGCTCTCGAAGTCTATTGGTCTCTTGTTGCTGTTCAAGCAACTGCCGTTGCAAATTTGCTACAACGGTCATGAGATCCGGCTCAGGCGGATTTACAGGCATCGTTCTGCGCTGGCGTACCATCTTCTAGCTTCCTATTATACCATAAGAAAAGATATTATCATACTATCAATATCCTTTCTTTCGTACGTATCATATCTTATTACGTCACATCATAACATGGTCATGCTTATCATATCATTCATATTCATATCATAACATGGCATACATAATCATAACGTATCATAACTTTCGTGAACATAAAATCATATTTCATGCTTGAACTGTCTTTTTGTACATTTATAAAAGTACATCATATTTACAATATCGTATGTACATATTTATTACATCATACTTGTAATACCGTAAATACATATTTGTTTTATATACATGGGCAAAATTACGATGGAAGTGTCTACCACTTTACCATCATACATGAATACAAGCCTATAGTCAAAAAAAAGAATAAGCTAGTACATCCGGTCCTAATATCAAAAGATACATATACACGGTCAATCTGGGCCTAATCTATATACTCGTCCGTAACCACGGAGAAAGCATCGGAGTCTACGTCCCAATCTCCGTCGTCAAACAAAATCTCCTCCGGATCGTCATCAAAATCCTCCTCGTCCTCTAACCAGCCGGTGTGCTCTAGCTCTGGCCCCAGCTCTATCTCTTCCTCAGGCTCTTCCGCTTCTTCCTCGTCGCTGGGGATGTCGATGACTGGAGGATCTTCCGGTTGGTTTTCCGGGGCAACTATAAAGTCGTCAGCATCCTGGGCGTCGGCATCCATCCCTACCTCAGCCTCCTGGGCTGGTATCTCCGGTAGGGGAACTACGGGAATTGGGTCCTCAGGTAATACTGGACCCGGCTCATAAATCGGCTCTCCTATCCCAGCATCGTCAACAGGTGCCTGGTGCTCTCCGATGAAAACATCGGCCTGCATCGCGTGGGCAGTAATCTCAGCCTCCATGATGCTATCAATCATGTGTCCAATGGTCATACCCCGCATAGGATCTAGAACGAACTGTCGGATCTGGGGTGGCAACCCGTTGCGAAGTATCACGAGCGCCTGCATCTCCGGACTCTCAATGTCCTGCGGAATGTAAAGCAGCATCATCTCCTAGAATCGCCGACAGTAATGACCCATGGATTCCTGAGGGTAGGCGTGCCATGTTGCCGAAAAGCTCAAATATCGGGCGTGATGCATGTCCCGGTAAATCTCGGGATCGCGGTAAGGCTCAGCGACTCCCTCACCAGGTAGGGGTCCGAAACGCTCTATCATCAGGGTACGAAAATCTGCCCAGGTGCGACTCGGCAGTGCTTGCTCGCCCATCGTCAACCACCATATTCGGGCGTCTTCAGCCAAGCATCGGCTGGCTAAGGAGACCTGTAAGCGGGCCTCGATACGACATAGATGAAAAATCAGCTCCATGTCTCGTAACCATGCCGCTACTGATCCCGGCTGTCTTGTACCATAATAGTACAGTGGGTGTGCCTCATAGGATGACGTCACCGCCTCTCGATCCTCGTCTACTTGTGCGGGATCCATATCATCGAGTCTATCATATCATAATCGTATAATAAATATTTATGCATGAAAAGAAAAAAAAAATCAACTTACAATGATGGGAGCGATGGCAGGCAGACTGTGAAATCGGATAGCAGGAAACCGCTCTGATACCAACTCTGTAACGACCCGTCTAGCACAGACCGTTACCATACATACATACATACATACGTGCTTAACTTGTTTCTTATAAGTTACTTACTTACTTTATTAGCGGAAATAGCGGAATAAATTTTTTTTTTTATTACTATGGAAGTACGAGCGTATATACGAGCATTTACTAGAATTGTTCAAACATAAAATAATAAACATATGTTAAAGAAACGCGTAGCGGTATATCATTCCCACATTTCACAGTTTGTCCCACCACGCTCCTCCATCTTGTATCAGAAATCGCCAGTAGGTTGTTTACCTACAGCATAGACGTAAGATGTGAGCTTTCGCTCAGCAAGTACAACTACATCATTCGCAATACAAACAAATTCAAACATATATCATCTCATAATATAGTATAGCATAACTTAATATTTTCTAACAATGCATGATCCAGTTATGCTTTATTATGCTTTCTTTTTCATTCTTATCATACTTCCCTAATACTTCATTTCTTATCTTGCTTATGGGCCCCTTATCATGAGTGTCCGTACCGGGCGCGCAACTATGGAGTGGCTAGGGCGGCCAAACCAAATCCAACTCAAACCATAGTCCAACCCGACCTGACGCGGGTCGGCACGACACAGGCAAGCTTGCTTGCCGCCATGTTTTATATCTTTCTTGACCTTATCCTTATCATTGGTGCACATGTTTCGAGATGACTCATACATACATTAATCATGCTTAAGTAACACAAAAGCCTATGCTGTAGGCAAAGTTGTACTTACTTGTCTGCTATGTCCAATAATGTGCTATTCCAATTCAGGGCACAACAGCAGGTTACCTTCTGCTATAATAAAGGACATAGATTAATATGCTGGTAATTTAAACCAACCTTCATGTATAATTTTAGTTATATGTTCCCTCTCATTAACCCTTAATGTCTCATTTGGTTACTGTAAGTAACCTTAGGTTTAAAACTTACTCTGCTCGGGTTAAAACTTAACTTTGGCTTGAAAAACCCATTTTCACTTTCTTTTTGGAAAAACTTACTATTTTAAAACTTAAAAATCCTTTGTTCAACTTAGGAAAAATTGTAACTCTTTAGTAATATTTGTAAAAATACTTAAGTGTTGGAAACTGCCTTTGGAACAGCTTCCCTTAGTCAAATTACCAGTGTATGTGCAGAAATATTCTTTTCCTGCACTGTTTTAGAAAATCCTGTGCAGTAATTTCCTGTTTCCTGCATAGTTTTTGAAATCTGATTTTATTTAAAAATATAAATCGAATTTGAAAAAGTTTTCTGTACGAAAGTTTTAGATCATGGAAAATCCTAAAACTTTTGTGTTTTACACAAAACCTGGTTCGGTCTCTAACCCCTTCGTTTTCTTTGTTGAACTCACCTGGCCGTGCATGAAGTCTGGGCACGGTCAGGCTCGGATTTTCGTAAAAACCGAGGCCGTTGGTGCCTTATTTTGAAAAAATGCTCATGTATCCTCCTAAGAAAAACCCTTTCTACAACTTTCATGTTTTAAGTTTTTCCAAATTCGGCTTCTAAAGGTCTCAAAATCTGATTTTCCAGAAACTGGCCAGTTTCCACCCGAAATGGTAGTTTTTGGTTTAAAATTCGTTTTACGCCCTAGCATGTGCACTCTACCTCAACCGAACGCATCGGGAGCCTAAGAACAGTCATGCAACATTTTTCTAATGTAAACTTTCTTAAAACAGATTACCCATCAAGTCCATGCAAACCATTATTTAAAATTTACCAATTAGGGTTTGCATGGTTTAGGTTGCACAAACATACATAAATCATTCTAGCAACCTAACATTCATTTATTTATCATGCTTATCACATCTTGGGGGACATACATATCTCAATCATCAAGCAAGTAAACTATAATAATCATGCATGCATAAACATTAAATCATGCAAGCTCATAAAAAAACCAAACCACCCTTAATCTAATCAAGCACAAACCATAATTCTAATTCTAGGGCAAAAACTTAAATTGAGCTTATGCTCTTACAAACCCATTGGAAATACACTTAAATTTCTCAATTGAAATTTGAATTGAGAAGCTTAAGGTGTAAAAGGAATTACCTTGATTTAAAATCAAAGGGTTGGCTTGGCTAGGTTTGATTTCCCCTTTCCTCCTTGGCTCCACCAAGAACCGGCCTCCCTAGGCTAGTTTGGTCCCAAAATTTTTCCACTCCCTTGCTCCAATAATCCGGCCACCACTAGACTCAAATTCCGGCCAAAAATTGGATTTTTCTCTTCCTTTCTTCTTCCTCACCACAACCGGCCCCTTTGGCCAAAATGGGTTTCCAAAAATTTTTCAAACTTTGGTTGGTGTTCTAGCTAAAAAATCTAACCTCTCCAACACACTCTTGCTCTTGGTTTTGTTTATTTTCCTCTCTTCCTTTCCTTCCTAAAATTCGGATTTAAGAGTGAATTTTGAGAAGAAATTTTGACATAGTTTGGTTAGGATTTCTAATTTTTGTGAACAATGGCTCACCTATTTATAGGTGATGGAGAACTTTTTGAAATTACAAAAAGGTCCTTGGAGAAGCAAGATTTTGCACAAAAGGGGCCTTAGGTGGCCGGCCATGGAGGGGTCTAGAACCAACCATTTCTTTCCAAAATTTTCTTAATTCAATAATGAGGTCATTAATAAAAAGGTGGGTGATGTAATCACCCTTAGGGCTTATTTGGCTTTTTCCTTAATATGCAGTCCAATGTCTTGCTAACACAGATATTTTCAATACTATTATCTACTAATAA
Organism: Ficus hirta; assembly: GCA_038430175.1. Classification (NCBI taxonomy): domain Eukaryota; kingdom Viridiplantae; phylum Streptophyta; class Magnoliopsida; order Rosales; family Moraceae; genus Ficus; species Ficus hirta. Next base: position 30,716,777 of record CM076585.1, read on the forward strand.
CAGTATCTTGATACTAAACTGCAGTCCAAAATTTATCTGTGTAAAATTGGACTGTATAAAAATTTTCTTGTAACTTGAAGCCCTTTGACCCTAGATACCCTAATTTATGTGCTTGATTTTTTTATGGTGGTTTTAAATCCTATTCTTGCTATCTTGTCCGTAAAGACGGTTTTCGCAGTATTTTTTCCATACTGCTTGTCATATAAGAGTATTATCATATGTTTGACCTTTTTAGTCCACCTTTGACTTTTTAGGTCAACTTTGACCAATATAAAATCATGAAATTTTCTACCCTTTTTACTCAAAAGGTCACATGCTAGGTTAATCAATTATTTTTGAGTCTTTATAAAATCATAAAAACTCACAAAGTTTGATAAAAACCCTAATCAGGCTTTTTCATGTATACCTTCATGGTACAATTTGAATTTTTGTACAAGAAATCATAATGTCATAAAAATTCAGTTATTACACCCTAATTCATGACATGTTATCAAAACGATTCGCTATTTAATTCATAAAAAATATTAGTTACACCACATATTTTTACATGTTGTTTTGGTATAATCATTATGGGTTGAAAAATGCTATCACATTTTATTGATATTTTTCAGAAAATGGAATGTATGAAAAAATTAAATTTTTACAAAAAAGGAAAAAAAAAAAAACCTCCAGTTTTTAGACATTTTCTGGAAATATTCAAAATTATCTTGAATATTCTTGGATATTCACGAATATTGCGGATATTTTTAATAATTATAGACATTTGACGGATGCTCCTGGAAGAAATATCTGAAAACAACTTCACTTTCTCACAGAAATATAGCTGAATGGACTCGAGACGGATATGCATTGTCAATCTCTTCACTTGCTGGAAATACTCCCACCATTTCTCTGCAATTCCAAATGTTAATACTTTTCAAGGATGGAAGACAACCAGCAGGTAATCCCACATTTAGTTTGTCACAACTGCTTAAATGAATATGCTTGAGACAAGGGAAGAACCCACCTTCTTGGATAGCTCCAGTTGGCCACCTCTCCAGTGCAAACATAAAATAGATGGATAACCATTCTTAGAATGGAAATGACTTAGTCATGGAAGCACCAGAACACTCATTTTCAAACCCTGACACGTAGATTCCCCTAATTTCAAGCTCTCCCACGGAAGTTAGCTGCCCAAATGATGGCAACAAGCAACAGTTTTGACACAACCCTTAGGCATATTTGGGGACATATAACTACATCATAGAACATACATACAAAATCCTAAAATCATACAATCATAAACTCATAATCATGCATAACTTATAAATCAAAACCACTTACTTACCTAATCAAGCACAAAACCTAAAAATCTAAACTAGGGCATGAAAATAAATTGAGCTTATGCTCTTACAACCCAACATTAGAAATACACTTAAATTTCCAAATCAAAGCTCAATTGAAAAGTTTAGGGTGCCAAAGAGAATTACCTTAGCCAATCTCAAAGATTGGTGCTAGATTCTTGAACCAATTTTTTTCTTCTTGCTCCCTACCACAACCGGCCTTCCTTGGCTTGGTTGCTTCCAAAATTTTCGGCCACCCTTGGTTGGTGATTCTTCAAGTTTTCCGACCACCACCTCTCCTTCACTTTCTCTTTACTTTTTCTTTCCTTTAGGGCTCGGTTTTTAGGGGAAAAATGGGAGAAGAAATTTTGGCATAGTATGGAGGTGTTTTCTCATTTTTGTGAACCAAATGAGCTCCCCCCATCACCTATTTATAGGTGATAAATGATTTTTTTTTTGGATTTATTTTTAATCCAAAATTTGCTTATAAGTCCTTGAAACAAAAATAATTGCCATTACCCCTCTTAGGTGGCCGGCCATTACCTTGGAGAACAAGCAATCTAATTCTTTCTCTAATTTCAAAAATTCGAATAAATCACTTAATTATCTTTAGGTGAGGTGTCCTCTGTGACGCCCCGACTTCCCAAGCCAGGTCGACACCATACATATTTGTTCTTTACTTGGAAATTTGAGAAAATTTTTTTTTTTTAAAACATATTCACATAAGTTATTTAGTAGAGAAAAACTTGTCATGCATACATACCATACTGAAAGTATAATCTCAAGTCTTTAAACTTCATACATACTGCACAACATAATTTACTTTTGAAATATATCTATTTTAACTCAAAAGCGGTTGCGGAAAATTTTGCGTAGTGGTATCCCACACCGCCTTTCACCCGCCGCATCGTCCGCATAGCCCACCACTTAAACTGCAGGCTTCTTACCTACAGTATGAGTATAAGAGTGAGCTTTCGCCCAGCAAGTATAAACGTAATCTCACAAAATAATTCAAACATCTTAAAATATGCCAATCATCATGTAGCTTATGTATGAACCATTTATGATTGATTGAAAATCTTATGCTTCATTATTGACTCAATCTTTAATTTATTATCTTGTCTCAACATGTGGGCCCATAGTGTACGTACCAAAAGCGCGCAGCCTCCAGACAAAGCTAGGGTTTGCAAGGCCCTAACAGTTCTGGGAATTATAACTTGACCCTTCACGATCACGGAAGGTAAATGTCACAACTGAATCATGTAGCCTCCACGATCACGGGAGGTTGGTACGACACCTTACTTGATTTATCTTACCATGTGATTTAACATTAGTGAACATGCCTCATGATGTCACTATGTCATATCAAACTTAACACTTGCCATAACATGGCATTCTTGAAAACATGGCATTTTTAAAACCATGACATTTTTGTAAACGTGACATTTTTTGAAACCATGACATTTTAGAAAACATGGCATAACATGTAACATGTCATAGCTTATCATCGCATAGCGTCACATATCATAATACAACATAGCATGTACACTTAAACATATAGTGTAAATAGCATAGCTTAACATAGTATATTTGAAAATAGTATTTACTATTTTCATACTGTAGGTGAGGTTCGATACTTGCCTGATATGCTATGTTTCTGGTTTTGTTACTTCAACCCAGATCGCAACTGCAGGTTACTTCCTGCTATTAAAAAAAAACATAGGATAAGGATCCTATAAAATGTTGGTAACTTTTCCAACATTCATCCACAATCTTAGTTATATGTCCCCCAATTATACACATGATAACTCATTAGGTTACATGAGGTAACCCTTGAGGTAGTCAATATTTTAGGGTCAAACTTAGTCAACCAAAGTCAACATCTATAGGTCAAACTTGGCTTTGGACCAAGCCTAGTAACTCGGGTATCCTTCCCGGTTATCATCCGTCAACCTCTTGTTACTATACTTTGGCTTTTAAAAACCTAATTTCCAAATTTGGAAAATTTGACAACAATCATTTGTTTAACTTAAAAATTCGTGGTTTTCAAAGTATGACTTTATAAAAATCATTAAAGGCTGAAAACTGCCTTTGAAACAGTTTTCATAATCAAAACAGGGGTGTTGGTGCAAAAATATAGTTTTTCTGCATTGTTTTAGAAAATCCTGTGCAGGAATTTCCTGTTCCCGACACAGTCTTTAGAAATCCATGTCAGTTTAAAAATCCAATTTGAATTTGAAAAAGTTGTCTGCATAAAAGTTTTAGCTCTCGAAAAATCCTAAAACTTTCGTGTTTTACGAAAAATTTAATTCGGACTCTAACATGTTCATATTGCCGTTTGAACTCACCTGGCCGTGCATAAATCATGGGCACGGTCAGGCTCGGGTTTTTGCAAAAACGAAGGCCTTTGGAGCCTTATTTTCAAAAACTGTCCATGTTGTCCTCTAGGAAAATCCCTCTCTACAACTTTCATGTTTTACGTTTTTCCCAATTCGGCCTCTAAAGGCCTCAAATTTCACTTTCCAGAAAACTAGCCAGTTTGTACCCGAACTGGCAGTTTTCATTCTTAAATTCGTTTTACGTCCTATTGTCGTAAATCTAACTCAACCGAACACGCGGGAGCCTAGATAGCATACATGCAGCATTTTCTAACGTCCCACATGAACAATCATGCTACTCAAACGCGCCCATGCAAACCAAAAACCGAACTGTCCTAGCCTAGGTTTGCATGGTTCTAGGTTGTCTCACCATTCCATAATCGAAACTAACAACCTAGCATGCGATTCTAGAACCGGCTTGCACATAAAACAGGGGACATACAATTCATCATCCATCTAGCATGCACCCTAACATTCAAACAAGTATAAACATAACCATTCAAACAAGCATAAACATAACCAATCAAAGCCATTAAACCAAACCACCCTTAATACCTAATCAAGCACCACCAAAACTAACCTAAAGAAATAAAATAACTTTGAGCTTATGCTCTTACAATCCATGCTTGAAATACATTTAAATTTCCCAATTGAAATTTAAATTGAAGAACTTAGGGCTTAAAGGGATTACCTTGATCACTCAAAGGTTAGGGCTTGGTTTTAGGGTCAACTTCCTTTCACCCTTGCTTGGTGCTAGAACCGGCCCTCTTGGCTAGAATTCCTCCAAATTTTTCCACCACCCTTGCACTAAAATCCGACCACCACTAGCTTCAAAAATTCGGCCAACCTTAGCTTTTCTCTTCCTTTCTTCTTCCTCCTTCACAACCGGCCCTTTGGCCTCAAATGGATACCAAAAATTTTTCCAAGCTTTTCCTTGTGTTCTAGCTCAAATCTGACCACCCTACACACTCTTGTTACTCTTGGTTTTGCAAAATTTTCTTTCTTTCCTTTCCTTCTCAAGTTCGGTTTTTGAGAGAGAAATTTGGCATAGTTTTGCTAGAATTTCTAATTTTTTGAATTATGGGTTCAACTATTTATAGGTGAAGAAGAACTCTTTGAAATTGCAAAATGGTCCTTGAAGAAGCAATATGTTGCACAAAGATTTGCACATTAGCCCTCCATGTGGCCGGCCATTAGGGGTAGTCTTGGAGGCCAAGTTTTGATTTCTTTCCACCTTTTTCTTTAATTCAATAAATGATGTCATAATTTGGTGATAAGGTGATGTCATCCTCCTAAGTCCTCGTTTGGCTTTTTCCTTCAAATGCAGTCCATTTTTAAGCTAACACAGATAAATCCAATACTGTGTTCACTAATACACAGTACAATTCAGTACTGTTTTGCTTGACTACAGTCCAAAATTTATCTGTGTATAGTTGGACTGTATAAAAATTTTTCTTTTTATTTAAAGCCATTTGGCCTTTAATATCCTATTTTAGGTGCTTGATTTTTCTATGGTGGTTTTAAAACTTAATTATACTATCTTGCCCGTAAAGACGGTTTTCGCAGTATATTTCCCATACTGCTTTATCGTATACTAGTATCGTCTTAGGTTTGACCACTCTGGTCAACCTTTGACTTGTTTCGGTCAAAACTTTGATCATCATGAATTCATGAAATTCTGTCATGCCTTTTCCCTTGAAAGGCCTTATTAGGGAGTCTCGTAATTAATTTACCGAGAACTTAACCCTATACTGATAAAATTATAAATTTTTTATTGGTATTCATAATTTTCATACAATTGCACATAAACACATAGTACAAACTTTAGATTTCTTATATACAAGAAAATCATGAGTTCGTGAAAATTTTTGGATATTACAATCTACCCTCCTTAAAGAATTTTCGTCCTAGAAAATCAGAACAATTCGGGGTAGCCTTTCTTCATATCCTCCTCGCGTTCCCATGTTGCCTCCTCAATCTCATGATTTCGCCATAGGACCTTAACTAAAGGTATAACCTTGTTTCTTAGCACCTTTTCTTCTCGTGCTAAGATTCGAACCGGTTTCTCCTCATACGTCAGATCCTTATGAACCTCAATTGGTTCGTGGTCCAATACATGGGATGGATCCGAGATGTACTTCTTTAGCATCGACACATGAAATACATTGTATACATATGCTAATTCTTGGGGCAAAGCCAACCTATAGGCCACGTTACCAATTCTTTCCAGTATTTCGAATGGCCCTATGTATCGTGGACTTAATTTCCCCTTCTTTCCGAATCTCATAACTCCCTTGAATAGAGCAACTTTGAGAAAAACCAAGTCTCCTACTTGGAATTCTAGAGGCCTTCTGCGTTTGTCGGCATAGCTCTTTTGTCGACTAAATGCAGTTTCCATCCGTCGGCGTATAAGTTTCATAGCCTCAGTGGTTTTTCGAATAAAATCTGTGGACACAAGTTCCTTTTCTCTTGTTTCGTACCAATGGACTGGAGATCTACACCTTCTCCCGTACAGGGCTTCATAAGGAGCCATTCCAATTGAAGCTTAGAAACTGTTGTTGTACGAGAACTCAATCATAGGAAGCTTCTTATCCCAAGTTCCTTTGAAATCCATCACACATGCTCACAACATGTCTTCCAAGGTCTGAATGGTCCTCTCGGATTGTCCGTCCGTTTGAGGGTGAAAAGCCGTACTAAAAGTAAGCTTTGTACCCATGGCTTGATGTACACTTCTCCAAAACTTAGAAGTGAAACGACCATCACGATCGGAGATGATTGCCTTTGGAATCCCATGGTAGCGAACAATCTGCGCAACGTATAGTTCTGCCAACTGCTCTACCGAAAAGCTAAGCTTGATGGCGATAAAGTGTGCAGATTTCGTCAAACGATCAACAATCACCCAAATAGCATCATTGCCACTGGAAGTTCGGGGTAGACCAACTACAAAATCCATAGTCACTTGGTCCCATTTCCATTCTGGGATGGAAATTTTCTGTAATTCTCCCCCTGGACGTTGGTGTTCTGCCTTCACCCTTTGACATGTAAGGCATTTACTGACGAATGTAGCAAAGTCATTCTTCATTCTGGGCCACCAAAAACTTTCCTTCAGGTCCTGGTACATCTTTGTAGCTCCTGGATGGACAGAATATGGAGTCTCATGAGCCTCCTTCATGATTTGCTCCTTCAACTTGTCCTCGTTAGGGATGCATAATCTATTTTTCCGATAGAGTATGCCCTCATCCGATATTTTGAAGTCCGACTCCTTTCCTTCCAAGACCTCGTTCCTTGTTCTGAGCAGTGAGGCATCTCCTTCTTATTGCTCCTTCATGCCATCCAAAATGGTAGGTTGGAAGGTTAGAGCAGCTAAACTTCCCGTGATGAGCTCTATTCCAGCTTCCACTAGCTCCTTCTGAAGAGGTTCGATCAACGACTGTATGGACATCAACGAGGAAGACGACTTCCGACTAAGGGCATCGGCTACTTTGTTAGCCTTCCCTGGATGGTAACGGATGTCTATGTCATAATCCTTCACCAGTTCGAGCCATCTTCTTTGCCTCATGTTAAGCTCCTTTTGTGTGAAGATATACTTCAAACTCTGATGATCCGTGTAAACTTCACACTTAATACCGTAAAGGTAGTGTCTCCAGATTTTGAGTGCAAATACTACCGCCGCAAGTTCCAAATCATGCGTCGGATAGTTCTTCTCATGATCCTTAAGCTGGCGTGAAGCATAAGCGATCACCTTTCCATTTTGCATGAGAACGGCTCCCAATCCTATCTTAGAAGCATTGCTGTATATTACGAAGTTTCCTTCCTCCACATTCGGAATTGTGAGGATCGGAGCGCGAGTCAGCCTATTTTTCAGCTCTTGGAAGTGCTCTTCACACTTAGTCCATTCATATTTCTTCCCTTTCCGTGTAAGTGCGGTGAGCGGCGCTGCAATCTTAGCAAATCCTTCAACGAAACGTCGGTAGTAGCCCACCAAGCCGAGGAAACTACGTACTTCGGTGACGTTTTTCGGAACTGACCATTCACTTACTGCTTCAATCTTAGCCGGATCTACAGATATGCCGTCCTTGGAGACCACATGTCCTAAGAAATGGACCTTTTTCAACCAAAATTCACACTTTGTGAATTTAGCGTAGAGCTGATTTTGCTTTAAAATCCGTAAAGCAATCCTTAAATGCTCCTCATGCTCCTCCTTTGATCTTGAATAAATCAAGATATCATCTATAAAGACGATAACACACTTATCCAAGTAATCCTTGAATACTCGATTCATTAGGTACATAAAGGCTGCTGGAGCATTTGTCAGTCCGAATGGCATAACGAGGAACTCGTAATGTCCATATCGCGTACGAAAGGCTGTCTTGGGAACGTCTCCTTCCCTAATTCGGAGCTGATGATATCCGGATCGTAGGTTAATGTTCGAGAAAATTGAAGATCCTCTCAGCTGATCAAACAAATCGTCGATCCGAGGCAAGGGATACTTGTCCTTGATGGTTATCTTATTCAGTTCCCGATAGTCAATGCACATCCTAAGAGTGCCGTCCTTCTTCTTAACGAACAAAAATGGAGCTCCCCATGGCGAGTAGCTTTGACGAATGAATCCTCGATCCAGAAGCTCTTGTAATTGAATCTGCAGTTCCTTAAGTTCGGCAGACGCCATCCTATAAGGTGCCTTGGATACTGGTGCCGATCCAGGAAGTAAGTCAATCTCGAAGGAGATCTCTCGTTCTGGTGGCAGTCCTGGCAACTCTTCAGGAAAAACCTCTATAAATTCCCGGACTATCGGTACTTCTTCCGGCCTGCTCTCGGTTTCTTGCGTCTTATCCACCATGTTGGCTAGAAATCCCATACATCCTTCTGCCAACAATTTTCTAGCTTTCGACGCAGAAATGAACATTTTCGGCTGTTTTGGAGTCGATCCTCTAAAAATAAACTCCTCGCCTCCACTTGGCTTGAACGTGACAGTACGTCGTGGACAGTCGATCACTGCGTTGTACTTCCCCAAGAAATCCATACCCAGGATGATATCGTAGTCATATAGGTCAATGATGATCAGGTTGACATACATTTCCCTACCACATATAATTATTGGAACATGACGTATCCAATAATCAGACAGCAGAATCTCCTCGGAGGGTAATGCAGTCCTAAATGTTCTTCTGATTCTATCACTTGCTCTACCTAGTTTCTTAGCGAACCTAGGTGATGTGAATGAATGCGTAGCTCCAGAATCAATTAACACGTAGGCATCTTGTTGGGCAAAAGGAAGCTGACCTGTCACCACGGTGGAAGGTCCAGCTTGAACATCCTCCTTTGTATAGGCATAAATGCGTCCTTGAGATTCCGAAGCTTCCAGTCTGCCTTGAGAGATTGCAGGTCCCTCGAGCTTCATCTGTGCAGCGTGAAGTTGAGATCCCTGTCCTCTCTGTTGGTTCTGCGGACTCTAGGGATTGAGATTGCAGTTTCTAGCATAGTGGCCTTCCTTACCACATAGAAAACAGTGACCGTTTCCAGCTCGGCAATCTCCCGGGTGCCTTTTCCCACATTTCTGACAAGTGGGATAACTGTTGCTATCAGGAGTATTCTTCTTCTGGGAAAAATTCTGTTGATTCCCCTGTCCTCCTGCATTCCACTTCCTCTTCTGCTGGTTGTTGCCGTACTGCCTGTTGTTGTTGTTTTGGCCCGAAGGTCCTCCTTGACCCTTCTGTTGTGAGGTCTGGCCTTGCTTGGCCTGATTCTGCTTAGCTTGGGCATTTTCTTCTCTTTTCTCCTGGAAATACTTAGCCCGTTGCTCCTTGTTCTGTCCTACCCAGTATTCAGCTCGAATTGCCCTGCTGACACATTCAGCAACAGTGAATGGTGGATGGGGGCCACTGCTAATTACCACTGCTAAGTCCGGGTGAAACATCCTCATCATTCTTCTTACTTTGTCCCTTTCGGAACTGATGAGGTGAGGGCAGAGACGTGCTAACTGCTCAAACTTTTTGACGGCTTTGGCTACCCACAGATTTCCTTGGCGGAACCTGTCAAACTCGTCTTGTTGAGTCTCCATGACCTCAGTGTTGAAGTATTTCTCCTTAAATTCCTCTACAAAGTCTTCCCAAGTCATCTCAGTAACATCTCGCCGGATTTGGACTGTTTCCCACCAGAGGCGAGCATATTTCCGTAGCATAAAGGATGCACAGAGGACTCTCTCCTGATCATTAAGTCTGAGGAAATTTAGGGCGACCTGGAGGTCAATCAACCAGTTGTCGGCCTCAATTGGGTTTGTAGACCCCTCGAATTCTGGTGCCTTCATGCGCCGAAATCTGTCATAAAGTTCTTCTGGAGTTCGAACCAGAGGTGCTGGTGGTACAGCTACAGGCGCAACAGGTATTTCAGGGGCTATGGGGTTCTCTGGAATCACCGGGTCAACATCAGAAATTTCCGGTGCAGCAGGCTGATTCACAGGTGCTGGTGGTACTCTGGCATCAGGAGGTCCCTGATTTTGCTGAGCTAACTGTGCTCTAAGCCCTCCTATCTCCTGCTGTTGGGCTAGCATCATTTGCCTTAGCTCATTCAGCTCGGCCGCAAGATTAACGTCTTGAGTCGGTACTCTTCTGCGCTTTGGTGGCATGGTTCTGTACGGAAAATAAGGAAATAAGTTCAGCTTCTTGAAATCATACCTTTTATATAGAACCATAATCTTCATTCCATATAAAAGCATAACATGAACATATCTGAATTCATCATGTTCTTGTTCGTATCTCCATCACAACAGGAGTACATAACCATAACATTTTTGGAAAATATAAAACTTTCCCATCATTTCCGTACGTCACCTAGTTGCCACCACCAAGCTAAGGCACCACCCAACGTTATCCCTGTGTCCAACATTTTTCAGCAGGGCCGTTGAAGACAGATACTTACTACGCACATAAAATCTTAACTAATTTTAATCGTAAGAAAATAACATAACTTACTTGGGCCGTTGCAGAAGCGATGTGAGGCGAAGTGAAGTAGGCTGGCAGGAACCTGGCTCTGATACCAAACTGTGATGCCCCGACTTCCCAAGCCAGGTCGACACCATACATATTTGTTCTTTACTTGGAAATTTGAGAAAATTTTTTTTTTTTTTAAAACATATTCACATAAGTTATTTAGTAGAGAAAAACTTGTCATGCATACATACCATACTGAAAGTATAATCTCAAGTCTTTAAACTTCATACATACTGCACAACATAATTTACTTTTGAAATATATCTATTTTAACTCAAAAGCGGTTGCAGAAAATTTTGCGTAGTGGTATCCCACACCGCCCTTCACCCGCCGCATCGTCCGCATAGCCCACCACTTAAACTGCAGGCTTCTTACCTACAGTATGAATATAAGAGTGAGCTTTTGCCCAGCAAGTATAAACATAATCTCACAAAATAATTCAAACATCTTAAAATATGCCAATCATCATGTAGCTTATGTATGAACCATTTATGATTGATTGAAAATCTTATGCTTCATTATTGACTCAATCTTTAATTTATTATCTTGTCTCAACATGTGGGCCCATAGTGTACGTACCAAAAGCGCGCAGCCTCCAGACAAAGCTAGGGTTTGCAAGGCCCTAACAGTTCTGGGAATTATAACTTGACCCTTCACGATCACGGAAGGTAAATGTCACAACTGAATCATGTAGCCTCCACGATCACGGGAGGTTGGTACGACACCTTACTTGATTTATCTTACCATGTGATTTAACATTAGTGAACATGCCTCATGATGTCACTATGTCATATCAAACTTAACACTTGCCATAACATGGCATTCTTGAAAACATGGCATTTTTAAAACCATGACATTTTTGTAAACGTGGCATCTTTTGAAACCATGACATTTTAGAAAACATGGCATAACATGTAACATGTCATAGCTTATCATCGCATAGCATCACATATCATAATACAACATAGCATGTACACTTAAACATATAGTGTAAATAGCATAGCTTAACATAGCATATTTGAAAATAGTATTTACTATTTTCATACTGTAGGTGAGGTTCGATACTTGCCTGATATGTTATGTTTCTGGTTTTGTTGCTTCAACCCAGATCGCAACTGCAGGTTACTTCCTGCTATTAAAAAAAACATAGGATAAGGATCCTATAAAGTGTTGGTAACCTTTCCAACATTCATACACAATCTTAGTTATATATCCCCCAATTATACACATGATAACTCATTAGGTTACATGAGGTAACCCTTGAGGTGGTCAATATTTTAGGGTCAAACTTAGTCAATCAAAGTCAACATCTATAGGTCAAACTTGGCTTTGGACCAAGCCTAGTAACTCGGGTATCCTTCCCGGTTATCATCCGTCAACCTCTTGTTACTATACTTTGGCTTTTAAAAACCTAATTTCCAAATTTGGAAAATTTGACAACAATCATTTGTTTAACTTAAAAATTCGTGGTTTTCAAAGTATGACTTTATAAAAATCATTAAAGGCTGAAAACTGCCTTTGAAACAGTTTTCATAATCAAAACAGGGGTGTTGGTGCAAATATATAGTTTTTCTGCATTGTTTTAGAAAATCCTGTGCAGGAATTTCCTGTTCCCGGCACAGTCTTTAGAAATCCGTGTCAGTTTAAAAATCCAATTTGAATTTGAAAAAGTTGTCTTCATGAAAGTTTTAGCTCTCGCAAAATCCTAAAACTTTCGTGTTTTACGAAAAATTTAATTCGGACTCTAACATGTTCATATTGCCGTTTGAACTCACCTGGCCGTGCATAAATCCTGGGCACGGTCAGGCTCGGGTTTTTGCAAAAACGAAGGCCTTTGGAGCCTTATTTTCAAAAACTGTCCGCGTTGTCCTCTCGGAAAATCCCTCTCTACAACTTTCATGTTTTACGTTTTTCCCAATTCGGCCTCTAAAGGCCTCAAATTTCACTTTCCAGAAAACTGGCCAGTTTGTACCCGAACTGGCAGTTTTCATTCTTAAATTCGTTTTACGTCCTATTGTCGCAAATCTAACTCAACCGAACACGCGGGAGCCTAGATAGCATACATGCAGCGTTTTCTAACGTCCCACATGAACAATCATGCTACTCAAACGCGCCCATGCAAACCAAAAACCGATCTGTCCTAGCCTAGGTTTGCATGGTTCTAGGTTGTCTCACCATTCCATAATCGAAACTAACAACCTAGCATGCGATTCTAGAACCGGCTTGTACATAAAACAGGGGACATACAATTCATCATCCATCTAGCATGCACCCTAACATTCAAACAAGCATAAACATAACCATTCAAACAAGCATAAACATAACCAATCAAAGCCATTAAACCAAACCACCCTTAATACCTAATCAAGCACCACCAAAACTAACCTAAAGAAATAAAATAACTTTGATCTTATGCTCTTACAAACCATGCTTGAAATACATTTAAATTTCCCAATTGAAATTTAAATTGAAGAACTTAGGGCTTAAAGGGATTACCTTGATCACTCAAAGGTTAGGGCTTGGTTTTAGGGTCAACTTCCTTTCACCCTTGCTTGGTGCTAGAACCGGCCCTCTTGGCTAGAATTCCTCCAAATTTTTCCACCACCCTTGCACTAAAATCCAACCACCACTAGCTTCAAAAATTCGGCCAACCTTAGCTTTTCTCTTCCTTTCTTCTTCCTCCTTCACAACCGGCCCTTTGGCCTCAAATGGATACCAAAAATTTTTCCAAGCTTTTCCTTGTGTTCTAGCTCAAATCTGACCACCCGACACACTCTTGTTACTCTTGGTTTTGCAAAATTTTCTTTCTTTCCTTTCCTTCTCAAGTTCGGTTTTTGAGAGAGAAATTTGGCATAGTTTTGCTAGAATTTCTAATTTTTTGAATTATGGGTTCACCTATTTATAGGTGAAGAAGAACTCTTTGAAATTGCAAAATGGTCCTTGAAGAAGCAATATGTTGCACAAAAATTTGCACATTAGCCCTCCATGTGGCCGGCCATTAGGGGTAGTCTTGGAGGCCAAGTTTTGATTTCTTTCCACCTTTTTCTTTAATTCAATAAATGATGTCATAATTTGGTGATAAGGTGATCTCATCCTCCTAAGGCCTCGTTGGCTTTTTCCTTCAAATGCAGTCCATTTTTAAGCTAACACAGATAAATCCAATACTGTGTTCACTAATACACAGTATAATTCAGTACTGTTTTGCTTGACTGCAGTCCAAAATTTATCTGTGTATAGTTGGACTGTATAAAAATTTTTCTTTTTATTTAAAGCCATTTGGCCTTTAATATCCTATTTTAGGTGCTTGATTTTTCTATGGTGGTTTTAAAACTTAATTATACTATCTTGCCCGTAAAGACAGTTTCCGCAGTATATTTCCCATACTGCTTTATCGTATACTAGTATCGTCTTAGGTTTGACCACTCTGGTCAACCTTCGACTTGTTTCGGTCAAAACTTTGATCATCATGAATTCATGAAATTATGTCATGCCTTTTCCCTTGAAAAGCCTTATTAGGGAGTCTCGTAATTAATTTACCGAGAACTCAACTCTATACTGATAAAATTATAAATTTTGTATTGGTATTCATAATTTTCATACAATTGCACATAAACACATAGTACAAACTTTAGATTTCTTATATACAAGAAAATCATGAGTTCGTGAAAATTTTTGGATACTACATCCTCCCTCTAGGCCTTGTTTGGCTTTCTCCCTTAAAATGCAGTCCATTTTCATGCTAATACAGATATTTCCAATACTTCTCTCCACTATTAGTAGTACTGTTATACTGGACTGCAGTCCAGAATTCATCTGTGCATAAATAGACTGAGTAAAAAATTTTCTTATAGCTTTAAGCTATTTGGTCCTTAATGTCCTAAATAATGTGCTTGATTTTTCTATAGTGGTTTTGAATCTTATTCTTACTATCTTATCCGTAATGACGGCTTTTCGCAGTATAATTTCCATACTGCTTGTCATACAACCGTACCATCATACTTTGACTTTTCTGGTCAAACTTTGACCAACATAAAATCATAAATTTCTATCATACCTTTTTACTCAAAGGCTATTTGCTTGACTAAGCAATTCCGTTCTGAGTCTTATTAAATTATAAGAACTCACAAAATTTAATTAAAACCCTAATCGACTTTTTCATAAATACCTTTACGGTACAGCTTAGATTCCTTTAAAAAGGAAATCGTAATATCATAAAAAGCTAGTCATTACAACATATACAGAACGTAGAGACTGTGCTCGTCTGTTAGGTAACGATCTTATCACATGAGTTTAGTTATCTGTAACAACGTGTTGCACTTTTCTAAACCCATCACTTGATGGTTTTTTTTGTTTAACAAAATTTAATAATTCTTCCCAACCAAGAAAATTAAAAAGACTAATAGATTAAAATAATTCAAAAAAAAAAAAAAAAAAAAAACATACACACACACACACTCGAACACACTAACGTATCGCAAAAGTTAGTAAAAACTGCTCGTCTTGTAAGTTAATAAATTAACAAGACTAATGGCCATCCTTGGCCTATCCTATTCTGCCGGAACTAAAAATTGGTTATTTATATCTCCCTCAGTAAAAAACTGTATTTTTAGTCAAAAACTCATTATTTATACCAAAAGTAAAGAAATGAAAGTTAAAAGGAAAATGAGCAATATGTTTGAATAATGTTTGGTCGTATACATCGAGAAAGAAATTTTCGTTCGTATTGATAATGATGTTATTATGTAGTATTTTTGAAGCATATAAAAACTCACCAATAATCTGTTACATAACATTTTATTATTCTTTTGGTTATGTATGTACGTGTAGTTCTTGAAAAACACATATCATGATCAATCTTTTTTTTTTTTTAATATCTATTTTAATATTTCCAAGTCTAGATACAAACAATCAAACATTCAACATCTTAGGTATCTACGAAAAGGTAAACACAACATTTTATCCGGCAAAGAATGAAGTGAAATATCCAGACATACGTCACAGCCCCTCTACCTGAAGAAGTAGACCAGATCATGTAGGCTCCAATGAGATGGTAATTTAACATATTCTCAACACATGGCGTGAATCATGAAACGTATATCCAACAAATTAATAGACGTTAGCTTAGTCAATATTAATGTTAGAACACATTAAATCATTCCACAAGTAGTTGAGATGAATTTTATGTTATCGCAGATATTCGATTTCAAGAAACAGAACCAAGTCTATTGGATCACCATCTTAATTTGTAACGATCTATGCTTCCCTTTGGTATGATATTGTCCGCTTTGAATTTTGTACCTGCATTGACCGGATCTCAATGGCCTCTTATGCTGCCACGTGACAGGTTACTTGGTAGTTCCTATTCGGCACCCTTCACGATATCCATATTTCCCGGCCTCATTATTGTTGAAGTCAATACCCTTTATCTTTGAAGTCGACGTCCTTTATGTTGATTCCTTAAAGGGTGCCTATAAGAACTTTATTAAGCAAAATCTCCTTATTTTGTTTTTGGAGCTAAGAATATTAACTCGGCACCCCATCAACAATAGCGCCACCCCCTCCCCCCTCCCCCTCTGGTGTTTGACGTGCTTCGAGCTTTACATTGAGTTTAAACGGCTCCCACGTAGAGAAAGATGAGTAAGATGATATTTGTGTTGAGCAATTGATAAACAATCACGTCGCTTCAAATGAATGAATATGGAGATGAAAAATACTTGAATTGTCCATCCTCTTATTAAAACTCCGTTAAATATTTGTTTCTCTTGCAAGTGTAAGTTAGACATATGAAAAATAGGAACAAAAGTTGCTTACCTTGAATGATTTAGCATAGAGTATGAAGGTAGATCTTATTAGCTCGGAGGTATTCTAATTCTCCTTCCTTTAAAACGGAATTCTTCAAAAAAAATTTCTAAGTTTTGAGAGTGAATTTACATACTTGCACCTATTTTCTCTTTTTCTTCCCTTAAGGGGGATATTTTTTTTTTTCAGAATAACTGAATAAAATTGGATGATGCAAGCTTATATACGTGGCACCAGTTTTCTCTTCTTCTTCCCTTAAGAAGGAATTCTTCGAGAAACTTTGATGCATTGTGTGTGTGCTCTTGGACTCGGCACCCGTGTTCTCTTGTCTTCCCTTGGGAGGGAATTCTTTGAGAATGACTAAATAAATTGGGTGCGAGCTTGTAGACTCGGCACCATTTTCTCTTCTTCTTCCCATAAGAGGGAATTTTTTGAGAAATTGTCGAATGTAGTAATTGGAGACCGAAGACATGCTTCCAGGTCGGGATATCCCAGCCCCCTGTCTCTGACAATTTTTGAAGAGTTGAGGACTACACGGCCCCCTATGTGCTTTGGCCAAGTCGACTACCTATATGCAGAGATAACAACTTGGCTGCCTTTTTCTTTTTCTACCTTTAAAAAGGGATCAGAGAGAATTTTCAAAGTAGGGGCCAACTCGGCGCCCCAAGTGTTGGGATACCATCTTGGCTTCCTTCTCTTTGACAATTTTCCAAGTACTGGGAACCATCGCGGCTCCCTTCTACTTACACTTCAGGATCTTCCTTATTATCGATGACATCTTAGCGCCATGGATGTAGGTGCCAATTCGGCTCCCGAAGTGTTAAGATACCCTCTCGGCTACCTTCTCTTTGATAATTTCCCAAGTATTGGGGACCATCATGGCTCCCTTCTACTTGCACTTCAGGATCTTCGTTATTGTCGAGGGCGTCTCAGTGCCATGGATGTAGGTGCCAATTCAGCTCCCTAAGTGTTAAGATACCATCACGGCTACCTTCTCTTTGACAATTTTCCAAGTATTGGGGACCATCACGGCTCCCTTCTACTTGCACTTCAGGATCTTCGTTATTGTCGAGGGCGTCTCAGTGCCATGGATGTAGGTGCCAATTCGGCTCCCTAAGTGTTAAGATACCATCACGGCTATCTTCTCTTTGACAATTTTCCAAGTACTGGGAAGCATCGCGGCTCCCTTTTACTTACACTTTAGGATCTTCCTTATTATTAATGACAACTCAGTGCCATGGATGTAGGTGCCAATTTGGCTCCCTAAGTGTTAAGATACTATCTCGGCTACCTTCTCTTTGACAATTTTCCAAGTATTGGGGACCATCACGGCTCCCTTCTACTTGCACTTCAGGATCTTCCTTATTGTCGAGGACATATCGGTGCCATGGATGTAGGTGCCTATTTGGCTCCCTAAGTGTTAAGATACCATCACGGCTGTCTTCTCTTTGAAAATTTTCCAAGTACTGGGAACCATCGCGGCTCCCTTCTACTTACACTTTAGGATCTTCCTTATTATCGATGACATCTCAGCGCCATGGATGTAGGTGCCAATTCGGCTCCTTAAGTGTTAAGAAACCATCTCGGCTATCTTCTCTTTGACAATTTTCCAAGTATTGCGGACCATCACGGCTCCCTTCTACTTGCACTTTAGGATCTTCCTTATTGTCGAAGACATCTTGGTGCCAAGGATGTAGGTGCCAATTCGGCTCCGTAAGTGTTAAGATACCATCACGGCTGTCTTCTCTTTGACAATTTTCCAAGCATTGGGAACCATCATGGCTCCGTTCTACTTACACTTCAGGATCTTCCTTATTATCGATGACATCTCAGCGCCATGGATGTAGGTGCAAATTCGGCTCCCTAAGTGTTAAGATACCATCTCGGTTACCTTCTCTTTGACAATTTTCCAAGTATTGGGGACCATCACGGCACCCTTCTACTTGCACTTTAGGATCTTCCTTTTTGTCAAGGGTGTCTCAGTGCCATGGATGTAGGTGCTAATTCGGCTCCCTAAGTGTTAAGATACCATCACGGCTGTCTTCTCTTTGAAAATTTTCCAAGTACTGGGAATCATCGCGGCTCCCTTCTACTTGCACTTCAGGATCTTCCTTATTGTTGAGGTCGTCTCGGCGCCATGGTGGCACCATCTATGAGATACCATATTGGCATCCTTCTTCTTTGAGAATTTTTCAAGTATTGGGAGCCATCGCGGCCCCCTTCCTCTTGTACTTCAAGATCTCCCTCGTTGTTGAAGTTGTGCTCGACGCCATGGTGATCTTCCAAAATTTTTCATCGGTTCCCTCCTCGGCGCCTCAAGATCTCCTCTATAGTTGAGGTTGTCTCGACGCCATGGTGGTCTTCCGAACTTTTTCATCAGTTCCTTCCTTATATATGCACCTCAGGATCCCCCTCGTTGTTAATGTTGTCCACAGCGCCATGGTTGTCTTCCAGAAATTTTTTATCGATTCCCTCCTCAGCAGCTCAAGATCTCCGTTATTGTTGAGGTCGTCTTGGCACCATGGTGGACTTTTGAAATTTTCCATCGGTTCCCTCCTCGGTAGCATGGTAGTATTATCATGGTTGAAGTCACCATCAAATCCTTCGGGGAATTTTGCAGGAATATTAAGATTCGGTGGTTCGGGCCCTCCATCCAGCGTCAATTGTTGATGGTGGAAATCCTCCTAACAATACTGGAGTCGAATATGTAAACTATAAACCTAATCTATCGCAGGAAAAGCAGAGGATTAAAAGTGCAGAAAAATAAAGAAGACGAGAATTTTATAGAGGTTTCCCTTCTGTTTGAAAGGTAAAATCCTTTTTGGAGTCGGGGAGAAATTGTTTAACTATTTTTCCATAAAAAGTACTATACAATGTTATGTGGACTTAAGATGTCTCTAGGGTCTCTCTTAGACACACAAGCCTTCATATATTAAATCTTAATATGATTATATAGTCAATACACAACCATATTAAAAAAAAAAAAAACATAGTCATATATACTCATAATCTTAAATCTTAATATATACATTATATAAATTTGTTTTTTTCAAAATGGCAAACATATGTTGTTTAAAAAATATGAATAAATAAAAAAATTTAGACAGACCGGGCTTCGGGTGGCCCGGCCCATCAGGCTCAAAGGTAAGGCTCAACCCGACCCTTATGCTTGCACCGGGCTGGGGATGACTCCGACATTTGACAGGCCGGGCCAGACCCTCCAGGCCAAAAGTGCGGGCAATGGGCTAGCCCGCTTAGCACGGTCCATATTTACAACTCTAACTTCTACAAGTCTAGATGATATATTAAAAATAGGATTGAAATCTTATGTCCAATTTTTGATATCCCAAATGATTTCTAACCAATAATATTATGTCACGTTATTTTAAAATGTTTAAAATGCTTTATAGTTGATTTTTTGTACCTTAAAGTCTAACTTTATTCATTGATGTGTCAAAATATAATTGGTTAGACACTATTTGGGATACCGAACTTAGACAAAGGGTGTGAGTTCTTAAAATTAGGGGCATCTATTGACACCTCTCAATCTATTTTACCCACCCTTTTTCTTAAATTATCCATCAATTAAAATTTAAATATTCATTATTACTTAATATACCCCCACAATAACTCCTACAATTTAATTCTATTTTTAATCATTTTTGTACCCACCAACTAACAAATAACCTCCTATTTTTTTAAACAATCTTTGTAATCATTTATTGTTTTTCCTGTTTTTTGACTACTTTTTTTTTTTTAAACAAATTCAATTATTTCAAAAAAATAATATCTAATGAAACTAATAAAGTTGTAGTTTTATGTTTTTTTTAATATTTTTTTATGCAGTATTGTTTTTGTGAATGTTGTAGGTATATACATACATATATGAAGTCGTAGATTATTTATATATAATAATAAAGTCACTTATATCTGTATTGTAAGTTATTGTTTGTAATTTTCTTGTGAAAATAGTTGCACGAGAAAAGAGAAAATTACAATATATAATATAATTATTTGATGATTCAATTTGTTATTTCATGTGTCAAAACAAAGATGATTAATTTATTGGAAATCCATTAAATTTTTAGGATAAAGAAAATAATGTTTTTACTTTTTATTTTGTCTCTTGAAGATAAATCAAGATTTTTTTCAACCTTGACAATAAAAATAAAAATATTTATTTTTGTTTTAAAACAAAATATTAAAACCTTGTTATCTAAAAGATAACAATAATTGGATTTAAAGAAGAAGAAGATGAAAACTATATATGATTAAAAAAAAGGATTGTTTAAAAACAAAAAAAGGGGTTATTTATTGATAGATGAGTATAAAAAGGATAAAGAGTAGAATTAAATTATAGAGATTTTTTGGAATAATAACATGAATATAACAAGTAATAATGAATATTTAAATTTTATTTGGTAGATAATTTAAGAAATAGATGGAAAAAATAGACAGATAAGTGTTAATAGATGCCCCTTTAAAAATATCAGCATAAAACTGATTTCAACACCACTGAATTGACGTCTTTGCCCTTCTCAGCAATAATTTATAGTACCCCGTCGGCCATTTTTTACTTTCTCACCATCTCTGCTAGTTAAAGACAGTCACATGCCTTTCCCAGCGCCTAACACTTGTCACCTTGTCCTTCTCACTCTAACATCCCTAGGAGCCAAGTCAGCACCGCAACCTATACGATGTCGGATATAAGACTTTATGTAAATATATATATATATATATTGAACTTTAAATTCTTGATTAGAATATAAAAAAGAAAACACCTTCATTAAGAAAAAGGAAAAAAAAAAAAAGAGTAAAATATTACTAACCTTGACTTTTTTTAATATGTTATGTTACTAAATTTTTTGAAAATTTTAATAGAATTTGTTTTATTTTTAAAAATTTATAGTGGATAAATGGTTAGGTATATGAGTACTATACTTCAGATGATCAAAGCTTATCCAAAAGAATGGTGGGACTCGTTAGAATGGGAACATCAAATGCTAAAGATGTGCTTCATCCCTTTTGTCAATTTTCGAGATATTTGTAGCCCATCTTGTCTATTCATAATTACAATTTTTACGCTTACTCTTCGACAAATCTTAATACTGCATATGTTGGTCTTGATTCATGTGTCCTCTAGCTCGAAGACGGTTTGGTTTTGTAATTCGAATGCTTTGTACGTGCTCTGTTATTTCCCTGTAACAATTACTATTAGAATATAAAATTAATATCAGTCCACCTCCTTATAGCTTACGTTTTTTGGGAGAAAACGGTAAACTAACATGGTATATAAATTCTAAGCTCAAAACCTTTAGTTACACGCACTGAAAATCTTATGTTTTTATTTAGTGAGTATTATAACATAAAATTAATGTTAGTCCGCTTTCTAAGAGCTTAAGCTTTTGTAGAAATACGAATGTAAAAGTACCCGAGCACGATGATATTGTTGGGGACATCTGATAGCCCAGTGTAGCTTTTATTCTCTCTCTTGTTTCAAGGGAAGGACTAGTATCACAACCAAACTAGATAAGATATATATATATATATATTTTTTATAGGATCTTTTCGTTTACGTGCTTTACTTGCATAGGTGTGAATTCATTTTGATACCTTACTTGCTTCCCAATGTCTCCAGCTTTTTTGTTTCATTTTCTATTATAAAAGGACACAAGCTTGTAGCATGACATTCTTGTGCTGGTTTTCGCTTCCAATTTCTATCCATAGTCGAGTACTGTCGATTTTTTAGCGAAAAGATTTCCTGCTTGTTCTTGCCTTTCAGCCAGGTACGTTTTCCCTTTCCTCTGTTATTTCCCTGTAACAATTACTGTTAGAATATAAAATTAAAGTCAGCCCACCTTCTTATAGCTTACATTTTTCGGGAGAAAATGGTAAACTAACATGGTATATAAGTTCTAAGTTCAAAACCTTTAGTTACACGAACAACTTATGTTTTTATTTAGTGAGTGTCATAACATAAAACTAATATTAGTCCGTCTTCTAACAACTTAAATTTTTGTGAGAAACGGCAATGTATGAGTACCCGAGCACGATGATATTGCTGTTCTAGCGTGGGACCACTGATAGCCCTGTGTAGCTTTTATTCTTGCTCTTATTTCAAGGGAAGGACTAGTATCACAACCAAAAATCAAAACAAAAGACAAGTTAGAAAAAGAAGAAGAAGAAAGACCAACTAGATAAGATATATAGATATATATATATATATATATTTTATAGGATCTTTTCGTTTATGTGCTGTACTTGCATAGGTGTGAATTCATTTTGATACCTTACTTGCTTCCCAATGTCTCCAGCTTTTTGTTTCAGTTTCACTTATAAAAATAGGACAAGCTTTACCATGACATTCTTGTCCTGGTTTTTGCTTTTGATCTCTATCTACAGTCTGAGTACCGTCGATTTTTTAGAGAAAAGATTTTCTGCTGGTTCTTGCCTTTCAGCCAGGTACGTTTTCCTTTTCCTCCAAATCCATCTACAGGCTTGTCTTTCAGTATTTTTCCCCATTATGCATACTTGGAATAACTTGTTGTTTATTATTGTCATTATTATTCTTTGAAAGTGAATAACATGTTCTTTAATTCTTTGACCACATTTTTTCCTTCCATTTTAACTTTGATTTAATCATTTTATTATCTTTTGCTCCATGAAGTTTACTTTCGTGCCTTGTGTGTCAGTGAATCACTTTCCATTAATAGACACAAAAATAAGCCTCAAAAAGATGATTTGGCATGATTAAATATATATATATATATGTGATCGACAATATTTAGCGCTATTATCTAACATTTAACCTCCAAAATACTATAGGCTGTTCAATGAAAAAAAAAATGAATAAGAATTTCCTTTTAAAAAGTTAAATACTCAAAAAGATCCGAAATAACAAATCTAATTGGATCTCAAAAACCTTCAAGGTTAGTTTTCCACTACACCTTAAAAGCTTTTAAAAATTTGTTCTTGCTGCAAAAGTTTGGTTCAAATTTAGCTTCCAAATAGGTACGTCTTTACATACATCGTTTTGAGTTCTAACTAAAAGTGTGCATATAGTTCATCCTCTATTGAGTGTTTTGAAAGATGAATGTCCAAAGACTACCGGTGGTGATTAATATCTCGAACGGACTCTCATTATGGTCAGGAAGTAGGGACTTCATTTTTTGGTAGCATATTCTGTTTTCAATAGTGTGATTAATGAATGAGAAGATTGAGCTGCTCTATCTGAGATGTCGCTGCTAGAAATTTTTGAATAAAGCGATTCAAGGAGTGACAAAGTGATCATTAATTAAGCAAGAATTATTTTTGTTGTTCTGTCTTTGAATGCAGTACTGCGAATAATACGTCTGTCTGGACTGGAGCATTCTTCAAAGACTATCGACAAGAGAGTCTGGTCAGCCACAAGCTAGCATTCAAGGAAAAACATGGCCGATATAGAGTTAGACATGGGAGATTCGATGGGGAGTAGTGAAGCAAAGAGACATAAAGGCTCATTTGACCTGGCTTCTCATGGAGATGATGACAATGTCATGCTCGGAAATTGGAGAGGAGAGCCTGGGATTCCCAAGAAAGAGACCTATATCAGACAACCAAGAGTGGAGCCAAAAACCAGCAAGCGCTGGTCCATATTCAGGGTTCCGGTACATGTACGCGATGTTGATGATAAGGCTTACACCCCGAAGATTGTCTCCATAGGTCCATTCCATCGTAACGGTTTGGCTCTAAAACCCATGGAAGCTCAAAAATTGCGGTTTCTCAATCGCCTTCTAGAGCGAATTCAACACAAAATACCACTAATAGACCTTCAAAATGCAATGAGGAATTTGGAAGAGAAAACACGAAACTCTTACTCAGTGGAGTTTGTGGATATCGACAGTGATGCTTTTGTGGATATGATGTTGCTTGATGCTTGCTTTATTGTGGAGCTCTTTCGCCTAAATGATAAGGTTTCCGAGGTACGTAGAAGTCTGAATTCTTCTCACCTTATTTTAGTTTTTTTTTTAATTGTTTTTTTATTTTAATATCTGTTTTGTTGATTGTTTTTCTTTTTCCTTTATATATTTTATGAATCATGAGCTTGAGGGTGTTATACGCACTCCATACGTAATCTCTCTACTTTTTTGACTTCAAATAAAATAAAAAACATTAAGCAAAAATTTTCTATATTTTTGAGTTGCAGGAAGAAGATTTGGAAGAACCCATTTTCGGAGCACGTTGCATGTTACCGATCATTGGCCTTGATTTACTAATTCTCGAGAATCAAATTCCTATGTTTGTGTTGCAGAACGTATATGAACTAACTTCCCTGGATGATAACCCAATTCCACTAAACAAGCTTGCCCTGAAGTTTTTTGAAAGCTTGAGGCCATGTAAGGATAAAGTGTCGGAGGAAGGGATAGACACCGACTTGCCTCACATACTAGCTTTGTTCGAGTCCAGCTTCATTCCAGTCTGTGATGACACCAACTCACTAAGTACAGGTCCAAAGAAAAAGTGGAATGATTATGATAGACTTCCAGGGAAGGGCTTGGTTAATAATGCCAGAAGGCTAACTTATGCAGGAATTAAACTGAGGTGCAAATTTGGCAACCCTAATCATCTTTTAGATATCGAGTTCAAAAGAGGTTACTTGAAGATTCCGACGCTTCTCCTTGATGATGGCATGTGCTTGTTGTTGAGAAACTTGATAGCTTATGAACAAGGAAATAGATATACTGTACCTTACTTTAGCTGTCTTGCGGTTTTATTGGACAGTATGGTGGATACGGCCAGTGACATCGATATCCTTCGCAATTCGGGTATTATCAAACAAGCAAAAGGTGGCAACGATGAAGTGGTTGATCTGTTGAATAGTCTCACCAAGGAGCTCGAGTTTAACATGGAAGACTGTGACATAATCGATAAAGTTATTGAAGATGTTAATGATTTTTGTCGATCGTGGAAGGCCAAACTAAAGATTCGGTTTTGGAGTTTTTTTTCCCGTGCGGACACAATTCTGTCGTTTGTCATATCATGCATTTCCCTCATCATCACGATTGTGTCCACAATTTTCGTGTTCGGCCATCCATGACCACATTTTACTTGTTGCAGTGTGCTCAAGTGCTGATATGTAGTACTTTACTTACCAGTCCTTGTGAGTGTATCTCCTATCAAGGTTTCATATTCATGTAATGTTAATCAGTTATATGTTTTTGGGATTTAGAGGTAGATAGCCCTTTTTTATTTTAAATGTTTTTTAACAAATGGCAGATGTTTTAGTTAAAAGCCTTTTTTTTTTTTTTTTTTTTTTTCTAAAAATAGTCAATCAATTTTCTTTAATAATTAATCAGTGATTGACTACATAAAATTACTAATTTTGTCAATCAGTGATTGACTACGGTCAATCACTGATTGACCATTTCATAGTCAATTAATCACCGATTGACCATTAGTCAATCACTGATTGACCAAGTCCAGAAAAATGACAAACGGCCATTTTATTAAATAAAAAAAAGTTTGACCTTCTATTAAATCAGGCAACTAAAAAAGGTCACTCAATCTAATTTTCATAAGTTTTAATCATGGCTTATGACATATATATTTTGAATTGGTCTTGTCGAATTTTTATTGTCGTATTTGCTTTATTTTAATACCTTTACTGAGGATCGGTACGTAATTGGAATCTACGTACCGACCACATTTATTTGTCCCCTTTGAATAGATACTGTAGTAATTTCTCTTACGTTATCTCTCTTGTAAGAGTCTAACCTAGAGGTGGTTGTTAGTTCACTTGTTTAAACTTTCTTACTTGTCCTTGTGAGTGTATGTATCTTCAGTCAATGTGGAGTTCGTGAAATTTACCTTTACTCTATCGTGGTCCAGTTCAATTTCTCTACGACATACTGGTTTTGTTATCTTTAAACACCTCGTACAATGACCCAAGATAAGATCATTACTTATTAAGAAATACTCAACGTCATAATCTTATCAAACTAAAATATCCAGCTTTATTTACCGATTGTGAATGGTAAACATACATATATGTGTGACTATTTTAATGAAAATGCATAAACTTTATTTAAATAAACGTATTACATAAGAGTATGATTCACAAATATTGCTTTAAAAGTATTTATTCCCAACATTGATCCTTGAGAAAATTACCCAACTTGCCACCTCTTTTCCCTCTATGAAAAATTTTGCCACCCTTTTTTCTTTCGTTACTTTTTTGACATACGTTTTTTTTTTCCTTTCTGAATTTTATTATTATTATTTTAAATATAATCATTATGATACTATATACATTTTACCAGATGTCACTAGAACCAATAGTGATCATTGATAATGTTGATCTCCGGCTTTGCTCTCTCGGACCGATCACCGAAGTATTCTATCAAAATATTTTTGATATTTTACAAGATTTTTTTTTTCAACATGGATGATCGGATGTCTCCAGTTTCGGTTGCGGCGCTGGTTGGAGACATTCCGTGATTTATGTTAAAAACAAAAAATTTATAAAAAATATTCTATTAGAATATTTCGGTGATCAGTGACTGAAACTGGTAGCCTGCATCGGCAACTGGCCACAGGAGTCAGATACCTTTGGTTAAAAGTGAGTAAAAAAAAAAATTTGGCGCTATGCCCCGTCTTTAAGTTTGAATATTCTTTCTTATGTTTCTCTTTCCAGGCATGTCCCTCGTGTTGACTTGTGTACTATGGGAGATTTATTTGGCCTTCTAAATCTTTGCTCTATTAGCCTCCTTACGTTTTCTTCAGTTATTATTACTGAATGCATTTGAAGAAAAATCTTTCGTGGAAGTCCTGTCTTTTAGAATTTCCCGTAAAGAGGTTGTTTTTTCTGTTTATCTTTGTTCTCAATCATGAATATTGATCTTTTATTGGTTTTTTTTTTATTTATTTTAGTGTGTTTTGCTTTTTTTTTTTTTTTTCCCTCTCCTCTTTTTGACGAAACTTAAGGACTCGTTTGGGGAGCATTCCAAACCACACTTTTGAAACTATTTTCTTTTTGTCTTTTTTTTTTTTAATTCAAAACCCTAGACAGTAAAAAAACTACGGATAGAGGAGAAGAAAGTTCACTATATCAAAGATAGATACAAGATGGACTAGCTATAGCAAAAGAACATAATGATAAAATCATAAAATTACATTATATATATCCAAACTCTATGGGAGCCCGATCCCTCCGCTACCACCACAGACCCCTAAAAAATTCTCATAATTAAAGCTCCACCACATATGTCACATCACGAGCTTTTCAGGTCGGATCAAAACAAATTTCAGATCACCGTACTTTAACAATGTAGATATTAGAAAATTAGACACGACCAATTTAATTCATTGATGGGTGAAAACAAGTGGAAAGCTGGATCCGACAACAAGAATCTTTGAAAGTGGCTTTGAGTTTTCACCACTAATGGTTTTCTTTTGCTAATTTATTCAATAATTTTATGCTCATCTTCACTTTTTCGAAAGAGAAAAGCAAAATTTTGAAAATAACGTTCCACTAAAGCGAAATGGAATCTTACTGTTCTGCATAGTGGTGGGGTTATCTGATGGTTTGGTTTAATATTAATTAGTTCTTTGATTTCATTTGCCTTTGTGAGGTTTATAAATGTTCTTCAAAGTGAACCTCAAAAACGACATCAAGCACTAAACAACAAACCTCCAAAAACACAATACGTACAAGAAAACGGCACTAAACAACAAACCTCAAATGACTAGAGCATTAAAATCACGCAAGTATGCAAACGCCAAAGAATTAAAACGAAATTAGTGGGCAATAAAATTGAAAATAACGACATCAAATTATTAGCGAAACAACTTAATTATGAAGAAAAATTACAGCACATAACATGTTTAATTGGTATTTTTAAAAATTATAACAGATTTTTTAAAGGTGATAAATCATATTATGTTTTTTCACGGGTAAATCCTTCAATTTTTTAGTAAATATTTGGATTTTCTAGTAAATAACAGATTTATAGGCAAATAAATATTAGGCTCTCACCACGACACTGAAGCTGACGATGTTGAGCAAAGAGAATCATAGTAGAGAGAAAAAACAGAGAAATAGGGGAGGAGTTGTATGGATAATTTCGATATTTTCGCGTACGATTAATATAAATATGTATTTATTACTAATCTCCGACCCCAAATTTAAATGTTGATGTTAGTCAATTTAACATGACAATATGTATTTATTACTAATCTCCCACCCCAAATTTAGATGTAGATATTAGTGAATTGAGCATGACCAAGTTAGTTCATTGACGGGTGAAAACAGCTAGAAAGGTGGATCCGACACCAAGAATCTTTGAAAGTGGCTTTAAGTATTTTTCACCACTAATGGATTTTTTTATTTTTATTTTTTTGGCTAATGTATTCAATATTTTTATGCTCATCTTCACTTTTTTCAAAGAAAAATGCAAAAATATTAAAATAAGTTCCACTAAAGCGATAAAATGTGCTTTGGTTATAGTTCTAACTATTGGAAACGGAATCTTAGCATGTGTTTGGATGCACAATCTAAACCATATAATTACAATCTAACTTTTGTCATTTTCCCTCAGCTTTACTATTCACACAGTTTTGTAATTTAAAATTTAAAAGTCCATAATTTTGCATAGATAAATTCAAATTCTACAACAAAAATGATTATAATGACACAAAATTCACGACACTTTTCTTAAAATGTCTTAAAAAGGCTCTTCAAGGACATTTTTCTGCCGATTGTCATAGAAAAGACTATTTTACGACATTGAAAAGACAAATGTCGTCAAATTTTATTATGTTGCAAAAGTAAGATTGCATAAAAAGGCCTATTAATTATTAAAAAAAATATATGCCTACAAACATGTATAGACTTTATATACGTGCAATTAACTACAGAACTTTCCACTTAACAAAGAACAAGATAAGAACAAATTATTCCACAACTTAATTGTGCTTGCAAATATAGCCTAAATAACTTAAATTTGCTCCAAAGAAAGAGAAAACTTTATCACTTCATCTCAACGGTCTTGAATTCCTAATGATATTTCATGAAATAAAAAAAAAATCAAGCACAGCCAGTTATCGAAAATTACGGTACGATATTGATAGATGTAAATAACTCCTAGTTACAATCTTGACATTTTCTCATAACTAATTTTATAATGATCACACTGAAATGTTCAAGTTTTATGTGTGGTCCCATGAGCTAGAAGACAAACAGGTTTGGTAGAAAGGGAAAGCTTAGCCCTAGATACACCGGACCATTTGAAATCCTCGAGAGGGTTGGAAAAGTAGCTTACAAGCTTGCTTTGCCGCCAGAGTTAGCTTCTGTACATGACGTTTTCCACGTTTCGATGCTGAAAAAGTATGTACCTGATCCTTCTCATGTTCTAAGTCAAGAACCAATTGAAGTCCGAACTAATCTGACATATGAGGAAAAGCCAGTTCAGATCTTGAATCGAGAAGAAAAGGTTTTAAGAAATAAAACCATCCCTATGGTTAAGGTTTTATGGCGGAATCATAATGTTGAGGAAGCAACGTGGGAGTTAGAAGATGATATGAGGAAGAACTATCCCCATTTGTTTTAATTTTCGGGGACGAAAATTTTTAAGGGGGGTAGATTGTAATAACCAGTTTTTGTACAAATTACGATTTCGATTTTTTTTGAAATCAAAGTATGTATTATGCATGTTTATATGAAATGTCTGATCTGATTTTATCAGAATTAGAAATTATGTATGATTTTATTCCGGTCAAAGTTTGACCAGGAAAATTTAAGATATGATCGAGACGATACTGAAGTATAATTAACAGTACGAAATTATACTGTGAAAAATCGTCATTACGTATATGGAAGTGAAATTAAGGTACGAGACTATTATAGAAAAATCAAGCTCAATATTTAGGGTAATAAGGCCGAGAGGTTTCAAGTTCGGAGAAAAAAAATTTTCATACAGTCCAGTTAAGCACAGATGAATTTTGGACTGCAGTTCGATATGACAGTACTGTTTTTAGTTGGAAACAGTATTGACAATATCCATATTACTATGAAATGGACTGTACTTGATGAGACAAAACAAATGGAGCTTAATTAAGGGACACCTCATCAAAAAGGATAATTAAGTGAATTTTTGGATTTTTGTAAAAATTGGAAAGTAATATAAAAAGTGATCATTAAACATTTACTTGTTCACCAAGGGAAGCCATAATGGCCGGCCACCTTGCATGGATTTGTGAAGAATTATGTCTCTTTGGAGGATTGAATTGCAAATTAAAGAAAAGTGTTCACATACATATATGTGAAAAAAAAAAAAAAAAGACCAATTTTGACCATTTAGACTTTTTGTTCACCTTTTTCACACCAAAAACCACCACCAAGGCCGAACACTAGGGAGGAGAGAATACACCCATCTTGGTCGGATTTTCTTGAGAAGAAAAGCAAGAAAAAAATTTGTTGGATTCAAGTTCAAGGATCATCTTTCAAGTTTTGAGGTAAATCCTCTAAATTCCTAAGTTTTTCTATTAAGTTTTGGAGCAAGACTTTTAAATGTATTTCAAGCTATTGGTTGTAAGAGCATAAGCTCATCTTCCATCTTTCTCATGCAAAGGTTCTAGGGTGTTGGTATGTGCTTGTATGAGCCTTAGAAAGTTTATTTATGTGGTTGGTTTGTGTTTTTGGTTTATGCTTTAGAAAATCATATGTTAAGGGTGTATGTTCACCACATGTTTGTTGTATGTCCCCAATATGTTCAAGTATGATTTTGGATGATTGGAAAGGGGATTAAGGTATGTTATGTGGAGGGTTTGAGAACAAAACCCCAAAAACCATAATTATGGTTAAATTTCCATGTGGGTTTATGTGTATGATTGTATGATGTTATTGGAATGCATGATTTGAAAAACGATAGGAAATACGCTGCATGCTTGTTGTAGGCTCATGGTTTGAACCGTTTGAGGTAGTGTGCACGTAATTTTACGTAC
This sequence comes from Ficus hirta, assembly GCA_038430175.1. Classification (NCBI taxonomy): domain Eukaryota; kingdom Viridiplantae; phylum Streptophyta; class Magnoliopsida; order Rosales; family Moraceae; genus Ficus; species Ficus hirta. Next base: position 30,748,244 of record CM076585.1, read on the forward strand.
GAACCAACAACAAAAGAAGCTGCCAGTTTCGGACCCTTGCAGGGCAGCCGTCTGGAAACAAGGTTTTGAGGCCTTTAGAGGCCGAATTTGAGAAAGGTTAAAACACAAAAGTTGTAGAGTAAGGAAAATCCTAGGGGGTAACGCGGACCGTTTTCAAAAATAAGGCTCCAACGGCCTCCGTTTTTAGTAAAATCCGAGCCTGGTCTGGGCAATCCAGTGTTCACGGCCAGGCAACTTCAACGAGGTAAATGGGTAAGTTAAAGGCTAAACTGGGTTTTGAGCAAAACATAAAAGTTGTAGGAATCCCTAAGATCTACAACTTTCATGAAGAAGACTTTTGCAAATTCAAAACCAATTTTAAAGTAAAACTGAATTTTAAACTGGGCAGGAAAATAAGAAATTCCTGCACAGGATTTTCAAAACAGTGCAGGATTAGATAGTTTCTGCACATACACTGATAACTGAGTTTTTGGGACTATTTTCAGAAAAGGTTTTCAGATTTTCATAGTTTTACTATTTTTTGAAAAAAATAAATAATGATAAGTAAGAATTTATGGTAAAGGATTACTTAATTGGGTCGGGTAATTAGGATACCCATAGTAACCACAAGGAGGTTACTAATTTTTATATGACAAGTTTTGGACTCAAGGTTACAATTAGTAACCAAATTAAAATATCACTTTTGTATGTAAGGGGCATATAACTAAGATTATGGATAAAGGTTGGTTTGGATACCAACACTAAATGCAATAAGTTATGGTAAGATGGGACGATTCTTATCTTACGTCTTTTTGTAAACAGGTAACTAACTATTGTTGCAACTCGTTGGAGTAGCAAACTTCTGATCTAGTAAAAACTCGTAAGTACAACTCCGCCTACAGTATAGGCAAAAAATGGTTTTCCTGATTTTATGTTTTATAACTATACATTTATGTATAAATGTGTATGATTTATGATTCATGTTATGACATCATGAAGCATGTCCACTATTGATTACTCATATGGTAAGAATAAGACTAAGTTTCAAGTAAGAAACTATTTTAAGATTATGATGTTTAAGAAAGATGATAAGTAGGTTCTGTGTTGTACCGACCTGCTCTAGGTCAGGTTTGGTCCGTGGTTTGAGTTGGATTGGGCTGGCCGCCCCAACCATTCCATGGCAGCGCGCCACGGTACGTACACTTATGTTAAGGGCCCATAGTATGTTAAGTTAAGAAAGAATAAGAAAGCATAATCAAAGCATAATTGGCTCATGCATTGTTTTGCTTTATTATGAAATGTTTTTGCGGATAAATAGTTGTACTTGCTGAGCGAAAGCTCACGACTTACGTCTATGCTGTAGGTAAGCTTCCTACTAGCAATGTTTGATACAAGATGGTGGAGTGCAGCAGAGCTATCTATGAGATTACGGGCTGGGAACCACTGCGCGTTTTGTTAATATATATGTATGCAGTTTTAAACATTTCAGTTTCAAACTCGAGTGCTTGATTCAGTACTTATATATATATATGTATATATGTATGTTTATATGTAACTATATGAATCAAGTGAGAAAAAAAAATATAGTCTGAATTTCCGTTTCATAAATATAGTAAGTAATTATGTATGTTTATGTAAGATGTAACGGCCTACGTAAGGTGGGTCGTTACAGAGTTGGTATCAGAGCGGGTTCCTGCCTTCTGGTCTCATAGTCTGCCTGCTAGCGCGCCACAGTCATTGTAAGTCAAATTATATTTCGTGTATGAATATTTATTTAGTAAGTATGATAAGAAAATTGTATGATATAGATACGAGACTTATGGCCGCGGATCGGGATGCTGCATCAGTATTTTATGAGATGCAACCCCTACTCTTCGATGGGACCCGACGGACAGTAGCATTAGCAGGATGGCTTCACGACATGGAGTCAATCTTCCGGATTGGTCATATAGAGGCTCATCTTCAGGTCCCATTGGCTAGTCGATGCCTAGTGGCGGGCGCTCGGATATGGTGGATGACAGTAGGAGAGCCGACGATACCTAATGGAACATGGGCAGATTTCCGCGCTCTTATCATCGCACGTTATGGGCTTTTTTCCAGACGAGGACGCTGATATGCCATATCGTGATCCGGAGATTTATCGCGACATGTACTATAGACGATATCTCAGTTATGCAGCGGATTGGCATGCATACCCAAATGAGTCTATGGGTCACTATTGCCAACGATTCCGGGATGCGATGTTGCCATATATTCCTCGCAATGCAGGAGACCCAGAGTTAGCGGCACTACATCTCCTCATAGGAGGGTTACCTCCTAGCATTCGGCTTTTTGTTCTTGAGCCTATGGCAGGGATGACAGTTGAGGAGATGATACATGATATTATGGAGGCCGAGATTATGGCGCATATGATACAGGTTGCGGCATTAGAGGATGATTACGCCGTACCAGTTGATGATGCCGGTATTGCAGAGCCACTGTTTCACGGAGGTCCAGTTCTGCCGGAGGATCCTATCCCTGCTGTGCCACTTCAGGCGATTCCTCCTCAGGAGGCGGAGGTAGATACAGATGATGGTGATGTGGACCCTGTTGATGTCCCGGTCGACCAAGAGGAAAACCCCCGATGATCCTCCCATAATCATCATCGAGAGCGATGATGAGGAAGAAGTTGAGGAAGAACAAGAAGAATGGGAAGAACAAGGAGAAGCCGTCGAAGAAGAATGGGAAGATCCCGAGGAAATTTTGTTCGATAAAGAAAGTGGGGATGCGGACTCCGATGTTTCCTCCGATATTACGGCCGAGTAGACAGTTTAGTTCGAACTGATGTATAGGTATTAGTTTATTCTTTTTGACCTTAGGGTTGTATATAGTATAGGATCGATGGTTAAGTGGTAGACACTTCCATCTCATTTTTTTTGACCATGTACATATAGTAAGTATTATGTGTATAGGATATGTATATGTTGTCATTCAAATATGATGTACCTTTTGTATATGTACAAAAAGGAACAAGTTCATATATGAAATGATATTATGATGAAGTATTGTTTATGATAAGTTTACGATAAGTTATGATATGATATGATGGAATGTTATATGATGTTTTATGATACGATAAGATCTGCTATGGAACGATGTGTTATGCTAAGTTATGAATGGAAAAAGTGATGTTTAAGTATAACAATACTTTTTCTTGTTAATAAAATAGGAATCTAAGGATGGTACGACCTCGCGTGCGGGTAAGTCAAATTCCGCAAGAACCGAATCTTGCCAATATAGTAGCCACCTTGCAGCGGCAACTGCTAGAACAGCAACAGGAGACAAATCGGCTTCGGGAAGAGATAGCCCGTATGAATCAGGTACCTCGCACTAACGAAGTGCCACCTCAAGATATCCCTGTACCCCCTGCAGCGCCCCAAGCACCAGGGATTCGTCAGGAGATTCCACGAAATGTTGAAGTCCCTTTAGCACCCGCGGGGATTCAAATCAACCCACCAGTAGTTTGGGAAGATTTATTATATGAACGGTTCAGGCGAATGAAGGCGCCTGAGTTTGAAGGGTTAACAGACCCGATAGAAGCTGATAACTGGCTCATTGACATCCAGGTGATCTTGGATTTTATGGGACTCACTGAGCATGAAAAAGTCCTTTGTGCTTCTTTTGCCCTTAAAAAGGATGCCAGACACTGGTGGATGACAGTCCAAATGCGCCGAGACATTGCGGCTATGAGCTGGCAAGATTTTGTAGCCGAATTTCGGATGATGTACTACAACAGAAAAATTCTTGCGGCTTAGCAGGACGAATTCAATAGCATGAAACAAGGGTCGATGACGGTCATGGAGGCTGTAAAAAGGTTCGAACAGTTAGCTCGCCTATGCCCAGAGCTGGTACCGAATGAAACTGAGAAAGTACGAAGGATGATGAAGATGTTTCGAACGGATATTGCCAAGCAAGTCAGTGCTGGCAGTAGCCCTCCAACCTTGGTGTCAGATTGTATCAGCCGTGCAATAAGAGCCGAATACTGGATCAATCAAGACAAGGAGGCTAGGGCGCGGATTTTCAAGGCTAAGAAGGAAGAAAAAGCTATGGTGAAACAAGTACAGCCAAAACCGAACCAGGAAGCATACCAAAAGGGTCAAACTAGCAATTTGGCCCAAGGTTCCAAACAGTCCGGGAGGAACAAGAGAAAGGGGAATGCGACCGGCCAGGGCCAACAGAGGAATTTCCCTCAGAAAAGAAACAACAGAGGGAACGAGGGTAACAATAATGACTATCCAGTGTGCACGCAGTGTGGGAAAAAGCACCTGGGTGTGTGCAGATTGGGAACGAATGCTTGCTACATTTGTGGCAAGGAAGGTCATTATGCCAGAAACTGTACCTCAAATAGCCAGAATCAGAACCCTCAGTACTCTAACAGAAATGCAAGCAGTCAGTTGCATGCAGTTCAAGCCAAGATCGAAGGCCCTTCGATTACACCTGGACGATATGAGGTTCTTGAACCCCAAGCCAGGATCTATGCCTACACAAAAGGGGACGCCGAAGCTGGAACTTCCCATGTCGTAACAGGTCAGATCTCTATCGCCACTTATGATGCAATTGCCTTGTTTGATTCTGGTGCCACTCATTCATTTGTATCGATGGAGTTTGTCCAGAAGTTAGAAAGAGGGGTAGATAAGTTGAAGCAACTCTTTAGAACCTCCCTCCCGTCAGGAGAAATTTTGTTATCCGATTCTTGGATACAGAACGTTCCGATATTCATTTGTGGCAGAGAGCTTTACGTGGATCTCATAGCGATTAAGCTTCAGGATTTTGATGTCATTTTAGGGATGGACTTCCTAAGTAAATACAACGCCAAGATTGATTGTCGAAAGCGTTGTGTGACATTTAGTCTTCATGATGAAGAGGGTTTCCACTTTTATGGTCAGTCTCGAGGCTCGACAACCAGGCTAGTCTCAGCGATGAAAGCATGGAAAATGTTGGCTAGTGGATGCCAGGGATACTTGGCCAACATAGTAGACAAGGAACGAGAGGTAGAGTTAGCACCGGAAAATGTTCCCATTATCAGAGAATATGTGGATGTCTTTCCGAAAGACTTACCAGGACTCCCTCCAGAGCGGGAAATTTTGTTTGAAATAGAGTTGTTGCCAGGAGCTGCTCCGATATCAAAGGCACCTTATCGTATGGCCCCAGCTGAACTTAGAGAACTCCAACTGCAGTTGCAAGAACTGTTGGACAAGGGCTTTATTTGACAAAGCCATTCCCCCTGGGGAGCACCAGTTCTATTTGTTAAGAAGAAAGATGGATCGTTGCGGATGTGCATCGACTATCGGGAGTTGAATAAGATCACGATTAAGAACGAATACCCTCTCCCTAGGATTGACGATCTTTTTGATCAACTTAGGGGAGCAATGGTATTCTCGAAGGTTGATTTGAGATCGGGATACCATCAGCTCAGAATTAAGGAGGCGGATGTTTCTAAAACGGCCTTTCGAACGCGTTATGGGCACTATGAATTTCTGGTTATGCCGTTTGGGTTAACCAATGCACCAGCTGCTTTTATGGATTTGATGAACCGGGTATTTAAGGAGTACCTAGACAAGTTTGTTATCGTTTTCATTGATGCCATTTTGATCTATTCAAAGTCCATGCAAGAACATGAGCAGCACCTCAGGATGGTTCTAGAGACATTAAGACGAAATCGACTCTATGCCAAGTTCACAAAATGTGAATTTTGGCTAGAAAGAGTGCATTTCTTGGGTCATGTAGTGTCTGAAGAGGGAATTTCCGTTGATCCAGCTAAAGTTGAGGCAGTTAGTACATGGCCAGTACCCAGAAATGTTACGGAAATACGAAGCTTTCTTGGATTGGCGGGATATTATCGACGTTTTGTTGAAGGATTCTCCAAGATTGCGGCGCCACTTACAGCTCTTACTCGGAAAGGGAAAAAGTTCGAGTGGACGCAAAAGTGTGAAGAGAACTTTCAAGAGCTTAAAAGAAAGCTTACCAGTGCACCGGTATTAATAATTCCTGACGTGGATACAGGAAATTTCATGATTTACAGTGACGCTTCTAAGACCGGATTGGGAGCTGTCCTAATGCAAAAAGGGAATGTGGTCGCCTATGCCTAACGCCAGTTAAAGGATCACGAATGGAATTACCCAACACACGATTTAGAGCTCGCGGTGGTGGTTTTCGCATTGAAGATTTGGAGACATTATTTGTATGGGAATAGATGTGAGATCTATACTGACCATCAGAGTCTCAAGTATATCTTCACTCAAAAGGAGCTCAATATGAGGCAGCGTAGATGGCTAGAACTCGTGAAGGATTACGACTGCGAAATCCTTTATCATCCAGGGAAAGCAAACAAGGTAACAGATGCTCTAAGTAGGAAGTCATCCGGTATGTTGATGTCTCTTGACAAGAGGCCCAAATCGCTTCAGAAGGAAATTTCAGATTTCAACATGGAGATGATAACTGGGAAATTGGCTGTTTTGACTCTTCAGTCCAATCTCCTAGAATCCATTAAGCTTCATCAAGGGAAGGATTCCTTTCTGCTTAAGGCGCAGCTTTTTGGTGGAAAGAATAAGGAATTCAAGACCTCTACAAATGGAATAATTTATTTCAAGGAAAGGATCTGTGTTCCTAACTTTGAATTTCTTAAGAAACAGATCATGTCGGAAGCGCATGAGACGCCGTACTCAGTACATTCAGGAGCTACCAAGATGTACAAGGACCTCAAAGAAAGCTATTGGTGGCCAAACATGAAGAATGAGATTGCTAAATTTGTGTCGAAATGCCTAACTTGTCAGAAAGTTAAGGCTGAACATCGGCAACTCGGCGGAGATCTTCAGAAAATAGAGCTTCCAGAGTAGAAATGGGAACAAACTACTATGGACTTTGTAGTCGGGTTACCCAGGACCGCTAGTGGAAACGATATGATTTGGGTGATTGTTGACAGATTAACCAAATCCGCCCACTTTATCGCCATTAAGGCCACCTTTTCAGTGGAGAAATTGGCTGAAATATATGTATCCCAGGTTATTAGACTTCATGGAGTGCCAAAGTCTATCATTTCAGATCGGGATGGGCGTTTTACCTCTCGATTTTGGAAGAGTGTTCACACGGCAATGGGATCGAAGTTAAAATTCAGTACAGCCTTTCACCCCCAGACTGATGGGCAATCGGAGCGAACCATTCAGACCCTGGAGGATATGCTGAGATCATGTGTATTGGATTTTAAAGGAAGCTGGGATCAGAAGCTACCTTTGATCGAATTTTCTTACAACAACAGTTATCACGCCTCAATTGGTATGGCTCCATTTGAAGCGTTATATGGAAGAAAGTGTCGATCTCCAATCCATTGGCAGGAAGTTGGACAGAAACAGCTTCACACTACAGATTTCATTAGGAAAACCTCCGAGGATATCAAGAGGATTAAGCAGAGACTCGACGTGGCTTTCAGTCGACAGAAAAGTTATGCTGATAAACGTCGAAGACCCCTAGAATTCCAAGTTGGAGAATTTGTTTTCCTTAAGATTGCTCCTATGAAGGGAATTATGAGGTTTGGTAGAAAGGGAAAGCTTAGCCCTAGATACACCGGACCATTTGAAATCCTCGAGAGGGTTGGAAAAGTAGCTTACAAGCTTGCTTTGCCGCCAGAGTTAGCTTCTGTACATGACGTTTTCCACGTTTCGATGCTGAAAAAGTATGTACCTGATCCTTCTCATGTTCTAAGTCAAGAACCAATTGAAGTCCGAACTAATCTTGTAACGACCCGCCTAGCACAGGCCATTACCATACATACATACATACATACATACATACTTAGCTTAAACAGCGGAATATTTTTTTTTTTTTTTTTTTTTTATAACGTAATCACATATAGATAAATAAGTATAAGGATTACTTATTAACGTTGTTTGGGCGTAGTCTAAAACTTATAAAATAATTATATGCAATAACAAAATAATAACAATAAGCGTAGCGGTTTATTCCCACATTTCACAGTCCGCCAATCCATGCCCTCCATCTTGTATCAAGGGTTGCTGCCAGGCTGCTTACCTACAGCATAGACGTAAGACAGTGAGCTTTCGCTCAGCAAGTACAACTATTCTATACCGCGACACAACATAAATTAATATAAATAACCGAACCTAGTATCTCGTACTTAACCTAATCATACATCATTCCTAACATATCATAACTTATCTTAGCGTATGCATAGTCAATTATGCTTCATTATGCTTACTTATTCATTCATAACTTTCTTATCTTAACTTATCTTGTCTTATATTATGGGCCCCATAAAGTAAGTGTTCGTACCGGGCGCGCAACTATGAATTGGTTGGGGCGGCCAAACCATTTCCAACTCAATTCATAGTCCAACCCGACCTAACGCGGGTCGGTACGACACAGGCAATTGTTTGCCATCGTAACTGTTTTTATCTCATACTTAATCTTAATTTGTGAACATGCATCGTGATGTATCACATAATTAGTTTATGATCTTATCTTTAGCCTATTGTAACTTAACATGTTTCTATAATACATAACATAGCATTTGACATTTCATAATTCATAGCATATAACATAACATACTCAAAACGTATTATAACATTTAGCATACTATAGCATTTAACATAGCATTTAACAAACAAACATAGCATTTAACAAACAAACATAGCATTTAACAAACCAACATAGCATTTAACAAACATACTTAGGCAAGTATACACAACAAAGCCTATGCTGTAGGCGGAGTTGTACTTACCTCGTTTGGTTGTGTCTGATATCGAGTTGAGTCCCGTCAGAACACTGCGGCGTACTATATTCTGTGATAAATTAAAAGTAAGGGTTAGAAATGCTGGTAGTAAACCAACATTCTTATATAACCTTAGTTATATGCCCTTACTTAATTTTGCGTTATTCTACTTGGTTACGTTGGGTAACCCTAGGGTTTAAATTTACCCTAATCGGATTGTTTTAAATCTTAGGTTTCAAAGTCTTCTTCCTTTGGAAAAGAAAACCTTGTGTTTAGATACAAAAATCCTTTTTGTTTAACTTTAAAAACTGAAAATCATAAAATAGGACTGGAAAATTATTGACTATTGGGAACTGCCTTTGGAACAGTTCCACCGTGTCAATTATCAGTGTTACTGCAAAATTATCCTTTTTCTGTGTTGTTTCTAGAAATCCTGTACAGGATTTTCCTTGTTTCCTGTACAGTTTCCGAAATCCAATTTCATTTAAAAATAAAAGCTGATTTTGCAAAAGTTGTCTTCACGAAAGTTTTAGATATCTAAAAACCCTATAACTTTCGTGTTTTGAGAAAAACTCAGTTCGGCCTTTAACACGTTCAAATTCCTTGTTGAATCAGTTCTGGCCGTGCATTGGTCCTGGGCACGGTCAGACTCGGGTTTCAGTAAAAACCGAGGCCATTGGAGCCTCATTTTACAAAACTGTCCGCGCTGTCCCCTAGGAAAAACCTTACTCTACAACTTTCGTGTTTTGAG